>JAAAKM020073195.1:226458148-226523683 GCA_010016025.2 Alatinidae sp. Z8VKAUB7J3 | reverse complement strand
GCGGTTGGAGAAGGCATTGTGGTCACCATGCATGTCACTGGAGACCAGGATTCGGTGACGGCCTTTTCCGCTGATTCCGGCAAACAACTGTGGACAACGCCGATGGCGGCGACCTACAAAGGCCATGATGGTTCCCACGACGGTCCGATTACCACGCCCACCATTGCCGATGGTCGTGTGTTCGCCATTGCACCGCGTGGTGAGTTTGTGGCGTTCGACGCCAAATCCGGTAAGAAACTCTGGTCTCATCATTTGGTAGATGATTTGAAATCGACCAAACCCCACTACGGTTATTCCACATCCCCAATGGTTGTCGATGGTGTTTTGGTCGTCATGGTTGGCGGCGAGAATCAAATGGTACTGGGTTTTGACCCTGCAAGTGGCAAAAAACTTTGGGGATTTTTATCATTATAATTTAGTTATTTATTTAATCATTCTATTATTTAATTATATTTTATATAGGTTATAATTGTTTTTGTTATTATTAAAGATAACTTTCATTTAAAAATAAAGAATTTTTTTGAATAATTTATTTTTAAATCGTGTTTCCTGTAAAGCGCTACTTAGTTGTGCATCGTTCAACAAACACAAGTTCTGTAGATGCATGCATACGCTCTGGACCAATTAATTTTAGCTCGCCTGCATATTAAGCACTGAGGAAGACTGATGAGGCAATAAAGAGGAAACATAAATCTACAGAGAAGAAAGAAAGGAAAGGATAATTAGTTCAGAGAATTCCATTTGTCAAAAAAAGAGTAATGCATATATGCATTAAATTATGTTGATAAACCATGATTCGAAAGCTTATGGTGGGTGTGGTTGTTAACAACACTTAGGGTATACACTGTAATGTTGCATATTAATTAGAAATGCATAAAAATCTGAGCTTAAAATATATGAGGACCAATTGCATACACAATCATCGTATACTTACATTTTTGGGCCTCCAACAATCCCCTTCAAAAAAATTTTCGGCTCTCTTAGCCCAGGCAAAGATCTTTGGAAGTTTTAATTCAACAGGCAAAATGTTTAAGAACATAAGAACTACTTACAGTTTGAAGTACAGTATTAAGTACTACCTACAGTTAATCATCGTTGCACATTTTTGGGCCCTCGAACAATCCCATTCAAAAACTTTTTTGAATCTCTTAGCCCAGGCAAAAATCCTTGGAGGTTTAAAGCCAACAGGAAAAATCCTTGGAAATAAAACAGCTAATTTCAGATCTGAAATCGGAGCGAAGCTTACTTCTGCTTGATGCCATAACAAAAGGAAGTATAAATTGTTGTTCACGGAGAGACAAAATATAAATTGAATGAAGAACACAACACACTCTGGATAGTGAATTGTAAGTAAAGAGTAACCCATGTCAATAGTGACCAAATCCTGAAAAAGTGAAGTTTTACAAGCAAAAGTAGAAAGGTAGAACGTGAAGACGATCAGGAGATCGCCTTAATTTTCACTTATTCTGCCTGTTATAGAATTTCAGTAAATTACATTCAGAGACGTAAAAACTTACTTTTCTAGGATTCAGCTTAGTAAATACGTACGAGACGATGTCAAATCGTAGAACATATCATAAAGACTAAATTTACGGTGTACCCATAGCCAGACTGCTGACATGACTCAATAAGAATCCTTGGTATTGAACACAAATGTATTCAAGCCCATGAATGTTCATATGTGAACATTCATATATACCTGTTAACTGCAAAACAAAGCATAAAGTAAGGTCACGCGCTGGTGGTTTATTTTTTTGTAGCTCCTTAAAAATTCAGAGAAAAATAAACCTGGATGAGTTTTGTATCGGTTCATCTGAATAAAGGAGAGCAAGGGCAGCAACCATACATCTTTTAGCTGCATCGTGCACGAAGCAAACCAAACACACTCAGAATAATTTTAAGACGATAATATATCAAACAGTTTGTGGTAGCGAACTGTAGTAAGGAGCGATCCGGCTCAATAGTAAACGAAACTTTAAAAACGATGGGCTAACAAATAAGAGAATTTGATCTTTATCTACTGAAACTGCAAACAGATTTTCAGTCTGGAACTTTGAGTTTCTTTCGAGCCTGCAGATATTCTTTAATTTGGTATTTTTTCAAGCACAGGATATAGCCTAATACTTGCAGCTAAACCGTTTATTTTCGTTTAGGTACAACAAGAGGCCAAGAGCTCATATGGCACTTGTGACAACGTCGGAACCTAAAATTAGACTCGGTACTAGAGTTATCGATTTTATCGTCCTAGCACGTCAAGAAGCACATAAATCGCCAAAGCCATAGAAATTCTTCCAATTTCTCCATAAAGATCAGATACGGTGCGCTTATGTCAATCATGTATCTATAACTTGTACTTACTCTCAAACTCACCAAGTACTAGAAATTCCATCAACTCCCCAAAGAGAGCGAATACGGTCCGGTTATGTAAATCACATATCAAGGTGCTTATTGTTCCCATCAAGTTTTACCCCGATCTCTCCACTCTAAATGTTTTCCAAGATTTCCGGTTCTCCCCTTCAACTCCCCCTGCCCCCAATGTCACCGGATCTGGTCGAAATTTAAAATAAGAGCTCTGAGACATGAGTTGCTTCTAACTATCAAATTTAAAAATACATCACAAACGGTCACCCCTTCTTATGTTAAAAATACCTCAATTTTTCTAATTTTTCGAATTCAACAAATTAGAAAAAATAGCGCATTTCTTCTAATTTTTCAGAACTAACCCTCCTTCCTACTCCCCCAAAGAGAGCGAATTCGTCCCACCTACGTCAATAAACAGCTGAGAAAGTGCCCCTGCCCCGACCTCCTGTAGGTGGCGAACGGCAGAAGCACTCCCCCCAAGAGAGCTCGCTGAACGCCGTGAGGATGAGCGCTCCGCACACCACCTGAAATTCTTCAGCCCCATCGGAGACACGGCAAACTTTGAGCTTGTCTGCATCAGGATGGGCTTCACACGCCTCGATGCGTCCTACAACAACTTCACTGAAAGATTCCGCCACCGGGGCAACTCCATCCACTTCAAGCCTTTCCATTGTCAGCTGGGCCAGAAGTGCTTCTCTGCCTATTTCCGGGTCAACCCACTCGCGCAGCCACGCTTCACTGAACTTCACTGTTTTGCTCCTAAAAGATGCGGGTTAGTTAAATTGCTTCAAGAAACGCACGTCGTTTTCGAAGAAAAGACGCAAATCATCAACTTCGTACAACAACATAGCTAAGCGGTCACCGCCAAAGCCGAAAGCAAAGCCTGAATATTCTTCGGGGTCTATGCCGGACATGGACAGCACGTTCGGGTGCACCAGCCCACACCCCATAACTTCCAACCAACCGGTGTTACTGCAAACCCGGCAGCCTTTGCCGCGGCAGTGCACACACTCAACGTCTACTTCCGCTGATGGTTCGGTGAACGGGAAATAAGAAGGACGGAACCTCACGTTCAAATCGGCTTCGAAAAAACGCTGCAAGAACTCGATTACGGTGCCCTTCAGATCTGCGAAGCTGATGCCTTTGTCCACCACAAGGCCTTCCACCTGATGGAACATCGGGCTGTGCGTCAGGTCGTTATCGCCATTAGTGCACTGTACGTCTGATTCTCACAATTCTTTAACCGATGTCCCTGAAAGCAAAAAAATTACGTTAGGGGTAAACAGTCGCTTTCCAGACAAAAATTCTTTTATACTTCTGAGAATGGAGCTTAAAGACTCAAATATCAAATCCTGAATATAAATTAAGCTAGCTCAAATACTTATCTTTGAAGAAGTTCATCCGGAAATTGATTACTTATCCCAAATTTTAAAAGGTGATTTCCTAGGTTTCCTCACAAATAATTTTGATTCAGGGATGAGAGGATATAACTCAAAAAAGTAAGAAAACAGACAAATTACGCGAAAAAAAAGAAGAATTTATAGGAGCAATCTTGAAAAGTATCAAAATTTCAGGACAATTGGATAGCCTTAAAGCCATTTTTAGTCATTTTCCACATTAATTAAATTTAACTAGATACTTTTCATAAGGCAATAAATTAAATTTGATTAATTTAATTTTAATTTCAATTAAATTTTCATATGGTAATTTTATTGACCTTGATGAGTTAGCAGGTTCTACCATAGATAAACACCATCTTTGCAATACGAAAAGTAACCAAAAATGACGCACTGAGTAACATATAGTTTCAGAGTCTGGCCTTTATGCTGGATGGATTTGAAAAAAAAAAAAATCATACAAAAAAATCCTTTCAATTACAGTCTAGAATATCAGGTCATTATTTCTTTAAGCAAGAATATCGTTTTCAAGCACTGAACTGTCCTTTAATTCGTTCATTCATTAGTTCGAGTTTTTTTCATATATTTACGATTGCCTTTTATTCGGTGTAGTGGCTTGTCTTAACTGGCCAGCAACGGTTGTATGGATCCTTCTTTTTTGGGCCATAAGGTGACTAGTGCTAACAATGCTAAAAGTAGGACATAGTTTTTTCTTATCAATCTTCATTTTGAAGCAATAGCAAGTTACAGGCTCGGAATGGCTTTAAGATCAGAAAGAGAGAAGGGTGTGATGTTTTCTAATAGTCTTGCGCTTATTAATAAAGGGATTAATAAACTATTCCGAAGAGGAGGGCTTGGTTTCCTTGTATACTTGAACTAGGACAAGGCAAAATCTGCTATCTGTGCATGAGGGTCCTCAGACGGAAAAATAGGACCCTAATTGCCCCAAGTAAGACCAGTTATTTTCGATTATAATCATTCTTCATTGATGAATCTATATTGAATTATTTTTGGATGGTTATTTGTAAAATAAACCGTCGTGATGATTTCGATCTGGGGCCATTCATCTAAAGGCTCCAAGAAGCCATGAGCGATTTACGATGGCCTGAATGTCTCTGATATGTGTGGTAAGTGAATACACCAAGATTAGAAGACTGATAGTGAATGACACATAATCTGGTCTCATTTGCTGTAACTTCTACCTATACTGTAGTATTTCAAATAATTAACATAGCAACTGAAATACGATTTAATGCAAAAAGAGATAGCAAAATCTACGTTGTCTCTGTTATTAACAGGGGTGAACTAAAACGAAAAATACAGGGTTACTGGCCCACATTAGCCCCGACAGTGAAACATAGTATTTCTTTTCAATGAAAAAGAAACTACGAGCTCGGGCGTGGTCGACCGTTGCCTGCTCAGCACGGACAGCGAGGAGATCGCCGAGGTGGGACGGCAGGCCGGGCTGGAGGTTCCCTTCCTCCGGCCGCCCGAGCTGGCGGGCGACGAGGCCGCCATGATCGACGTGATCCGCCATCTCCTGGACTGGACCGTCGCCCAAGGCGATCCGCCCGATATCGTCGTGCTGCTGCAGCCCACGGCACCGCTCCGGCGACCCGAGCAGATCGCCCAGGCGGTGGAGCTGCTACGCGCCACGGAGGCGAGCTCGGTGGTCAGCGTCGTGCCCCTGCCCCTGCATTTCTCGCCGGACTACGTCATGCGGGTCGACCAGGACCGCCTGGTCAACTTCCTGCCGGACGGTGATCGGGCGACCCGCCGGCAGGATGTCCGGCCCGCCTACTCCCGCGACGGCACCATCTACGGATTCTGGCGCGCGACCGTGGAGCGCCACGGCAACATTTACGGCCCGGACTGCCGGCCGCTGGTCATCGATCCGGCCCAATCCATCAATCTGGACACCATGGGCGATTGGGCCGCGGCGGAGCGGGCCCTGGCGGAGCGGCGCTCCTGACCCGCGCGGCCTTGACGGAGCGCCGCCGGCACGCCAAAAGCAGCCCTGTTCGAAAACGCCCCCGGGCCGGGAGAGCCCCTTCACGCCATGCGCTACCTCTTCGCCATGTATCACCCTGGCTTCATCCGCCTGTTCGAGCCGGTGGTGAGCCAGACCCTGGAGCTCGGCCACGATCTGCACCTGCTGTTCTATCGCAAGGCGCGACTCTGAGCACATCTGTTTTCCAGTATCGGGCTAGCGCATGAGTTTAGGTCCCAAAATGCCCACCCAGGACCCAATATCCCCCACTAGGGTCCCAAGTCCCCCTCCAGGGCCCCAAGTCCCCCTCTAAGGTCCTAATACCCCCAACTTTTTTCGCACCAACTTTTTTTTTATTTATTTGTTTCAAATTTTTACCAAGTCTTAAAATAACATTGAAGTTCTTAGAAATACATTCTAGGGAAATCAATGTGTTTGTTTCTGGGACGACGGCCAACTGATGTTAAGCGTCACAATATCGTAACAAGTTAATTGCGCAATCAATTTTCCCCATTGGAAGCATCATTCCAAGAAAAATCAAACCGGTTTCCGAGAATTTCAAGAATGATGCGTTAACTGGTGTTGCATAATCATTCATGTTACAGGTGAAACGATACAACGAATACAAGTGGGCCCATATCATGATTTCCGAAAATTTCTAGGTATGTTTCCGAGAATTTCAAGGATGATACCTTATCTGGTATTGTGCAATCATTCATGTTCTTGATGAAACAATACAATGAATACAAGCGGGCCCATATCCTGATTTCCAAGAATTCCTTGGTATGTTTCCGAGAATTTCAAGAATGATGCGTTATCTGGTACTGCGTAATCATTCATGTTGTCGGTGAAACAATACAATACGTTCTGTAACAGCCCTCACAACTAGTCCTTTGAGATAACAAAAGAGCCGACAACTTTTTTTTTAGCTTCTAAGCCGTTTTCCAATGTCTTTTTGAAATGTTTGAATCGAACGTGAAACAAGAGAAGCTATTTCAGTAGAGCCAAGATGCCACCAGAGTAGCTTCATAGAGAAGTTTTACTTGAGAAGTTACATCAGTCGAGCCAAGATGCTACTAGAGTAGCTTCTAAGAGTGGTTCTACAAGAAAAGCTACTTCAGTAGAGCTATGAAGATACTTAAGCTACCAGTAGAAGCAGCTAGAAAGTTATGTTAATCAAAATAATAGATGTTCTGTGATCATTTGATATAAATGATTGAAAAGCTTAAAAAATTCTTGCTTCTTAACAGATCATGTTATACTAAAGACAACACAACAAAATGTAAGAGGACAATCCCTGCCTAGAATTCAAAATTAATATAAGATTCAAGGGGTGGGGGGTACTTTTTCTTAACATTAGCCTCCTCTAGAAAAATTTTGCAGTCTCATCTTCACCCTGGACAAATGTTTCACAGTTGCTTTACTATTCCAGTACTCTGTCAATTTTAAGTTTTATCACCAGTTACGAAAGCCGCTGCGAAAGAGATGGAAATGCAACCGTGCTCTAAATAGTCTTATCTCATGCAAAGAATATGGAAATTGAATCAGTCAGACTTCTAGAAGCATAGACCCTTTCAACATTTCACTTTGCATAACCCCACGGAAAGACTTAAGAAATTCAAATTAGATCATTTCCCAAAGGTTAAATTTTCCTTCTAGAAAGATCTAAATTAACATTAGCACCGTTTTAGACGATTGTTCTGCCAAAATTCAGCGCCCACCTTCCGTCTGTTGCAAATGATTTCCAAGTTTGGTTTTAGATATCGAGTTCTATTAACAAAACTGAAAGATTAGCAATAGCAAATATCAGTATGTTGCTACTTCAACATAAATCCGGGAAGTAAAAAAAGAAAGAAAAATATAGTAATCTTGAAGTAATAAATCTTAAAGCAATTGGGTTTCGGGCATCAAAAAACCCAATTAAAGACAAACAAAATGGTATCTTTCTGATAAATGTCTGTCACCTCTTGTAAAAAAAAAAAAATAAATCTGTTTTTAAAATCAGATTCTTTCATAGAAACAGCTCAGCGAGTTACATTTCTGGGCTGAGATTTTAAAATTTTATGCTATAATTTAAACATTAAGTAGACATCAACTTTAATGCTGACTCAAAGCACGAGGCTTCTTTCCGTTCACTTGTTTCTTGATCACTCAGTTTGGCTGAACTAACATTTCATGTAAGAATTTCACAAAACCTACCCTTTCACAATGCAAGCAATATAAATAAAATAATTTGACAGGTAAAAATATGGGCATATCAAAGAATTCAGTTTGGGGAGGAGGGAAATCGCTTCTATTCGGGGGAGAGGTATTTTTGTACTTTTGTTTACTCCCACAATTCTATTTATACAAATTTGTTTTTATAAAAGAAAAAAAATTACGAAAACAAACATTTAAACAAGACAATTTGCATTTTTAAGCGTTTCAAATAAAACTGAAGAAACTGATCATATTCTCAAATTGCGGCAATGTTTAGGATACAGTTTTAAGAAACAAGGTACCTCAAAAGAGAGGGGAGAGAGGACTTGAGCTCATATACTAGCTAGATTCACCCATAAAAATGAATTACTTGGAAAAATATTAAAAAAAAGAGAAATAGCATGAACAAAAAATCAAAAAGAAAAAAAAATACCTGAATATAAATCAAAAAAGAAGAATTTACTAAAACAAATATGGGTGAGGTAAAAACAAAGGTGATGATCCAAGAACTCTTCCAAAAAGATACATTTGGTGCTCATAAAATTTTTTAATCCTTCCTGCACTCCAAAGAACAAAGTGGATAGTTCCCAGACCCCACCATTGAGTTTTCCGGCTGAAGGGCCATGCCACAGAGATCAGAAACTGGAATAGACTATGAAGTCTAGAACCGTATGTTTATCTTTTTTTAACCCCCATGCACCGCAAGATCTAGGTCTTATTGTCTAGGAGTGACTCGGCTCAGTAGTAACCAAAACTCTAAAAAATGGAATTTTAAAATCAGTACATACGTCAAAAGAATCAACTTATTATGCTGATTCCAAACAGATAAAATTCATCAAGTTTAGTGCTACCGAGTAAAAGTTACGAGCTTGAGCAAAACTTGCCTGTTTTTGGAAATAGAGGGGAAACACCCCCTAAAATTCAAGGAGCCTTAATATAATCACACCATCATATTCAGCGTATTAGAAGACACTACTGTAGAAGTTTCAAGCTCCTATGTACAAAAATGTGGAATTTTGCTATTTTTTGCCAGAGGACAGATTACGGATGGCTGTTTATTTTTTATTTATTTTTTTAATTTTTCTAGGAACGATTGAATTAAAATAATGGTCCTAGAAGATCGGAAGAGGATACATTTAGATGGATTAAAAGTTAATGGAAGAAGATCCTTTCCAATGCTTCGTCCAAGAGGGACATGGCAATTGCCATGATCGCCAACGCGCAGCTGATTGGTGAGATGGATTTTGACAATATCTATTTCGGAAGGCCCCGCACCCGATCTTCAAGCGCGGGCAAAGGAAGAGTCAGAGTCAACAACAAGAACGAGTACCGTCGTTATATCCAATCATTGCTGCCGCTGATCCGACGATTCGACTTTGAAGACTTTGACAATTCGAAGGCAAATTTCCCGACCTGCTATGAAGATCCCCAGATGGCAGCCTATTTGATCTGCAAAGATTTTCAAATGGATATGATTCAGGCTGGAAACGTACCCGACTACCCGTTTCTGATTCTCTTGAACCAGGAATCGGAACAACTCAATGCCTATTCACAGTTTATCAAGGATGTGCTCACAAAATCGAAATCGGGGTCAAACACTCAATTGAGGGGGATTCTTCGAGCCGGCAAAGACAATATCAACGTGTTGACCGACATCCTCAATAATCCCAAGGTCGATCAAGGAGTTCGATTCTTTGTGATGGAGGACTTGCTCACTCGCAACGTGAATGATCAGCGGTCTATCGCAGGGTACGTCGACTTACTGCACCAGAATCCACAAATCGCTTTGGCACTGTTCCGCGTCATCAATGAGAATAAGGTGGCCGAGCATACTAGTTCTCGTTTTGGAGATGGTAGGCCGATGGAGCGTCCAACCATTGTCGCACAACTTGCGTTTGACTATTTGCTGGAATCCAAGACACTCACGAGCTCAAAACCAGCGAAGGCTTTCGCCAGGGTTACGCCACCGGCTCGGCGAGGCTCGGATCGTCGTTGCGCACGTTGTTGACGGCGGGCGAGACCTCGTCGGCGCCGAGCTCGGAGCCGCGGTGAGCCTGCAGGATTGCCTCGAGCGCTTCGCGGGACGTTGGCGCGCGGCTCAGCCAGGCGGCGTAGTGCTCGGGCGCCACCACGACCGGCATGCGGGTATGGATCTCGCCGACCGCGCCCATCGCCTCGCGGGTCAGGATCGTGAAGCTGCTCACCACCTCGCCATCGGGGTCATTCCAGATCGCCCAGAGCCCTGCGAACCCGAAGGGACGGCCGCTCGGCAGATGGAAGCGAAACGGGATCTTCTTCTTGCCCTCGCGGCGCCACTCGTAGAAGCCGTCCGCCGCGACGAGGCACCGATGCTTGTCGAACGCGCGTCGAAATGCGGGCTTGTCGGCCACGGTCGCATATTTCGAAGAGTTGGGCCGGACTACCGGCGGCGACGGTGACCGCCGCGCATTGATCGCTCGCGCCTTTGAAGCCTCGCGCACCTACGAAGAGCCCCTGACCAACCGGTTCATCGCCGGGCTGCAGGATATCGAGGGCGTGTCGATCTATGGTATCGTCAATCCCAATCGCATCGGGGAACGTGTGCCGACGGTCTCGTTCCGCCATGACCGCCTGTCGCCCGACACGATCGCCACGGCCCTGGCGCGTGCGGGCATTCATGTCTGGCATGGTCACAATTACGCCTATGAACCGGCCCGCGCCCTTGGTCTGCCACTGGATGAAGGCGTCGTGCGGGTTCGGAGGCAATGAATTCAACATCAACAATATCGGTCTGCGGTTCAGCTCTTCCATGGGGCCTGCACCGGGTTTCTCGATGTTGTTTGGCGAGTATGGTGGGAATCTAAATTTTTCCATCAACGGTGACTTCCGAAACTTTAACAACTTCCAAGACATTAACGGTGCCGTGATCGGTGGCGCGGTGATCTTTGTGGTTGGCGGGAATGGGAATGACCAGGGTGAGTTGATGGCGGTGGGCTCTGTTTCGGAGTTTAGTGTTGGTGGGCAGGAATTGTACATCGATCACATCTGCCCGATCATGGGAGATGAGCCGAATGACCCTGACAAACCGGATCAACCCGGACACGACGACGACCCGGATCCGCAAGGCGGGAAGATCAGTGGCTACAAGTTTGACGGTGGCGAGACGCCGGATAACAACTTGTTTGGGCCGTTTGGTTTGGCCTTCTCGGATGCGGGACAGCTCTACGTGGCCAATGAGGGTCGCGGTGGCGGTGGTTGGCATATTTCGGACGTCAATCCAGCTGGCGAAGTTGATACCTTCGCCCTCGGATTCAACGGTCCTTCCGGAGTCGCGTTCAATTCGATGGGTGAGTTGCACATCTCGGATGATACGCACCGCGTATTCTCCGTGGATCCCTTGGGGAGTGTGACCGTGCACTTGGATGAGACCAACGGTTTATCCAACCCCAACGCCATCGCCTTCGACGCCTTGGATCATCTCTACGTGGTGAGTTCCGGTGGGTTTGTGAGCCGGTTTTTCCCCGATGGTTCCTTTGACAAGATCTTGGAATACCAAACTTCATTAAGATCCAATCACCCATTCGTAAGTTAAAAATACCTCATTTTTTCTAATTTTTCCGAATTAACCACCCCCCCCCAAGATGGTCGAATCAGGGAAACGATTATTTCTAGCTTATCTGGAAGTGCCTTAACTGGCAAAACCAGGGCAGACAGACCGACAGAATTTGCGATTGCTATATGTCACTTGGTTAATACCAAGCGCCATAAAAAAGGGAAAAGTGAACAGTTTTTATTGCTTCCCCTTACTTCTTAGTTAAACACGGAAAGACTAACCTGGTTTTCTCTCAGTTCTTTCCAAAATCTGATTCTCAATGACCTTAAAAAAAGAAGAAAAATTACACACAGAAATATGGACAGATCTTTAGAGTTGTGATAGATTCGAATATAAAATAATTAAATACACATCTTCTAGTAATGGCAAATCTATTATTATTGATGTCAATTTAATTGCCATTGTTAAAAACAAAGAAAATAAAAACCACATACCCAAAACTACGAGGTTATAGCACATAGAAGAAAGGGGCAAATACATCCATAAAAAGTCTTGTTTCACCTCAGAAGCAATTTCATCAAAAACTTATTAAAATTTCGTCAGATGCCATTATTCAATTATACACAGAAGGGGGAGAGGGGCATCCCATCGACTGTACATAAATACCCATCCTTTGGTGCTCTTTATCCCCTTTCATCGGGTGAAAAACGCTCAAAAGGATCAAGCATAGGCTACGCAAAATATTTACGTTCAGTAGAGTATTAAATAAAAAAAAGTTTTTTTTAATTTAAATTTTTCAGGGGAATTTTGGTTCGTGGATCTGGAATTTAAGCGTACTGGTAACTAATAAACTAATTAACTAATTAAACTAATTAACTAATTAAAGTTAATTACTAAATAAAGACTGGGAATTGGCATAGGGGTGGAAAAAAATTTACTGACAGCCATGTAAGGTTTGATGTCTTTCGTAATTTTTTTCCGACTTCGTAATTTCTTTTTTTTTTTTTACAGAGACTAAAATTAGCTGCTTATTGCTACTATAATTTTGTTAATTACACCGATTAAAAATAATTTTTCTGTATTATTAAATAAAAAAGCTTCTAAGAAATACCAAATACCAGATGATGGTGCTTTTACTTACCAGATAGTACTTTTTTCTTAAACAATAGTTCCAGTTTTAACTCTTAGAAGTTATCCATACTCTTCTTCTAGATATTCGAATAGCATAGAAACACATACTATTTATTCAGGATAAGGTTAAAGTTTGCATTAGAATTGTTATGATGGATGCTGGTGAATAAAAAAAACTTATTCTATAAATTTTGCACTCTTTTAGCCCAATTTGGAAGCATGAAAAATCTTTATTAAGCTAATCACAGAAGTATTGTCATTCAGATCGGGTTCTGTACATATTCCTTGTGTATCAAATATTTTGCGTCAACGGTTTTTCATGGAGCTTAAAACAAAAGATGAGCTATCAGTTTTTATCGGAAGATTATTTCTCCTTTTGTTGTTACTACTGCTACTATTATTACTATAACTACTTCTGTTACAAAGATGCAAAACGTGAAAAATAGGCTGTTCTTGAAGAACTCAAAAGAATTGTTGAAGAATCAGAAATAATGAAAGAGGATGACACAAATTGGCCAGCTCCAGATCGAGTTGGTCGACAAGAGCTTGAGATTGTTAATGGTGATGAGCATATCTCTTTTACAACATCAAAAATTGGTTCACTTGTTGATGTTAACAATTCAAAGTAAGTCAGTAAAAAGAAAGTGTTTAATTTTTTTCATTCAAAAGAATGAACAAGAAGATTGCCCTTTTACTAAATTAATTTAAAAAATTTTTCCCACAAAACAAGTTTTTCAAAGAAAAGTAAAGAGCTCTATTAAACCAAAAATGAGCAGAAATAAAGTCAAATAATCTTCCAAGGGTAGAATTACCATAAATCACCATCAGTAAGTAAAGGAACAGAAATTACAATAAATAATAGAGTCAAATTAAAAAAAAGCAGAAATTAACATTTGTAGAGCTGACAACCCCCATGCCTTCTCAATACCAGAACATAATTTGCATTTTACTGAAAAAAAAAACCGAAAAATGAATGACTGTGGATTGTCAGTTTAATATACATAAACTGAAATTGTTCTCTAAAGTTTTAATTTTTTTTTATTTATTACAGTAAAAAAAGTAAAGACTATTAAAGTGTATTTTGTTTTCAGCAAAGTTTAAAATTTGTCTTAGTCTTGTCTTAGGAAAGTACAAGAATTGTTAGCCCTAATCATGTTAGTTTCTACTTGTTTTGAGTTTGATTTGGCTATTTATTGTAATTTCTATTCCTTCTGGGTTTTGTTTATTTATTGATGGTATGGAGCTGCACGCCAGCCTGGTCTGCGCCATCCCCAACGCGCCCTGGCTGGAATACATTCCCCAGCTCGACAGCCTGACCCACACCGGCCTGCGCATCGAAAACGGCCGCGCCTGGCCCAGCCAAGAACCCGGCCTGGGCATCGATTGGGACTGGCAGGCCATCCAGGCCCAATCGGTCGACGGCCTAAGTTGGCAAACCAAATAACGCACGATAGGGAGACCACGCCATGCAGCGCATGGGACACGTCATCGGCCTAAAGCCGGAAAGCATCGAGGAATACAAACGCATCCACGCCGATGTCTGGCCATCGGTCCTGAAGATGATCGCCGACTGCAACATCCGCAACTACACCATTTTCCTCAAGGAGCCGGAGAACCTGCTGTTCGCCTATTGGGAATATCACGGCACCGACTTCGCCGCCGACGCCGCCAAAATGGCCGCCGACCCCGAAACCCAACGCTGGTGGACAATAACCGATCCGATGCAGGACCCACTACCCACCCGCAAGGAGGGCGAGCATTGGGCCTCGATGGAAGACGTTTTTCACACCGACTAGCCAGACAAACTTAACTGCTAACCAGGTTAAGCTGGAGTCGGCGCCCGTTCGTCGATCAGCCCCTCGGCCCGCAGGTCGCCCCACAAACCGGCGGGAATCTCAAAATCCCGCCACTCGAGCACTTGGGTCAATTCCTCGGGCGTCCGCGTGCCGGGAATGACGCTCGCCACCACCGGATGGGCCAGCGGAAACTGCAAGGCCGCTGCCGCCAACGGCACCCCATGCACAGCACAATAGGAAAAAGAAATCCTCAGTATCAGAAAGAAACAGTTCGAATCAGTCCCCCCCTTTGAATTGGGCAAAAAAGGATTTTTTTAAAAAAAAAAAAACAAAAAAAAAAAAAAAAAACTTGGATTACAACCAGCTTATAAATTAGTCTTAGAGGTCAGTGTGGTTGAGTTTCAGATTCGGTTACAGTACATTTCTAAGCGACATGGGTGCTGAAAATGCGTTTTTAATTAGAAAATTCTATCGATGTGCTCCAAAAACCATTTTTTTACACGACACGAAGCGAATCACTTGGGGGGGGGGATGGAGTTCTTGACCATACCAAGATTTGACCCAAATGGCATCTCTGCTGCCAGTAAGAGATGCATGAATACAATTTGACATAATTTTGGCTAAGTGTAAAAGAAGCTACAACAAAATCCTAGCAGATTAGAATATTCTTATCTGATACTCATTTTTCACTCAAGTGGGCAGGAAATAGCTCCTAATTGCTTCTCTGGACCCTAAAAATCGCTCTTCCTACGCAAACCACATTTGTAATCCTAGCATACTGGCAATAATAGTTCATCCGCAAACATATCGTGCCACGGAACTTGGAAAACAAGCTGCATTCTTGACCTGTGATCAGAGCCGTTTCTAGGGTTGATAGTGCCTGGGAAAATTTAATCAAAGCTTGCCTCTCCCGTCTATAATATAAGCAAAAAAAAAAGTCAAATCATAGTAAAACATTTGATCAAAGTGGCTAATCTCCAAATTGTCCCCCCCCCAGCTGCGGCACCTAAGGTAGCTGACCCACCTATCCAAATCTCCAGCTTGAATTCAGGGTGTCACTCCTTCTGGGGCGACAACAATTTCTGTTTCTTTCCTAAAACAATCACTCAAAATATGTGTAGCCTGACCAGTCAAGGAGCTCAAGTACCATTGTGGAGGAAATGAAAAAGCGCAAATTGTTCTTGTCACTCTCCTGTATCCTTGCCAGTATATTCAAGTGAGTCGCAATAATGACGTCCTTAGCATAGGCATGTCATCTAATTTCTATAATTTCTTCAATTAGAAATTCTAACAGAAAAAAAAAATTCATTATGATTAATTGTATATTAGACTAGTAAAATTAAAATCATTATTACAAATATGCTGATATTGAAAAAAATCCCCGGAGGCTCGAGAATTATTATGGTTTTAGTTTATGTTTGAATAGAAGAAACAAAATTCACTCAGAATTACTATTTTGTTAAGTTGGCTTTCAAACCAAATTTGAAAGCTGCTTTCCTCTGACCGAGAAAATTGTGTTTAAAAATACATAAAAACCTCTAGTGTATGCACGCAGGGGCGAATACAGGGGTGTAAAGAGGGCCCCAGTTACCACCAGAAATGGAAAGTTCATTACCCCAAAAAGCCAAATCAAGTCCTGTTTTTTAAGTCGAAAGTGGTTGGAGTTCAACCAGCCCTTGTCCTAGGACCATTTATGATATCTGGTCCTTTTGTTATCCATTAGGACATCCAATCGACGTTTTGGGTATCTATTTTGTACTTTCTCTGTGGCTGCTCAATTTCGCGCATGGGGGAATATTCCGGAGGGGGGTACCGCCATCCCTGGCACAAGGACCGGGTCCTCGGCTATGTACTGAAGGATTTCGCCAAGGAGGAGCACTCCTCCTGGTTGCCGAAACTGCTCGACGCGGTCGCGGACGAGAAGGGCCCCAAGACGCAGGGACCCGGCGCGAGCACGGTGGCCCTCAAGGTCAACGGCGTCGAGCGCAAGGTCGAGGTCGAGCCGCGCGAGACCCTGCTCCAGGTGCTGCGCCTGCCGCTGGACACGACGGGGCCCAAGCCCGTGTGCGACCGCGGCACGTGCGGCGCGTGCACCGTCTGGGTGGACGGCGAGCCGGCCTACGCGTGCAGCATCCTCGCCGTCGAGGCCGAAGACCGCGAGGTCACGACGGTCGAGGGCCTCGGCAATCCCGACGCCATGCACGTCGTGCAGCAGGCCTTCGTCGATCACGACGCCCTGCAGTGCGGCTTCTGCACGCCCGGCTTCGTCATGTCCTGCGCGTATGCGGTCAAGACGCACGGCAAGGACCTCACGGACGCGCAGGTGCGCGAAGCCTGCGCCGGCAACCTGTGCCGCTGCGGCACGTACCCCCACGTCATCAAGGCTGCGCTCGCCGGCGCGAAGAAGGGGGGCTAGCCCATGCCGCGCTAAGTCACCTACAAGGTCGGGCTGATCGGCCACGAGCGCCACGCCAAGGACGTCGAGGGCACGACCCAGGAGATCACCGTCCAGGTCCACGAGATGGACGCCGAGCCCTGGGGCGTCGACACGAAGCTCGACCTCGTCGGCACGGAGATCTCGCGCGTCGTCGGTGCGCAGAAGGCCCCGTTCTAGCACCCCAAAATCACGCCGATTCAACACGCCAAAACCAACCTGCTCGGCAACCGGATAGAGCCACTCCCGCAAAGCCCTCGCGTCCCCATCCCCCAAGTCATCCCGAAGCACACCGTAATTCTCAGCCCGTCCGTCCTCAGGAAAATCATGAATGTGGAGCAGCAGCGACTCACCCGCACGAGCCGCACGAGCCACAAACGCGGTCAGAGACGGATTCTTGCCCAGATGATGATTGTGGACGTGCCAGATATCCGGCGCCCCGGAAAGTTTTCGTTGCGCCGCGGAACGGAGCGCTCGCTCCAACTCTTCGACCGAGATCCTCTCCGAACCAGACATATAGCCTAACTCGGGAACCGCTTCGAAGTAATGCGCGAGCGACGGATCCAAGCCGGATGCTTCCTCCCCGAGGACCACAACCTCGATACCGGTTGCGGCGAGGGCACGAAGTGTACTCTCGACAACCCGAGTCACTCCGCCCCGGCGAAAATGGTAATGAACGATTGCTAGCCGCATCGCATGGCTCCGCTCCCAGCCCGGCAGACCGAGGCGGAAATTCCGCTAGGCCTTGACCCCATATTTCTCGCGATAGGCCGCCACATCGATCATGGGAGGACGTTCCTCCTCCTGAATCACCTTTTCGTTAAGACGATAAGACCGATCCTGCGCCTCAAAGTGGCGATACACTCGGTTCAATTCCGCCAGATCCCGAATCATCCCAAACTTCTCCATCCGGGTCAGGAAGGTCTGTAGAATCCCAAAGGACATGCGTCCCAGCGCCACAGCTGCACTTTAAAGCATTGTTTATGAATCTAGAATCGCACAGCTCAATTATTCACAAAAGCACAAAATAAAAACTTAGAAAAGGGACGAAGCATAGAAGCACTTTTTTTTTTACTCTTATCCTCAAATCTAGTAATGCTCCTTCTTCTCTTAAGGCTGGGGTCGTCATTCACATCGCAAAATCGGATAAATGAGATCTCTGATCTTGTGATTTATTTGGAGGAATAAAGAAGGGCTCTACGACTGGTTAGCTTTTTGAGTGATGTATAAAGGATCTTTTTGAATATTCGGATATTGGTGTTAATCAAGTAGGTTTCAAAATAGGGCATTCCTACCCTATTTTGGACAGGTCAAACGCCATCCCCATGCAACATTTGGTGCAGCAATTAATGAGTCAAGGTCTTTTGGCTCCCCACTTTATCCGCTTTTGATTAATATAAAAGAAGCATTGGACAATATTTCCCAGGGATCCACTCGTTCAGCTCTGATTGGTGGTGGAATTCCCCTTTCTGTGGTTAGAGTTCTTAGATCCTGGTATTGGAGGCTTAGAATAAATTGTGCTGTATCATCTTTTGATTCTTTTTCTAATCCAATTTCTGTTGGTCGTGGAATTAGACAAGATGGAGTTTTATCCCTTTATATTTTTAATATTTACTTGACATATTGCCTTCGTTCACTATCTACAACCTTTATCTCTAGGATGACAATGTGTGTTTTACTGCATATTGTGATGATACTGTTTTGATGAGTCGTTCTAAAGTTAGTTCAATTAGAAATTTTAATACCCTTTTCCGAATAAATGACTGGGAACTTAAAGCTGACTCCTACTTTCCCGGTAATCTTGGGAAAAACTCCTAAATTTCTCTTGTTTTGCTCCTGAGATAGGGATATACAGATTTAGTGTTTTTTTTTTTTTTTTTTTTTTTTTTTTTTTTTTTTTTTTTTTTTTTTTTTTTTGTTTTTTTTTTTTTTTTTTTATATTAAACAACAGAACTCTCTTTTTCAAGTTCAGAAAAGGGCTCAAGTTCAATCGAGATATCTTTGAGCAATTTTACATCTTTGGCTTACAGTTTATTTGGACAAAATTCGTTACAAATTTTAGTAATAGCTGTCCTATAAAAGTTTGGAGGCACGGACAAGGTGAATACTATTGAAATAAATGTGAATAATTTTTGACCTTTTATAGGGTTAAAAGGTCCCCTGATCCTCATGAATTTACTACTTTGAATAGGAACGACTTTTGATTGACCTTCTTAGTACAAGACTCTTGTTGCGTTATATTTTGTTTTAACTTAGTTGCTTGCTTTTTTAAAGAAAGATAGTATGAGCTCACCTATTAAATAGAGTTCTGATTTGGTCTTTAGAGAATAAAATTGAAAAATGGATGTTAAGATTCAATTAAACCAGATTTGTTTCCATTTGAATTTCCCTTGGTAATGAAACTTCAATAAGATGAAATTATTTATCAAAAATTAGGATACACTGTAATAGACATGGTCCAAAGAAGGTATCTCTTAGCAATAAAATATACTATAATACTTAAATTTGGTCAAAAGAAGAAAAACTTGTCAATTTTAAGGCATTTGCGGATTCGTCGGGTTCCTTCCGGTGCTCGGATTTTGGATGATACCACTTGGGCTTCTTGTACTTTCGATCGACCTGCCTTGGGTGCGGCGACGCCGGCGCGACTACTCGGTTCGCTGGAACAGATGGCTCAGGGCCAATTACCCCTCTATTTGGCGGCGCTTCCAGGGTGGTCCTGAATAATGTGCGCGGTGCGGCGATCAGCGGACATGCAAAACCACTTGCATTGAGGGTGATTGAGCATAACAAAGTGCCGAAGCAAATTTTTGGAGTTTAAGCATGGCCTGGCTGTTGGGGCTGGTAATCATCGGTGGTCTTGTCTACCTGGCATATTCATCGCCGGAAGCGCGCAAAGCCGTTCTCATAGTCCTGGCTGTGGTCGTGTGTGGTGTTGCTTATCTGCTCTATGATGAGTTCACGTCAGAAGAACGCGCAATCACTCTGATTGCCGTCGACGAGGTCGAGCTTCGCGGTTTTGCCGCCAACACGAGAACCGGCTTGTTCTATGCTAAAGGCAGCATCAAAAACCTCTCGTCCGAACACACGCTCGCCTTCCTCGAGATGCCGGAGTCCGGGGTCGTCGCGCTGTTCGCCCTGACGCTGCTGCTGGGCAGCACCCTGTTCGGGCCCGAGCTGATCGCGCGCTGGGCTCCCGCGGTCGCCGACGACGAGATCGCAGGGTCGCTCGCGGTGATGGCGGGCCTCGTCTCGTCGCTGTGCCTCCTGATCGGCTCGCTGGGCGCTTCGTTCGAGGGGCAGCACTACTTCCGACACGTGATCTACGCCGATGACCTAGTTTCTCTCTTTAATTGTTTTCTAGCATCGGACGTACCCACTGCTTCCTTTTCTTTTGTTTCTTAGAGCCAATGGCATTGTCATTTTGCTCGGAGGCAAGTAGTACAAACGCAATTACTAAAATCAGAACACCGTCACCAGATGTGTTTTTATCTCCCACTTTGACAATTTTTAAACTAACTGCTAAGCGTTGAAGGTAGTAACAGCAAAAAGGAAAAAATTTTCACGGAGTTTTTAGTTACTTTAGTCTGAAGGGAGAGTAGTTTAGTCTTAAAGCTTAGCCATATAAAACCGTAAATGTGTACTGTAAGCGTAATTCTTGTGTTTTGGTCCGAAAGAGCCATTATGAATTGCTACGAAGTTACAGTCAAACTGAAGAAAATTACACGCTCCGTACCGTAAGAAAATTACGTATGAAACAGAGTTGAAATTTGCTCAACTTTACGTCAACAGAAACGTAGAAAAGTAGTTCAGAATAAATCCTGATTAAGATCTAACCTACTTTGGTATATTTAAATAGATAGGAAGTGCCTATTCCGCCACAAAATTTTTTTCAAAGTAAAGCTCCTCACAGATAAAATGCACCCCCCCGAAAGATTCCTCCCGGACAATTCAATCCTTGCAGAAAATACCCCGGGAAAATTACTTGCAGACCCAATAACAAATGTTATATGTAAACAATGAGCAAATTTCATAACTTCTTGCAGAGGATTCAGCCTGAAAAATCCTCCTTACGATACTTTCGTTCCAAAAAAACTTCGATTTCTAATCGTTTTCAAAATCATATTTTTCAATCTTTGACCCCCCTGATTTTCATTCCTTTGCTATTCCTCTTTATAAACATAGCTTAACACGCAGTTTTTGGAGTAGCCTCAAAAGTGTGAAATTGTCATTTACGACCAAGATATACAAAGTCTATTATAAACGGCAAGCGGTGTCGTTACAAAACAGTTTTACCAAAGTCTTTCTCTTTCCATGATACAATTGTTTGCTTTTAGGAAACAAAAATCTATAGGCAGAAGTTACAGTGTAAGACAAACGCTCAATTTTTCGATCTTATGCGATTTATCAAACAAAATAAAATTCCTGGATCAAAATTCAAAATTTAGTCAAAAATGAAACACAGCATTTCTTCATAAGATTGTATGGGAATGAAAGGCTAGCATCACATCATAGGAATACAAAGAACATGGCAGTTTTGACTAATGATTAAACCATTTTGCAATGTCAATGAGAAGGCATGCACAATGGAACCCAATTGACAGCAAAATGCCTCATTTTTCAGCCAGACTTCGGCAAGCCTTTGCTGTTAGGGGGAGGGAGTTGAATATTAGATTAATCTATCCACATCTGTGAACAGAAGTTTAGTAAAGCACTATTATTACTCAAATCTTTACATTGAGCCACGAAACCTTATGTAGATGTCACGCTCATCAATGCCGGTTCATTCACAGGAGGCTAAACACTAGGGCTTTTCCATGACAGGTCTAAAGAGGAGAGAAGGAGCAGACGATCGAGGCGCCAGAGAAAAGGGGTACTGAAAGCACCTTCATTATCACATTTATAAGCCACGCAATTCACGAGATCGCCACGAACGGCCCCGCGGCACGGCTGGACGCCGCGTGCAGGGCGCGAGCGACGCACTCCTTGCCCGTCCCGCTCTCGCCCTCGATCAGGACCGTCGCATCCGTCGGCGCGACCGTGCGAATCCGTTCGAACACCGTGCGCATCCGCGGGCTGTTGCCCACGAACTCGCCGAACGCGGTGTGACCCCGCAGCTCGGCCTTCAGGGCCTCGTTCTCGTCCTCGAGGTCGAGCACGCGCCCCGGACCCGGATCGAGGATGTGGTCCCCGGTGTCGGTGGTCGAGTTGTTGCCCGAGATCATCGGCGCTACGAGCACCGATCCGTCGGTGTCGAAGGCGAGGAACGTCGGGTGAACACCGGGAATCTCCCACTCCGTGGTGTCCAGGGTGAGCAGGTTGATCTGCGTCACGACCTCGGCGCCCGCGCTGGATACGAACGCCCGGTGGACGCTCGGATCGACGATCACGTCCGCCGGCTCGAAGGGCATCTCGAGCACCTCGAGGAACTCCCCGGTCAGGCGATCGAAGATCGTGAGCACGTGGCTCCCCTGGCTGGTGACGAGCAGGCGCTCGACGCCGTCGGGATGCGTGTCGTAGATCGCCAGCGCCGTCGGTCCGTGGGGCACGTGCCACGACTCCTGGGGCGCCCCCGTGAAGAAGTCGAAGAACACGACCGAGCTGTCGTGCGTGTTCAGGGCGTAGAGGTGCACGTTGTCCGGCGTGACCGCCACCGGACGGACCGGGACGACTCCCAGATTGCTCCACGGTTCCTGCATGTTGCCCTCGATTTTGTACAGAGAGGACAATTTTAACTTCTGTTTCAGTATGCTATTTCCTTTTGGAGGAATATGCTGCATTGTATCTATTTTGGTCGTTCCAAACATGAACCTGAGGTGCAACCCTGATGCTGGGCAATCATGCAAAGGTATACCCTCATTATTCAGGAAAATACTTGTTGTAGTCACAATATAGGGAGCAGTTCTTTCTTGCCTTGTACTTTTTAAAATTAAGATCTTCCAGCTCTTTTCATGACTGTCTGAAAACCTTCCCTACATTGTTATTTAAAGTTGAAATGAGAACATTTTCACCATTTGTGATTTCCGAATATGTATCTATTCCTAAAGACCTTTATAAAGCCCTTGCTGGTACTCAATTTCTGCTACAACCATGCATTGATCTTATATGCTCTTTTCAAAGTTCTTTTTTGTGCTCGGCCTTGCAGATCCACCTGTCTAAAAAAAAAAAACTGCGAAGATAGAAAAAATTTTGGAGTCTGAGCAGATATTTAAAGACAGGTGCCTTTTTTCTTTTTTAATCTTGTCATTGGTTTTGTTACATTACTACTACGGAATTGAAAGAAGGAAATGCAGGAAGGAAAGTGACTTTATGCTTTTCCTACCTCTATTTTCGACACATACTTTGTCAGCGCCATCAACCTGACGAAACTTGTGTAGAGCCAACATGCCAGTTTAATGCAGCACGGTAGATATAGCTGCGCTGAGCGAAAATTCTTTAGTGGAAGTGTGAGTATAATCGACCGCAAAAAAAGTTGCTGGTCCCGGTTTATTTTTGCCAAGCAGCTCCGCGAGCCCGGAATCAACGTTCAAGTACCGCAGATACTCTCGGCGAAACTCCGGCTCGTCACGGAGCAAAGTTTCGAACTGAGCCCACTCGTCTTGCTTAGCCTCGCCATCGAGGCAGCGACGCACGAGTTCAAACCTTCCACTTTGATTCATCATGAGCGTTCCTCTAGGGCCGTTTCCCTCTGGATACATTGCAACAACTGAAGACGGATCCGGTGTAATTTCTTGTAGAGCGACATCGCCGTCCATCCTAGCTCCCGTGCCAGATCATTCATTTTCACGCCTGGCTCATAGGCCGACTGCACCAAACTTCGCTGTTTTGCCGGAAGCTTTCTCACGCAGCGTTCTAGAAACCTCCGCTGCCGATCCAAGGTGCTAACCTCTTCCTGAACCGTGCGCTCGAGAAGCTCGGCGATATCATCGCCGAAGAGATGCCGGCCCCGGGCCCTGTCTCGACTAAACGAAAACACCTCCATCCGTGCGACTCCAAACGCCCAACGACGGAATGCGAGGCTGTCTAGCGAATTATCAAACTTCCGCCACAAAACAATGGCAACCTCCTGCATAACCTCCCGAGTTTCTTCCTGACTAAACAACAAAGATCGCACAAACAAGCGTAACGAATCCTCATGCTCCATAAAGAGCCGAAGAAACTGGTCATGTTGTTCGCGATCCGTCGGGTCCATTCAGGATAATGCTCCAAATATCTACTGTATTTGCCGCTTATTTTTTACAAATCATACCCAATTACGGAATCACCAAAAAGGAGTTGACTTTCTCTCGCGCTTATTGGCGCCCTTGTCACATTACCCCCTCCCGATTTTGCTCTTGATCCACCCCTGGGTTTTCAGGCATCGGGTTTGAAGCTTGTTTTAAGAGGGTTCGACAGATTTTGTTTTCAGGTTCCCTGTTTTCAACCCAACAATACTTTAAACGTTATCATCTACCGGGTCCAAGCGTGTTGGACATGGATTCTTCGAAATTTGAACGCCCTAGAATAGTGTGGTTGGACACGGGTTTTGAAAAACCCGATCACATATTCAAAGTGATGATCTGCACAACCCTTGTCCAACACTGAGTGGTATGTCGAGTGGCCTGAAGAAGGGGCTTAAGTCAATGTTTCGAATTAGAGCTTAAGTAGCAGCAATCTTAGAGTCGCAAGACTGTATATTCACACAAATATTATATAACATAAATGGGCGGAAACAACATGTGGACTCTGGAACGTAATAACCCGTATGTGTATAATAATGTTGAAAATGTCACTGTCCTATTATTTTGGCCGGAGTATATTTTTTCTAGACTTGAAATACTTTTGTTCAAAAGGACAGCGGTTCGAACTCTGGTACCGCTGGTTATTTGGTTTGGAACGGGGGTCAGTGGCGTGGCTATATAAGTTCAGCCAGAGTCTGCCCAGCTCTAAATGGGCTCGGGAGAAGTCTGGGGAAGGTAAACAGGAAGGGTGTGCGAAAGCACGGGACGGCTGGCCCCCAGCCTCGATCTCTCGTCCTAGCTGCAGGGCTATGAAACAGGTATAAGAATCGCCGGTAGGGTCTATGTCCTACAATTGACCTTCGACGACGAAAACTTGTCTAATAATGCCGTAATCAGTCGACTGAATCCCGACTAAAGATATCCCCCCTTATTAGTATTCAATAATTAAAGCCAAAAAATCTTATTTACTTATTTCTGCTCGGTGAAAAGAGAAGTAAATAAAGAATACCCCACGTTTTTTTATTATTTCTTTTTTTTTAGCCAACCAAGAACAACTCTAGATTTCAGTAACTGCAATTTTGAGTGACTAATTGATCACCTTCATATTTTATATACAAGAATGCCGTAATGATATTTACAAGACACCCTGAATCTGTAGATATGGATCATTCGAGCAAGGATAATATTCCGTAAAAATTGAATTACAAACTGATATGGTCATTTTGTAACTTTTCCAAAGTATGTGTTATTTGAAAAAAAGAGGACTATTAAAGCTTTTATGACTCTTTTAACATGGGCATTGAAGCATGGAAACTCAAGAGTCCATAATTAGGTTTTATCTTCATTTATTATTGTTATATATTCCTTCGGTTTTCCCATGTTTTGAAAACGAAGAAAAACGAAAGGAACTGTCCTTTTGCTGATCCACCTTTTACTGATCGGGTTTAGTTGAAGGTTCCTTCCCGTTGATACACACTAACTGGTTTTGAAAACCCCTGACAATGACACATTATTTTATTAGCAAGAAGGGCAAGCAAATGAAGTGATAACAAGAAAATAACTCAAATTAGTAAGATGCATTTGTACCTTACCCACCAACTTTTCACTAAAGTAAAACAGTTCAAAATAGGGATGAAACCTTTTTATTGACAGCTGGATAATCCTTGGTGCCGGGTCGGTCCTGCTCGCTATCGGCGGTCTCATTTCGTGGCTGCTGTCACAGGCCGCTCAAGTCAAAGACCTTATCGGCGGCTGATTCCAAATCCCCGAATAGTCGGGGTATCCGTGGCCGGACGGTCTCCGGCAGTGCTGGCCCTTACCGGCACATGTTTGACGCACAAGAGGAAGCCCGTCGGATTCTGGACCCGGCGGGCTTTTTTGTTTTCACCGCACCTTTGACGGCGCGATTATCGTAATCGTCCCGCCCTTGTGGCCGCATTGGGCGCACACCAGATTGCGCTCTATGTCCTCCCGGCAGTCCACGATAGGCCGGTCCTCCAAAAACCGTATCAGGTTCTCCAGATGCAGCGGCGTTCAATGCCCGCACGTCTGCGCCGAACAATTGCCATAGAGCTTGTGTCCGTGCCGTTCTAGGTCACCGAGGGTTTCGAGCCGGACTTCTGCCATCAGGCTATTGCTTCTCTGGCCTTGTCGATGGCGCGCTTTAGAGCCTCTACGGATTCCCGAAGTGCTTCGCTGTCCTCACCCTGCGCAATGGAACTCACCATCCCGTGTGCTTGGCTCATGAGGCGTAGTGCTAAATCGACCTGTGTCTTGCTGGCGTCGTTCATCGCTTCCTCACCCACACCAGTTGCGCCGGTACTTAGGCGTCCAGACCTTCGCTAAGCCTTCTTCAATCATAACCGCGCCGACTGTCTTTCCAGTCGCCAAACGGACACGAACCAACTGGCGCTGTTGGCGGCGCTCGACTTCGCCGGAGTCACCTGATTTAATACAAAACCAGCAGCCAACCTCATTTCCTACCTTAACCGCAGCAGTGTTTTTCTCGTACATAGCACTAATCACTTTAATGTATTTGTCTGGTATACCATACAAGGAAAAGACCTTTGATAAAGCTCTTCCATCAACAGAATCCAACACTTACTCATAATTTATAAAACTCCAGTTGCTCTCCACCACTTTAACTCTTAAAAGAAAACTAGAGCTTCCAATTTTCCGCCAAATTAGATTAATATCAAGAAAATATTACGTTTTCAGAGGGGGGGGGGTAGCTGCCTTCCGATCACTTTGGCTCTCAAAAATAGCACTAGAACTTCTTATTTCCGATCCAATGAGCCCCTTTCGAAGTTTATACGACTACCCTTTCTATAAAACCTTAAATGCCCCCGGGCAAAATTTACAACCCTTGCCTCCAGGCTCTGGTGGTTTGTATCAACACCCAAGGCGCTGTTATATGATCGATGAGCTGTTTTGAATAAAAAGGTTATCTCAAAATTTGTATTGGATGCATTTTGGGAGAACACGACGTGTTGGCGGAGGGGGTATCCGATTACTGTTAACTTTGACTCTTAAAATAGGCACTAGAGCTTATAATTTCCGATCCACTGAGCTCCCTCCAAAGTATATACGATTAACTTTTCTATAAGAACCTTATACACCCTCAGGTCATATTTTACAACCCTACCCTGGGGACTGTAGGGAGTTGTCATTCTCAAAGACATAATTTCTGGACCCTTCAACTATGCTGAACAAAATTACTTTCTCAAAATTTTAAAGCACTAGATATATCAACGGTCAAACAATACAGGGGACTTTTTTGAGCAACAGCTTGTTTCATTAGCCGACCCAAGAGATTTACAAGGTTGTTGAATAAAAATTCAAGGCTAATATTACAATATAAAAAGTCCGAAATCAATACACTCAGAATATATTTAACAAATAAAGTTCGAATCTTACAAAACTGATGTTTGAGTGTTTTTGAGGCTGCAGACGATAACAAGTCTGAATCTAATAGAAGTACAATGTTAATATTCGGAGGATAAAAGTCTAAAATTAAAAAAAAAAAATATTTTGGACTTTGCTCCTTCACAGACATTGTTACCTGGGCTACCTGGGGCTTGTCTGTTCTGTCCTTTTGCAGTCAATATTTCAAAAACATTTTTTATTGTCAGAAAAGTTGTTATTTAAGGATTTAAAAGTTTGTTGAAAGAAAATTCAAGGCTAGTACAACAATATAAAAAAGTTTGATAAATACGGCGAGGTCAAATGAGGTTAGAGATAAGCTACTGAAGATTATGTATATGATTTTTGAAAAAGGGGAAGTAACTAGCGATTTTAGGAAAACCTTAATTAAACCACTGTATAAGGAAGGTTGTACGAATGAGTGTTGTAATTATAGAGGCATTAGTCTGGTCTCTGTAGGTAGCAAATTACTTAGTAATATAATACTTTTTAGACTGAGAGATGCTGTAGACAAAGTTTTAAGAGAAGAACAGTGCGGTTTTGGAAAAGGCAGAGGAGGTGTCCATCAAATTTTCACTCTTAAGTTAACAATTGAGAAGTGCCGCATCAACAACCATTTTGTTTGCGAGGCACGACGAGCTAACTTTTTAGATAACCCTCTGTGTTAATGATGTTATGCTTGCCTCATTTTCAGCGCAGACAAAAATAAATGGGTCATCGGCAAAGATACCGAATCGCACTCTCTCTAAAATACCAGTTTCTTCGAGGTCGTTGATGAAGAGAAGAAGTAGAAGCGAACCCAGAATCGACCCCCTGGAGAACTCTACTTTTTACAGGCAGACAGCGCGATTTGATACCATCGATTTCTACATATTGATAACGACCTGAAAAATATGATTTAAGTCACCGGAGCGACACTCCTCTTATTCCATACCTTTCTAATTTGCGCAACAATAACGGATAGTTGAATATGTCAAAAGCTTTGAAAAAATCCTGGAAATTTCCAATTACCTAAGTCCAATATTAAGGTTGCATCTTATGAACCCAGTTGCATCAATTAGAGCATACTTGGTGGAGAATCCACCTCTAAAGCCAAACTGGGAGTCGCATAACACGGGAGTGCCATCCTCACACATAAATGCCTGGTACAAGTCTGTTATACATTGACTTTTCAAGAATTTGTGAGAGGATAGGTAATAGAGAAATAGGTCTATGATTTGATATCTGATAAGAGTCACCCATCTTGTGATAAGGCACGACTCTTGCAATTTTACAAGCCACTAGAACACAACCAGAAGAGAATGATAGGTTGAAAAATTGTGAAAGTGGCATATATATTGTCGAAGCACCTTGTTTCATAACAAAACTGCACAATCCAAAAATTACATAGTCACATCAAAAAATTGGATTTTCTTGCTAATTTTAAATATATAAGTTTCATCAAGTTTAGTCCTACACAT
The DNA here is from genome assembly GCA_010016025.2 of Alatinidae sp. Z8VKAUB7J3. Lineage (NCBI taxonomy): Eukaryota > Metazoa > Cnidaria > Cubozoa > Carybdeida > Alatinidae > Alatinidae sp. Z8VKAUB7J3. The sequence continues at coordinate 226,494,740 of JAAAKM020073195.1, read as the reverse complement.
CAAAAGTTCCGACCCTGAAAATATTTGCCATATATTCGAGAAAAGTCATAGAATCTTAATGAAAATCACACCATCAGATTCAGCACATCAGAGAACCCTGCTATAGATGTTTCAAGCTTCTATCTGCAAAAATGTGGAATTTTGTATTTTTTACCAGAAAAAAATGAACGGACGGGTGTTTATTTTTACTTTATTTTTTTTTTCTGTTCTTTTTTTCAGGGGTGATCGTTTCAACCCAGTGGTCCTAGAATGATGCAAGAGGGCTCATGCGAATGAAAATTAAAATTTCAAGTCCCCTTTTTAAGTGACCAAAAAATTCGAGGGCCCCACGTTTATTTTTTCCCAAAGTCACTGGGTCAAAATTTTGAGATAGCCTTTTTGTTCAACATAGTCCAAAAATCTAATAACTATGTCTTTGGGGAAGGCATAATCCTCCACAGTCCCCGGCGGAAGCCCTGCAAGTTATGAACTTTGCCCATATATTATTGACTACCGGGAAGTATACAGACATTTTCAGGGGTGATTTTTTTGTTGGGGGGAGGGCTACGTAGAAAGATTTTTCCATGGAGCAATTTTTCATAGGGGGATAGAATTTCCATAAAAGGGCGCTGGATTTCCCAGCATTATTTGAAAAGAAGAATCAGACATTATTTACGTATAGTATTGATTATGGGCACCGATACAGTAGAATACAGGGGAGTTTTTTTCTGGTGCGAGGGAGGGGATTTTATTTTTAAACATAATGCATATCGTTTGATTTTGGATTTGAACGTTCACAGGTTTTGATTCTGAAATTAGTTTAAAATTGTATTCATATAGCACAATTCTCTATAAACTTTCACCACGTACCTTTGGACATATTAGTATCTTTTCCATATCTTTAATTGGATTATTTTTCTTTTTCAGATCAAGGAACATATGGAACAGAGACTCGGGCAGCTGCTTTTTGTGTTTTGTCAATCCCACCTTTCAACCGTCACAATGAAAACAAAGAATTCATGGGGAAAATCCTTTCCTTGTGCCTCCATAATAACTCGGAGCACGTATATTTATTTCAGCTTCTGTCACACCATACGCATTTGGAGCAGTTGCGTTTGACCTCTAGAATGCAGTCTTCTTCTAATGCGCCAGCGTTGTTGTTTTTTGATCATGAGGTACAATTTTTTGTATTAGTATTTTAGAAGATACACAGCAGTTGCAGTTTGATTTGAGACAAAAAGACGTGGATCTTGTCCGCGTGGTGCACTCAGGCTAAACCTTTAAGGGGCCCATGGATTGAATTCTCTAAAGAAGGGGTACAAAACGAACAAAAATTGAACGAGGCACAACTTTTTCCCGTTTGTGGCAGAAAAAAGCCATCATTCCGATATTGGGCCAACTCCTGTTGATGCCTCTACTCGGTGCAGTTTCGATATGCCGCAACTCGAAATAAATAACACAACACAGAAAACCCAACATAAAGAGCGCAACCCAGTCAAGTCAAAATTTGTAATTCAATAGAGACAAAATCCAATCCCTTAATTGACGGAAAGTTTTGTGGTATCTAACAAAAATTTACATAGAATCTAATTTGACCAAATTTATTCTATACATTAGCTGTTGCTGAGTTGAAATTCTATAAAATAGTCCACGTAAATGTCACTGAGGTAAACAATTAGCAACTGGATTTCCTAATACTTGATAGATTAGTACCCTGGTTTTGATGGAAACCATTGTACAATTAGAGTGTTTCTAAAAAAAAAAGCTTACAGCTCATTGCCCTGAAACAAGGGGTGTGCAAGATATAGATGAAAAAGACTTGAGTGAAGTGACTATGGTGTGCAATTTCATATAAAAATCTGCTGTAAATAGTTGTGCTCTTGAATACTTTTTTGTGTCTTGCTGTTTTTATATGAGTTTTAGTACTGAATAAATTTGCAGCTGAACATTCACATTTAAGAACACACTCTATCCCTGTCCCAGAAATTAAAAAAGATAATTAGCTACAAGGAGCATGTGGTAATTGGTTAAGGAATAGTTTTACAGATGATTTATAAAACTGTATAGATTGGGATTGAGCAAAAGTCTGAGGCTCAAAACAAATTTCCTTGTGTCTTGCTTGAGGAAAGATTTATTCTTGAAAGGTTTCATTTATAAAACAAGAATTGTAAAAGGTCGATGCTCTTAATTAAGATAAAATTCTTTCAGGAATGATATTAGTAAGTATTCTAGACTTAAAAAGTTGTTTTCAGAATATCATAGTGCTTTCTTATGAGGCCCAATGATGCACTAGTACCCTAAAATTTCTATTTGGCGAGAAGAATTTCGTGAGATCTTAGAAAAAATACCCAAGTTTTAAGGATATACACTGAAAGATTTAATATTTACATGGGGTTGACATTCTAGCGATAATTCTTTATGCTTATACAAGGTCTAAAAAAATTATATTTAAATAACTACTGCTACCACCACTAGCGACTCACTGCACCACCAAGTAAACTGAGTCCAAAAGCGGCGCACGTTCCTCCTCCACTCCAATCCATTCAAAATTATCCCATCCCATAAAGTTCCGGTAAAACCTTTGCTTTGGACCTTTTCCCAGTCCATTCAGAGAACACGCGCTATTTTTTTTACCCCAGAAGGATTGCCAAAAAGGAAAATCTTTGTCAATATGACATACTTCATCCAAAAAACTCGGCCTATCAATCTTAACCTTCAAATATTAATATATAGTAAGGGCAGTATCATAGGAGGCTATTGGGTTTACCCTCCTTCTCTCCAAAATTTTATTCTGACTCGTAAGAACGTAACAAAAAAGCATATAATCAAATTTTAATTTCACTTTTGAAGTTATTCTGTGTAAAACGCCCCACGAAAAAATCCCCCCCAAGCAAAAACCATGGATACTACCTTGTGTATAGTATTTATTTTATATATGTATTTGGGTAATAATATATAAGAATAAATAGGCCTAATACATATATTTAAACACATACACATACTATTCTTTCATTTTGAATTTAATTATCATGTTATTTAGCATGTTACATAGCAAAAAATTTCCCCAAAACAAAAATCATGGATACTCCCTTGTTTATGATACTTGTTTTATATATGTGATGATTAACGGGCTTCCTGTTCCTCCTACGTACTTCTCTGATATGTGCGCGGTTGATAACATTCCTGCACTCACCCGCTTTTTCTCTGACGATTACGGGTTAGATATTGCTCAAACCATGTCTGTGATTAAAGAGCCAGCCCAATTAGAACGCTTGCTTATTGTTCAGGAGAACAAGTTGTCTGCCCGTGTGGTGAACTCGGCTCGATTAGCCAAGGAACTACTGTCGAGTAAGCAGAACATTACCTTGCCGCTGCACTATATCGAAGATGATTTTGACGTGGAGATTTCGCAAGACTCGCTCAAAAAGGCATTAAAACATTGGCTTGATAAAGTGAAAGCGCTAGTGGTGGAATGCTTGGAAAACAGCAGTGAAAAGCCAGAAGTGGTGATGATCACAGGTGGTATGAGTTTATCGCCAATCGTGGTTGATGCGCTATATGAAAACCTACTTACCGGTTTACCTCGATTAGAGATTGACGCTTTCAATTCGGTGTGCGAAGGATTAGCTATTCCAGCGGCGCAGCACGCGTAATATCTTTTATAAATAAACACTAAGCCTTAGCGTAGTAGCGTTTACTGCGCTAAGGCTTTTTTGATCAGTGCTTAAGGATATTGTGTTCTTTTAGATAAATCGCGATGGCCTCAGGCGACTCGAAGGCTTTTAACAGCATTTCTTGTGCGCGTGCTTTCACATCATTGTCTTCTGATGATGACAGTAGGTGATACCATGTTTTCACTAAGGCTAATGGCGGCGTTTGGTTCATTAGTTGTCGCTCCAGCAATTCTTAGAGAGGATTTTTTTTTCTATCATAAATGAAAAGAAAAAAAAATTCTAGAAAAGAAAAGTTTTCAAAAGATTCTATAAAATTCAATATACAAAGCATACAAGTGCTACTGGCAGATTTATATTTTGAAACTCAGTCGTTCATTTACTTTACTGAAAATTAAAATAAGATTTATCCACTCTTCAGATGGGAGTTTGTTGAGGTTCTTGGTAACCATGGCTGCAGCAGAAAGATAGCTCTTATAAATTTAGAATGTATTCCAGTGGAATAGCTTACATATTTTATTTCCATAACATATTTTGCCTTAAAAAAAATCCAGACCAAAAAGCCAATGAGGAATTATAGTTCCTATATAGTCATTTTAACTCATAAAGAGGAGTCTAGAACTTATAATTTCCGTTCTAAGCAATACTTTTTTAGAATATTCCCCAAGCACTGTTATTCTCTCTGCTTCTCCTCTATTTTTATTCTTTTCTCTTTTTATGCTCTTCTAGTGGATTGTTGTGTTGTAACGAGAACGGGCAAAAATAGGTTATTATTGCTTTTATTATTATTATGTCTACTTTTAAATAATACGCCCTATCAGTATTCGCCCTTAAAGATGTCACACACAAAAACGCCATATTTACCCCCTAAAAAAGGGCACTAGAACTTCCAGTCTCCTTTCGAAAGAATATTTTTCCAATACCTGACGACCAGTTTAGTTTTGCCTAGCCAAATCTACTCTAAAAATTTAACTTGAAATGTTGCAAAATCTCACTTTTAACTTGTAAGGCTATCACTCACAAAACTCTAATGGCTGCAAAAATAAAAAATCCATTAAGTTTAATATTACCTATCAAATCTTACGAGCCAGAGAAAATTTCCTGATTTTCAAAAAAGGGGAGAAACACCCCCAAAAAGTAAAGCAACATTAATTAAAATCGCACCCTCAGATTCAGCATATCAGCGAACATTACTGTAGATATTTCGGGCTCCTATGTACAAAAATGTGGAATTTTGTATGTTTTGCCCGAAAAAGATAGCTGTCATTCTATTTACCAGCTTATTTGTTTGTTCTTTTTTTCCGGGGAGTGATTGTAAAAAAACAAATGGTCCGATAGGGTCGGAAAATGGCTCATTCCAACAGAAAATAAAAGTACTAGCGCCATGTTTAAGTAAACAAAAGGACTGAACCTTTGGGAAGCGGCGGCACATATGCAGCTGTCCAAATTCATCTAATGAAACTTGACAAACCCCAAGGATCCGACGGGGTGCAAACTAGCACCTCCTATTCAGCATTCCACTTCTTATTAAATAATTATGCCCACTATTCTGTGCTTGTATTGCTCAGTAAAATGTACTTCATTTTGGGAAAGTCTAATTACCTGCGTTCTTAAGAAAGGAAAAACCCAAGGATTTGTGAATCTTATAGACCTATTACCGTCTGATATTCCAATTAAAAGCTGATATTCCAGGGGATCAAAATGACCATGGAAAGAACCAGGCAAATCGCATATGCTACTTTTTAGCTATTTTAAAACTGCCACCAGATGCTGAATATGAATTTGTCTACGTATGCGATTGACATTTCAAAAGCGTTTGAAAAAAAATAAGGTTAGGAAGGTAATGTGCATAAAACAATAGTAATAAAGAGAACAGGCCTCACTGAGATCTCTACGGAGAAAGTGACTGTTAATAACTTTTGGTGGCTATTATGCATTTTAAGCTATGCTGGTTTGTTTAATCATTTCTCTTTCACATTCTATCTTTCTAGTATATAATTAAAATACTAACGATAAAAATTTAAAAAGAACAAAAAAAAACAAGCAAAATCATAGGATGCCAAAGAAAAGTTGTACGTGAATTTTTGCAAACTAATCAAACAGAAGTGGCTCGGGAAACTGTTATCAACTGGGTTTTGACTATCTACCCTGATTTAATCAGGATAGATAAGAATGTCAATCAAGTTTTATTCGTTTGTTCAATAAGCCACACTTATTGAGGAGGAAAGCCTTTTTTAGAGATAATGTTGAAGACCTCAACAGACTATTCAGGTAAACTTGTCGTTTCCAGAGTAAGCTCCTGCGAAACTCTATGAATCTTGGCGTAGCAAAAGATCCGTACGACCACAAGTCGAGACACAAGTAATCTGGAGCAAAAAACCGTGTGGACAATTTCATGGTCCTCTAGCCCCCTCCCCAATTCCTAACAAAATTTACGGTTTTACTGGCACAGAGAATGATCGTTGAAAGTTTCAAACTAATCGGACACTAAGGATTTAAGATGTCCCACGTCCTATTTTAAAATCTAGGTGTAAAAAAGGGCAAATTTTTTAATTTACAGCCCGTGCCCCAGGGGCTATGGGGGCCAAACCATCCCCAGAGGCATATTTGTTCGGCCCGGCCGGTGACATGCTTGATGGCGCTGTCATGCTGGCGGTCATGGTGCACGGCGCCGCTGATGGTCTGATGGTCTTTCATCTCAAATCCTCCTCAGGCGACGGCCAGCCGGACAGCACCGGCGGTTCCCGCATCATGTTCCAGGTAGAAGCGGCGCAGCAGGTTGCTGGCCGTCAGCGCACGGTACTAAGTAGGACTGCGAGGTTTGACGCTATTAGAGCTCCACAAAGACTTGCATGATCTTCTTTACGAGGCGGGTCTCGAAACATCCCAAAACTCGGACGTTCACCAGACATTGTTTTTACTGTGTGTCCAAGAATTCCGCCGATAGTAGCCCAAACCACATATTTCGGCCCTTGGGTTAGACTGAAGTCATTGTTCCAGCTGCTAGCCAAATTGAAGCTCAATTCTGCTAGGTAGAAAAAAATTGGCGGCGCCAGAAGCACAGTGGCGGAGAGACGTAAGCTTTTAAACTTCCGTTTTCTCCGCCGCGTTTGGGCTGGAGTGCAAATCTTACAGACCATTTAGCCTTACCGGTAGGACACTTGTTTCACGGCCTCGACCACCTCATCCGTGGTGATCAGCGCGTGGCGTTCCAGGTTGGCGGCATAGGGCATGGGCACGTCCTTGCCGGTGCAGGTGATGACGGGCGCGTCGAGATAGTCGAACGCTTCGCGCTGCACTTCCGACGCGATGTAGCTGCCGACGGAGCCCTGCGGCCAGCCTTCCTCGACGGTGACCAGGCGGTTGGTCTTCTTGACCGACTCAATCACCGTGGGCAGGTCCAGGATGTTTATATATATTGCCTACTTCAAACGAGATTGTTACAGATGAAAACCGATTTCTTTAAACTCTTGTCCGAAACACAAGTGAATCGAATAATTGCCAACAGAAAGACGTTTTTTTCACTGACGACATGAAATTCCGCTATAGTGGCGAAACTAGACTCCTGTGAAAACCTTGCTTTAAGGTTTCTTTTTTCCAAATATGCAGAAATTTTCCACAAACTTACTAGGAAGTTTCGGGAGGGAAAGGCTTCTTTGAACACCTCTCTAAATTTAATATTAATAGAACTGCCCTTTGTCAAGTTTGCCGTGATTAAGTTTTATATTCAATCCGTTTTCCCTGATCTTCACGACCCAGTTGAATCTTACCTTTGTCGCTTATCCTCTTCAAAGGACTCTCTGTTCATTGATTCACATCCTCATTGAAAGATACAGAAAAACCCTCATTTCCTTTGCAATTGTATGTTTTCCTCTCCCTGTATATCTGTTCATTATAGTTTTTGAAGGGGGAAAGGTCGGCTCCTGATCCCTCTAGTATTCTCCTTCTTACGTATTTCCTGTTTTATTTCAATATCTGCTACCAAATTACTTTTCGTATTAATGTTTCCTTAACTGATAGGCTATTAAAATATTCGTGTAATAAGATTTGTTCAGTTTTTTATTGGTTGACTTGAATATCAGCCTTTTATGTCGGGTAATCTGTGAATGTGGCTTATGGTCAGCTGGTTGTAGTTACTTTTCAAACAGTTCGTGGTAAAGAACTGTAAATAAGGAGCGACCCGGCTCAATAGTCGCCGGGAGCGACCGAACCGACAAATAAAATTTCATTGGCTTTGCTACGGAACTCCATCTGTTCTATTTAATTAAGGATAAGCAGGCGGACAGGTTTAAATGTATACTAAATCTTACACGGTAAACGGTCAATGGTAGACGGCTACGCGAGAAACAATTTTACTTGAATAAGCTAGTCCAACTACTTATGTTTATTTAAAGAAAGACAAAAATAAGTATTTTCCTTTTCCCATAAAATTGGCGTTAAAATATAACTTTACAGCCCTTTAATCGCAGCGTCAAAAAAACTCTTTGCATTCCTAGTCTCTGCGGCGTCTCTCGAAGAGGACGCTGCAGGTTGTACATCTCTTCATCAGCGTCCTCTTCGAGAGGCGCGGCTGGAAGCAGGACAAGGTAATTTATTTAATTGATAATGTATCAAGCTCTTGGATAAAAGTAAACCAACAATTAAAAACACATAAGCCTTTAACTATAAATGACTTCATAATCTGACTTCTCTGTTCTTATTTCTGTTCTCTTGCTTACCTACTCGGAAACACATAAGCAAAATTCACTTCCACCCCATGCTGATACGCCTTCGCGAGGCGATTCGAAAACAACGCCAGGTCATAGCCTATTCCCGCCTTGAAATAAGGATTGCGAATTCTTTCCATCCGTCCATCCGTTTTCTGACTAATATTGCCCAGAAGAAACCCAAATTCGCCGTGGAAGCTGCCCGCGCTGGAATAGCCGGCGCCGAGCCAGAAGGCTTGTCGGAATTGATAACGCAAATTAAAATCGGCATGTATGCCCGTCGTATTTTTTCCAAATACACAAGGTAGAAATTTTGAGATGCCATTTATTCAGGAAATGGTCTAAAGATCACATAACAAGCCTCTTGGGACTGACACAGTCCCCCAGGGTCTAGGGTAAGGATTGTAAGTTATGCCTCGGGAAAATATAAAGTTCTATATGGAAGGAGTGGTCGCGTGAACTTTAGAGGAGACTCATTTGATCGAAAATATATAGTTCTAGTTCCCTTTTAAAATTCAAACGCGATATATGGCAACTAGGCTCCCCCTCCCCTACATCCTCTTTTCCTCAAACGCATCCGATTGAAATTGTAAGATAGCCATTTTGTTCACAATGGTCCGAAGAGCGTATAACAATGTCTTAAGGATTGACACAACCCCCCATTGCCTAGGAACAAGGTTTATATGCTATGCCCTGGGGCATATAAGGTTTTTATGTATTGGATGGTTGTTGTGTTTACTTTGGATTGGAGGAGGCTTATTTGACTGGAAGCTAAAAGTTCCAATGTCGTTTTTAAGAGTCAAAAGTAAATGAAGGGCAATCACTCTCCCCAAGCCTATCATTTCTAAAATTCACATCCTACAAAACTATAAGAGAGATATTTTGTTCGGAATTGACTAAAGATCCAGTAATTGTGTTTTTGGGGATGTCAACCTCCTCACAATCCTAAGGGCAAAGGCTCTAAGTTAGGCAATTCTTCTAAACGTTCATCATTTAGATATAGTATATGTTATTGAGAAAAGTATGCATGTTTGAACTTTACAGTCGAAAAAGATGAAGGCAATTCTAAAAAACGGCCATGCTGGAATACCCCAAAATAAGGGCCAAAACCATTGGCGTAGATTCCTTATCTATTAAAATGATTGACCGGCTTAGCCAAATAATTGAAGACGAACAACAAGGCGCCGGCCTAGAGGTACGCTATTTGGATCACAAGCGAGAAGTTCGGGAAATAAGGATGCTTTCTGATAAAAAAGAAATAGAGCAATCGTTTTCGATTAAAGAAGGGGGGGTGTATTTGATTACAGGCGGCGCAGGCGGTTTAGGACAAATCTTTGCCCAATATATCGCCAAAACTAAAAATACTCAAATTATTCTAACAGGTAGAAGGATTGTTACTAATTTAACGAACGAAGAATTAAAGTCTCTAAATGCTACGTATCATTCCTGTAATGTAAGCGATAAAGCAGCCGTTGAATCGCTTATTAAGGAAATTATTGGCGCCCATAGTCGATTAGACGGTATCCTGCATTGTGCAGGAATTGCAAAGAATAGCGCTTTAATCAATGCTGGCAGTAGTCTTGCCGGGGAAGTGTTTGCGCCCAAAATAGATGGAACTAAATATCTTGATCTGGCTACTAAAGATATCGCCCTGGATTTTATGATTTATTTTAGTAGCATCGCTAGTGTGTTACCCGATGCAGGTCAGGCAGCTTATTCAAGCGCTAACGCCTGGCAGGATCATATTGCTCACTAGCGCAATTGCTTAAAAGATCAAGGAAAAAGAAAGGGCTTTACCCTCAGTATTAACTGGGGTTTATGGCAATCAGGAGGGATGGAGTTGCATGAAGAAGGTATAGACTTCCATTTTCTTTACAGGAAGCGGTGTTTCTCATTTTAAGTACATAAGGTGCAGCACGCTCTTGAAGTGCTGCAAAACACGTAGCCATAAAAGCCATTCCAATAATTATATATAAGTAAAAAAGCACTAGGCTTAGTGTTTTCGTTTCCTGCAGGTTACCTTCATTTAACCTTGTTCCAGGAATTAAAGTTCCAAAACCAACTGTTGCTAATAGATTGAAACATAAACAAATGCTGTCAACGACGTCCCAGTTTTCAATGCTAGCAAATAAAAAACCACCGAACACTATATATCCAGCAACAAGTAAAAAACAAGCACTAATTGGCACATAAACAACCTCAGGCGTTGACGAATTAGTGGGATATTTTTGAGACGATAAATCGTTCTTTACATCTGTTAAAAAACATGTATCTTGTAATGAAGGTGGATATGAGTAGTTGTTTGAAACTGAATTTGTGGAAGCTCTCTTTAATCTATTGCGATCGCGTTGTCGCGGAAACAGGCATAATTTGCGACGAACTTCCCGTAGCACAGAAGCAAATGATTCTCCAATAGAGTATAAGTAGAGTAAAAACAATGGCATTCCAACAGCTGCGTAACAAGTTGTAAATATCTTCCCAGCTATGGTTTTAGGTGTCAGGTATCCATACCCTAAAATAGAATCTAATCAGTACACTCTTAAACAGTTACAACTATATGGGACTGTAGATGAAAATTGCCACTAAGTATGGCACCCAGTCGAGTGGTTAGCGCGCTAGTATTGAAATACTTAGTCCGTGAGAACAGGGGTGCGTTGCCTCATAGTAGTGTCAGTATAGACCTTTTATGACTTCGCCTAACCAGAACCGTGACTGCCAACAGCGATGTAGGATAACCTTGAGCAGTGGCACCCCTCAATGAAATTATAGCCTAGTAAGCGACACAGTATTTGTATTCGATTCTGATTGTTGGATAATTTTCCTAAGTTTTGATTGTTTTAGAGGGCTTTTTTTGGCTGAAAAACCTCTTCCTCGCTAAGCTATCCATTATAGACCCCCCACATTGCTTGTATTTGATTTTGACTCTTGTTGATAGAAAAGCATCATCGAAGTTTGAAAACAATGTTGTGACCAAGGTGGACCCAGGGTTACATAAAGCCTCCTTTCATCTTAGAGGTCCCAGGGACTTCTTGCTGTCTAATTTTAAGTCAACTTAAGTGCTTCATACAGACTTGAGGAGATGTGTTGGCTCCGCCCTGCCCTAGTTTGTGATCTATTGTTTTTCCCGAGGGCATAGTATTTTCAGGGATTTGAAGAATATGAAAATTGTGAATTGAAGTGTCACAACGTTAAAAAACAACTATCGTATCGACATTTTAACTGACAAATTCGGACACATTGAACTGAACATGTCGGGAGTATCAGAACCCCATATCCAAGGGGCAGGAAATAAACGGATAGGAAATTAGGCAAAGTAGAATTAATTTTATCAAAAAGGAAGGATGGGATGCATAGGCAAGGGGCAGGACTCATACTGCTACTACTACTAAAATCTCACCGTAGCACCAAGCCACCTGAGGCCAACACAGCTACGCACGTTCCTGGGGCAGTTCCCTTCTTAACGCCCCACTCTTTACGCTAAAGTTTTCTGCTGTTTAATAAAGTAGAATTGAGAGAAAGTGGTCGATGACACTTTTTCTACATATTATGGGTCTGCTCTTATCATAAGCCTATCTTTAATGTTTGAAACCGACATTGAGCTAATCCAATGTGGGGACAGATTTTGAAACGTGTTGAAAATGTTACTATACGTTTCTTCATTCTTAGGAAAATATTACCTTTTTACCAAAAGGCCATCTTAGAGAGATGAATGCAATTAAATGAAACTTACAAAGGGCTAGCCGAATCCTGAGGATTTAACGAATTTAACGTAATATTTTGGTTTCAGTATTATTTATGTTTTGAATTGTACATAATAAATATGATTTTCATACTGGGTTCATATTATATCTTAATGAGCTCATGGTTATAATAATATATAATGACGCTGTTTGGATGCGTGGTTCTTTTGGGTGCCGATTAGAAAGTGTGACCTCGCTTTTTTATATTAGTGTATTCTTGAACCCCTTTATTCAATCTTTTACCTTTGAGGGAAGACGGAGCTATTTGTGAACAATGACACAATATGATCATGAGTCGGGTCTCTTCTTTAATTGTGCCTATGCTGCCAACTTAGTCCTTAAATGAGTCCCTCTTTTTTGTTAGTCGTTATTTTTTATTATGTCTAGTAGTTTATTAATACTGTTAGATTAATGAGCTACTACTTTACTCAATTCTAGAGAGCAAAAATACCTGTTTAAGAGAAAGAACTTAGAAATGGCTCCTATTTTCATACATTTTTTCTTGTAACTTAACTATGTTTTAGCATATTGTCAAAAAATTTTGTGTATTTCTCTTTAACTTACCGCTAACTGTGGTCCCGTTCCTATCTTTAACTGGGACAAGTCCAGATTTTCTGTTCCCTTTTAATGCTTTAACATGGCAGTACAGTATTTAACTATTATGCCAGCTGGTTGCATTTTCGAGATCTTCAGTAATTGTATTCATGGCTTCCACTCCGCGCTTCATCTTACTTTCATATGACCTATCACTCAAATATTTCTTGTCCAAGCCCTTCCTCGTCTTTACTAAACTTAAAGCATTTTCACTAATATTCTTAGCTGCGTTTCTAGCTTCAGAAACTATTTTTCTAAAATTATCCCATGCATCTTCTTCATTTTCAACTTTTAGACTCGCTGTTTTAGTTTTCAGCTATTCCTTGAAAATTTATCTCAAATTCTCATCCTCAAGTCTATCAACGTCACAACTTCCCGGAAGAAGAAAAGTTATTTGAAATTTCGTTGTTTGTAGCGCGTATTCGATGATTTTTGTTTTTTTTTTTTTGTTTTTTTATACCAAAATTCTACAAATGCTTATAAGAGTTCTTAAGATATTCAAGATACTAGAAGTTTCTATTTTCATATTAATTGAGTTATATCCTCTTTTCTCTGTTACCTTAATAGTTGAGAAATGTTTTTTTTTTTTTTTTTTTGTTCAATTTTTTTTTTACTTGTTTTTTTGTCGCTTTGAAAAATCAAAACTTTCTTCCCCTTTTTTGCACATTTCTCCAAAGAATTATAGTAAAAAAGGCACAGGGAATGAGATAGACAAAAACACATACAAAAAACATATTCAGACATACAAACAAACAAAGACAAAAACTAGAACAAACAAAGACCCACCCAGACACAAAGGCACAGAGAGAGAGAGAGAGACATAAAACACACAGATTCAGACATATAAAAAGACAAACATAGACACTGGGATAAGCAAATGCTCGCCTAGAAACATAGGCAAAGAGAGTGAAAGGGACAAAAACCTATACAATCACAGAGATTCACATATAAAAACAGACAAAGATAAATACTGAGACAAAAAGAAAAACATTCTCCCTGACACACAGGCATAGAGAGTCAGAGAGACAAAAACAAATACAAAAACAAAGATTCGAGAATACAAACAGACAAAATTAGACACTGGGAAAAGAAAACGCCAGCCTAGACACACAGGCAAGGAGTGTGAGAGAAAAAAGACACATACAAACACACAAATTCAGACATACAAACAGAAAAAGACAGACTTTGGGACGAGCAAACAACAACCCAGACGCACAGAGAGAGAGAGAGAGAGAGACAAAAACATATAGAAAAACACAGATTCAGACATACTGGGAAAAGTAAACATCCGCTAAGACACACAGGCACAGAGAGTGAGTGGCAAAGACAAATTCAAATACTCAGTTTCAGAATTACAAACAGACAAAGACGGACACTGGGAAAAACACCGGCCCAAACACACAGGCACAGAGAGTGAGAAATAAAATGCACATACAAACAGACAAAGACAGATACTGGGACAATCAAACACTCGCCCAGACAATTTGCCATCAGATAGTGTTTGAAAAGAGGGGAAGAAAGAAGCTAGTTATCCACAAAAAAATTTATCATAGATTTCCATTCCCAAGGCTCAACAGTACCATTTAAAAGTTTGATTCAGTGTCCTTTTGAAACGACTCTAGAAATAAGTTGTCGTGATATTTAAACTTTTAACTAAAGACATAGTGCCTTTGCACATTACGGCAGTGGAGATATCTTTGTTAGTAACAGGTTTTTACTTTCTTTTCAGATTGTACACCAGGAAGAATTTAATAATCATGATTTTGGTTACCTGGATAGCTTGTTTTTGTTCCCTCATTCCAGTGCTAATGGGGAAATGGGGGAAATTTGGCCTCGACATGTCAATTGGAAGCTGCTCCATTTTATTTGATGATAACGGACGTTCTCCAAAGGAGACACTTTTTATAGTAGCTTTTGTTTTACCATGCCTCGCCATAATTGTGTGTTATGCGAGAATATTTTGGATTGTGAGGAAAGCGGCGGCTGCCTCTCGTGCAAGTCAGTCGAAAGCCTCAGTGAGGCGCATAGACGAAATGAAAACTTCAAGGCCATTAGAAAGTGTCTCCGGTAGTGATGAAAGTCAACGAGTTAGTGAAAGCACAAAATCTAGTGGTGCTAGTGATAATGATATTATTAAACCTTTATATAGGCCTTCAGTAATTCGTCACCGCCCATTGAATACTGTCCTCCTATTCAAAGATAAATATTCTTCAATTCGTATTGAAGTAGATAAAGGTAGTGAAGCAGTGGAGGCCATGGATGATGAGACATGCCACCCCCATGGAAAATTCCTCCATGAAAAGTTCTTTCCACGTAGAATACACCCCCTCGGCCAGGGAAATTACTCCAGACAATTCTATTTTAGCAAAAATTCCGCCCGGAAAATTCTTGCGGACGATTCCAGGCGGAAATTATTTATTAGCGCACTTTCATTTGAAAAAGATTTTTATTTCTGATTGTCTTTAAAATCATGCAAAAAACTATGTTTTCTCGCAAATAGCCCCCCGGCCCCTAGTAGAGAGTTCTTCCCGCATGAAGTTCCCTATGGTAAATTTATCCTTTGGAAAATTCCCCTATGGAGAATTTCTCCCGCGGAAATCCCCCCCTCAAACAGAAAGATACTCTAAGCAATTCCAACCCAGTAAAAATTTCCCCGGACGGTTCTCCATAACATATCAACTTTAAAATTAAGTCAGGAAAGAGAAAGTAAGACAATTAAAGTAATTTCGCATAGGAATTCTGGAAATTTTCCCCAGTGTAAAATTTTCCCTGTAAAATTCACTCACTGATAATTCCCTCCCACGGACAATTTTCCCTGTGGCAAATCCTCATTGCAGGAAATTCACCCCCCCCCCTCCAAAAAGTGTCTGTATACTTCCCAATAACAAATGTTATACATAAATGATGGGTAAATTCCATAAATTGGAGACCTTTGCCCGGGGACTGTGGGGGGGGGGGTCATTTTATCCCCAAAGGCATAGTTAAAGGACTTTCTAACTTTGCTGAATAAAATATTGAAGACTTTAGAAATTGTGATCGGTCGACTTGGAGGAAAAAGGGGAGAAGACCTTACCTTGGACGAAAAGTTATTACTCTTATCGGGGGCATCTCTTTGGACGTTGGCTAGTATACCACGGTGTAATATCCCTACGTTAACGGTTGCAGATGGTCCCCATGGGGTCCGTAAACCCAACGTAAAAGATATCTCCCTCCAGGATAGTTTCCCTGCCACATGCTTCCCACCAGCAACTGCTACAGCATGTAGTTGGGATAGAGAATTAGCCATGGACATTGGTGTTGCATTACGACTTGAATGTCTTCACTACAATGTCTCTGTTTTACTGGGACCTGGTTTGAATATTAAACGTCATCCAGATGGTGGCAGAAACTTTGAATTTGGCTTATTTGGCTGGGAATTGAAAGTTCTGGTATCTTTTTTTATGGTTTAAAAGTAATCAGAGAGCAACCATACCTCTCTCTTACCTTATTTGCTACTTGGCCTCCCAAAGCCATGAGGCAAGTTTTCAAATAATCTTTTTCTTAGAATAGTCAAATGGGTCAATAAACATGGTTCTAGGTATGTTACCAACCCTACGGATCTTAGGGTATGCAAACTACCATTTGTTTACAGAGAGGTTTAATATTGAAAAACAAGCTATGTTTAATCTTGGGCATTCAATTAGCTCAAAACTATCAGGGGCGATTCCCTGGTTCAAAAATAACATGCATTTCATTGGGAGGAGGAAGGGCACTTTTTTAGGCCTGATTCCTTTACTTAACTAGAAGGTAAAAAACTTTATTTATGCTTGAATGGGCCCTCACTCCATGTTCTATGTACTTGGGTTGGATCCTACAAAGTAAGGAGCTGCATTAAAACTTAAAACGAAGAGAGATTTTTACGCATATGAGGGGTTCATCTCCTCATAAACACCTCGCTCTTTACGCTAAAGCACTTTTAGTAATTTCAACTATTTATTCTACGAACTTTTGATTCTGGGTTCATTCTTAAAGAATTGGGACAAAATTTAAGCTTTAGTGTAAAGAGCGAAGTATTAACAACAAATTAATATGCAAATTTTGTTTTGATTATTCACATGCGGCGAGCCAAAATCAAAACATGCATTAATTAAAAAATGTTCAGAAATCAAACAAAAAAAAACAAATTTTTTGACTGCAAGTAAGGAGCGACATTAAAACTTATAACGAACAGAAATTATTCTGTATTTAAAAGGGGTGTCCCCTCTTCAACGCCCCGCTCTTTAAGCTAAAGTTTGACTCCTTGTCATAACACTACTTTTAAAACAATAAAAAAAAACTTAGCATAAACAGCGTAGCAATGAAGAGGGGACAACCTCTTTCATATACGGAATAATTTCTGTTCTTTTTAAGGTTTAATGTCGCTCCTTACTTGCAGTTAAAGAAATTTGCTTGTTTTTTTTATTTAATTTCACTATAAAGCGTATTAGAACTTGTCAATGCATGCGGAAGCGGTGAATTGATGAATTCGATGCGAATATTGAAAATCTTCATTAACTAAGTTTCATTTCTTTTTTCTACAGAGTTTTTTTTGTTTTCATGAATTTTCCCTATCTACCTCAGTTTTAGGACTTAAACAGGATGATGATCATTGTAATGATGATGGTGATAGTGGAGCTGTTGAGATGTAAGGTTATCACTCCCCCAAATTATTCATGGTAATTTATTGTTCGTTTGACATTAGACTGTTCTACTCGCCAAATAATTTAAAATAAAAATTAGAGAAAAATACACAAATCGACCGTTTTTGCCGGAATATTCAGACAATTGTGAGATTTTAAGAATAAAAATTAATTGAATAATTGAGTTTCCAGTGGGGGAATCTTTCGTATTAGAAAGTATTACAGGGTGTAAGAACGAATAAGAGAGAGTAGAAATAGCACTATAGTCGACTGGATCTAGCGGAATAAGATACAATCTTTAAGGCGAAGGTTGTAAGATCATTGAGACGACAAATTAGGAAAATTTGCCTGTTTTTGCACACATTTGGTAGATGAGAGACACCTGTCTTCTTTGATGTAATCAGCATTGGAGATTACATTTGAAGTATCAGTATCCGGGGTGGATACGTGGTTTGTTTTACAGGGTAGTTTTTCTTGAGTGATATTCATTTCAGCTAAACTATTAATAGAATATACGCGCGTTTGTTCAGTTTACTTTCTCGTCCAACCCTTCTTATTTTGCTTTTGGGAGATATATTCCATATGTCGCTGATAGTTAAATAACTATTTAACTTATATCACTATTTAATTATTATATTGTGTATCGTCATTTTGTTGTGTGGCAATCATTGAGTTTACTACATTTGGCTGATTAATTAATTAAGCGACATTACCGAGAAATATCGTACGTTCTTCCGTATTGGTCGAGGGTGTGATCAAACAGTTCGTGGTAACGAACAATAGTCCTTGAAAATTTCAGAATTTTAATTGACAGCCTGACAACACGTTTAAGGAACATTTGGATTATATCTTACTTTATATTATTGAAATGCTATTTATCATCAGAACATAAAGTCTTTCTTTGAAAAATATCGTTTTCAGCTTCTTTAGAGGACGTTCACTGACAAAATCGTCTTTTTAGTAATTAGATATTAAAGGACGATATTGTTTTTAAAGAAGCAATATATAAACACATAAATTGTATATATATATAACAACATATAAACGCAATTTCGTCAGTGTTGCCACACTGAACCAAGAAAATAAATAAGCAAAACTAAGCAGGTGAACTTGACGCTTTATGTCCGCAAAATTCAACCATCGGCAAGCTGTTGATTCTTAAAGAGAATCAAACCTTCAAAGGAGAGCCAAACTTATTAAGCTGCTCGGCGTCATGTGCTTTTAGCTTATTTTCACTGATTTTTCACCTATATTTTTTTTCGGCTCCCACTAGAACGAAAAACTAAACAACTGTAGAATGGAGTTCCTTTTCATTAAGAATTAAATTATCTATTTATTTCTGTTTTTTAAGATACATATGACTATATAAAATTCCCCTTAATGAATTAAGACAATCCAATTTCCTTTCCACTGTTAGTAGTACTTTAAATTGTTCTTTTTTTTCACTCACGGATTAAATCCGTTTTTTGTGGATCGACGTTTTTTGTGTTTTTGTGGATCGATGCGGATCAATCCACATTTTATGGACACTTGGCTTTAGGAATCATAAAAATTTAGGACCCAAAATTTAGAGTCGGACGCTCTTACTCCGTTGATTTGTCTACTCTCTGCTGGGGCTGATCCCACTCACAAAATTGAAAGTTTGGCAAGACAGAAAGAGATTTTTATATTTTGCCTTTCTATGGGGCAAGGTCAAGAAGTCCCAGCAAGAAACCTTCTTGTAGAATGTATGAATAAAGGACAATGGCTGTTATTACAAAACTGCCATCTGTCTCTCAGTTTTTGTGGAGAAATTCTCGAAGCCATGATGTATAATGAGACAGTGCATGACAAGTTTAGGCTCTGGCTTACAACTGAACCGCATCCTCAATTTCCTATAGCCCTTCTTCAGGTAATAACTTTTTAACATATTTTCTTTGTATTTTTAACGTTATTAGCCTCGAAAAATAAAATTAAGAAAAATATTGAAAGTAACTGTCCAAGTTCTGTTTTTGTTAAATCGTTAAGTAATATTTTTAGCCTTCTAAAATTATTAGTCTAACTAAAATTACTTATAAATACCTTAGTAAAATTGCCGAAAGTTCTTAAATTTTAGCCATTGACGATAATACTTAAAAGGCCTAAATAAGAAAGTGCACATGGAATATCGTTCGTGGAAATTTATTCAAATGTGGGGTCTCAGTCCCTTTCTGCGCTGTAATAGCTGGGATCGAACAACAGGCCTCCAATTACGAAGCAGATCAGTTCTCGGTCTTACCACAGGTCAAAAGTATTAAAAAAAAAACCATAATATCTGATCCCCCCTTACATTATATGACTGAGGAAAAAAAGTGCAACAAGGGAAAAGAACAAAGACATGGGTAGAACTGATAAACACTGTCATAAACAGACATTCTCCAAAACCTTCTTCAACTAAGTTGCCGCTGGAAATTATGTCGTCCGGTAATTCAATTTCATTAAGAAGATTTTTAGGAAGATTTCTCTTTCCCAGCTCAAGTATGTACTTTATGAATGTTTCCTGTTCAGGATCAACCCGCATATTGTTCTCAAAGAAAATATATTTGAAATACTTCAAAAGACTTTTATTTATTGATAAATCGAATGTGTAACTGCGGTTGCTTCAGGGTTGAAGTGGTAAACACTGTCGGAAATCTCCTCCAGCTACTAAAATTTTCCCTCCAAATGGCAAGTTTGGATTTGCAATAAACCGGAAAAACTGATCCATATTTTCTACGTCATTTTTGCGGAATCTTGGGACATTTTGGCCTAAAAAAATGATCTAAATAGGTCAGAAATTTGAGAAAATTGAAGAGCCTTAATTTTTGGGAAAAAATTATGTGAGTCACGTTATTTGTATGTAATGATCGAAAATCTCTGAATAGACCGTAGTATGAAAAGACATTAACTTGCGTGAAGAGCAAAATACTGGTAATTGGAAAATATTTTAACAAGGGATACCAACAATTCTAAAACCTTAAAAAAGAAAACCAAAAGCTTGAAGCTTAGTAGAAATTGATATTAGAAAAAAATCATTACCGAATTTCTTTTCTTATAAGTATAAGCAATTTCTTTTTAATACATGAAAAATTTGAAAATTTTTTTTAGTTCAGTTCAGAATCGCTAAAGTTTGTATGTAAACGACAAATATTTATGACTTACGATCGAATGAACCTACTCAAAATTTTAAATGGCTTTAACAAAATTTATATTAGATGGGTTTGGGGAAAAATGGCTATAGAGAGGGTTGCTAGTCGCTCTCGGATCTCTTTTGACTCTTAAAAAGTGAACTAGAACATTCAATTTCCAATCAAATGAGCCCTCTCTGAAGTTTTTACGAGCATCTCTTTAATAAGAACCATATGTGCCCCCAGGGCAGAACTTATAATGTCTGCCCCTGGGCCCTGGGGGGTTGTGTCGATCCTAGAGTTTTTGTTACATGATCTTTGGACTATTTAAAAAACTTTCTTATCGGATGGGTTTGAGGAAAAAGGGCGTCGAGGGTGAGGGGGCTAGTTGTCCTCCGATCTCTTCTAACTCTTGAAAAGTGAACTAGAACTTTCAGTTTCCAATCAAATGAACCCTCTGTGAAGTTTGTATAAGCATCCCTTCCATAAGAACCATATATGCCGCAGGGCATAACTTACAACGCCTACTCCCAGGCCCTGGGGGGTTGTGTCGACACCAGAGTTTTTATTATATGACCTTCGAACTACTTTCAACAAATTTTTTATTGGATGCATTTGGGAAAAAAGGAAGGGGGGCTAGTTGTCCTCCGATTACTTTTGATTCTTAAAAAGAAAATTAGAAATTTCGTTTTCCAATCGAATTAGCCCCCTCCAACGTTTGTGACGACCCAATCCATATGAAATGCTTTGGGGAAAAAAATATTAATAAAAAATAAAACATTGGAGCCGTACAGCCTTTCAAACAGTTTGTGGTAATCATTTTAAAGATTGAAAAATTACACCAACAAGGATTTTACTGGGCAAGCACAGTTAGAACTATTGAGTTCCCTACCCCCAGGGGTCACACAGCCTAGCATATAAGCCAAAAAGCAAAACAGAAGGGCTAATATCAGTAAATGAAAGCTCTGATAAAATAATTTGACATGACCAAACATGGAGGTTAAAAGTTCTGCACTAATAACTCGAAGAATTTGCTTTGAGAACATCTTCAGTTTTTCAAGACGCGTGCCTGGGATTTCAAATAAATTGTGAAGTTTAACGTTGCCAATACTGTGAAATAAAAGTGGCACGAATCGCCCTATAATTGAACCACTGATCCCAAAAATTGTACCATGTCTTTTTTTTGCGTGCTCCACAAAGCGCAAGACGAAAAAATTTTTGCGCTATGCGAAATACGCGGAGGATCGGAAAGGCTCATTACACTAAAGAGAACAAAGTATAAGATAGCTTCTTTCAAAGATATTTGGAAGATCTCTTTTTCCCTGCAGAGACCATTTTGGCGTCACTCCTGCAAATAGCAGAATTTCTATTCAATAACGAACAATCAACAACCTTAGTTTTTTATCTTCAAAACTGAACTGACATTTCCAAATGTAGGCTCGAATTTACACATAAAATACAAAAAAACAATGAATTAAGCATTTTTGAGGAACTTCGACTTATTCCAGAT
This sequence comes from Alatinidae sp. Z8VKAUB7J3, assembly GCA_010016025.2. NCBI lineage: Eukaryota > Metazoa > Cnidaria > Cubozoa > Carybdeida > Alatinidae > Alatinidae sp. Z8VKAUB7J3. The sequence goes on along the minus strand of JAAAKM020073195.1, from coordinate 226,472,757 downwards.
AAAAAAAAGAAAAGGAAAAAGACTGAACTGACATTTCCAAATGAAGGGTCAAATCTACGCATAACACACAAAACACAAACAATTATGTACATTTGAGGCGAGGTCGGTGGGCTGTCAACTTCTGAAATCGAGGTCGTGAAGACGGCCGGCGGAAACTGGGCCGAACACCAGTGGGTACGTGAGTCGCTACGAACTGCGTGGATCCAGAAAGATATCAACGACACCGTCGAACACAACTACGAGCTTTTCCAGGAATACGAAGACGATCTGTCGCGCTTCATTTCGCCCTAGCATCGAACTAGCGCCGAACGATCTCGACGCGTCGATTGATCGCCCGGCCGTCTTCATTGTCGTTGCTTGCACGCGGCGCAATGGGTCCGGCGCCGACCGCGAAAAGGCGGTCGGCCTCGATACCGTGCTTGTTGGCAAGGTCCTGTACAACTGATTCCGCACGTTGCTGTGACAGGTCGCGGTTGTAGGCGTACTCACCCTCGCTGTCGGTGTGCCCGACCACGCGGATCACGTACCCGGACGCGGAAGAACCGGACAGAGTGCGGGCCAACTGGCGGAGGCCTTCCTGGGCGCCGTCGCGCAGCGAGTCGGAGCCGGAGTTGAAGGTCAGGTCGCTCGCCACGCGTACCATGCCGCGCTGAGCGTCGTACTGGAGCAGATCCGGGTAGCGCGAAGCGAGCTGACGCAGGGCCATGTCGGTCTGGGCATCGAGCGCAGGACCGAAGCTCACATTGCCGAGGCGGTTCTCAATATCACCGAGGTTCTGTGTCAGGCTGTCGATCCGGCTGCCCAACTGGCCGATTTGGCGATCCTTCGCGGCGACCGCCGCCTCAAGCTCGCCGATGCGCTCGGCCCGACGCGACGCGATGCTCTCCGCGGGCGCTGTCTTCTGCAACTGCCAGGTGAGCCTTAGAATTATTTTCTAGTTTTTTCTTCTTCTACTCCTTTCTAAGACCTATTAAAGGGTATTTAATATGTCTTCTTTCCAGGACTTTCCTTTCAGGTCATTTAATAGGATTCCTAAGATGTCTCACTTCTAGGAGATTTAAGAGATTGTCTTCGATAAAGGATTATTTCATCTCTTATGTCTTTCCCTGATTTCCTCCTTTTATTTTGACCATATCAAGCCACTTTCGTCCTTCCCTTTGCAAAACCTTCTACTTTATTCTCTTATTTTAGCGCCTAACTGATTTGTTTTCCTTCTTTTTATTTAGAACATTTTTAAGGAGACCTTGAGTAAAATTATGCATCTCTGTTGGTTTTCATTATATATTCTTGTTTCTGTATTCTTATGTATAAATTTATTTTGAACGGGACAAAAAGGGACTAAAGATTTTGTGTTTTTTAATTTAATCCTTTCTGTATTTTTCCTTTAACAATATTTCATTTTGTACACTATCTAAAAAGTTCAGACTCGTTAAATGGAAACATTTCATCAATTTCTTTTAAGTAGCATATGTTAAGTTTCTACCGAGAACTAATTTTCTCTGCATCACTAGATATTAGCCATATCTTGAAGTGCCACTTCTTTCAATATGCGCTGCGCCCTCTGCACCAGGCATAGGCACACTTCCATCACGGTACATCTCCTCTCTACAACTTCCGCCATACATGACATGCGCAACATTGCCGTTTGAAATTGTTTTTTGTTTTTACTATTTTGCGAACATTAGAGTAAGCCTCTTTGTATTTGTAAGCTTGTCTCCTGTTTTTGAGGGATATGTTTTGATAAGGTAGAGATACATTCATTTTTATGAATCCATGTATCAAAAAGTTACCAATTCTCAGGTTAAAATTTTGAAAAAAAATGTGAAAGTCTAGCGTAAATTGCAAATCGAAAAACTGATACAATTTGTAAAATAATTAATAAGCCGATTAATTAAAAATTAATTGAGCAGGAGCATTGATCTTCAATTTAAGGTTTAGCTTATTTGAAATTTGCTGATGTAATCACTCTGAAAACAATTCATAGACCTCACGAATATCATTGATACCTCTTACTACTCCTCCTAGTCAGACCTCCTCCTACTTCAGTTACTAGGAGGAGGTTTAAAACATATAAATTCAAAATGAGGTTTTGGGAACCACTGGCAATTTCTTTCATAGTCTCTTTTGAGTGAACATTTAATCGTAAACGTTCATTTAATCGTAAAAGTTCATTTAATCGTAAACGTTCATTAAATCGTAAACGTTCGATATTCCTCTACCACGTAATAGCACTGAATCCTACTATCAGTAATGCCACCAAGCTTGCTAGTTTGTCTTAATCCTAGCACTTAAGTCTGTTGGGCAAAATTCTTAACATACAAAGCATATTAAGTTAGCACTGAAAGAGAATCAAAACTAAACATGCAAAATATTTTTACGACCTAAAGACTGAAAAGCACCTATATAATTTTGCATTGAAACTGTATTAGAACCAGTTGGATAAGGACCAATAGCCACAACGTTTGTAAATGGTCTCCGCCGGTGCCACACGTGTCGACCAGCGGGCGAACCTCGGGGTGCACCGCGGTCCGATGTTCGCGCAGGACGCGTGCCGCGTGCGCCAGAGTCGTGGCATCGGTGGGCAGCGCAGCGAGCGCGACGAGCAGTCCCGCGGTCTGGGTCGGCTCGGCTTCGCCGGCGAGGATGGAGCGCAGCACATGCTGCAGGTCTTCGGGCGCGGGTTGTCTACCGCGCAGCGCTTGTTGAATGAGCTCGGTGAACATGTCGATACCTGAGTGCGAGTTGGAGGATGTTGCGGAGGAGAGTCGTGCCGCACGGGGTGAGCACGGACTCGGGGTGAAACTGCAGGCCGATCTGTGGCAGCGTGCGGTGGCGCAGCGCCATGACTTCGGCCGCGTCGTCGGTCGCGCGGGCGATGACTTCGAGGTCGGGATCGAGGGCCATGTAGCCGAGTTCGAAGCGCACCTGGTCGTTGCCCTTGCCGGTGCAGCCGTGGGCGACGTAGCGCGCGCCGACTTCGTGCGCGTACTCCACCTGTCCCTTGGCGAGCACGGGTCGCGCCATGCTGGTGCCGAGCAAGTAGCGGCCTTCGTACAACGTCATTGCGCGCAGGCACGGCCACACGTAGTCCTCGAGAAACTCGCGGCGCTGGTCCGCGACGCGACACGACGCCGCGCCGGACGCGGCGGCTTTGTCCTCGAGTCCCTGCAGTTCGTCGGCGCCCTGGCCGACGTCACCGGCGAACGCGTGCACTTCGAGTCCGTGGTTGTCCTTCAGCCACGGGACGATGATGGAGGTGTCGCCTGTAGAAATACATGTGATGAAAAAAACTTTCAAATGCACAATTTCCATTATCAGAGTTTATATTTCTTACTGAGCCAAAAAAGAAAGAGGGGAGGCACCAAGAAGTTCTTCCTGTGAGCGTTAAGCTACAGAAAAGTGAATGTTCAAGCTCATGTACTTGATTTTCATATACCTTGAAATTTTTTTTAAAAGGAATTCCATGGATGAGGAGGGTCTCTTGGACGAGTCTAGCAGGTATATACAGTCTATACATGCATATTTGTACTTGTAAAATTGTTTCTAATTTTATAGTATAAAGTTTAGCTATTTAATTTCTGGTCCTAAAGAGGGAGGGGGTAGGGCAAGTCGAAGTCCAAAATTCTTCCAGTCTTCACCTGGCTACCCTTCCTTTCCTCATACCTCCCTCTCGCTAGTAGTGAGGGGGTAGCCCCCTCACTACTCTCGCTACATCCAAGGCTCAGTAATGATTTGACTGTCAATACTTACGGTAATTCAGCGGTATTGCTGATGCTAATAATCGTGCTATACAAATTAATAAAACAAGTAATTCAGGAAAGGAATATACTATCTAATCCTAGTACTATGAGGAATTGATAAAAGAGTAATATCAGGTTATTCTAAAAATAAAATAGTCAAAGTCACCTAGCATTATCCAGCAAAACAATATAGTTAAAACTAAAAATTCTAAAGTTGTGTGTATCTTTTTTATATTTTTACCTTAGGTCTATATTCCAAAAATCACATCACCAATTTTGGTAAAAGAACTCAACAGGCTATAAAAAGTAATATCATAGCCGGTGGTCGGGAAGGTCTGGGATTTGTAGATCGACCGGATCTTGCCTTCCTCGATCACGCCGCGGCGGATCATCCGGAACAGCACGGAATTGGCGATCGAGGCGATTTCGTAGTCGCCGTTGTAGACACCCAGGATCGAGTTGTCGTGCTTGCCCGAGAAGGTCGGCTTGAAGTCCTTTTCAGCCTCCAGGCCAACCTCGCCCTTCAGGATCGCCGAGGGCGCCTTGAAGCCAGAATTCGAGGTCGGCGAGGTGAAGGCCAGGGTCCGGCCCTTGATGTCGGCCGGAGATTTAATGTCGCTGTCGACCTGGGTGATGATTTCCATCTCGTAGCCGAAGCTGCCATCGTTGTAGGCCATCATCGCGAAGGGCACAAAGCCGGCGCAGCTCACCGCGATCGGGTTCGAGCCGGTGTTGAAGCCGGCGACATGCAGCCGGCCGGAGCGCATGGCTTCAAGCTGAGCGGCGTTGTTTTGAACCGGGAAGAAGACGACCTTTTTGCCGGTTACCTGGGACATGTGCTTGATGAAGCCGTCCCAGATGCTGGCATAGACCGCCGGGTCCTCGACCGGCGTATAGGTGAAGATAATCGTGTCCGGATCAACCCATTGCGCGGGATCCGAGGGGAGGTCGGCGGTCTGATCAAGGTCGCGGTCGCAGTACCGGTCGTCCAGCGTGCCCTTGTCGCATTTCTCCGCCGCGTTCGCGCCGCTCGGCGCGCCGAAGGTCGCGAAACCAAGCGCGGCGATCGCGGCCATGCCCATAAAAGCAAATTTACCGAGTTTCCTGGATCGCGGCCGCCGTGTTCTTCGCGTTCTCCGCTTGGTCTGCCTACTTCTTTGCTGGCGCGCAGGCGCGCATGCTGCTCAGTGGACCCGCGCTTCTGTTCGCGGTGGCCTTCTTCGCGATCTACTGCGTCGAGGTTCGCCGGCTACCGCGGGAATCGACTTCGGGATGAGCAATCGAGACAACGCGCCGGCCGCGGATACGGAGATTCAAGATGACGCCCTCGTGCGGACCATGATGGGTTTGCACGAGGCGTTCGATGCCCTGTTCTTCCGCCACCAGGTGGCGCTGCTGAACCGGGATCGAGCAGCGGCTCGTGACTTGCTGGATCGATTCAGCCGTGCGCTCGAGGCGCACGCCGCGGACGAGGAGCGGTTGATCTTTCCGGTGTTCGCGGCGCGCGACGGTCTCGAGACCAACAGCCCACCCGCGCAGTTCGAGCGGGAGCACGACAAGTTGCGCAAGCTGCTCGCGCGGCTGGTCGACGCGACCGATCGCCTCACTGATCCGCCCGATGACACCGCGCTGTTGGCACTCCTCGACCTCGAGACTTCGTTCAAGTCGCTGTTGATGCACCACGATGTGCGCGAGCGCGACGTGCTGTACCCGTGCGTCGTGAGGTGGACGACGCCGCAGGAGAGAGCGCGAATCCTCGAGTCGGTACGGTTGCGCGAGCTCGGCGAGACGGTCTGAACAGAGGTCGGGCGCTGGCTCTTTTAGCTTTCGGTGTTGCGCTACACGTGAGCACGCGGAGCTTTCCGTTTGCCGTACTCGTGCAGCGTCGCGCGCGCGTTGACCCCCTTTTTTTCACAAGTTTCTTAGACTATTTATAGAACTTTCAGCTGTCATTTTTGAGGGAAACCTGACAGTTTATAAGTGGCCAAGGAATTCCTGATTTATTCTAAAATCACTTTTCTGTGAATAGGCTGTTGATAGCGAAGCGTACCTTGCACTTTGACGATAAATAGCATAGGTCCAGTTTTTGTTAAGAAAAAATCACTCAGTGATAATTTATTGCACCCCAAGGGATTTTGCACCCCTAGGCCCGGGCCTGGTGGGCCTATTGGTAAATCCTGACCTGCTAATAATATAACCAAACAAAGCCTAATAATAACATAGTCAACACGGTCTTACCGTTTATACTCTGTGAATTTGTGGACTAATATCCTTGTAAAATAATAAAACCTTTAAAGATCATACAAAGTAAAACTTACATATTGCTCGAGTTCTTAATCCCAGGATTAAGTATCTTAATTATGTAGACGCTCTTCATAGCCTTGTAATCAGCTAACAATATTTGACGTTTGGATGAACTTCTAGGCTAGGAGAAGAAACAAAGTAAGAAAAAAGCTATTTTCTAAGCTAGGAAAAGAAACAGTGCTTATTATTCACGAATATTTGTTTGTGGGCATTTTTTATGGTCATTTATCGATATACTTAAAACAAATGTCATACAGAGCTTTTGAATCTTTATCTGGATGAAAGAAAAAAAAGAAAAAAGATCTTCCAGAGCTATTGTTGGTACATGGGTGTCAAATCGACATTTCGGTTTCTGGGTCTTTTTTACGGGGAAAAGTAGCAAATTAATGTTGCTGTGAATCACACTAATTTCCCCACAGCATATCCATGTCATCAGTATAATCAAGATCAGTTATTACCTTAACAATTGACAATTATCCTAACTTTTTGTAAAAATGTCCCTGATGAATTAAACTGTGGATCGGGCACAGACATTTTTTTGTCTAGGGCAAATATCTCTTTCTAGGTGGGGGGGGGGGTGAATTCGAATAAAGGGTAGAAAAGGAAAATAAATGAAAATAAGCAAAAGGACATAAGAACATAATTAGAGATTTCAATACGCTAAGGCATGAAAAATGTCTCCCCCCTACCCGCATAAGTTGCAACTAGGTTTATTACCAACTCCAATAGAAACAACATGTACTTTCACGACACCAACTTCAGTTGGAAACAATTTCGAAGGTTCGGGCTTAAGCCACCCAAAATCGAACCACATTAAAGACATGTATGGACACAGAGAGGGTGGGAGGATTGCTGAATATTAGTCCAAAGGAATAGGCCTCCCTTATGAAAATTTTGATCTTAAACAGCAATTCTAGATCGTCTTAGGAACGATCTAGAATTCCTTCGTCTAAGTAACAGACATATATGCACCTAAGATTGTATATATAATGATTGTGAATGTAGAAAGTAGTTTGGGATGTAACATTTTGGAATGAAAAATAAAAATAAGGATGGAGTCCTTTTCCATTATAGTCATTTGTACACGCCCATTCGTAGACTACGCTTTAAGGCCGTGATTAAGTGAACTTGAAAACATCGAGGTTCAAAATTGAAGTTAGGGTAGCCTTCTGTACAGCTATTTCACTGTTATGAATTTGAATATTACCTGTTAAATTTTATCGGTCAATTCTTGTTCAGTCCTATGTGGCTAGTTGCCTCAACATACAAAGCTACAGGGGGAGGGGGGGCAAAATGTATTTACGAAATGTAGGGTCATGTAATTTTTATTTAACTTTTCAATGAAGATACAACAAAATGTAAAGTTTACGTAAGTCGAATTTATCTTTCGCAAAACAAAACATTTTACTAATCTCGAGATTTAACTAGCGCTTATATAAGTCATTATTTTTCGTAAGATTTTCTGAATAGCTGAAAACTTCCATGGGAAATTCTAAATGGGTCAAATCAGCCCTAATCAAGCCTTGTTCTTTGCAAAATCTCATTGGTTAACGGCGATAGCGCCAACTACACCTTCTTGTTTTCGTTTTTCTTATAAGTTTTTTGTTACAATAATGGTATGCAGCTAGTCCAGATAATTTCCTTGAATATGTTCAGCGTTTCAAAAATAATTATGACATAGCCGAATTACGAAGAAAGTCTAGATTTCAAAGACGTTGGAAATTTGATTCGAGTGAAACTGGGCTTGATAATGTCGATAAAAAATTAGCAGCCCATGAGGAGCTTATAATACTTGAAATGTACAGGAAAAGGAATGACCAAAATACGGCGGAAGACTTCGAAAAAATTTTTTAATCCAGAGAAAATCATTATTCTTTTTTTTTACTGTAATATCTGTTTTAGGTTTATGTTTAATACATTGTTTTTGTTCTGTTGGAAATGCTTCTTTGTGAAAAATTCAGTTAGACGACTCGCCAATTTCAAAGACGTCGAGCCGATCACTTGGCGGAACAAACGCAATCCCTGCGCGATCGGATGTTGGTGCAGGAACGGGAAAAGAACACCGAACTCTCGGTCGCCAAGGAATCGGCGGAACGGGCCAACCGGGCTAAGTCCGTGTTCTTAGCCAACATGAGTCACGAGATTCGGACACCGATGAATGTCGTGCTGGGCTATGCTCAGATCTTGTTGCAACGAACCGATCTCCCCGTGGACCAACTCCGAGCCGTTCGAGCCATCGAGGAGAGCGGGCGACATTTGTTCACTTTGCTGACGGACATACTGGATATCTCCAAGATCGAAGCCGAGGCGGCAGCGCGCCTGGCGAACGATTTTGATCTGCGGGAACTCGTCAATGGAGTCGGGGCCATGTTCTCCGGTCGATGTGCGGACAAGGGCTTGGAATGGGAGGCAGATTGGGCTGTTCCGGGAGGGGCTTGTACGGTACGCGGGGATGAGGCTCGCCTACGGCAGGTCTTGATCAATCTCTTGTCGAATGCCGTTAAGTTTACTACGGAAGGTCGCGTCGGCTTAAAAGTAGTGGAGGTAGCGGATGGAACGTCCGATTCCTCGAAAGACACGGTAACGCGACGATTCAGTTTTGAAGTTTTAGATACGGGTTGCGGGATCGGAAAACACGACCAAGCCGAAATCTTCGCGCCATTCTATCAAGGTGATACCAATGAGCCGAACGGGGGGGCCGGATTAGGTCTGGCGATTGCCAAGAAGAATGTGGAGCTGTTGGGAGGGGAGTTGTCAAGCCGAAACTAAACAGACTAAATTTTCATCACAATAGACATTTCAAAAGAATTTTCTTTCAAGCAAATGCGAAATCAGCGGATTAATTGCTTAAATTTACCTTTCAAAAATTAATAGCCAAAATAACCTGGATAATTTAGAAAAAAGGAAAGGAGATGCAATTAATAAAAATCAAATAATTTCTGAGAAAATTTCTGATTAAAAATTTTTGAGAAATCTCACACATAGATAAAAGATCAGATTTGTTACTGAAAAATGGCTATCACAAGCCCAAACTGGCCGGATTCGCAATTCAGCGTCAATAAAACAAAGAAGAACCAAAAACAAACAACAACAACAAAATTATAAAAGGGCCATTGTAAATTAAGTAAAAACGTCAAAAACAATCAAACCTTAAAAATTGAAAGCACAAACGTCAAAATGTCAAAACGAAAACTCATAAAATTAAAAAGGAATTAAAATAATTTAAACATAAACAATTAAGTTAGGCGACTAAAAAATAGAAAGCTCGAAATTCGCAACATAAAACATTAAAAATATAAGGTGAAAAGGGAGATAAAGAGAGGGGAGGAGATTCACTGATTGAATATGTCAACTATGTAAGGGATGAAAGTTTTTCTACATCTTTCAGCCGAAACTTCATTGAGGCAAGGAGGGGGATTTTTATTGAAGCAGAACGTGGGGTCGAAGGGGTGATATTGACTAGGGAAAAGGATGGTTGACCACGGCTTATGAAGGCCATTGTTAGCGAAACCCAGGGCAATTTTTGCTCTCCTTTCCTTAAGGGTACAAATCAGACGTAGAGTCTCAGCAGCTTACGCTTCCATTGTACCTTGTGAACTTCAATTCAACCGATCTCTTCTAGCAAGTCTATACAGTGCTGTGGTCCTTCCCTATATCCTCTACACCCTTCTGGAGACTCCTAACTGAAACTGACAAGAGTAAAATCCGATCCATGTTCTTTCGTTCTGCCAAGTATTTGCTTCATCTACCTCCGTGGTATACAAATTTGCTCGCTATTACGAAATTCAAGGTTGCTGACCCAGAGGTTGAAGTCGCCAGACGGATAGGGAAACATAATAGAAAAATAGATGAAAACTTAAATGATTGGTCCTACATTCTTAAGCACTGATATTTTGTGTTTTTCTTTTTCCAATGCTTCGTCTTGTTGGTTGTGTGTTTAATTGTGACGGGTTTTTCAATAATTTTTAATAATAATAATAATTTTCTTCTTGTAAGTACGTTATTATTCTGCAGCATATATATTATATTGCCCAGTTTTGAAGATTTGTTTTCGCACATATATTATGTAAAATAGATGGTGCTATTATCGTTTCTAAAATTATCTCCTTCGGCTCCCATCTTGGACCCAAAACTTCTTTTTGCTTATTCTTTATAGTACGACTGATTCCTGTACTACCGTTCCAACAACAAGTATTGTGAATTTTAATGATTAATTTGTCACATGACTGGAGCCATATACTCGTTCGCTTAGAAGTCATTTTTTTTATTCTGATTTCTTTCGTATATTTGCTTCTCATGTAGTTTATCATTTTGTTTTCTTTTACTACTCCGTCTTCGGGCACAACCTACAACATTTGTCCCCGAGCTCTCGATGGTTGTGTCAACCTTGGAGTTTTTGTTATTTAATCTTTAAACTATTTTTTAACATCTCCAATCTCCAATCTTTATCAGATGCAATTAGGAAAAAGGGCGGGAGGGGGGCACTTCTAGAACTTCCAATTTCCGATTGAATGAGCGCCTCCAATGAACCACCTCTTCCATATGAAGTGTTTCTGGAAAAATAATACAACATTGGAGACTTATGGTCTTTACATTAGGCAACGCTTAAGCGTTGCCTTTGATTAAAAAGGAGACCTCACGTCACGTAACTCTGACTTCCGCTATTTTGCGGCGTCAAGCCAAGTTTTGGAAAATGGAGCAAAGCGTTGGAATGCAAAAAATATGAGATAGGCCTATCCGTTTTATCTAAGATATCAAACGTATTGATAACTGACCAGTTTGTAAAGGCATACTTTCATGCATTCACGTGTTTCTTCCTTAAGTGCATTTTTCTGCATTTCCTTATCTACTTATTGTTGAACAACATAAAACAAATATACAATAAATCAAAACTAAAAATTTCGGAATAGAACTGGGAGTTCCACAGGCACAAATGCCATGGAGCGTCGTGGGTTTATTTAATAAAAATAAAACGATCTACTAGCATCAAAGAGTCTGTATCAGTTACAGTCGACAGTTTAAGGATAAACCAGTAGCGACTACTTTTCAAACAGTTCGTGATAACAAACTGTAGTAAGGAGCAACCCGGCTCAATAGTAACCAAATTTCTAAGAAATGGAATTTTGACTATCATTTTAGTTGTAGTTATTTTTGGGTCTGCTTTAATTGTTTAAACTAGAGCTTGTGTAAAAATTTTGTTTTTGTGTATTAATTCCCCCTTCTCTTATATTTCAACCCCCTAACCGCGCTTAATTTTAATAATAGTTTCTAGACTAAGCCAGAATAGTGTTGCTGTGAGGTGCATGAAATTGCCAAGCGTAATGAAGGTCTACCAAGCTTTGTGGGGGTGTTGCTCATGGTTATTCTCTGCCATGCTTGACAAAACCGAGTAAAACACATGGAACCCCGAGATGTACACCAGGTGGCGGAAAGTGGGCAACCTCTCGCACTGAACTAAAGAAAAATAGAGAGATTACTTTCCTATAATTTTGGAGTAATATTGTTACGGGTGGATTCATCAAACTGATTTGAGACTCAGGCTCCGGGATCCAGGGTTTAAAATGCTTCAATTTCATTGGTTTACGTCTGTGATGTGTTTTTGTTAGTTAATCACATTACTCCTTATGTTCTGCAATTTCTTGGGTGACAAACAACACCGGGTTTTTAAAGCCGGGCCGGTTGTTCCGTGTAATATTGGCCCAGTAAACGAACAAAAGCTTTTGAGTCACAAGATTTTTACTAGTCCTTTCTCTGTTTCATTGTGACAGAACAGTTTCAACAATTTTCTCAAGTGTTGCTTTAGTTTCGGGGGGCGTTGAAAATTAACCCTTTTGTGCTAAATTTGACATATTTTTATTACTACATTTTTTGACATATTTATTATTATATTTTTTCATTTGTTTTAATTATTTGGACAAGGTAGAAGCAGTAGCATTAGAATGCAAATATTTCCTTTTGGTTAGTTCAACATCCCCCACAACAAGCCCTGTTAATTTCAATTTCACACACCAAACTGTTCTTAAGATATTGCTGTTATAACCCTATGACAACCTGCATACAGATGACGTTTTTGATTTACTTCACTTTCTCCCTTCAAAATTCCTTGAAAATTTCTTTTTCATACCATTAGGCATTGTTGCAATAGCAGTCAAAGTAATGGTATTGGCATTGCTGGTAGTAGTATTGCTGGTAATAGCACTAGTCCTAGTAGCAGCAGTAGTATGAACATATTGTCTTTTGGTCAGTTTAACATCCCTCTCATCAAGTCCTGGGAATTCCAACTTAATACAATTAGCCGTTGCTATGACCACTGCTACCAGAATATAATTCGGACTTTACTGAAAACAAAATACACTTTAAATGGTTTCACTTTTTTAACTTTAACAAATCAAAAATACTAGGAGTTTAAGGACTATATATCAGTATATGTATGTTAAACTGGCAATCTACATTAATTGTCTATTTTTCTATTTCTGTGAAGCGCAAATTATCTTCTGGTCTTCATAAGGAATGGAGTTTGTCAGCCCTACTCATGTCAATTTCTGCTCGTTTTAAGTTGACTCGATTATTTATCACAGTTTCCATTCGTTTTGGTTTTCCTCTATCTATTGATGGGGATTTGTGGTTCCAACAATATCTTCTGTCACATCTTGTGGTTAATCATTTCCGTCTGGCACATGTGAGAGATTAATTGATAGAAATAAACATTTTCATCGCCCATAATTTTTGGAATATAATTTCGTTAATAAGTTGCTGTTTTGTTGTTGTTTTTTTTTGGGGGGGGGGCTAGGTCATAGAGAGCCAGGGATCAGCTTCCATCAGTTTAAGAATGAAACATTGTTAAAAAAAAATTCTTGGATGAATTGAGCCATGGAGGGCCAGGAGTCAACTCCTATTAGCTTTAGAATAAATTATCGTTAATATTTTTAGGAGGGGATTAGGCAATGGAAGGTAGGGGTCAGCTTCCTTAAGTTTTAATGAAATATCATAATAATTTTATTTGAGGGATAGAGGAAAGGGGTAGGCTTCATTAATTTTTTGAATTTAATATTGTTAAACAATTTCCTTTGGTGGGGGAATCAGGCCATGGAAGGAGGTCCAGAGATAAGGTCATTTAAGAATAGAACATCGTTTATAAGTTTTTTTTTGTTTTTTTATGGAGGAGGGTAAGGCATATCTAATCTTTGAACTATTTTAAAAACCCTTCTATAAGAATCTTATATGCCGTTGGGGCATAATTCAAAACACCTGTTCCCGGGCTCTGGGGGTTATATCGACCGCAGAATTCTTTTTCATTCTATCTTTGAAGTATATTTAACAAGAGAGCTAATTTAAAATTTTTATCAGAAGCATTTGAAGGAAAAGGTAGTGGGGGTGGCTAGTTGCCCTCCGATCAATTTTGACTCTTTGAAAGGTCACCAAAACTTATAGTTTCCAATTAAACCACCCCCTTTGAAGTTTATGCGACAACTCCTTCCATATAAAATGCCTCAGGTAAAACTCTTTTGCCCACTATATTTTATTTCAGGAGTAGTCTCTGCCATCGCAGTCTTTATTTTATTGTAAAAGATTGAGTCATTAAGATTCGTTAATGCTTTCACATTGTTTTCAGTTCTAAGCCAGAATTTGCTTCAATTTTCTTAGTCATATTTGATGACAGAGAAGCACATCAATAGCGAATATTTTATGCTTGAGCATCGGTAAACCTTCTGTTAGCCAGATGGAAGCCTTCCACTTAATCAAGTTTTATTAGCCAGACTTTCTTTGAACTAATTTAAATATTCATTGGTGAAGTCCAGAACCTCTATTCTTGAGAAAATCGGTACTGCTCGAATAGTTGAAAAGGTCAATCACTATTCTTCGAGGAGCAATCTATGGTTTGGACACTACGATTTTTCCCCTTATTGGAAATCCTAATGAACTTCCAAGTAAGGATATAAGGCAGATGTTCAACCACAATAAACTAAGCAAGGACATCTAGTAGGTTAATACTTATTCGCAATGGGATTTAGCCTAACTGCCGTCTGACACATCAAACAGTTCATAGTAACGAACTGTAAGTAAGGAGCGACTCGGCTCAATAGTAGCGAAATCTTTAACAGACACAATTTTTTAATAACAATCAATACATAAAAAGAATTGGATTTTTTATGCTGATTCCAAATATATAATGTTCATTATATGTAATGCTACCCATCAAATAAAGGTGTGGGGATCTAACCTATCCCCATGCCTTCTGAAGATCAGAACATGATTTGCAATTTACTGAAAACAATGTACGTTTAAATGTTTGCGAAAGAATAAATATGGACTGCTTTGATTAATATCGATATGAGGCGCTTGAGACTGTGTGATAAAATGGGATTGGACTAGCCCTTCTTTTGCAATATATAACCTTATTTACATATGCTTGTTCTTTCTTAATAAACAGTTTACGTGATCTTTCCACTAAAACCATTTAAGAAAGCAATATCATTTGGACCGTAGGTATTAGTATAAAAGGCCGCCTGACTTCAGTCTCATTTGCTGAACAAACCGCACAATGAAGGTAAATTTACAGTACTG
>JAAAKM020073195.1:226378049-226455582 GCA_010016025.2 Alatinidae sp. Z8VKAUB7J3 | reverse complement strand
ATAATTTTTGTGGTTCCAGGTAGCCTACCCCTCCCCCTAATAATTCTGTTGATATTCTACTAATACCCACCACGTTTGATTTGTGTATAACTTTTAGTTTACTTTCCAGTGTCTGGGGCATTCAAAAGATGCGAATAAGCCCAAAATCGATTAATATAACCTAAACAAAAAAGAATAAGAAAGTTCTAGCAGTAAAATCCCATCAAAATTAAGCACTGGAAAATCACGTCCTTTAACCAAACGCAAACCGATATTCAAACAAATTACGTATTCATTTTATTGCTTGGTAATAAAAATCAAAGCCTTAGATAAAAAATTCAATGTTTAATGAAAGCTGCACCATCAGATTCAGCGTATAAAAAACCCTATTGAAGAGGTTTCAAGCTCCGATCTGCAAAATATGGAATTTTGTAATTTTTGCCACGAAAAAGATCACGAATGCGTTTTTATTTGTTGTTTTTTCCCAAGGGGTGATCAAATCGACCCAGTAAGCCTAGAAAATCGGAAGAGGGCTCATTCTAAAGGAAATGAATTCTTCTAGTGCCTTTGTTAAGACACCAAAAATTGGAGGGTTATTAGGCCCCCTCCCACGCCGTTTTTTCAAAAATATTCCGATCAAAATTTGTTCATCATAGTTGAATTGCCTAATAACTGGGCCTTTGGAGATAACTTGACCTCCCACAGTCCCTGGGAAAAGGTTGAAGTTTTAAAAAAAAATTGAACATTGCTTACATATAGTATTAATTATTGAGAAGTACGCAAACATTTTTCGGATGGGGAGGGAAGGACGAATTTTCTGTTGGGGGGATTTTGCCTGGGGAGAGGAAAGTTTCCAGGGGTGAAATTTTTTAGGAGAAATTTTGCACTGGAGGAATTTGCGAGAAATCATATACGAAATTTCTTTCTATGTCTTGCTTTCTATTTACCATTCAATTGTATGCGTGGAGATGTTGAGGCTAGTTGTCCGGGTCAAAATTTTCGTCAAGACTGAATTGTCCAGAGGATATTTGCGCGGGGAGGGGATTTTTCCATGAATATTCTAGAGTTATTTAAAGCAGCAATCAGAATACAAATACAAAAGAGAGAATAACGAGGACTTTTTTCCCAAGACAGTGATTACCTAATAAAATAGTGGCGCTTCGCGCCGCTCCCAATGCGTCACGTCCTAGGTTACAACCTCTATTCATAATTGTAGTCATTAAAATGTAAATTATAAACAAATATAAAATAAGCCAATGCATAGCTGAGGTCATTTAGCTATTCAATGACATATACATTTCTTTTCAATTATTATTTAATAACAGGATATTAGGGTTTTGTTCTTACATAAGTTTAACCTTTCAGTAGCTGTTTTTGTTTACCCAGTCTACTACCAATTAATGGCAGTATATGTCTTCTGCTGCAATAATCAGGAAAGTTACACTTTCTAGAGCTCAATAACGACATATTTTTTTCGCTAATTTTCTGCTGATATTTCACACAAGTTCCTTATTTTCAAACTAGGCATCCATTAAGTTGAAATTGCATACGGACGTCTTTCTCCCTACAAATTGAGCTCCCAGATTTTCCTAATTTCTTAAAATGCATACGGAAGTTTAGACTTCCACTTAAACAATTTAATGAATCAGATTTCATTTTACTGTTCTTGGTATTTAAACAATTCTAGTTAAAATTAAATTAGTTTTTTCAACTGAAAGTAAAGAGCAACACTAAAACTCAAAACTAACAAAAATTATTCTGTATATGAATGGATTTCCACCCTCCTCAATACCTTCTTCTTCACGCTAAGGTTTTTTGCACTTTTATAAAAGCTGCCTATTCTAATTAGACGGCCTTTGGCAGCCCTCCTTAGAGATTCCCTTGCTTCACTCTTTTCAGCAAGCAACTCTTTGATTTGCATATTTTTCGATTAAAGACTCTTTTCCTATTTCAAAAGTTTTACTTTTCGAGGGTAATAGCTACGTATGTTGAAAAAATGGGGTACGACCAAGTTTATGTCATAGATTCTGAAGATGTTGTGACTGCCCTAGATCAACAGTCTGGCGAAGTAGTCTGGACCCAGGAGAGTTTTAAGCGGCGTAAGCTGTCTCCACCCATTGCGTTTTCAAATTACCTCGCCTTTGGCGATGACGAAGGCTATCTGCATATCATCGCGCAGCGTGATGGCCGTTTGATGGGACGTCGCAAGCTTGACGGCAAAGGCATTCGTAGCGAGATGCGCTATGCGGATTCAGTTTTATTTGTGCAAGGTGTCTCCGGCAGTCTCCATGCTGGAACCCTCGATTTGAGGTAACCATGACACTCACGGTGGCGTTGGTGGGTCGTCCCAATGTGGGCAAATCAACGCTTTTCAACAAACTCACCCAAAGTCGCGACGCTCTAGTTGCCGATGTGCCGGGGCTCACCCGTGACCGACGCTATGGCACCTGCGACGTCTTAGGCAAAACAATAAATCTTGTGGATACGGGTGGCCTGTACGGCGAGCACGCACTTGCCGATGAGCTCACACGACAAACTCAACTGGCGGTACACGAAGCGGATGTGGTCGTACTGCTCCTAGACGGTCGTGCCGGGGTCACGGCAGCTGACGAGGAGGTGGTGCAATACTTGCGCCGTAGCGGTGTTGAGTTTTTGGCTGTGGTGAACAAAATCGACGGTCTAAATACCGATGTCATCCAGGCGGACTTTGCGCAATTTGAGTTTTAGTTTTCGAGGGAAAGCCAAGCGGACTGGTGGACAAAGGCGCTTATCCTTTTTGCTTTGGCTCAAACACAAAATTCCGGTCTCTCTGCCAGGTGACAAGGTAAAACACGGCATTCTCGCCGAAGCACGGCTGCGGTTCTTGGCCAATTGGTCTCATAAAGCGCAAAGGATGCTTGGCTACCAACAAGCAAGGAATTTTCACCTATTGGCTGCGACCCTCGCGATGGGCATTATTCTAGGCCTCTATCTCCGGGGGCTTTTCCAAGCTCACTCATTTTATTGGAGTTCTACCTTTGTTCAAGATCCACAAACTTGGAAGCAATTTCTGGGAGTCTTTTTTTATCCGATTACGCTGGTCTTCGGAGGCTTGCCACCGCTCAGTGGCGAGAATGGCGCGGCCTGGATTCATTTTTTAGCCATTGCAACCCTGTTCTACGTCATTCTTCCCCGTTTATTCCTCGGCTTTCGCGCTCACCGTCAGGCAACGACAGCAAGCTCGCAACTGGAAATTAGCTGGGATGATCCCTATTTTGGTGCCTATCAAAGACATTTTGAAGGAAAGCAACTGGTTGCAACCCTTTGGTTTTATGGGTTCACACCCGAGGTTGAATGGAAAGCACTGGTGAAACGGGAACTTTCCCAGCAATGGGGATCACGGCCGAATTGGTTGCCATCGCAACAGATTCCCTGGGGCGAAACCACCCTGCCGCCGATCGAAATACCCGAGAACCAGGAACTCTGGTTGGCCGTTCTCTTCAATGGCGCTCAAACCCCAGAGGCTGAAATAGAGGGTTCTCCCTGCCACTTTCGAATGCTGACTCAGAAAGAATTTTTTTTGGATGAGTGACGCCAGGACAAAAAATCGGAAAAGGTTGAAGAACGAAAGTATTGATGCTCTCCTGTTCATGAAATCGTGACTAAGAACAAAAGATACAGTTTGCTTCAAATATGTCGCTAAAGACAATCAAATAAGCCTCCACAATTCGGAGAATCTCTATTTAGTCCCTCCACCCTCTGGTCAGGAAGATGAATCCAAAGGCGAAGATAAGGTAGGTAAGTGAATATGAACTGCATTTGTTCTCCTTTTTTTTAATGCATTTGAAGTAAAAGTTGAATGGTGAAATAAGACTATGTTTTCAAAGGCCGTCAATCACAACAGGAAGAGAGAAAACTTACCGCGAAGAACCAAATTTGGACAAAAATGTCAATGTGTGAACCAAGACCTTTTATTTGCTGCACTATTTTTTCGTTTACTTTGAATGATTTTAAATTTTAGCTTTTAATTTTTTCCCGATTCGCCGTCGGAAGAAATTGCCACTACCACATTCTCTTTCTTCTTGAACCGATGTGCGGCGATGCTGGTCGCTTTTAAAACGAAAGAACATAACTCAAGCTCTTACCTTCATCAATGCAAATAACAATACATAACTAATATACTTGCTCGCTAAACCTGGGAAAATAAACGTAGACGTAACATAAACATGTCAAAAAAAGCAGTCGTCTTTGTCCAATCTGGCAACACTGCAAGCTTTTGATTCATCTGATAGGAAATCTTTCGTCCTTGAGTAGTATACTACAGGGCTGTCGTGTTGGTTTTTAGTTTTTTAGATGAATGTTATTGCCGTAGTACCAGTAACTGCATTGGTTTTATTGTTTTCGTATTTTTTTTGCCGTTTCGTTCTTTTTGGAAGGATAATGTAATTTAGGACTTAAAATAAAGATTGTTTGAATATTTGAAATAGTCCTCAATTATATTGAAAAGTCATTACCGTGAATATTAATCTTGGATATCTCAAGCCAGTTCCAAGTCTTTAAGTCGCTAAACTCATGTGCAATGCCGTGTTTAACAACATATGGCTTTCTTATTCATACTGGCTTTCGTAGGTTCATTAATTTCACCCTTATCATATCTTGTTCATACTTGCTAAAATGTAAAAGGATGCATACTACTACCAATAATTTAACGCATAATAGTACTTCAAACGTATTTGCACCAAGGGCCTGTCCTTCTTCGCCCAGTACCTGTTTCAGTAAAATGACCCCTCTTTCGACAATTTACGACTGCTGGTCCAATTTGGTTCAATGAATGTTGCATATCCTAGGATAAGTATGAGCAATAGATTCTGCTCATATTGTTCCCAAAACTTCCTTTATAAGAGCTTTGGTTTCGAATGATAATGGTAGCTCTTTACTTCCAATTTGCTCCTGCGCGCTGTTTGCTCAATGGCTCTTGTAGGTGTAACAGAGGATCCCATTCCCATAGCGCCCCTATACCCTGATTTTTTAATCAAGTCTGGTATTCGTATGCCAAACCTTCAATCATATCTGAATGATAATCATTCCTGCAAAATTGCAAATCTTAAAATATAGAATATACGTAGAATTATTTTCAAGTAAAATATGAGAACCCTCAAAGAAAAATCCCCTATCCTAGAAATGATTCCCTGTCCTAGAAATGTTTTGCCTCTTCTCCCTCATGATTGAGTTCCTCTAACAGGTTTAATAAAGCTTTATTTTTGCAAAATTACAATTAAACACTATTTTTTATAAAATAGGTCTCACAATACTTCACTTCCCTAGGTAGTATTATTAGTAAAGATGGTGGGTGCAGGGAAGATGGCATGGTGGGTACAACCACAATAGTTGAGGCACTAGGTGTTTTTTCACAATTGGGAAAATGTTGGAAGAATAGGAAGATAAGTCCACGAACGAAGAATAGAATTTTGGAAGCTACAGTGACGACAGAGGTCAAACACGGTTCAAAATAAAAGTGGTCAAAATAAATTTGAACATTTATATTGTGATTGCTATTGAATTACCATGATAATGAGCTGTTCATGACCGTTTAATTATCATGATTAAACTAAATTATAGGATTGCTCATATGGGAAAATTTTGATCCCACCATGGGGGATCTCGGCAGTACTTGAGTGAGATCTCGCCTACCGGGCCAGCCCGCCTGCTCATATGAACAGACAACAAACTTTGAATGGCAAACAGGGATAAGGTGAGATCTCAGCAAAAACCTCCAACCCGGTAGGCGGGCTGGCTCGCCTCCATATGAACAGGTCCTTAGCCTAAAGGTTGTCTCGTCCCTTCGATATCATCAGCATTTTATGTACTTCTTAATCGTCTCCTTTACTTCAGGCGCGAAATCGTGAAAAGTATTTATGGGGTGCTTTCGTATTAGCCCTGTTCGACGATGGATTGACGCTCGACACGCCTGTTGTTGTTATCCCGGATTTGGACGCTGAACTCGAAGCGGAAACCATCAGTGTAGACGGATTTGAGAAGCTCGATTTTGAGGAATTCCTTTCCGTTGATGATATCATGTCCGTTCGGGAAAATTTGAAGAATCAAGGGCAGACCTCTGACGCAGAAACAATGCTGATCGCTGCGAAGTACTACTTTCAGTATGACGCCTATATCACCTTGTGAAAGGCGCTGACCTAAGTGACCTCGACTTTCGAAGTGAGCGTGTATCCGACCCCGCGCACCGTCTTGATGATGGTCGGATTGGTTGGGTCCGGTTCGATTTTCTTGCGCAACCGTGCCACCTGGTTGTCGATGGTTCGGTCGTAGGGCGTCCATTCTTGGCCGGTCAGCTGATCCATGATCTGATCACGTGACAGGACCCGTTTGGGATTGCGCAGAAAGACCATCAGAAGGTTGAAATCACCTGTTGTCAGATCGTGCGAGACGCCGCTGGAATCGGTGAGTTCGAATCGCGACGGATGCGCCGTCCAGCCGTTGAACCGCAAGGACGGATCGGCGCTGTCGTCTGGACCGGTCCGGCCGGCGGCCGCCGGCACACAGGTGCGGCCGGCGCTGCGTCGCAGAACGGACCGAACCCGGGCGAGGACCTCGCGTACGTGGAAGGGTTTTGAAATGTAATCGTCGGCGCCCATTTCCAGGCCGACGATCTTGTCGATTACGTCACCCTTGCCGGTCCCCTCCCACGCCCCTCATTTGCCTAAACACATTCAGTCAAAATTTTGAGATAGCCAATTTGTTCAGCGTAGTTAAAAGTTCCGTAAATTATGTCTTTGAAGATGATAGCCCCCCCCCCCAGCCCTCAGGGCAAGGGTTGTCAGCAATACCCTGGGGCATATAGGGTTTTTATAGAAAGAGTATTCATATAAACTCCATAGGGAGATCATTGGACTGCTAATCAGAGGTTATAGGGCCCTTTTTAAGATTCAAAGTGATCAAAGGGCAGCTACTCCCTTTTTTTTCATTTTAGACCAGGGCACTTCATAAGGAAGGGGTTACCCTAGAAACTTCGAAAGGGGCTCGTTCGATTGGAGGTTGAAAAGACTAGGGTCCTTCTTTAACCGTCGAAAGTTACTGGAAGGCAACCAGCCCCTTCCCATTACACCCATCATTTCCCAAATATATCCAATCAAAATATTGAAACAGCCTTTTTGTTCAGTGCAATTGAAAGGTCCAGTAATTATGTCTTATGTTGTAAGTTATGCCCTGGGGCATATAAGGTTTTTATGCAAAGGTGGTGTGTAAACTATTGAGGGGGCTCATTGGACTGTAAATCAGAAGTTCTATTGTCCTTTTTAAGAGTCAAAGTGTCTTAGGACAACTAGTCCCCCCTAAGGTCTATTTTCCCCAAATACATCTGATAGAAGTTTTAAGACAGCCATTTGCTCAAAAACAGTCCAAAGACGACGCTATAGGACCTGTTGGGCTGAACAACCCCCCAGAAACTTGGGGTAAGGATTTCAAGTTGCTAACCCAGCATTTGGTTTACCCGGATTACCCCTAAATTCCGACATCGAGGATCTTGATGTTGATGTCGCCACCAACAACTTCAATGACGAAGTCTTTGATCAGCAAGGTGTGCAATTCGAATGGAGCTGGGACATCAATGACACCACAACGTTGAAGTACCTTGGCGGTTGGCAGGATTTCGAATACACCTTCGATATCGACTTAGACGGCACCGACGGCACATTCGTCCAGCCAAGACAAACCTACATCGGATCATGCTCAGACTCCTCTTGAGGTTGCGGAACAGCTTTGTTGCACAAATCGATGATGCGCGACAACCACCTTATCCGGCACTGACAACCATCTTGGCAGCTGCCTGCAGCCTACGGTCGGGCTACGCCCTCCCTTCGGCTCCAGGGAGCTATGCCCGATTTTGGGTGACGCGACCTGATCATGCGGCGCGGTTTGTGGTGTTTTTTGCGGCAACACCGTCGGTGAATTTGACGCCTTAGATGACCATTAGCAACTGGTTCGCGCCCTTCAGGCGACACCATGTTTTTGCGGCGGATTGGACGAGCTTGAAGACCATCAGAATTGCCGTCTTCTGCGACAGCGTGCCCTTGGTCCGGAGGGTCCGGTACCGGACGGTGGCGAAGATGCTCTCGATTGGGTTGCCCGTGCGCAGGTGCTCCCAATGCTCGACCGGGAAGTCGTAGAACGCCAGCAGGGTCTCGCGGTCCTTGGTCAGGCAAGTCACTGCCTTCTCGTATTTGCCCCTGTATTTCTTGGTGAAGATGTCCATCGCGGCTTATAATCTGAATGTACGAAAGTATTTTGCTGAAATACATATTCAATTCAAATCAGAACCAGAGATTTCATGGACAATAAATTTTTCATTTCTGTCCCTCCTGCTAATGGGGTTAAATATAATCCTAAGTAATATAAAAATATTTGTTGATTTTCTTGTTTTTTTTTCTAAAACGAAAAAAAAAAAAAAATCAAATGTAACACAAGGCCATGTGCAAAAGATTGCAGCTTTATTGTCTTTGGTTTTTGAAAGTCCCTTTATTTTGTATTTTGAGCTAAAACATAATGCCAACCCAAAAAATCAACAATGTTTTGCATTTAGCTTAGAGTCTTTTTTAAACTGGAAGCGACTCTAAGCATTCACTGAAAAGAATTTTTTACGACTTGATGAAGCAAAAAATTAGCTATTCTAGAGTTTACTTCTGAGGAGGGGATAATCTAGATTGGGTTAACCTATGGTAGCTTATAGGACGGAAATAAGATAGAAAAAAGGAACTTTACATATAACAATGCTGTTATAATTGCATCACCACGGGGCAAAATCTAGCCCGAACCTACATAGTAAAAAACTACTTTTTTTTAAATTAGTCTTGTTTTGCATTTTGAACCAACTGTTCATGAGAAATAAGCAGAGAAATAGCAGAAACTCATTAAATCAGCGAAGTTTTGAGCATAGACTATGGTGACCGGCAATTATTCCCTCCGGAAAGTGCCCCCCCCCACGCGGAGTATATAGA
This sequence comes from Alatinidae sp. Z8VKAUB7J3, assembly GCA_010016025.2. Lineage (NCBI taxonomy): Eukaryota > Metazoa > Cnidaria > Cubozoa > Carybdeida > Alatinidae > Alatinidae sp. Z8VKAUB7J3. The sequence goes on along the minus strand of JAAAKM020073195.1, from coordinate 226,446,613 downwards.
AAAATAGAAAATTATAGAGTCTAATAGAAAAAATAAAAGATGTAAAAAAAATCACAAGCAAGTCTTATAAGTTTAAGGCATTCGAAGAAAACACAGTTCTTGCTCATTTGTAGGGTTCACATACCAATAAGACCAAGCTGCAAAATGTTTCTACTTCATTAAGTTCTACCTTGTCGTTTCACTTTGCCCTGTAAGTTTGAAACTTACTCAAGAAAAAACGAATTTTGGGCCGATATCTGCTTAATACGAATCTATACAGACAAAATTAGAATCATTTTTTGTTCGATCTTTATACAAGTTCGTCTTCTGATCACTTTAGATATACACTTAAGATTTATTTTAGATTGACACACCAGCCGAAGGACCACGCGTTACGAAGTTTTCAAAGCACTCACTGTCCTCGTCTAGCGATTTAAACCATTTCGAGGACACTGAATTGGAATCTGGATCAGATAAGAATGGCTATTATAAGAAAGAAAACAGTGTGAAAACAGAAAGTTCTGGCTATCAATCAGCAGAGGACCAGCCTAAGCAATTTAACATCGAACTAAAGCTACTTCCTTGTGGCCACTTTGTTGTTAGAAGTTGTTTACCATCTACACATTTGTCCTTATGGAAAAACACTGATCAGCTTACGATCGGCCATCCTTGCAACTTTTTGGTGAAGAGGGATTGTAATACTAATCTTTGTAAGACGTGTCGACAGCTTCGATATACTTCAGGTATAAAACTAACAAAACTAAAAAAAATTACAAATAAAAGAACAGACAAAAAAAAATAAGTAAACGGATACCTCAAGTCAAGACAGAGCCATCCTCAAAAGGGGAAAGCCTATTTTACTTAGCTTAGACTCTCTGGAGGGAGTGGAGGAACGTTTAATCTGGAAAAATTAGAAAAAATGAGGTATTTATAACTTACGAACGGGTGATCGGATCGTAATGAAATTTGATATTTAGAAAGACCTCGTGTCTCAGGGCTCTTTTTTTAAATCCCGAGCGGATCTGGTTACATTGAGGGGAGTTGGAAGGGGAAACCGGAAATCTTGGAGAACACCTAGAGTGGAGATCGGGATGAAAATTGATGGGAAGAATAAGCACGAGCCCTAGATACGTGACTGATATAACCGAATTGGACCCGCTTTCTTTGGGGGAGCTGGGGGGATTTCCAGTGCTTTGGCGTTGAAAATTGGTAGGCGTGTCAGGGACTTGCACAAATGGACCTGATAACAGTTGCTTCCTCGATTCGACAATCTGGGGGGCTGGAAGGAGGGGAAATCGTAAAAATTGAGGTATGTTCGTCATACGAATGGGTGATCGGATCTTAATGTAACTTGATATATAGAAAGATCTCATGTCTCATATGCTCCGTTTTCAATTCGGATCGGACCCGGGGACATTGGGGATTGGAGGGGGGAAACGGAAATCTTGGAAAACGCTTAGAGTGAAGAGACTGTGATGAAACTTGATGGGAAGAATAAGCACAAGTTCTAGATACGTGATTGACATGACCGGACCCGATCTCTTTAGGGGAGTTGGAGGGATTTCTAGTGCTTCGGTGACTTCGAGAATAAGCTTAAATCCTAGATACGTGATTTGTAAATTTGAAGTTGGGTTCTAGATGATTTTCCTAGGTTGTTTCCGCGAAGGTAGCAGCAACGCCGTTGCTGGGCAGGGTATCGGCGGTGTGGTCTCGGCCGGCGATGCGAGTTGGACCCAAGCGATGCACCCGAGCACGTCGTGGTCGACGCCGGGGGGAGACTTCGCGCTGCTCGCCAGCGCAACCACGACCGTCGGTGCGTTCGGCTCCTTCACCTGGTCGTCGCCGACGCTGTTGTCCGACGTGCAGGGCTGGGTGACCAATCCGGGGTCGAACTTCGGCTGGATGATTCGAACCTCCGAGCTCGGCACAGTGACGTCGCGCGCGTTCCACACGCGGGAGGCGGCCTTTGGCGCAGACCGACCATCACTGCAAGTCACCTACACGACGGCGGCGGTCTTCAGTGTGGGCACCGGTTGCACGGGCAGCGGAACGACGCCCTACACCTTGGGCACCAACGGCGTGCCGACCAATCCCAACCCGGGCTTCGTGTTCCAAATGTCCGGGGGGCCCGACGTGCTCGGCGACGCGGTGTTCCTCGGGCTCGGCCTGATCCAGCCGCCGTTCTTGCTCGGTGGTTGCCCGCTGTACGTGAACTTGGCGCCGCTCTCGATCGTGCTGCCGGGCTTGGGCCTCGGCCAGGTGCCGATGCCGATTCCGAGCCTCAGTGGCGGTGATTGCTTCACGATGCACGCCCAGGCGGTGGCGCTGGATAGCGTGACCGGCTTCCTCGTGTTCTCCAACGCGGTGTCGCTTCAGGTCGGCGTGTAGCTGCCCGCTGCGCCGACCCAGGCGCCCGCGGCGGCGAGGCCTGGTCTCGATCGCGCTCGGCGGTGTCCGTTTTTTAAAACGGACAATATCACTAGAATCGTGCACTTCTGGCAAAAAGCACCAAAATTGGTGGAGATATAGATTAAAACACGAAAAATCCAATGGTGACTGGAAGCACGTCGAGCGGACGCTTAAAAGCACCTTCACGAGCACCCAAAGCGCTAAAAAAGCGCAAGTTTACCAGTCTCCCAACAGACCCATCAAAACTTCTGACAATAGGTTTTAAGATATGGCGATTCCAATGGTGGCTAAATAAAAAGCAAAGGATTGCTCCGACGCGCGCAATGGAGCGCTAAAAAAAGAGCGTAAAGCACAAAATGGAAGCCCCTATTCCATTGAATACAAAATCTGGCAAAAACATAGTTTAGAGCACTAGAAGAAAATTTTTTTCAAGTTATTGTATACAAACAATTCAGAATATTTTTGCTAGTAAGAAAACAAGAAAAATGTGTTTGAATAATCAAGGACATAGACATGTGTTTGCATTTTATGAGTTTGCGTTGACAGGATGAGCAACGGGTTTCTAGATCCCTGCAAGTACTCAAGAGAGTCTTTAATTGCTATGAATTTCGTTTCTTTCAAATCTTGTTTTAGATTTATCAAGAAATAAAGTTCTATTATAGGAAAATTTATTTCATTAGACAGTAGAAATATTATAATAGAAATGAAAGTTAATTTCTAAAAGTTTTCTTTTAAAACTCGTATTTAAATAATTATAAGGTTTCGAAAAAGCATGGAAAATAACAGTCAGAAAGCGCAGGTAGAGCAAGAATTGGCTAAATTCAAGCTTTTAGAGGGTCTTTCTCTGATACGCTGAATGTGATGGTGTAATTTTCATAAGTTATATTATATTTTCCAAAATAAGGCAAATTTTCTCAGGCTCCTTACTTTTATGAGTAAGATTTATATATTTAAAATCAGCATAGAAATCCAATTCTTTTGATGTATCTATTAGCATCAAAATTCCGTATTTTAGAGTTTTGGTTACTATTGATCCTGGTCACTCCTTACTACAGTTCGTTACCACGAACTGTTTGACACATAAGGAAAGATTAAAAAAAAAAAAAAATTGGAAGCGTCATAGACACAGGTAATCTTTATAATGTTATTGAAAAACTAAAAAAAGAATATATTTTTCGAATCTTCCAAAAAGTGTAGCTGCTGAATGATAAGTTTACGTTTTTACTAAGAAGTCATTGCAGTCAATATTTCTGAATATTGTTATCTTTCAATATTTTTAAATAATTTTCTAGCAGTTTTGTTTTAGATTATTTAGAAAAGAAAGGTTTCAAAAGTTTTACCAAGAAGAGTAAAGTTTTTCCAAAAGAAGTCTAATCTGATTCCTTTTTTTTCACAGACATATAGGCTACATGAACAATTAAAAGAAACAAAGGTTGGGGGATATGTCTTTCATAATGACAAAAGGCAAGCCGAGGCAAAAGTTAAAGGTCAAATAAAAAACGTAATTGTACAAAGGCATTACTTCTAATTTAACGTCCATTTGGACGTTATAAAATCCAGAATAGGCTAAAATTGTCTGCGTTTAGAACACAAGAAGGGCCGGCAAAACTACCGGACTCCTGGTAATTTCTCAGTTTTAAAAAGAGGACGATGAATCTGTCACAGATTGACAACCAAGTATACGCTTACGCCCATTACGTCACAAATTGCTATACACAATCTTGTTGGCACAGCGGGTTTTAGACCTATAAATAAAATTATACATTGTTATTACACAGGAAAAAAACTAATCAGCTACTGGACAATTCCTAGATCATTTGAATATTTCTCATTTCCTGAAGCTGGAATTCACCTAAATCAAATCTTCCCCTTATCATTAACTAGTAAAAAAATCATCATGCAACAGTCTCAAAGTTTGAATGAATATTGAGGTGCCCAGGATCAAAATCGTTTGACTTAGTGATGAAAACGAGGAATTGCCGAGCGTCAATTTTAGGGGGAGAGTAGCAAGTGTTCTTTATTAACTAATAATTTCCAAATGATAGTCCAATGCTTAGAAGTATGCTTTCTGTGAAGTTTTCTTAAGAAACTGAAGAGTAATCCCATTTCAAAGGCCGTAGGCTGCCATTCCCCCATTAAGTCCAATTGTTTATGGATTGAATCTTAACCAAAACCGCGCTCATGGTAGCTGGTTTGACACTATGGTTTTGAGTGTGTTTGTAGGGGGGGGGGGGAATTTAAATAATATACTGACAAAATAATCCAATGTGCCAACAAAGGCAGACACATAAGCTAAGTTAAAACGCCAAAGAAGCCCTAAGTTCCAAAGCGTCAGCATTGCGTTCTGACAACAAGGAATTTTTGCGGGGGAAGCCCATTTTCCCCCGTTAGTTGCCTCCCTACACAGTAGTCAATGAAACGCCAAAATGTTAGACAAAATATTTTATTTTAAAAACGTTGATGAAGTCCTTCAAAATAGTTTATGCAATCAAAAACCTTAAAATTTTTTAACTAAACGCTCAAACATTAACAACTCCAAGATTTGTTTTCCTACCAGATGAAAGAGTACAATTTGGCACAGCAATCCATTTAAACATTTTTTTTTTAATACCATAGTTCTCTTTCAGAATATGGGGTTGTGGTCAAGGGACTAGTTCGCACATTCAAATTTAGTTTAGGATAGACTTGGCATAATCATATTTTCTTACATATTAAAACATACTTTTGTTCAATGTAACTATTTCAAAATGTTAATTATTATGTATGTAATTAAATTAAAAAAAAACAAGTTTTCCAAATGAAAGTAAGGAGCAACTTATAAATGTAAAAAGAACAGAAATTATTACGTAAAGTAACAACTGGTAAAACTTATCAATACCGGAGCAGCAAAAACGCACACAATTTCAAATTACAAAAAATATGTGAAAGTAGATTAATATTAAAAAATTAATCAATTCGCCGCCTCGTTTACGCTAAAGTTTGGGCGGAATAAATTAATGACCGAGTGTCAAAAAACTGTTCAAAAGTGTCCATACTGGCCAAATGATTGTGTGGCTACTTGTCTTTAAAGAAAGGAGGAATAGAATTTGCTTGCACTTTGCTAAGTCTGTAATTTCGAGTATCAGTACCGAAGATATTTCCTTGATTTTCATAACCCCAGTTGATCCTATCTCCCCCACTTAGCCCCTGCAGCAGCCCCATCTTACGACGATGACGCGAGATTTACATTCAGGAAAAAAGAACCTGTTTTCTTCCTGCTGCATTAAAGTTCAATATCCAAGTTCTAAACCCTTTTTCAATTTTTAGGAGATGTGTTGTAAGTTTCAATTAATAGGGCTTTCGTTCTTCGAGACGGCAGCATTGGCTTCTTAGTCGAAGCTAGAGAGCGTTAATAGTATATATACGGCAAATTGTAGACAAAAGAACGATGGAAAAGCTATAAGGTGATCATTGGACAACATTATAGCGGTTCATAAAAACGCCAAGAAGAACGTTTAAACAATAAATATTTCAGAAAACTTTAGTCAAAAAGACTGCTGACCAAAGCTGTCCCTTGTGTTTGATTGATCTCGGAGCTAAAAGCTTGATTCGTTTGGATGCCAGGCGCTATGCCAGGCCAGTTTGGTTACCTTCCATTGGAAAGTTTGTTATCGATCACTTGGTAGCTTCCTTGCTTCAAAGTACTGGTAAAGTTTTTCAACGAGAACATTCTCATAAACATTCCTGATGTAAGGAAAGTAGAATAGGTGTATATTTTTTGGATTACGATCGAACTTAAAGACAAGGATATCATGTCCACTTTTGAGGAAATAACCCAAACCACATGTAGAGTAGGAATAAAAACGACAAGGGACCCTCAGCTCAGTGCACTAGTATCTTTGGGCTATTTTTAGGCTATTTTTGGCTAATTTTAATTTTTGCCTATTTTTATTTAAAAAAAAATATTTATTTTATAAATATTATTTTATAAATAGCCAAATTATATTTGGCTATTTTTGTCCTTCAAGTCAGTGTGAGGGGGAGCTAGCTGTATAGTTCAACTTTTATTGTATTTTGCGGTAAAATGGAATTTGAAATATTTCATGTCAAATTTGATTCAAAAATAAGCTGATGACTGTAAATATTGAATAGTGCAATTTATAGTAAGCGACACATTTCCGTTTTTAAGATTTACAAAAATGTAAAACCTTATATTTTTCCGAAAAGGACGATCACAAACAAGAGTGTTCTTTTTCACATCGTAATGGCATTGAGTCATAGGTCTTATAAAATCGAGAGAAGTCCAATTAGAAATTTGGAAACAGAGAAAATTAACCAAAGTCATCTTTGATCGATAATTATTACTATGAATAAAATTTCCATAGAAAACTATGTGACTTGCAGTTCTGCAATTAGTGAGCCATGTCATTTGCTCAGCTCACAGATACAGCCGCCTATCAGGTGTCAAATAATGTCAAAAAGCAGGAGTTACCTTGAACCCCCAAAAAAGTATTCTTAGTGCGACTTTTTTGCGTTCCGTGACAGAAATTTTTGACCAATAGGAAAGGGAGCTGCATAAAGCTATACTATTTCTTTCGTATTTTGTTGTACAATGGAATTTGAAAAAAATCCTCCCCAAATTTAATTCAAAAAATTAAGCTGTTAGCTGTGAATGTTGAATGTTCAAATGTATTGAATAGTCCTAGATCCATACTAATGTCAAATAAAAAAACTAGTTTTTCTAGCTGAACGTAAGGAGCGACATTAAAACTTAAAAACGAACATAAACTACTCCGTATAGGAAAGGGGTATTTTGTAATGCTAAAAGCCTAAATGGTAATTTAATACTAAAAAACTTGGCTACCGAAGCTAATATATTGCATAGTTACAACACTGTCTTTGATTAACGTTGTATAATAATAAAGAACGATAAATAAAAAGAAGGTTGGAAGCTTCCTATTCTGGAAGCCTTTTATGGCTAGTAGGATAACTTGAAAAGAACAACTGTCATTTCATCGTCTAAATTCCAAAAATGTTGTATATACTTACGCTACACCAAGCTAATGCTACCTAAAATGCTTGTAATAACTAACTGGTTTAACATTTAAGTCTGTTCTATACTTTTAGTAAAGTCCCATTCACAGTGAGATTTTACTAATACTGAGATTTAGCTAGCGATAATTTGAGCCGACCAAAATCGTTTTTAGAGTTTATTTAACTAATCACAAATTACATAAAAATTCTGATTGGCTCAAATTAGCGCTCACAAATCTAGGCATTAGTAAAAATCCCATTTTGAATGGCCCGTAATACAAATTACTCATAAGTTTGGGTTATCTGTTACTTAAGAACGGAAATAATCAATTGTTGTCATCAATAGTGCTTAAGTTTTGGAACAGACCCATAGGTTGCTAAAATCGATTAAATTCAGTTAAGCTCAGTAATGTCTTACCAAATTTAAAGTGAGTAGTCTGCCAATAATAAATTTCTTCTAAAATAGTTATCCTCTGCATATGGTGAACTCGATCATAGGTTCCATTTCCAAAAAAAGACACAGATATGAAGATTTTTTTGGATCAGAAGAACATTATACCTTCAAAAATATGAGCAGGCCACGTAAAGCCGAAACAAAAATCATAGGAGCGCAATAGTGCCGTCTCAGTGAAAAAGACAGGATAAGTCGAAGTACTATCACATATTGTGCAGCATTATATTGTGACGCATTTTCCACATTTAAAAAGCGACCGTTTCTCAAACTTGAAAGTATCCAGAGAATAAAGTTATAATTATTAACTTATCGGTAGGACATTGCTTGACAAAATATATCAAGAAAATCTGAACAATCTTGGCATCATTGCGGAGAAACCTTAAAATAAATTAAAATTGTCATGGATGTCAATTGGAAGGGACAATTGACTCCTAGAGTTTGATCCTATTGCTGCATGATAGAACTGATAACAATAGACAAAAGAGAATGGGTTGATACCCCTTGTGCATCCACATAAAATTTCTAAATTGTGAGAAATATATACACATTTTGTTTAAATTTACTTTATTCTATTCTCAGCAGACATTTTGTACAGCATGCTGATGCAGAGATAAATGTCCCACAAATAGTGCTGGCGTTGTGTAAAATGCAACTAATTTCAGTCATTATTCTTAGCACATTTATAATTCGCGGGGTGGCAGTAAGAGCGAGGAATTGGTTTAATGTTGTTTCCTGGTTTCAGTTATGAGAGGTTTGAAAGTGGTTTTCTTTAAAAGTTAGGGCTTGCTGTGATTAGTCATGGTGTTATATGGTCGGAGTTGTCGGTGCTATCTGTGTCTATTTCAAAGGTTTTTGGTTAACAAATTATTATTTACAATGCTTAGTTATGCTGTTCCGTGGTTTGAGCAAAAATTAAATTCTTCTAATAAGCCCCTGGTAATGGGGATCATCAATGCGACACCAGATTCGTTTTCTGATGGTGGCAAGCATCATCAGCTTGACGCTGCTTTGAGATGCGCTGAGCAAATGTTGATGGCGGGCGCTGATATTTTGGATATTGGTGGTGAGTCTACTCGACCAGGTGCTGAGTTTGTTTCCGAGCAAGAGGAATTGGAACGCACCATTCCAGTGATTGAAAAAATCCACGACTACTTTGATACCTGTATTTCGATTGACACATACAAACCCACGGTAATGATTGAAGCGGTCAAGGCTGGGGCGGGAATGATCAATGACGTTAAGGCATTGCAAGAAAGTGGAGCACTCGAAGCAGCCGCTAGCACTAGCGTGCCAGTATGCATGATGCACATGCAAGGTTCGCCCAAAACGATGCAGGATGCACCTAGTTACACAAATGTTTTAGATGAGGTAACGCGCTTTTTTTCGGACCGAATCAAACAATGTGAAGTGGCGGGCATCCAAAAGAGTAGGTTGATTTTGGACCCAGGGTTTGGCTTTGGTAAAACCCTGGAACACAACTTGAGCTTACTGGCTAATTTTTCCCAGTTTGAATGCTTTGGACTCCCTTTATTAGCCGGGCTTTCGCGTAAATCGATGTTTGGTGCCTTGTTGAATCGTGACGTACAAGACCGATTAGCTGGTAGCATCTGTGGTGCATTGATAGCGGCGCAAAACGGTGCAAGAATTATTAGAGTACACGACGTTGCGGAAACTGTCGATGCGATGAAATTGCTATTTGCAATTCTTTGGCAAGTCGACCAACAAGTTGCTTGGACCGTTCGGCGGTTTCCGATTTCACGGACAGCAACAACACTTCGGTCCGTCCAAATTCAGCACCATTCGGAGGCGAGAGCGAAATGGCACCTTGCAGCGCTTCCACGTCATACAAGTCTGGCCAGTTTTCCGGATGCTCATAGTCGGCTGGCGGTGGCATCGATTTCAGAACTTTTTCGACGACAGTCTGACGACGAACCGTATCGTGAATCGTCTCCTGTACCATCTTCATCATGTCGAGCGAATCGAATCGGCCGGGCATTACCGTCTGCAAAGCCAATTCATCCCGGATTTGCAGACTCTGAGTGGCTTTCCAAGGTGGTCGTTTCAGAGTGACATAGGTCGCGGCAATCGCGGAGAAGAGTGCGAAAGGGAGCAGGACCAGAAGAAGATGCTTCCGAAAAAGTCGATACAACAACACGAAGTTATTCGGAGGAGAATTCCTGACTTCGTTGTTGGATGGACTGGACATCGAAAGACCTCTTTCTGCGCACTACTCTGAGGTCATCGCCCTGCGAGGGGCTACGAGTTCAAGTTTTTCTCCCTAATATTCCTCCCAGTTAACTATCCGTACGCAATTTCGAATTGAAAGTTAAGTTCGGAAAATTCGATACGAACGTCATTTCTTACCAGCCTGGATTTCAAGGTGACTTACTCCGAACTCTGTCCAAAGAAAACTACGAAGTATTCATCGAATGAAATATCTTTCTGTTCAGAGCAAACTGGAAATCTGGAGTTTGGCGGCCTTGAACAATTCCTTGTCCGGGAATGTCTGCCGTAGGGCGACTATGGCGGGCATCCCTTCGGCCAAGCACAGCAACGTCCCGGCCTCAACAACATCGATCGACGGGGCGGCGGCGCGGGAAACGTCCAGTGCCGCCGACAGATCGGTCATGTCGAGGGCGAGTTGCAGGCGCGCTGCCATCAAGCGGCTTGAACCGCCTGAACCGGTTCGACCATTGAATAGATGCGTTGCGGGTTTTCATGCTGGAACTTGTGCACAACCTGTTCGGAAAAGCCCTCCTCCAATAGACGCGGGATGAAGCGCTTTTTGATCCAGGCCAGGCCCGGCCCGAAGCCGTAGGCGGTGTGGTGACTGCGGCGGCCCATATCGTTGGACAGCATCAGACGTTCTTCATACCCGTCAGCGACGAGTTGGCGCAGGAGATCGACACGCATGGAGTCGGGGTAGTATTTGGCTTTACCCGGACCGTCATAGATCAGGTAGACGCCCTTCTCGAGCATCTTGCGGTGGTACCAGAGATCGGGCACGCGATCGACATGGGCCACGATCATCCGGTCGAGCGGTAGGCAGCCTTCATCCTCGACGATCTCGATCTGCTCGATCCCCATGGTGCCGCCTGTGGTGTGCGTGTGCATGCAGACACCGGTTTTGGCCGCGGCACGGGCCGCGGCGCGAAGCTGTTTTTCCTCATTCGAGGTGACATGCATGTAGGCGGTACCGGCCTTGCACCAACCGGCTTTAATGTCGGTGCCATCCATGCCAACGGTCACATCGTCGATCATCTTCTGGGCGAGCTGGCTTTTCCATTAACGAAAAATTGAGCAAAGAAAATTTTATTTTTTTTTAGTTAAAGTGTAGTTTTTATATTTTATTTATGTTCACTTCTTTGTCGAAATTAAACCCTTTTTTTCTTTGCTCAATTTTTCGTATTTCCAACTTTCAAAGAAGCTCTACAAAAACCAGGTAACCAGACGTTTTAGCGCCGTTTGTTGTTCGTAATAGGATAATTAGCAGTAGTTAATAATTCCTATCGAATTCCTAGAGTTGGCATCGGTCTTAAGCTCGTAAATAAGATAGGTAACTAGGTAGGTCAATAATAGTTAATAGATTTTATAGTATATAGCATAAATATTATATTAAACAAGAAGGAAGGGTGGCCTTTCAAGAATAAGATACGTGTGTTCAAGACTGGTCTCTTACACTTGATCAGTTGTCGATATACTTATGTGCCAAAGACCCAAATATGAACAACACGACGTTAAAAAAAATTCAAATAGCAAAAAATCACCAAAATGTTCTAAAAAAAAGCCGTCATTATAATTAAGACTTTTCCTTAAAGTACTCGTGTGCGGAAGAAAACTTGATTCATACTTAAGGCCATACAAAAGGTTCCACTAGTGATATTTCCCAGGGGAATAGCTACCATCGAAAGCTGTCGAGGATTTTTGGTTTGACTGTAAAATTTACAAAAAGATGAAGTTAAGTTTACTTCCCTTTGTTGGCGAATTTGTCAGTCAAAATGAGCGCACCACAGGAAACTCTCAAAGCGAGAGTTTCATTAAAACCGAACATCTCTATCTTTGGCACTTGCAAATTAAAACCTGAGCAAACAGAATATCTGTTAATATAAAGACGTTTTTACTGTGAGGCCCGAAAGTCGACTATCCAACTGAAATTCAATAAGGAAAGGAACAAGAGTGAAAGAATTTTTCTTCAACAGGACAATATGAAATCCAGCTACCGAGGCGATATTTAATTTCGGTCGGTATACAGCTTAAAACGGTACTGCAATCATTGTTATGGAGACTCAAGTTTAAAGGACTTTTAGAACTACGACTTTTTTAAAATAGGGATATTATGTAATGCCATTAGTACATTAATAATTACTTTGGATAACACCCCTTGAGCTCCCCTACTTACAGGAGTATCCTTCCTCCTTTTTTCATTATTTCAGACCTAGACCCTCTTTCTGCAGAGGAAACTAAGTTTGGTCCTAAGTTTCGAAAATTTTTATAGTTTTTAAGTCTAATACTGAAGTGACTGAATAGATTTTGGCTTTGTTTGCCTTTTTGTTCTTTGTAAAAGTGACAAAACAATCGATGGATTACGGTATTGCCCATTTTTTCTTTAAATTAAAAAAATATGATATAATAGGGATATGATTAATATATTTTAATTCTCTTATTGCATTAATACATATTAAGGATTTCCATCACCAACTGGGGGAGAGAGAACTCGGTAATAATGTCTTGCAGCAGATACCACAAATTTTCAACCACCATTAGTTCGATTAGTTTTGGCCGATAGAATAAAGAGGATAGAGGGAGTAGTTAACATGTTTCATTTCCTCAAATACGACTTCTTCGTGCATTATCGTTGAAAAAAGAAAAAACATAGCAAAAAAAAGATCAATCTCCTTCACAATAGATCGTCTCCTTCACAAATTTCGTGAAGTATTCCCTATTTTAACACATATGTAAAGACTATTCGAACCTTAGCCCTCTTTACTTACCTCCCACTGCCCATCTTCTAATGCAAGATGCTCATGTAATAATTACAGCTTTAAAATTCAGAAACATACCCATAGCTTTGGTGGTTCTTCAAAAGCAATCGTTTTGCGAAAACACGAAATTGGTAAAAATCGAAGAACGATCAGAGAAAATCTGCTTCTGTATGAAGCTAGAGTAAAAATACTGTTCATAGTCTTTCTAAAGCCGGAAGTGCAGATATCATTTATTTTTGTTGTTTTTAAATCTTATGTTGCCTGTGACAGTTTTGGGGTACTTCCGTTATATGTGTTACAGCGACCAGGCCAAAGAAGTAATGTTAGGCTAACCCTAATGAAATTTGCCAAAATATGATGAAAATAGAACACTTAGTAACAAAACTATGGAAAATACAAAGAGAGAATTATGGAAAGTAGGCCACCCAGAACGCATCATACGAAATACCTAACCAACTCTATAAATTAAATATTCAATTAAAATATACCGGCATAGTAGTTTATCTCACTGAGACTAAGCCAATTATCTCCGAATGCAGAGAGAAGAACAGGTTTTACTCAGATCAAGAACAACAATGTGGTCGCTATAACACGTAAGTGCCAGTTTTGGTGTTTTGTGTTTCTGCGCTTCTATGGTTTTGATATATAAACGAAAGTCAGAAATGTTCGAATTCGAATTTCAGAGTCACAAAAACCAAAAAAAAAAAAACTCAAACAAAAATCATAAAAAAGTACGACTGAAAAACTGGCGAACAATGCCAAAAACAACAATATCACAATGACGAAACTATCCATCAGTCAAAATATTAAGCTGCAAAATGTCAGAAAGTTAAAAAGGTGAAAACTATTAAACCTAAAAAAAAAGAATGAAATATACTATACATTAAAAAGGTTTAAAAAGAACATATTAAAAGGAGGAGACAAAAAAAAACGAACATAAACTTGGGTAACACCAGTACCGAATAATGAAAAAGGAAAACTAGTGGTTTAATTTAGCACATATCAAGGGGGACAAGGGTTTATATCTGGATGTAAAGCAACGAATGGGGAACAAAATAGAAACTGGTTCAGAAACGGTACGTGACAAGCGGTATCTGGGTGGGAAGTGTCTTTTGGGGGAAATGTTTTCCGTTCGAGGTTTTGTTATTGTATTTTTCGCAAAACGGAGGCACAATGTACCTCTCCTGTGTTCAAGTGATTCCAGCTTGACCTTTTTCAGACCGAGTGACAATGGACTCTTGGCTTCTTTGAAACTTATTCTCAGGGTTCTTTTTTGAAAGGATTCAATTTTTTCTGATTCTTCACGGGAGATGCCAGGATGCTAAACCGGACAAGCATATTCAAGATGCAGGTGGACAAAGGAAGTATAAACCTTTAAAGAATAGGAGGAGAAGAAAAGACGAATTGAATTTCGAATATACTAAATATATTTAATACTGCTGCTATCCTAGTTAGGTTATACAGCAAACAACATTTTTTTTTCCAATGGATGTACATCTATTTATCTTATTTCATTTTTCTTATTAAAATTTCAGAGCATAAATTGTTCAATATTTGGTGGAAATTGGACAATCTCTTTTCTTAAACACCCTGAATACTAGAATTTATACACCCTTAAAACCCCCTCTTCTCCCTTAGTGATTAGATTGCTCCCTAGAGTCTTAAAAGGTACTTCCCAGAAACTATCTCTTGTGTCCCATCGGTTTTGGCTGAGATCGATCAACCCCTTCTGGTGGATACACTAATGACAAGAACTTAATGAACCCCACTCTCTACAAAGGCTGAAGAGAGCTGGGATCCCAAAATGCCACAACACAAAAACAAAACCCTGTCAAGATTGGCTTGAATTCGACGTTTTCTTCCTGTAGGTATGCTGGTATTAAGAATTCGAAGATCCATTCCCGTGCCTCCTTCTGGGACTGTATCTGCTCTAAAATACCAAGATATCATTAGGATATCAGCCCTTACTATCCGCTATTGTTGGTTGTGGTTAGACAACAGCATCTAGAAGATATCGAGATGGTAAGAATTAGCGTTTATCTCCCTAACCCCCTCTTAAATAATGCGCAATTAGGCAAAAATTGTAAAAGGCAGAATTCTAGGACATGCTATTACTTTTCACCAATAAAGGTTTATGTCTGACTGCCCCTTTTGATGCAGGCTCTAGTTTTAATCGGAAGATTTTGAGAAAAAAGGAGAGGGAGGAAGACTAGTTGCTCTCCAATTTTTTGATTACTTAAAAAAGCAACTTTTGGTTTAGCGACTGCCGTTTCTCTTCAACACGTCCAGCCAGAATTCCTTTTATTCTTTCCAGTGATACAAAGATCCCAATTTTGGGGATCCTAATTCATGAAAATGCACGGGAGAGGGCAATTTTTTTTTTCAGTTTTTATGAAGACACCAAAAAAGGTCTCCTTCAAAAACTAGGGAAGAAATTATGTTTTTTTTGTTTCTTTTTCTTTTTCAGTAAAAATACCAGATATAATGCATTTTAAATCCTAGGAGGTTATAACCCCCCCCCCCAATTGGTGCCTTTTACTCCCAAATTTCCCCAAAATAACATTGCAAATCCAAAATCACCCTGAAAATTAAAGTTGATGAACATTAACAATATCTATTTTGTGTTAATGTTCATGCATTTACAAACGTTAATTTTGGGAAATTTTTGGAGAGATTCTAATTTTCTTTTGGTGAAAAACGAGAAACAGCTAAAAAATTCGGGAATAAGACACGGATCTTTTCTTCGTCAGGGAATATCCACTCTGCAATATATAGTAGAAATCATATTTTGCAGATGTCCATTAGGATACATCACGTGATTACAACATTTACAGCAGACAAGATCCAAATTATGTGCCAAAGGAAGCATATGTGAAAGCGAATTTATAATTCTAGAGCAGACTATGATATAGATTACGATCTTCTTCCCTGTAGCCTATCTCCAAGCTATTTATTGGGACTGAAGAAAAGTAACATAAGTCAAACCTGATATAAAACATTCCTTCAGAGAAAATGTGCTAAAATTCCATCTGTCGGCAAGTGCCTTTGACGACAAAAAATGATATTAATGGAAACAACACAGAAAAGTCTCGGCAGTGCGATTTAGTTACTGTTAAAAGGGCGCCTATTCCTGCTGGATGGGAGCAAAAGATTGATCCAACCTCTAAGGAGAAATATTATGAGCACCCTCAATCCGCTTCTAAGGTTGGTATTTTCCCTGTTTTTTTCCATAGACTCATATTGGCTAAGAATTTGAATTGTATTTACGTTTCTAATATTCCTCTTTTTCTTACTCTGATTGTTTGTAGACACCAAAGCATAATCGCCGTGTGATTCCTGGCCCTGCGACGGCTTAGATCGAACCTCGCTTCCCGTATTAGCAAGTAATGATCAGTCCTACTGTGCCACCACGGGGTTATTTACAGTTTCCTTTCTACATTTGCAATCTCTATCTAATTATTGTGTAACGAGAGTTCGGATTTATGGAAATGGTGTATTAGTAGCGTTGGTAATTTGAATAATTTCAAATGTGCCTCGAGCAGGAGCAAATCCAAAAAGATTCATGCCGGTAAAAGTTTTTAGTGTCGGGGTTGGAGTTGGTATATTGTAAATGTCTGAAGTTGGAATCCGTTATAACCTATAACCGACTCCACAGTCCTGTTAAAAAACAACAATCTGGAAAATTGCGAGACAAGAGAATTTTGTCATTCTTAGACGGTAGTCTGTAACTAAAAACAGTGGTAAAAAAAGTGTTTGTACCAGACACTTAGAATTGAGAGTGCAACTGGGGTCATAGCCTCTCTAGTTCCCCAGCCCCACCGCCAACTTTCTAGCAGTCGTTGGCGGTAGGATAGATTCCGATCCGGCGGTCTGTTAGCCTGTACGCATGGAACGGCGTCTGAGTGCGATACTCGCCGCCGATATGGTTGGCTACAGCCGACTGATGGAAGCCGACGAGATCGGTACCATTACGCGGCAGAAGACCCATCGCGCCGAACTCATCGACCCTGCCTTCGAACAATTCCACGGCCGCATCGTCAAGGTCACGGGCGACGGGCTGCTGGTTGAGTTCTCGAGCGTTGTGGATGCGGTTCAAAGCGCCGTGACAATCCAGCAGGCAATGCCAGACAGAGAGGCCGATGTCGCGGAGGATCAGCGCATTCAATACCGCATTGGGATCAACCTCGGTGACGTCGTTGTAGAGGACGATGATCTGTACGGCGATGGCGTCAATGTCGCGGCGCGGTTGGAACAGCTCGCCGAACCCGGCGGCATTTGCATATCCGGCACGGCCTACGATCACCTGCGATCAAATGTCGAAGTGGGTTACGAATCCCTCGGTGAGGTGCAGGTCAAGAACATCGAACGGCCTATTCGCGCCTACAAGGTTCTGACCGATCCAAAGCAGTCCGGAGAGGTTATCAACAAACAGCAGGCACTTGTCAGCAGTCGTACGCGGAGAGCTGTTGCGGCAGCGGCGGTACTTCTCTTGGCCATCGTCAGTGGCGGTGCATGGTGGTGGTCAGAGCAGCCGGACTTCGAGCCAGCTGATCCCGCAAAGTATGCGTTCAAGATTCCGGACAAGCCGTCAATCGCAGTGCTTCCCTTTGACAACCTCTCGGAAGACCGACAGAAGAAACGGACCAACAGAAGAGACAGAAAGACAGACAAACAGACAGAGCGGGAAGATTAGACAGGTAGACAAGACAGACAGACCAACAGACAGGCAGACAGACAACCAAACAAAACAAAAAGACAGACCAGAAAGACCAGAGAGTCATACAGTAGAGCCAAACTAACTGACAGACAGACAGAGCAGACAGACATACAGACAGACTAGACAGACAGACAGACAAGACTGACAGACAGACAGACATACAGACAGACGAACAAACAGAAGAGGCAGACCAACAAACTAAACAGACAGACACACCAGACAGACCGAAGGGAAATACCGATAGAATAGACAGAAAGACAGAAAGACAGAACGACAGAATAGACAGAGCAGACAGATCAGACAGTAGTAGAACAATTATATTAGAAATAAACATTTCTGAATTAATGGCACAACACAAGAAATGTTTGTAAGGCTTTGTTAAATTCAAGGAAAATGAAGAGAGAATATGGAGAATGAGACCATATACTAGAAACAAATACAAAAAGAACATAAACAATACATAACTTTGCATGACCCCAAGACAACAAGAATAACAAACAAACAAAAAATACATAAATATTACAAATAAATAACCTATGGAAAATTTATTTAATCTGTTTCAAAAGTATACCTACCGAGCAACTCCACACGTAAACCAGACTTAAACTGGCCAAAGCTACCTATTTCCTTGATATCTATATTCAGTTTATTCCAAAGTTTTGAAGCTCTGTAAATAAGTGAAAAAGAAGACCTACTGTCAAGAGAGTTTTGCGACGATTCATAATCAAAGCACGGCAATGCGACGAGTTGTCAGAGAAGCTCGTAAAATGGCTCAGTTGGAAGCTCCAATCTTAATAACGGGTGAAACTGGTACAGGTAAAGAGTTGCTAGCCAGAGCTTGTCACTATGCTTCCAATCGTTCTTTGAAACCTTTCATTGCTCTATCATGCGCATCTTTGCCAGATGATGTTGCCGAGTCAGAGCTATTTGGATACGCAAGTTTTGACGACAATGTGCCATCTAAACGAGGCGTGCGTGAGCAGGCTGATGGCGGCACGGTTTTTCTAGACGAAGTAGGCGAAATGTCGGAGCAGTTACAGACAAAACTCCTACGCTTTTTACAAGATGGCACGTTTCGTAAAGTTGGCGATGAAAATGAAGTCAAAGTCAACGTACGCATTATTGCAGCTACACAAAAAGACTTACCGGCAATGGTGCAAGAAGGTGGATTTCGAGAGGACTTGTACTACAGAATCAACGTTCTGACATTAGAGATAGCGCCGTTGCGAGATCGTAAGGCCGATGTCAAACCGCTTGCTGAGCACTTTATCCAAAAATATGCGCAGCAAAATGGACAGGCAGTTCCAGCTCTGCACCCAGAATGTCTAGAGTTTCTTGAACAGTACCCTTGGCCAGGTAATGTGCGCCAATTAGAAAATGCGATTTATCGCGCTGTTTCTTTGCTAGATGATAAAGAGCTACGTATCGAAAACATGCAGTTGCCGACATTCACGCATGACTTGGGCTATCTTGAATCTGATTTTGAGGTTGTGGACATTTACGGAGGAAGCAGAAATTCCCTGCCAACTCTTCTTTGCTCAAAAAGGTATAGTCAGAGGATAACTTTATTATTGAGAGCGACCAATTAAAATTAGATTGCAATATTGTTTATATAGATTTTGTGAATTTTAAGATGGCGAAAAACGCCACTTTCCTGCAGGACAATGTTTTTGCTGCTTAAACGAACACTAGAACTTCTAAGTTCAGTTCGAATGAGACGTTTCCCGATTTTGTAGGACCACTAGTTCAGAATAGCCAACACTGGAAAAAGAAGAACAAAGAAACAATTAAACATGCATCCATGATCCTTGTTCCCGGAAAAAAAAAATGCAAAATTCACATTTTTGTAGATAAGTGCTTGAAAATTCCGCCATAGGGTTCTATAATATATCAAATTTGACGTGCAGTTTTCGTTAAGATCACTTACCCTTTATAGGGAGGATTTTCCCCTTTTTCAAAATGGGCCAAATCTTCTAGGGATCGTTAGTTGGCAGCATTGTCTGCATAAGACAACTTTTAAAACTGTCATTTGTACACTTCACAGTACTATATTTTTCTCGAATTTTGACATATTATAAGTCAAAATATCTTTCAGCAAAGATAATATCTCTTTCTGTCCTTTTGGGTTCTAGCGCAGATACTCAAGTTATCTATCCAAGAAAGTGAAATTACGACAGTAGAAAACATTTCTTAAATTCCTTAAGCAAGCTTAAAATAATGAATTATCCAATCGGCATTTCCAAAAATTTCTTTACGAAGTCAAAAATATTGTTAAATGTTGTAAATTCGGATATAACATTATTGACTTTTTATTAATTTTATTTTTCATTAGTCTATGTTTTTTTTTTTTTTTTACCAAAACGAGTGTTTTAGTTTTGACTTACTAAGGGGGCTAGGATACGGAGCAAACAAAAGCGAGGGGGGATTTTAAACCTTGGGTTAATGGTATTGCACTAATGGGATTACAATGCTACCCTCTTTATACTCCTCAACCTTTCTGCCTCAAAAGTGGCAACAAAAAGTGCCATTTTTGGGGCCGTTTGGAGTTTACGATATAGTTATCAAGAAGAATTTATAATAGGTAGTATTTTTTGTGTAAACCATTAAAGATCTCAATGCAATCTTGTGGTAGCCTGCAAGTCTTTCCAGAAAATAAAATTGTAAAAAAAGAAAAAAATGCTAACTTTACTATATGCCTTGTCGACTATATAATGCTAACGAAAGGCATGCATCGTTATTTACTTGGAGTTCGTTGCTAAAAATTCTTTGATGCTTTATTAAATCCTGAAAAGACAGCCGTTTTCTAAGCCCACCTAATCAAGCTGAAAGCTTTTACCCTTCAGACATCTATAATCTCAAACTCAGCACAAACCTAGTATTGTGTACCATATTTCAGCTATACCATATTTCAGCACAAACCTAGCCACCTCTTAACTTGGCATTCAAATGACGGTGTCACTAAGGTTTAAATTGACTTCATTCTCGTACGCCAGCGCTGGAGAAGCTCCGTGCAGGACTCTCGCTCTTACAACGGCGCGGACAGTCTGGGTCTGACCACAGGCTCGTTGGATTGTCGTCAAAATATTCTCCTTTACTATAATTCCGAATTTTAATTTCTAAAAATGCACAAATAATATAGATTCATGCGTTCAGAAGTGAATACGTTTAGTGGATTGTATCCTTATATCTCCAGGTTTTAATACCAAAAATTCCCCTCTACACACACGTCTTGTGACCATTTTCATGTATTGGAAAAGTTTCACAGCTACATTTTGTAGGCCTATTTTAAAGAAAATAATTGCAAAATAGTCAATATATGACGAAATAAGCTCGAATAAACAAGAAATGAAATTCAACCCAAAATTCAAGAATATTTATTTATTATTCTCCATGTTATTACTATTATTACTATTATTATTCTCGATATAGTAAGGATATGTTTAAAGTTTATGATCAAATTCTAGTGGTATAATTTGTTATTATAGGAGTCGGGCTGGTTATAAGAAGGAGACAAACAAGAAGTAATCCATGTGGCGAAAGAGTGGTGCCAACGAGGGGATATTTACCTTTATCCCCCCCCCCTTCCCATGGATTTTAAGAATTTTTTATGCGGTGTGTTTCCTTGAGAACTCGCTTTTTTCGTATTTTCATTGAAAATTGAAAAAATATTCCCCTCCTATATTTTGAAAGGTATGTTAGTGTTAATCCCTCCGTAATTACTGTGAATTGTTGCCAACGGTCTTTAATTATATTTTTAGTGTAGATGTGTCATTAGTTGTGTCGTATATGGCCAAAGAGTTTGATCAGCATTAAATTTAATAATTGTCAATAGTATATCTAAATATTTTTTTAACCTAGCAAGATAGGGGGTGGGGTGGAGGGGAAAGTAAAGAGGGGGGGGGGAGGTGGGTGGGTTTTGGGGGGGTAGGGGTGGGGGTGGGGGGGGGGGGTCACAGCCAATCAAACTGAAAGGGGATGAGGGGCTCCATGTATGCAAGTATGTCTAAATTGTTAGATATATAGTATATTATTGAGCCAATTTTCATAACCTATGCTACTTTCAGATACATTTTTTTTTTAGATACAGAACTTCTTTTTCACTTCTTTAGCACACTAGTTTCTTTTTCTTTGACAAATCTCTCTGACTAAGTAGTCTCTTCAAGGGCTTTTTTTTTTTCTTTTTTTTTTTTTTAATGGTTGCAGCTTCCGTTGCAACCACGGTGGTGAGACAGTTGATGACTCAGTCCAAACTCTCTAATCACTTTTTGTAAAATATCTTAAGTCCTCATCAGTTATTTGCTGAGTGTGACCAATACCAAAGAGTATGACAAATTTACAGACTGGAAATTGGTACAAATGTCAAAAGAACAAATCTCAAACGTAAACTAGCCTTCGGCAATTTTGTTCTTTCTTTTAGTTTTCATTCTTCATTTTTTTTTTCTTTTCTTCATTCTTGAGTTCTTTCATGTACGAAGAAAAATCTCGACCCCGTTTTTGAAAGGCATCAGCCTTCATTTCAAAATACTCTAGTTTCTTTTTAAAACTTCTCTCACTAAGCATTTTCTTCAGAAACACATTTTTTTTGTCTTAATCGGTTGCACCTACCGTCGCAACTAAGACGGTGAGACAGTTCTTGGCTCAATGTCAACTCTTGGGCTCGTCGGAATCGAGCACTCGCAGCGACTCTCGTCTCTCTTTTCGTTGTCCTGCTGGCCTCGACGATCGGTTTTGGAATCGCGGCGTTTCGATTTCGCGAGCAGGGCGAGCGCGAGAGAGTCTTGGCGGAGACCAACGCGGCGATGACGCAGCGCGCGCTCGCCGCCGAGCAAGACGCGGTATCGTCCGAGCGCCGCGAGGCGAGGCTGCGTCAGAAGGCAGAAGACGAACGTCGAGTGTTCCGGGATTGGGCCTACTTCTCCGACATGACGAGAGCTCGGGACGAGCTTCGCGAGGGAGCTGGTACCTCGGGGGTTGCGCAACTGATTGCCCCCTGGGGAGAGAGACCCGAAGGTGTCGAGTTTGAAGACCTTCGTGGTTGGGAGTGGTATTTCTTTCGCGCCCACTGCCAATTTTTAATGAAATAGAGCTTATGCTGTCATGCAGTTTTAGTACTTAGTGCATTTACATACTTAGTTTACGCCAAGTATGTGAAAAATCAGCAGCGAATGAGTAAAAAATACATCATCATGAGGTCTAGAAAGTATGACTTTCCTGATTACTGTAGCAAAAGACGAACACTACGATTAATTGATGGCAAACTGGGTAAAAAAAAACAACAGTGATTGAATGAGTATTAATATAGCCCTAACGTTTTGTTATCAAATCGAAATTTAAAAGAAATTTATAAATCATGAAATATTTAGAAACCTAACCTTTGCATTAAAATGTCAGTTATTAAAATCATTCAAGATTAAACACTTAAAACTATTAGTTTATTGAGATCATAAGCATGGTTATCCCCCACCATGCTAAAAAGGGCATGTACTTTAAGCAGAGACGTCCTTTCAACTAATTGAAATGGGGCAGGGTCTATATGACACTTGGTTAAATCCACCGGCTTCTCCATTTCTGCTTCCTCCCACAAAGCTTGCTCTTCTGGAGACATATCAATTACTCTTGCCTTTGGCTATAACAACAAGAAATAAAAAAAAAGGCAATTGTACTTTTATTCATAACCTTGTGAGGGTTTCAGTGAATAATAAGGCTCGTATATTATTATCATTATTATTATTATTACTATTATTATTATATTATATTATTATATTATTATATATTATTATTATTTTGGATTACCCTAGATCGTCCTTTACTAGGTCGATTTCAAAAGATAGCCTGGATACGCTTAAAAATATTTCTAGACGTACATAAAATCGGCACTATTCTTATTGCCATGTCGAAGTGCTAAAATTTGCTTCTATAGTATTATATTTTTATCTTACTTTGGTATGTTTCATTAGGATTGAGCGTCAGAGAAACATATAAGAAAAACATTAGGTAGGGCGTCTGTCATAAAAGTACCAACATGTGTCTTAAATAAACAAAAGCTTTAACAACTTTCACCTCTTTCTTTCGAAAATAAAACTCCTCAAATAACTATACAAACTCTCTAGCATCTTCTGAAAACCCAGACCCAATTTTGCCAACAATTATATCGTTTACATCGTTTTTATATTGTCATAAGTTATATCGCTTGCAACTTATACACAAAACACTTTCAGGGAAACTGAACATACTCGGGATCGCGCGTCATCCACTCCATGGTGGCGTGGTAACCTTGATCAAGCCATTTTTTTAGACGTGAATACCAACTCGATCGATGGAGGGGAAGATTTTCCGAACTTGAATGAACTTGGTGTGCGGAGGGGTAAAACCGAGAAAGACTTGCAATACCTACTGCATCAAAACCTAAATGAGAGGCCTCTTCCTTAATGGTTTCAGTAAGAGACACCGAAAAGACCAACCAGCGCGATTAAAGAACAAAACTACTGAGCACGACGCTGCATGTTCGGTGGTGGTGTTGTATTGACGCAATCAAATTTCACGCTAAACCGCGCAGAGCATTTGTCTGTTTTACATGTGTCACAAGTACCCACTATTGTGGTCTTCCAATCCGATTTCTGCTCATCAAAACGACAACTCGTTCTGCCTCCTTTTGAAATATCTGCCCAATGCTGATTAATTCCGGGAATTTTTGCAACGGTACACCCGGAAGGAATCGGCACTTGACAGTCACCACTTTCTTGGCCCTTGACCATACCGAAATTACAATTGGGCTCAGTCCCAGCTTGAGACGCCGCTCCAACAAAGTCGGCCGAGAACAACACAACAATCACCAAGCTAGCCATATAAATTAATGGAATTCTCATACATTCATCTACTCCTTATTCAGACTCTTTCACAAATAATAAAGTGAGCTCAACTTCATTCATTAGTCCTTATACCACAACATTTTCGTTGAAAGAAAACACAAGTCATTCTAGCCATTAATGTCATTCGACAACTTTCTTCCCATCTTGTGCTGTAAAGCACACCTCCACCGCGTATAGTGCTGGTCTCGTTCTAGGTCATGGACGGAATTTTCTGCAACAGGTCCTGGAATTGATTGACTTTCACCATGTCCAGAGTTTCGCCGCTGAGCGTGCTGACAGCGACCGGAACGTCGGTGTACTGCTGTTCGCGCTTCTGCGCGGTGACAATGATCTCTTCGATCACGTAACTATCATCCGCCACCTCGGCAGCCCAAAGCTGCGCAGAAACGCCGGACAAAAGAATACAAACGCTTGCGCACAAGCGGCTTGCTCGTTTCATAATTAACCCTTTAGAAAAATATTAGAGTATGAGTGACGTAAACTACCCGTCTGATTGATATACACCTGAGGGCCGCTCTCCAATTCGGCACTGATCCCCAAGCGCGCGCAGGTTAATCGCTCAACAGCGTAAGATCAATCTTGTTTGCTCGAATGTCGGACATTTTTACTTTCAGTCAAAGCGAAAAGAATTTGTTATTGACACTTCACAGCTAATTGGATACGCGCAACACAAAAGCGGCAGTATCGAGCCGTTAGACAACCGGCTAGCGCATAAATTGTCCAACAACCGGGCCGCTCGCTACAGGTACACACCTGAGGGCACACCGTTTCGGGAAAAGAGGGTGATGCACCCGTCAGAGCTGCGCACTGCGGAATGGCTTGCTGCGCGGATACTGCTGCAACGGCGGCCCGGTCTTTGATCAAGACGAACCCGTCGCGCCAATCCGGACCCAATCAAGTTTAAATAGTCAGCTTATAAATTGCTTATTTTTTGCCACATCACGAAGTTACTTCGGCTTGGAAAGTTGCAAACCTAATAAAGATATAAGAAAGTTGGTAATTAACTAAATGAAACTACTTAAGTTTAGGCAGAGAATCAGTAATAAGAGACTTTGATAATTCAACGAAAGTACTAAAACGGAGTATTAAGCTTGAGCAGAGTATTCTTGGAACATAAAGATCAGAATACACAAAAAGTTTTGCTTTATAATAATAAATTTATGAATGTGGAATTTTAATAAATTCACGACAATTCTAATTCACAAATAGGACAATCGAGGTTCATATTTAGACAAAAAAATCAGACAAAGAATAGTAAAATAATAGAACTGCAAGCAAATGTTTAATTAGTTGAGCTGAATATAACTTTTCTAATGTTCCACAGGTTCTGTAGTAACTATTTAGGAAAGAAAAACATAAAATGAAAAATAAGAAAGCATCAAAAGGGTTTATAATAATAAATTTATGAATGTGGCTATTCAGAAGCGGATAAAGGCACGGTGTTGTAGCAATAATAAATATTTTTAAAACTAGTATAGTAACTAACTATAGCCCCAAAAATGCACTAGGCCAAAACACCTGCACACGCTACTTTTCCACCCAAACCTATTGAAAGCTTCACATTTTATCCCTTCCCCTGAATTTCTAATTTTCTTTAAATCCTTCCTTATAACCTCTTCCTATCCCAAGCGGGGACGATCTGCTTTTCTTTTTGTTCCGGATGGAAGACCCAAAGAACAATCTTTGGCAATCTGTCATCGTTGGTTCCCATGCAACTAAACCCTCATGCATCTCAACGTAAAGTAAAGGGGGCACAGGACATATCCTGTTGTGGGGGCACAGGACATCCCAGGTTGAGACATTCAATAGCTGACACACAGCAGCCACTGGCAACCATTATCACACATGACATTTGTCGGACAATTTTCTCCAAAATATGTCTTTACACAAGAATCAATCTCATAAAATAACTGAAGAATCCCCAGTAGCGTTTCTTCTGATGACTCCTGGCAATTGAGGCCAGTCTGGAACAATTTACCACCCTGATGTGAACCTCTGGTGCACATTATCCCATCTAAGCGTTTTTCAACCTTTTTCTCAAAAAAAAAAATTATAAAAAAAAGACCATTGTTTTTATTTTAACAGCAGAAACTTGCCATTTCATTGTTAGATTGCAGTTTTCCATGGCAACTCCTAGTCTATGACACTCAATGGCATCCTCTGGTAAGCATTATCACTAATATTACGTTTTCGGACATTTTCCTGCAAAAATATCCGTTTACACAAGAATTGATAGTTTAAACTTAATGTTAAACTTGGATGAAATCTCTTAAAGTATTATGTAACACCCCACGTGTGCACCGTCATTACATAACAGCCACATGAACATCGTCTTTACATAACAACCCATGTGTGTCCTCGTCAGTTACAAGCGGGGATTCCCCACGACCCTGAATTAACAAGTCGTACGAGATTGCGTCATCCTTAACATAAATAAACATTCTCTATCACTTAAGAACTAAAGAAATCTTGAAGAAGAAACGTATTGAAGAAAAATGTCTTAAAAACGTCTATAACAAAAATATCTTATATACCTGTTCTCCCTCTGGTCCAATGAAGCGAGGTAGGGGTTAAACACTTTCGTGTAAGAATTTGGCACGTTTTTTTTTTACTTTTGGCCTGTCAGTTATATCAGAGCATATTTTACCAACAGACTATAAACCCAAATCGGAACCCGATTTCATCGATTACGTTCAGCTTGTTGCCTCAAAGACCCACCCACGCGCACAGTGGCGTAGAAGGCTATATTTCTGTACCAGTAGATATCTGAATGTAACATTTTTATAGTCAATAGAGAATCATTTTTGCAGTAAGTGGAGCACTATTATCCCCGCCCCCTTCACCTATAAAAGAGTTTTAGACCAGAAATATTCCCAGAAATCAAGAGAGATTATATATCAGGTTCTACTCCCCCCCTTCCCTTGAACTCTTATATTTAGTTGAAGGCTTAATGAGAGTTAGGATGTTTTGGCATTAAAAACACTCTTTTGGGCATTTTAGCCCGAAAGCGAGGTATCACCCTACAACACCTTACAGCCGTAATTTAAACGAAGAGAGATGAGAGATTAATTCCTATCCCATCATACCCCTTCCTATTTTCATCAAAAGGCTCATGGAGATTTAAATAATTTTGGCATTGAATTGCGCTCTTTTTAGGCATCTGGCAATCCCACACCTTTATATGCCCACTTCTCCTCCTTCATAACAGCTTATGTATAATTATACGTTTTTTTCTTTACTTTTATTTGTCTTAATTTCTCTTTGGCAGCTCAATTTCGTGTTTGGGGAGAATCATCCAGAAGAGAATTGTCGTGAGGGGCCATAACTGAGTCAACTACCCTCTGCAAGTTTTTGGGCTGTTGTTTATCGAAGAATTGAAGCATAAATGTTATGCACCTCCGTACCAGTTTGGTTTTCAACTAGGCCTAGGGTGCTGTAATGCTCTTACAGCGGTAGCGAAGGCATTAGTCGGTGCAGATAATAGTGATGAAACACTTGTTTTGGCTGGATATGATGTACGTTGGGCATATTACTAACTAGTGCATGCCACCATACTTTTGCTTGCAGCAAAACAAGTAGTGAATACGTCCGTCATTAGTGCTTTGCGAGATATATACTCAAGGCTGAAAATTCCCCTTCAGTTGCCTCCTGACAAATTTACCCCTTCTGTGACAAACTTGCTGATGTTTGCAAAGATGTCAGGCAGAAAGCTGTATCTTCCCTAAACTTTTCAACAATTACGTCCTAGATCCTCAAGCAGATTGTAACTCGTCTTTTGTCCTGCTTGATCTCAACCTCTCTCATATTTTTTATGATGACGGTATTCTGAATATCAGCCGTTTCTTAGAGAGGATTTCCAATATCTTTGAAATACTAAGCGATGGGTACGCTAATCTTGATTTTAACCCTCCAAGGTCAGAAATAGTGCTTTGACCTGGAAAAACTCGGTTTGGCCCACTTCAGTCCACCTGGGAAGCTCTGAAGTCAAACTTTTCTGGCATAAAACGTACCTGAGACTCTTCAGCATACTCATCAGCAGCTAGTAACTAATATTCAGCGCCGCATTTGCATTATACGAGCTTAATTTATTAAAGTAAATCTTCTTCGTCTCTCTTTCAATAAAACTAAGTCTCATGTACATACTATGTTGCTTTTTTTAGTAAATAAAACTTAGGACTCGGAGTGAAGAATAACTTCGTTTTACATTTTTGGCAACCTAAATCAATACAGCTTGAATTGTATTGATAGAGAATTTTATAGATTACATTTAATCAAAGCAAATATAATGAATACTTCAAGAACAAGTAAAACTTGACCTCACTTGAAATATACTATCAGTTGGAAGAAGAGAAACACAGAAAAATATTTTTTTTCCTATTTTATTAAATTTCTTCGTCTTCATTGAGGTTTTTTGGGCCTTTCTACTGGGTTTTTTGGTTCTTTTTTGGACCATTTTATCAAATTTCTTCGTAAGTTTTTTTTGGGCCTTTCTACTACGAGCTATTCTAGTCAAGTAGTTAGCACTCCAGATTAGAAACCCAGACATCAGGGGTTCGAGTCCTGGTGTTACTAGTTATTTGGTTTGGAACAGGGGTCAATAGTGCGACCCGGTTAGCTCAGACAGAGTCTACCCAGCTCTGAATAGGTACCTGGAGAGATCTGGGGGAAAACATGGGAAGCGTCGGAATATTTATCCCCAGCCCCTCATAGCACTCCCGGCAGAAGGCATCAAATCAGGGGATCAATACCTGCACAGCGCAGACGATAGGTCTGCAAGCGAAGAAGTTTTTTTTTCTACTTGTAACATCACTGTTGGACCGACTGACAGAGATACTAGTAACGGTGTTTTTACTAGGAGATTTTAACCCCAGGTCGATAGAAATAGTGATAGATGGTATCCTAAATGTAAAGCCTTTAATCATGGCCAAGGATTACAACATACCATCGTTGGATGGAATCGCATGAGTAGTGGATTCTATCGCTGAGATCAGAAACAGAAAAATTGTCTATTTATTAAGCTCTAACTCGTTGAGCCGAAAGAAAATAATTACCACTTATACCGTTTTTTCTATTGCAATTTTTTTAAGTTTCATTACATTTCTAACTATAGAGGCAAGCCTCTACCATATAACAGTAAACACCTCGTTAACTTACTTAGGTTCACGAGACACGCTTTTGGAGCTATTGCTTGATTAAACTTCTTTTAGTGGACGATCATGACTTGGTCAGAAACGGCATTCGTCGTATCTTAGATGATGTGGAAGATTTCAATGTAATAGGGGAGGCACAAAGTGGCGAGCAAGCTATAAAAATGTGCCGTAAAGAAGCCCCAGACATTGTACTCATGGATATGAGTATGCCTGGTATTGGTGGATTAGAAGCGACTAAACAGATTATGCGCATCAGTGAGGATATTCGAGTTGTTGCGCTATCGGTTCACAAAGAAAACCCTTTCCCTGCAAAAGTAATGCAAATGGGCGCGTTTGGTTATTTAACTAAAGACGCAGCGCCCGATGAAATGGTTCGTGCCATTCAAAAAGTCGCTGTTGGCCAAAAATATATCGCGCCTGAAATTGCGCAGCAAATCGCTTTGGGGCAACTAGATCTCAAAGAGGACGACCCCTTTAAGTCGTCGTCAGAGCGGGAGATGCAAATCATGATAATGATTACCAAAGGGACTAAAGTTCCAGATTCAGACAATTTTGAACTAAATCAAAGCACTATGTGCATACAGGCTGTCAAAAGGACGTATCACAGGAATGGATTAGAGTATTAAGTTGGAATTTTCGTGAAATTACGTGAAGCATGATCAACTGACCAAAAGGCATTATGCGCCTGATACTGCTACTACTGCTACTGTTCTATTGCAACCTCTACTAAGGGTGAGGACGTGACAATTTCAGAAAATTTTGAAGTGATAGACTTATCAAAATACCGTATGGGCATACAGATTGTCAAAAGGATATGTCAGCAATGTATAGGAGCGGTTTATAATATCATACTACTAAGGCTAAGGGTACAATATGGGAAATTCAGAGCATGCATAGGAGAAATTTCAATTAAATCTAAACATGTTACGCACACATAGGTTTTCAAAAGAGTGTATATCAGGAATGACTTAGGAAAATAATTTGGGACTTACAAGAAAATTATTAGGGAAGGGGCAATCAAATGGCTAAAAGACAATCTGTACACACTGCTACTACTGCTCCAACTACTATTAAGGCTAAAAGTATTAAGCCGGAAATCTCAGGCAAGAAATAGAATAATTGAGGCAGATAATATGACACGTTAATTGTAATATTAAGAAGGAGATTAATGAGAATACTTCCAGATTTTGGTATTTATTAGAGTGTGTGAGACAATGTCATAAAATTGAAGAGGTTTTAATGTTTCTTCTTTTGTTGGAAAATTCAAGATGTAGTAATAGTTAGTCTAAGATTTCATTATCTTTAACGTTTATTCTACTGCTAATATTGATAGGATACACTTTAAAAAGTGGTATAACATGTGTTCAAATTCTATATATTGTTTGCTAAATGTTTTTTTTCCATTTAAGGAACATGCCAAGAACAAGAACAATGGGGAGGAATTTACTGGAAGAGTGAATTTATTATAGACGGTCATGTTGAGACGGTTGAGGTCCGAGCCTCAAACTACACCGTTTGCATGACCCCAGGGATTGCACCAGCGACAAATAATTGTATAGTATATTCCTTTGGAATCAATTATGACTGGACTTTTGATGAAATGGCTGAAAAACATGGATGCGACGTTTATTCATTTGATCCTTCAATGAACATGAAATCCCATATCCATTCGGAGAAAATACATTTCACTAACCAGGGTAAGCATAGTGCAGTTATTCCATAACTATTAAAATAATAGTTTCATGTCACTACCATGACTAAGACCACACTGCCTTTCCATAACAAGCAAATACAAAGTAGAAATAATAGGGAAAATCTTTTCAAGACATTGGAAATCAGTTCTGTGAATATTTCGGCCCTATGACCAAGGGTCGTATTCAGCACAATATGAGGAAGAGAGAAAAAAATATATGTATATATAAATAAACTTATATTAAAATGTGAGAATTAAAACTAATAATGTATTTTTTTAAAACTTTTTTAAAACAGCCTCCTTTAGCATCCTTACTTCAACGAATTTCAACCATGACTCAACTGTCTTAATCCTCACATTTTAATTTGAGTTTATTTATATATACGTATTTTTTTGGCTAGTTAATATTTAATAATCAAAACTTTACTAATAGGGGGGGGAGGGTAAAGTATAGCGAGTCTGAAACGAACAAAGAAACCATTGAGTTAGCGGTGTATAATACACAAGAACCGAAATTCCTTCCCCCTACAGAAAAAAAACTCAAATAAAATTCTCGAATTTAGAATGCCCTATTTTCTAAGAGTGGTATTTATTGGAGGGGGGTGGGTAAACGCCAAGAACCAAAAAACACGGAATAGTTTTCACCGTTTGAAAATTTATTTGTCTTTTTATTTCATTTGAAAAAATACATTTCTTAATTATTTTTTTTAATAGTGTCACGAATTCAAACTATATGGATTAGTTCGCTCCCGATCATTAACATTCTATGCAAGTAGAGAGGTTGAAAGACCTTATTCTAATTCTGGGGTGTATATGATTAGTGCCGTGGCGTTTTACAAACGAAAAGAAAATAAGCACGAATAAAAATTTATCTGTCATCAGAAACATATATTTAAAAAGTGTTCTGAAACGTGTTATAGAATATCTCATAAAAAAATACAAAAGATAAACTTATTAGTCGTTATCTCGGGCTCCGTTTTAAGTTCTTAAACGGAGTTCCGTTTAAGTTCCGCATCATCTTAAGACTTTATTTGTGGTTGTCTTACATTTTGATTAATAAAAAAAAAATCATCAAAAGAAGTTTTTGAAAGAAAAGTAAAGAGGTATAATAAACCTGAAAAGAGATGAAATAAGGTCAAATAACTTTCGAAACTTAAATCACCCCAAATCACCATCAATAAATAAATGAAACCCAGAAATTACAAAGATAACCGAGTTGACATTTTTCTTTTTAGTTTTTTAGCTGTTTTATTTTTTTATTTTTTTTATTTTTAGTTTTTTAGTTTTTTACCTTTTTCTTTTTTTAGTTTTCTTTTTCTTCTTTATTTTTCAGACGTCATATGCAAACCCCCAATTATACAAAAATACATACATACAACTTATTTTTATGTATATTGCCACTTTGCTGTAAGGATTATGCGGAAATTCGGTTGGCATATGACATAATTGAGAGAATATGTTCTTCTTATTTCTAGTTACTGCAGCATATTGGCTTTGATGCTCTCTTTCAAATTCGAAGGATATGGGTTCAAGTCACTCTGAGGTAAAATTAAGCTTCCTGGTTTTCGGTGCCCCTCCCCCTCCCTTGACAAAAATATTTTTTAGTTACCGCAGCATATTGGCTTTGATGCTCTCTTTCGAATTCGAAGTATGCGAGTTCAAGTCACTCTGCGGTAAAATTAGGTTTCCTGGTTTTCGGACCCCCCTCCCTGTATTTGATTTTCAATGCACCCATCACCGGCAAGGGACATCAGAAACTGTTTTGGAGAAGCTGATTTTAGTTGGCTAATGCCCAGGTGAGGCTAGGCCTAAGGAAAAAATGCTGTATGCCTCAGCCTTGGATGCTTTGAAAAGATCTCTAGGCAATCATTTCCCGTATATACAAGCAGCAGATTACAGAGAGGCTTCTTACGAGACTGTTGAGGCTAAACTTAATTCAATGGTCCGTTTTTAAAGCAGCCCGTTAATATTGGTGTTCTTAAGAATGTACGCATGGATATACCACACCGGACCTTCCACGTGTATATAGAAACTATAAATAGGCCTAGAACTAGTGTTACTAACAGTCAAGATTTTTCGACTTTCTTGAATTCAGAAGAAGTTTAAGTGAACTGACCCAGAAATGAAAAAATGATCAGAAAAACGATTCGATCAATTTTGCATTGAGACGAATCGCATGTCCCGACTGTTCTGGAAGCTAGAAATTTCTGATATAGTAGGAATTTTAGCATTGCTCGCCTAGGAAATAAAAAATAAAAAAAAAAATAAAAAAGGAAAAAGTTACAATTTGTGGCATAGTGTGAATCCAAACTCTAGAAATTTGAAATGGCTCCTCCTTGCTTGGCTCTTGAATAGTGTCTTTAATTTCCACGTCCTTCAAGTGCGCTTCAATGTTATCAAAGAAAACTCGGTTAATATGTTCAAATAAGGAAATGTCCATCATTTTTTTCATTTGTGCAAACAATCCGGAAAAAGATTCGTCCTGAAAAATTGTTTTTTGAATAGTCAAAATCCGGAAGAAGTATAATCAGGAAAAGGAATCAGCACTATAAACTTACGACAAATACTGGCATATTAGACTAACCGACAGTGCGCACTGGAATACTAGCTGCAATAAATCAGAAACAAAATTCACCCTTAAATAACAATAATATTTTCTTAAATACTAAAATTTGTATATAACTTTAAATTTAGCCAACTTTTTTTAATTTAGACTTAGTATCGATTAATTTAATATATATTTTTCAAAAATAAATATTTTTTATATAAGTCATGCTCAGCAGACTTTGTCCGTTTCCTTGGGTAAATCAGAAAAAAAAACTTACTTACTATCTAGAAATTCTCCAACATAATTTTTGAACATACCAAACGAGTGACAGCTTCGTACAGACTCTGGGAGCGCGTTCCAGATCCTGTTGCAAGCTGTCCTAATGCAGGGAAACTTTCTTGCCCATGTTCGCCGCTTAAAGCACGGATGCTTTAAGCATCAAAGGGTGCATTAAATGCCAAAACATCCCAACTCCCACTGAGCGTTCAGATTAGTACAGAATTAGTTCTAAGAGAGAGAGACGAGGGAAGGGTGGAGGCATAAATTGATATGTCCCCTCTCCCACAGGGCTGTATTCAGGACTTTTGTTTCGGGGGTTATTTTTTCGGGGGTTGCTGAACTTGATGTCTTTTGATTTTTTTTTTTTTTTTAATATTCCCCTCAATATTCAAGAAAATTTGAAAATCACTAAGCTTGGCCATTTATAAGATATTGCAGATAAGCCCTTTGTCAACCTGGGCATGGATACTTTTGGTTTAGTTCAATAACTTTAGTTGCAATAGTAGAAGTTTCCGAAGCACAAGCAGTAATATTCGTACTAGTATTTTGAACTAGATAATAGCTACTATGTGCATACTATTAATACTCCCTCAAGATCTACTGTAAATAATGACGCTATTTCTGTATTTCCCGAGGGAGCTGTATTGAGCCTGTGATGATGTCATGCCATCAAGCGAAGGCTCGAAATATTTGTGGTAGTAGTAGTAGTAGTAGCAGCAGTAGTAGAGGTAGAAATAGTAGTATTACAAGTAGTAATAGTTGTAAAAGATTCAGAAGTTCATTTTTTTTCTAAAATGTGTTATTTTTACTTTTACCAGTGCTGAAACAGTTGTAAATTTGGGGCTTTAATATCAAAATCATTTTTGCCTTGTCTTGAATTCCAAAATAATCTCCTTTACACCAGCATCTGATTTATAATAATACTAAAATAATCCAAACGCATTTTGTGGCTTTTCTATTATCCTACAAAATTATGTCGTGTCCTATGTCACCTTTTAAATTACCAAAGGTGATTTTAAGAATGGTGCTCATCGAAAGGCTTATTTTAAAGCCTTGTCACTTCAGTCTGGTCTTTACACAGCGATAAACTACAGTATTGAAAGTTATTCTGTGACAATTAATTGAAGTTTTTTTTTCGATGAATCTCTCCGTAAACTGTGTTTATGAGTTCATCAGTTGCCCATTAATGTTTACTATGGTTTTGCACTCCATTTACTATAAATACATCTTTACGTCCGTTCGAATTATTGAGTTAATTATTGGGGTGTAAACAGCTATTAAGAACTTCAAATAATAAGCTCAGCTTCTTTAATAAGTTTTTAATATTAGTCGTATTTTATATAACTCTATTTATATTTTGGTATCGTCTGCATCTTTATTGCCTTAATATTATCATGCTGTATTGCTGAACATGTTTAGTTTTGAAATTGAACTCCCCTGGGGTAAAAAAATTCCTCTAACAGAGATACTGCTAACAACTTACCCTAACACCAAACCACGTAAAGCCAACGTAGCAACGTACGAGCCTCCTCTATACAAACTTATTCAAAGCCTCCCTCCAATTTGAATTTATAATAGAAACAGTTATTATATTTGCAGAGACAATAAAAAGAACAATATGAACAGCAAAAAATTTACCAATTTTGTAAATTGGCTTATATTTTGATTCAACATATAGGCTAGAAGACTCCATAACTGGCTTCAGGATAAGCACATTCTGCCTGCTTACTTGGATTCTCTTTTGAATACAGGCTAATTATCAATTCACTAGTTAATGCAGGGGTAAAGTATGTTCATCTCTTTTTTCCAAATTTTTGTTAATTAATGTGACTGGATTTGCCTAAGGAATAAAATTAGATTGGAAAACTAGAAATACAGCTTAGCCTAGCATTCAGTTTCCCATGAAATGCTCTCCCCAGATCCTCTCACCACCAACATCAGTATGTTCCAGTTGGTCTCCTTACCTTCAAATGTGCTAGATAGACTGGACTAGCTCTAAGCTATGCAAAGGATTCCTGGCTATACAAGTCCTTTGAATTGGCTTTATTTGGTATTAGGGATCAACTATACAGGCAGTAAAAGCACACTAAAACTCCCAAACCTGCAAATCATTGTCAGCACTTAGTGTGCCTATAGCCTGGGACAAGATCTAGTCCATCAGGGGTTCTAGTAATGCAACTGTGATGGTAGAGACTGTATTGTGGCAGTAAACATGAAACAGTTTAAATTATGCTACTGACTTGGGAATAAGGTGAGTATAATTCCTGACATGCTAGTTTTGCTATCTTGGAAAAGGGTTAGGTTGAGAAAACAAAACTTCCATTAATTAATACAGGGTCAAGACATAGGCCTGGATGCGTATGACTTCTCCGTCTGTTTGATAATTTCCAAGTATTGTCACTTTTCATCCGGAAATTCTGCACATTGAACAAGAAAGAGACTTCCAAAGATAAACAGTCTTTGGTAAATGGTGCGAAAGACCTGAGAAGGAACATTAAAGAGAATAGATTTCCCCGAATTTCAATGGCTCGATAAATATGAAAAGGTAATTATCGATTGAAAATCCTCGAAGCAAAAGTTGAGTCAATAGGAATCCTGCCTTTACGAAGTTCAGATAATATCGGACGAATGACTATAAAAATTTATGGTAAACTCTGTGTCTAATTAAATTTTATTATTAAATTTTGTGAAATATTTAATATAGAAATTTAATATGTAATATATTGAATTGGTGTCCACCGATTAAGTTAACGTAGGCTAACGAAAACGTTCCGAAGAAGCTAACACTTTTTGCATGCTAAAGTAAGTCCGAATCTGTTTTTAGTAGGAATAAATACATTAGTTTTTAGCATATTTATGATTGCATAGGACTGCCAAATACAATTGAAGACTTTACGCGTATTTAAAGTTTCATTTTAAGTTATCTGTTTACCATAAGTATCTCATGTTCATATATTTCTCTCTCTACTTTCCGAATTTTCTCTACCACTGGACTTCCAAATAGACTATATTATATACAAGGATTGTGGAGGGAAAGGGGTAGTTACCGAGTAAAATAAAAATTAAGGAATCATCATAATTCCTTCCTCAAAATACCCGACGCACAAACTTCTCGTATCTATGATAAGCCTGCGAGTATTAATCCGGGGATAATGAAAGCACTAAATTTAAGAAAATCAATTACGATAGAAGTATGCCAGCAAGTAGAACTTTTCCTGTTAAACTGCTAGTAAAAATTTAGCATTTATTGTAACGGTTCACAAATACATGAATACTTTTTCAGACATTGATCTGCACTGATCTCATCTATCTCACCCGATTTGTTATTTTATCTCAGCCAGTTAGGTAGTACCAATTTGATAAAGAAAAAGACAGTTCTCAATAGCTTGGAAACATTTATTTATACAGCAACATGGAACATAAATCAAAGCAAGCAAAAAAGGAAGCAAAACACAAAATAATTTATTTTATGTGTATAAACAATACCGATACTAATAACCATGGTTACAGGTACAGTAACTAACATTTATCAGTATGGAGGGGTTGGGGGAAGATCTGAAATATTACGGAGGGAGTCGGAAAGAGTAAATTATAACTCTAATGTATAATTAGAAAACAAAACTGTAAACAACCAAAAGAAATTCCAACCGCCACATAAAAAATTAAATTAATACTAAAAAAAAGCCTGTCATGTTCATTGACAGCTCTTTTTGTTAAAGTAGTATCGCAGAACTCTTTTTATAAAAAAATCAAAAATAAAGACAGTGAAAAAAGAAGAAGAAAGAATTTGCGCGTGCACTGTCTGGCAAAACCCCTACAATTGATAGAGAAAACGAGTTGGTCACCCATGCAGTTAATTCAAACGTTAACTAAAAACAAAACAACGAAAAAGTTTGCACCAGTGGTGCTGCATTACATTTCCTATTGACACAGAACCTGACCAAGCGCAATAATTAATTTTGATATCCATTAAGATGTTTTGCAAGCTTCTTACTCATGGAGATCCAGAGGGGAAAGATTATTGTCAACCTGATCTATCTTCCAAGAATCACAATCTGTCCAAAACCGTTTTTTATATGACATGTGTCAATTTTATCAAGTCAATGCTCGTTTTACAGTTGACAATAATGATACCTCAAATATAACTGTGGAACGTAGGAATACATATCAAGCCGTGTATAATTTACAAGGACATTCAATTTCAGTAGGTATTACGTGAACAGCTAAATTGTTGTTAGTGTGTAGGAAAACTTGAAGTATTTAAAGCAATTGGAGCAGTTACCATACTTTTCAAATGGGCTTAAGCACATAACTTATCTTTCTAACAAAGCAAATATTAACGCTGAACTTTCTCTTCTTCTTCTATAGCTACACCTTCATCAAAAGGAATTATAAACTACCTAGAACAGGAAGAGCATCAGACACTCGTGGTAGCGTTTCAGCTACAATGTTGTGAAATACAGTCAGCGACAGAAGTATTGTCACGCCTGTAAAACATAAATGTTCGATATTTTTCACTAATCACTTTACCACATTCACTCAATGAACTATTTATAAAATTATCCTCCTTTCTTTGTAGTTTCTTTTTTCATTCTAAGCTCAGCCTACACTCATGCAACATTTAGGATAAATCAGGTTTGACATTCACAATACACAACAGAGAATGCACATTCAAATCCAAGTAACAAAGTTTCTGACTTACAAAATTTTTAAAAGTTTTGAGAGATAGCCTTTTATAGATAGTCTTTGGCACATTATGGCACACTTCCTATGGTATTCACACCGACAATATTGGCATTGTCATGAGTATGTTGACAAGCCAAGAAGCATGGCGGAGACGAGTGAATGCCTTAATGAGAAATTCTCTGCTCTACAAGGGTGCTACGAGTATATCTACTCTCAACCACTCATTTTCTGCCCAAACACTGTACTGGCAGCGGTCCCAAGTGGTACAGGAATACTCTAAGTTAGATATCTCTTCAACTTGAATATGTCAATGATATAGTTCGCTCCTTTTTTTTTTCTTTTTTTCGTACTTACTACCCTATTGTCTCATTTTGATTCATCTTTGTCTTTTTAAACCATTTACAATCAGATTTTCAATTTGAAAAATTAGAAAAGAAAAATTAATAAAAAAAATTTAGGTAAAGCAGTCCCATTAAAAGCTTCGTTCTACTCGTACTTAAGTTTCCACCAAGTTACGCTTCATTTCGCGATTCTGAAAAAGTTTTGTGCTTCGCTTTGAGTGCTTTTGTGCTTCGCTTTGGGAGATCAGTCAGGAAATCCCAAATCTCAAATTTTTACTTGTTTTTATGAAATTTTCGATTCCAATCGAACTTCCCAAAATTTCGTAAACATAAAAAAAAGTTTTAGCCCATAAGTATGCTAAAACACATTAGTTGCATCCATGTTTTACGGATGCTTATGAAATTATCATCCAGAAAGGGTTCACATGCCATGATTAAACTTAACAGGATTTATAAACAATCAAGAGAGATAAAACTCTACAAAAAGCTGAAAAGTTATCTGTTTTCATTATTGTTTAACTCAAAATTGTTTAAAATTATCGGCCGAATCTACAGTATTCTATGGTGGTCTGTTCGGTGAAGAAAAAGAGTTAACATGTTATTTTCTCTCCGCATTGTCAGTTTATTCATCTAGCAGGAAACATCAAACACAGTTATACTGACAACAGGAATGAAAATAGGAAATTAATCTTTCTATGACTGTTTAAAGTTGCAATTCCCTTCTGGTCAACAGCGACGTTGAGTGTCTTATTTTATTAGAATGAATCCAGAAGCCTCTTAAAATACTACTTCCACTTGTTTAAAAGTATTGTTTATTTTTACTCAAACACGTCTCAGATTAAATCTGGATTGCTTCCAATAATACGTTTGCCAAGCTAGAAAATCTTTTCCTGGTTCCTAGGCTTCATGTCATTCAGTAAATCTTGCAGAAAAAATCTATCATAGAGGACAGCTAGTTTTGTCTTTCTTGCTACTTCTGGCATTTTCTATGCTCTATGCATAAGTTGGAACAATGTCTATAAACAAATAAAAAGAAATGACGTCTTGAGAAGACTTTGTAGGAAAATCCAGTTTTAAAATAGATGGCACGGCTTTTGGGTTGCCTAATTTTGCTATAGCCTTTGCTTCCCGTATTTTCAATTTGTGATAACCATAATTTAACCATAACCTAATCCATAAATTTGAACTACGTAGCTGATTTCCCCCAAAAAAACCTTGCAAAACCCCAGACATAATTTGGAAAAATCGCACCATTCCCATGGAAACGACTAAAACACCACAAGGTTTTTCATATCTTAACCCTAAGCGTCACGGCGAACGGCTTCAACGCCCTTGTCGCCCCTCGCGACACGCCCTAGGTTCGATCCATGACCGCTCCTTTGATTGACCCCTTCCAGCGCGCGATCACCTATCTGCGCCTCAGCGTCACCGATCGCTGCGATTTCCGCTGTGTTTACTGCATGTCGGAGAACATGCAGTTCCTGCCGAAAAAGGAGCTGCTCAGCCTCGAAGAGCTCGACCGCCTCTGCTCGGCATTCATCCGCTTGGGCGTGAAGAAACTGCGCATCACCGGCGGAGAGCCGCTGGTCCGGCGCGAAATCATGACGTTTTTCAACGGCATGTCCCGGCATCTGGAAAGTGGCGACCTCGCGGAGCTGACCCTGACCACCAATGGCTCGCAGCTCGAGAGATTTGCCGATCAGCTCTATGCCGCGGGCGTGCGGCGGGTGAATATCTCGCTTGATACGCTCAACGAGGCCAAATTCGCCGATATCACCCGCTGGGGCCGTCTTCCGCAGGTTCTGCGCGGGGTCGAGGCCACTCTGAAGGCCGGTTTGAAGGTGAAGATCAACGCCGTCGCCCTGAAAGGCTTCAACGAGGAAGAACTGCCCGCCATCACCCGCTGGTGCGCCGAACGGGACATGGACCTCACCTGGATCGAGGTGATGCCGATGGGCGATCTCGGCAACGAGGACCGGCTGGACCAGTACTGGTCGCTGAAGGACGTGCGCCGCGAATACGAGAACCACTACACGGTCACCGACCTGGCCGAGCGCAGCGGTGGACCGAGTAAACCTGACAATCCATTTATATGCACAGACAATTGAACAGCGAAGAATGAATTTATTTTGAGTGAGATTTTTAATATGTTTCATCGATTGTTTTTAATTGAATGAAAGAGACATTAACATATAGTGTGTTTTCTTCATTAATTTGAGATTATTTTGAGTTAAGTAGCGGTCTCGTAATCTTTTTTGTTTTTTAATCAACAGCAAAAATAAAAAGAAAATTAAGCCTGAATCCTAGATAGAGCATAAGATAACCATCTAATAGATGTTTATATTCTAATTATTACTGGTGTAGAAGACATGCAAGGTCGTATCCAGGGGAGGGGTTTACTGGGTTTGACCTCTCCTGTAAAAGTTTTGCCCGAATCCTAAAAAAGTCAGAAATATTCATATAAACAAATTTATGATAC
Organism: Alatinidae sp. Z8VKAUB7J3; assembly: GCA_010016025.2. NCBI lineage: Eukaryota > Metazoa > Cnidaria > Cubozoa > Carybdeida > Alatinidae > Alatinidae sp. Z8VKAUB7J3. Next base: position 226,405,014 of record JAAAKM020073195.1, on the reverse strand, counting down.
GTTTTTGAATTTTTTTGTACCCCTCCTCCCCCTCCGGTCTGAACAAAAATCTCGGATACATATTTGAAGACAAGATGCGGAAAAGTGGCTTGTGAGTGAAAATTTTGAGCCTAACTTTCACGAAGTCTTCATTTCCCGTTTGCCTAGCAAGAGCTAGAAAGTAGGACTTTTTTAAGGCTTTGGAAAATTTGTCCGAAAATTTTCTAAATTAGTAAATTTTTTAGTTCTTCTGTTCCAGTCTCGGAGAGATAAACACAACGCTTAAACACCATAAACGTGAACTTCAAATATTAGCAGGACTTTACCATTTTTTGTACAGTGATACTGCCTTTGAGGATGCTTACAGTTTTATTTATTTTAAACAGAAATGGAAAAGACTATGTTAAAGAGATAGTACCACAACAAAGTGGCATTTTTCTGCTATTTTGTAGCACAAAACAATTGTCGAAAAACTATGCACTGAGCCTCCTAGTTTTGAAGTCAGCCCCAGTTTCAAGGATAATTGTTTAAAATACTTTTTCGGGAGCGGTTAGGTCCGAGTAAAAAACTTCAATAAAATTAACCCCAAGATCAGCATGGCTTTAAATTAGAGGATTTGTTAAACATTATTAATTATTATTAATATTTAATTAGTTAATAATTAATAATAAATTAATAAATATTATTAATAAATTAATAATTAATATATAATTATTAATAATGTGAAACATTATTTATTACAAAAAGTATTGCATAAATATGATTTTAATTCATTTTTATGGCTTTGAAATCCATTTACTATTCGGATAAATTTTTATTATTCTAAAGCTAATCAAATTAACATTTCATTTTTAGATAAGTTTTAGGTTTTGAAAATGTCTGAGAAAAAGTCATTGACTTTTGTCATTGACGTGTAATAGGTAATAAAAATTTTTTGGTAAAATAGTTTTCAACAAAATTAGTTTTTCAAAGAAAAGTAAAGAGCGCTATTAAACAAGAATGAGCAGCAATAAAGTCAAGTAATCTTTCAAGCGTAAAAATGCCACAAATAACCATCAATAAACAAATGAAGCCCAAAACAACATAAACTGCAATAAATAACTGAGTCCAACCGAAAATGAGTAGAAATTCACATAAATAGGGCTGACAGCCCTTACACCTTCTCAATCCCAGAACACAATTTGCACATTACTTTATCATGGATCCACTCGAGGGCGCGGCGCGGCGGGATCGCTCCCGAAGCGAACACCGACATGGCGACCGGGCGGAAGGGCCGCTCGCGCAGGGCAGCCTCGTACGCCTCGATGCCCCCGGACAGGCGGAACCCGATCTCGTTGATGTTCGCGCACACGATCGGGTTCTCGATACCGACACGATCGAGTGTGTCGAGCAGCATCGGCAGATTCATGGTGATGTAGGCCGGCTCGGCGCCGTAACGTTCGCGCTGGTCTGTGTGGCTTGGGTGTTCTTTCGCGCCGACTCGTTCGAACAGGCGTTCGGGATCGTGGCGGCGATGCTGGGCGCGGGCGCGGAGCCGACCATGGGGATGTCGAGTCGCGCCTACCGGGTGACCGCCGTCACCATGACCGTGTTATTGGTTGCGCATTGCGCGCTGCGCGAGCAGTCGCTGGAGGAGGCGTTTGCGCGCACTCCGTGGTGGCTGCGCTCGGTGGCATTGGCTGTCATGCTCGGCGCCATTGCGACGATGGCCGGTGAGAAGCGGGCGTTCGTCTACTTTCAGTTCTGATGATGCAGGCCCGCGAACGAGCTCCAGAAGGTCCGTGGTTGCGCACGTGGTTGCTGGCCGTCGTGCTGGTGGTGGCGATGCTCTTGCATGACATCGGCAAGGGCCGTGCGCAGGACCATTCGATCCTCGGCGCCCAGATTGCCCGCAAGGTGGCGCCGCGGCTGGGGCTGAAGCCCTCGGAATGCGAAACTGTGGAATGGCTTGTCCGGCATCGACGCAAGTTTCCGCCTGAAATAGCTTTACTTTTGATAACATGCATAACTTTTGATAACACTATGAAAGTTTTGATAATATCATGGAGGATAACCATGTGGAATTTTGATAATCTAGCACAAGATATTTGATAATATCTGGCGTGATTTTGATAATATTATACAAGGTTAGGTAATGCTTCATAGTATTTTGATAGTGTCAGACACGATTTTCCAGCATCATTCTAGATTTTGATAATAACTTGCAAGATTTAGGTAATACGAGAAAGGACTGTCATAACACCTCAAAAGACTTTGAAAATACAAGACAAGATTTGTAATATTTAAACACTGTTTGGTAATGTTATGCAAGACCTTGATAATATCGTATAAGATTTTAATAATACTCTACAAGAGGTTGATAATCTTGATAATAGCAGACAGGATTTTTATAGTACTATGTTAAAATTTGTTAATAGATAGCATGATTGACAGGCACGTTTTGATTGAAGCTGCAAGTGTTTTGTTAATATCATTTAAGATTTTGATAATACCATGTAAGATTTTGTTAATAACTCGCATGATTCTGAAAGTATCGTGCGTGGTTTTGATATTGCCATAGAGGATTCTCATTATACCAGTCGGGATTTGGATAATGTAGTGCAATATCTTTCATAGTATCAGAAAAGACTTTGATATTTTCATACAAGAGTTTGGTAATACTTGGCAAGAATTTTATAATATCATGTAAGGTTCTGATAACATTTGACAAGGCTTTCAAAGTCTTGATAATAGCAGAAACGATTTTGATAGCACTATATTAAGTTTTGTTAATAGGGAAGGAAATGAGGTTAGCAGCTGGTTTTGTATTAAATCAGGAGTCAAGCAGGGTTAGTTCCATCCCCATTTATGTTGAATATTTTGATGCACAGGAAGGCAATGGGAAACCACACAATCAAATGGGGAGGAAAAACTCTCCTGGACTTAAATTATGCTGATAATGTAAACATCCTAGATGAAAGTGTGAGCAAAATGAATGATTTTTTAGAAGTTTTGCGAGTTCAAGGTGCTAGAATAGGTTTGAAAATTAATATTAAGAAAACTAAGTCACTAAGGCTAGGAATTAGTGAAGATGAAAAGGTGACGTTGGGTACCGAAAAGATTGACCATGTGGGCAGCTTCACTTACCTTGGTAGTATTATTAGTAAAGACGATGGGAGCAGGGAAGATGTTAAAAGTAGAATAGCCAAGGCTCAGGGTGTTTTTTGAACAGTTAAAAAAAAAGTTTGGGAGTATTGGAAGATAATTCTGAATTACCAAGATTGAAATATTGGATGGTGCGGGGAAAATCTAAAGATTTTCAAAAAAGCGGATGAAGATTTACAAATGTTTTTCAAGAGAAATTGCCTACGAATTGTTCTGGATACCCGGCTGATTGACCATATTTCGAACTATAGGCTTCACGAAAATGTGGTTCAATCCCTCTTTCTAGGGCTACAATAAAAGAAAGGTTGAGATGGCTAGGGCACGTTCTATGGATGAAGGATGACAGATTGCCAGAGATTGTCCTTTTCGGCCAACCGTCTACGGCTAAACGGAAAGCAGGTCGTCCTTGTTTGGGGTGGGAGGAGTGGCTACTCCCTGTCCTAAGTGCCATTGTACCTAGCTTGAGATTTCCCCTTAAACTACAGGGATCAGGTGGAACGGGGCTGATGTTTCCCTTGTGTATTGGAGTTAGTCCAAGGATGCTGCCACAAGGACTAGTAAAGAATGCTTTGCTGAATTTTGCCGTAGGTGCGAAATCAAAAACAAATACCAACACTGATAACCGATATCATTAAAGCTGGTTGTGATTTTTTTGCAGAAGATGGTAAATGAAGCGAATTAATCATGTGGTCAAAGGTCATGTGCTACGCTAACCCGAAAGGTTAGCAATTTATGGCTGGAATTAAAGAATTTTGCGTCAACGGCTAACGCAGGAGGCCTATGCTGTCCCTTGACGAGTAGAACTCCAGGCCTTGCTAATACAGTAGCTGTTAATCCTCAGCCATCTTATGCTGTTGTTCTCAAAATGTCAAAATCTCTCGATAACCCAGATACTCGTAAGCAGTTTTTGGACAGCGTTTTTCCCGACTCAGAGGAAATACATGAGCTAAGAAAGTTGAAATAGGATTGGAAATTGTACTTTAAATCAGAATCATCTGCTGAAAAAATAGTTGAGAAAATGAAAGCTAGTAAGCCTGAGGTTGCTGTTATGCTCAAGGAGAAACTGCTTATTGCCGTTCTGAAGAAAGTTCCACCTAGCATGACTCACATTGATGCAGAATTCCTTGTTCCAAGTGCATCTAGGGCAATAGGAATCGGTAACTTTCAGCGTTCCAGAGTGTTTAAGCTGTATTTTGGGACCAGGAAGGATCTTCAGGGTAGGACTATTCCAAAACAGTAGACTAATAAAGTGTGGTTTCACTTATTTTTATTCAGGACCACGGCGGAGGGGGAGCCTTACATACCTTTTCGATGAAGCGGTCTTCTAGGTCGGTCAATAAACTGACTTGCTATTCAAGAAGGACTGTTCTTGCACCCGGGTTAAACAAACAAGATCTGTAAGCTCATATGACACTTGCATGGGTTGAGATTGATAGTTTGATCAAAAGAGTTTTTGCTGTTACCTTTGCGGTTCAAATGCACACTTTAAGGGAGCTAGAGAACAAGTATTTTTTTTTTTTGAACTTGACTGTAATGATGTGCACTTTAAAGGCGCAGGAAATTCATCTGTAAGAAAAACAACTGATGCAAAACGATCATAAGGGACCTAAAACTTCATTTGCAAGCAAAACCCTTGAGGCAAAAGTGATAATGGGCTCATGGGAGTCATGAAAATGTATATATTGCTTAAAAGTATTTTTCTGAATTTGCGGTCAAGACTGGCTGGATTTGGAAAGTGGCGACTTCTAAGCCAATCTTGCCGAATCTCCAATATTCCAGCCAAGTTTCATCGTCCTAGTACGTCTGGAAGTACCGTAAATTGCGATAACCGGAGTTCCAAATCCCTGCCCCCCCCCCTGTTGCTCGAATCCGGTCCGATCTTGTCTACTCTGTACCTAGGGCTTATACTTGTTCTTTCCACCAAGTTTCATCCCGATCCGTTCACTTTGAACATCTCACAGGATTTCTGGTCCCCCCAACTCCCCCCATCGTCCCCGTGTCCACACCTCAAAATACTTGTTTTTTTTTTAAATTAATTTCCATTTGAGCCGACAGCTTAACCCAGGTAGACGAACTACTTGACTGTCTTGACATTCTTACTACACTTATATAAAATGTCTGGGTGGTTTGAAGATGGAATGTTAACAGGAATTATTTTGGTCTTATACGAGATTACTTTTAAACCAAGCTTTTCTGCAGCAGACACCAGCATTTCCAGTGGAGTTTCGACCTCACCAAGACTTTCACATACGTGTGCCAAATTATCAACAAAGTCAATTTCCGGCAAATTTCCTTCAGGGAAATTGGTACTAGACGGCTACACAAGCAGTGCTTTGTTGAGAGGTCAGGTGCAGAACTTTAACCTTGCCAAACACTAGATTCTAGATTCTAGATGTAGAATGTGAGAAGGGCTGTTCCTTTACAATCAGATTACGTCCAGTGTTGTTTTGAGCTGTTTGTATGTGCTTCTTCTTTACTTGCTGCCTCATTGCATGAATCTGCTCAGTAGTGGACGGGCTCGACAAGAACTCAGATTGCTAGGGTCACGGAGAGGATTGAGCAGTGAGATGTAGAGTTGGCCTGGTGCTGAGAATGAAGTTAAGCTACAATGGGCGCTACAGTTTGCTTTCTTCCGTTCCTCTTGTAGGATGGCGCAAATGAGTCTGTCGTCCAGTCTCATTGGATCATTTTAGAGTTCCAAACAATAGTGAACAGCCTTTGTAGTTAAAAGATCGAGGGCAAACCACAAATCTTCAGGGTCTATAATGTCGGGTCAGATATTCCTGGTTCTTTTCAGTCTCATCATACTTGTCAAAGTTATGGAGCATATCTAAAAAGACAAATTATAAGCGCTAATAATTGTAGCTGATGAATAGTTTTTCTTTGCATTATTTTGTTATAATTTTTCGAGGATGACATGGACGAAGAGCGTGGGATATTTGGTTTCCACACCAAGTTGTTTGATTTGACTTCTTCACTGTGCAGCAAGGTCAAGCTACATGTAAAAACAGGTTATAGAATAGAATTAATAAAATATTAGTTGCTTCGGTTAAATCCAGGACATAAATGATGTAACTTTTGGGTGAAACAAAAATGAATGAGGGTGGCATATACCATCTACCCTGTTATATCTATTGAATTAAATTTAAAAAAAAACTGTTTTTTTTCAACTGAAAGTATGAAGCGACATTAAAACTTAAAATGAACAGATATTATTTCGTATATGAAAGGGGCTGTCCCCTCCTCAATGTCTCGCTCTTTACGCTAAAGTTTGACTCTTTATCACAGTTCTACTTTTTAAAACAATGAAAAATTTTAGCGTAAAGAGCGGGACGTTGAGAAGGAAACAGCCCCTTTCATATACGAAATAATTTCTTTTCATTTTAAGTTTTATTGTCGCTTCTTACTTTCAGTTGAAAGAACTTGTTTTTTTTTATTTAATTTCTAAACGTTTTTGAATTGATGTATGTTTTGATTTTGGCTCATTGCACATGAATAATTAAAACAAAATTTGCATATTATTTTTTCGACTAAATGGCTTTCTCATAGTTTTGACCGGAAGATTTTGATAAAAAAGAGGTGGGGGCATAGTCATAAAAATAAAACCCAAAAGCCCAAACAAACAAAGCCTTTAAAGCCATGGGCGGGTTTAACCTTAAAATCAAATGAATGATAATAAAAGCTAAAACAAATAAAACGAAACCTGCATATCTAGCCGGATTCAGCCCCGAAGTCGTATGAAACATCGGAAAAATGAAATTATGGAAGATCGGCAGGCCTAACACAAAAATTATAAAAGATGTTAACCCTTGCTTCATTCTTAGAACCTCCTAATTAACCCTCTGCCGGGGCTTCAGTCTGACTGATAAAATCTACTAATTTATCAAGGGCTTTTACGGACAACATGGTTGAAAAAGTTGCTGGCATCAATCCATCCGGAAATAATTCACCCTCTGCTTCATTCATTACAACGTATGCGCTAGGATCCAAAATAGATTCCCTAACATACTCTTTAGTATTCGTCGCTGAACCTTTATAGCGAGAATCCTTGATACGTAACGGAGCGTTTGTTTTTTCATGCAACGTTGGCCCCAACTCTCCCATTGCGCCTTCGACACCAGGGATAGTATGACAAAGTGGACAACCCAGCGTATTAATCATCGCTTGAATATCCTCATCGCCAGTTACAAATATGGGCTGTTCTTCCTCTTCCCCAGCATCAGCCGGAGCCGCTTCAGCTTGAGACGCCGCTGAAGGCAGTGGTACAGTTACCTTAGAGAAATCACCCGGCGTATCCTTAGCTTGCAACCACGCTATAACTGCGTTCAATTCTACTGGAGACAAACTAATTGGCGGCTTATTAATAACCGGCATTGGAACTATTTACTTATGGAATGCAGATGCAGATATAGAATGGAATGCAGATGCAGATATAGAATGGAATGCAGATGCAGATATAGAATGGAGTGCAGATGCAGATGCAAATTATCGATAGTGACTTGAAACTGTTTTTTTTTTTTTTTATGAAGGGCAGATCAACCGCAAACTCAAGCTAAGAAATCGGTCGCTAGGAAGTTGGCCATATAGCGAGTGCATTGAGAGTGACACTGAACTTTTAGAATTCTCCTCTTCAACAAAGATACGCATATCCATTTGAATGCGCACGTGAATAAGTAGAACTTCAGGAAATGGGGCAGTGAAAGGTTTGCCGAGTCCTTTTTAGATTATGATTATGGTCGTCTAGGAACAGTAAATACTAGCTGATGCACTAAAAGCCTTCGGAGACGTTTCATTCTGGTATCAAGGAGAAAAAACAGTTTTGATATAAGCACAGTTTTGTCTCAACAGGATGGTACACTACCTCACTATTCTTATCACCCTCTTCAGTGCCCTGGGCAATACTTTCTAGACAACCTATCAATCTCGATGAGGAACGACATTCCAAGGTTCCCCTACTCCTAATATCCGACTCTGACACACTACTTTGTCTGGTTTTGTTTTTGTTTAATGTAAGTATTGTTTCAGTTTTGATTCAAAACGACGGTACACTACCTTACTATTCTTATCACCCTCTTCAATGACCTAGGCAATACTTTCTAGGCGACTGATTAATCTCGATGAGAAACGACATTCCATGGGTACTTTTCTCCCCTTATCCGACACTAACATTTCTTTCTTTTTTTTCACATAATTGTTGGATGTCCAATTCCGCTTCTGTTAATATTTCTTCTTTGTAGAACAAGAATAGACCGAGATTTTTTTGAATGAGCTATATAAGCTCCAAATCTTACTATTTCAATTTTTAGATGCCACATTTTAAAGTTTCCAATTCTAGCTTTTCCACCCTAAAAATGTTCGAACTAAAGTTGAGTGAGTTTCTTTTTAATTTCTAGGTTACTTTATAACTCGAATCAATCTCTACCTTGGCTAGTGATTTTTTTATCTTATTAGCTTAGCTAATTAAAGAAACAATTGTTGGAATTAGCTAAATTACGGAATCTAAGTGTAGCAGCTCAAACTTTTATGAAGAGAATCACATAATCCTACCCCTCAGTTTTTCTACACCACGTGCACACAAACTAAGAAATCATGCTATTCCTTTTCATTTCTAGATTACTTTGCACGGAGAATCAGTCTTTATATTGGGCTAGTGATGTCTTTGGCTGAATTTTGGCTAACAAAACAAGTCTTGAATGAGCTAGATTACGAATTCTAAGGACCATAGGTCGTTTTCTTAAGGAAACGCTTTTTAAATCTCATTTTTAATTTTCCGATCCTTGCTGTACTAAATTTTAATATTTTCCGCTTCCAACTTTAAGCTAATTTTATCATAAAAAAGTAATTTGCTGTTTATTTATATACCCTTTATGAAATAAAATCCGTAATGAAAAAGAAATACTACTTGAAAGACACAGATTAAAACATCCCGATTATTCAAAATCCAGAATATGAAACGATAGGATTAAATCATTTTCATTTTCATCATCATGTTTTGCACCATTTTCTTCATTTTTATTATCCATCATTTCAGTATGCAGTATACCATTTTATTCACATCCATGATCTTTTTCATCAATCGTCATTTCACAATCTTTTTCATATACTACAACATATCCAATTGTTTCTAAGTTATCTGAACATGAATAATCTTCCACCTTGGCCTCTTTAAGTTGAAGTAGATAACATAGCTTAGGATTTATGTCAACTTGGCGGATAAATGCACTAGATTTAGAATCTATTTATAAGGGAGCCGTAGTTGATATATGAGCGTAAATGATCTATTTTATTTAGCTTTCTTTGTATAACATTCAAGAGTGTTATTTCTTTTTCGCTTAAGTGAGCAGGCGTGTACCTTAGCATTCACTTAGAAATATATCGCATCAGTTTCATCTTTGATTGCTTTTGAGTGATAGAAGAATTAAATTCCGTTTTCATTAAATGCGCAAATCTTGAATCCAACTTAGCTTGACCCCTTTAAGAAGTGAAGCAGATGACCTAGCTTTATTTATACAACATTCCGGTGTGCTATTTCTTCTTCGCATATGTGAGATGGGATCACATTGCAATAAAATTCGTCGTAGAAAGTATGGTTCATTAATTGATAGGTCGCAAAACCCTTGTGCTCGCGCTGGCGACCGCCAAAACAGATAAGACCAACCCGCTCGCCGTCCCAATACACATTTGCTTTATGCTCAAAGTGCGGCGTTCCGTCCTCTAAAAGCTCAAGGGAAAAACCATCGGAAGGTCGATGCTTCTGAACATCTGAGTGAAACACCTATTTTTGATAGCGCTCATCTCTTTTTTGGGATTTTGACCGTTTACGGTAAAGCGCTTGCCCCGTTTTTCTCAGAAATTCGCTTGGAAATCGATCCCCAACGATTGTTATCCAGGCTGCGGGGAAAAAAGCTCTTTCGCAACAAACACGCCTGGTTAAACCAGTTCCTGTCGATAAACGATAAGGTTGTTGGTGAATCCAGCGGTTATTTGACGCCACTTGTATGCGAGACGTTGAAAGCCAAAAAGCCACCGCGTGAATTGTTGCGGATTTTGCTGAAAAGCGGCTTCAGCCTGGTTTATCCCATCCTTCACTGGGAAGCCACCGAGGATCGTTGGCAAAAGGGTTTCGAGGCCTTGAAGCCGAAAAGAAAGAAGCCCAAATCCAAGACGACCCTGGTGGGAAGACGCACGGCCGCACATTTGAAACCCCTGTTGAAAATGGAAGATTTTTGGATGCATTTGGGTGGGGCGGTCGGGCAGGGAAACCGGGTGGTGGTGACCGGTGACCGGGGTTGCGGCAAGACCGCGCTTTTCGCTTTAGGGCTTTATCAGCGCCAAGTGAAAAATTTGCCAGCATCTCTGGCCGGCCCCTGTGGTTATTTCGATCCGAAGACCTTTTATTATCATCAAAGTCCTCGCCTGAGCGGAGATTACCTGAACCTGATTCTCGCCAGCTTGGGCCAGCCTGAATTGACGGTCATCGATCACACCGATTTCATCTTGGCCAAACTCGCCGAAAAAACCAATCATCTCCGCAAACTGCTGCAATTGCAGCCGGATCAGCGGGTCGAGGGCGGAGAACGGCTCGTCCATCAGCAGGATTTCGGGGTCCGAGGCCAGCGCCCGCGCGATGCCGACCCGTTGTTGCATCCCGCCCGACAGTTCCGAGGGCAGCCGGTCCTCGTAGCCGGTCAGATCCACCAGCCCCAGCACATGGTCCGAAACCGCCCAGCGCTTGGATTTCGGCACGCTGCGGATCTCCAGCGGATAGGCCACGTTGTCGCGCACCGACCGATGCGGCATCAGCGCCATATGCTGGAACACCATGCCGATCTGCTGGGCGCGCACGGCCCGCAATTCCCGCGCCTTCATCGCGGAAATGTCGCGCCCCAGAATCTCGATCCGGCCGGAAGTCGGCTCGATCAGCCGGTTGATATGGCGCACCAGGGTCGATTTCCCGGAGCCCGACAGACCCATGATGCAGAAGATTTCGCCGCGCGGGACGCTGAAGCTCGCATCCTGCACCCCGACCACGCAGCCGAAGCGTTCCAGCACCTGCGGTTTGCTCAAGCCTTCGGCGCGCACCGCCGCCATCGCCTCATCGGCGCGATCGCCGAAGATTTTCCAGACATTCGACAGTTCGACGACCGTTTCCGCCATGGGCGCCCCCTTGGTTGCATTTGGGGCCGCCCGGCGCCCGGGCGGCCCCGTATCCGGCCTCTGGTTATTCGGTCATCCAGCTCAGGACCTGGTCCTCGTGGTCCGCGACCCATTTCTCCGCGTAATCCTGCGCGTCCATCTTGTCGACGACCAGGGCGTAGGTCATGGCCGAAACGCCCGATGATCCTAACATATAATATTTCCCATACTTCTGTCCTTTGGTCTTTGATACAGGTGCGATGGGTCCGATGAATGGCTTCGCCAATGACTTGCCTGGCAAAACTGACATTGAAGGTTTCCTCCGAATGGTCGGATTCAATTGCCGGTAGCTTGGCCTCGTCTAGCTCCTCTAGGGGCGCGAAACCATTAGGGGGGCGACGCCGTAAGGTTGATTCACGCCGCATCTCATCTCGAATATAAGACTGAATGGTCTTCAAAAGGAACGTGCGAAACTTTCCCTTCGTCTCCTTGGCTGTGGCGAACAGCCCCTTCTTCAAGACCCGATCGGAGACAAAGCCATGAACGAGATCTTCGGCCCGATCGACTTCGAGGCGATACTGGTTTCGAGCAAACTCGACGAGCGCCGGTCGATAGCTCCTGACCAAGAACTCAAGCGCCTCTAACCGTTCCTGTTCATCTCCCATGCTCGCCGTCTTGACGACCTGCCATTGGGTTGTCAGGAACCGCCCCCGTTTCGGCTTCGGAGACGCCCCTTCGTATTTGCAGCCTTCGATCATGGTAGCCGCAAGGATCAGGGTTCATAAAAACTTCTACAAAGAAAAAATGCCATCTAGCGCAAGATTTCGACCGGGAGTCCGTAAGGAGAAGCAGCGCCTCAGAATCGACGTCCCTACTTACTATGATCAAAACGACATTCAACGCTGCGAGGGAGCTTCATCGAAGCCGGTTCATTCGCTCTGCGGTGTTTATTTCGCTATTGACTTTAGCGATCCTGCCGGCGAAGTCAAAAGATGCCAAAATGAATCGCAAGGTCATTTTAGTTTTTCCCTCTTCAACTTTCTCTTATCGTCTCAATTCTAATGTGTTTTTATTATTCTTTACAGAAATTGAAAAACAAACAAACAAACTAAAAAAAGGGCTCTCACCTGTGCTTGTTTATTTGGTTCAAGTCTAAGAAGACAACCAACTTGTTGAGTTTTTGTATGTATAATACCCGCTCCAACAAAATTATCTGGATTCGGATCTATACCATCTAGAAGTTGTATGCCAAAGCCAGACAATTTAGCACGTGACGCAGCCGTGTCACTTGGATAATTCGCTTTAAAGATCTTCTGACATTCTTGCTGAGGACTAAAATGTGCAAAAGTTTCTTTGAGAAAAAAAAAATATATTTAAGGCGTTCACAAGCCAGATGGAGTTACTTTATTTTTTTTTTTACATCATTAAGTTCTATAGTCAAAGGCCTGGAGCATATTGCCAAAAAAAATCCAGATTTTTCAAAAATATAGAGGTTTGTAAAAATAATTTTCTTTTTGAAACCAGTTGGACTACCTCCATATTTAAATTGGCAGCAGTTAATCAACAGGTGTGGTTACATCTTTGTTAAAACACATATTTACTGCTCATCCATTGGAACGAGTTCTATGAACCGGTTAAGTCGTTTTTCATTAAGTTCTCATAATAATTAGAAGTTTCTTTTCATGCGAAAAGTAACTTCGAAAAAAGCCTTCTTTTTCACTCTCAGAAACTGATATAAAAAAAAATTATCATCGTTTCAATATCCTGAATGGTAGAGACTGCTCTTGGCTCTTCCAGCCTCGTCACAAGTGCTATATGAGCTCTTAGCTCTCATTATTTATGAATTAGCTATTATTATTAGTTATCATGTTATTATTAGCTATTAATTATTGTTTATAATTAATGTAGTTAGCTATCATTTTAAAGTTATTACTTTAAATTATTATTAACATAAAGAAACAGATTAGAACCAAATTCTTTTGAGCAGGAGCTCTTGAATTGAACCAAAGGATGTTTCCCCAATTCTGAGGCGCATACGTTTGGTTAGAGGGATATGTTCACATTTTTCATTATTTAATTTTAGGGGATACATCTGATGCTTTTTCGACGGTAGAATCAGACAAATTAAGTTTAGCTGGCGAGAATCTTTCTCCCTATTCTTCACAGGAGAAATTGGGTGATCATGCGACAAGTCTTCTTGATATAATGCTGGAAAGTCTAAATCTCAGTAGCACCATCGCGTATACACGGGAAATAAAACCAATTACAAAAAGGTACGTCCATTTCTTCTTATATCTACAGAAGCCTGTTTAACCAGGACTGAGAATTAGGATGAACGAAGGGAAAAGTTTTTAAAGATGTAAGAAAAAGATTTAACACTGCGTTGTTCTATTGACTTCAATTAATAAGGAACGGGATTTTATATGAAGCGTTTTGTTCGATAGCAACTGCTCTTTGGATATAATTGATAAATCATTGTGCAAAGAAAAAAGAAATTGACCTCAAAATAGAGAGGACAGCTTGCCGGAAGACGAAAAATAAATTTGTAACACGCCTTTTTTTTTCTCTCATCCAAACAGTGTTACAGTAAGTCAGATACGGTTGAATCAGAGAAAAATACAGTTTACGTAAAATTGATCCCAGAAATGTGTGTTTTAATTTACGAATGATGCCCCTATTTCGTGAAAGTTTTGTTCTGATCATCTCAATATGCTTCTTGAAAGACAGATTTTCATCCAATAAAACACCAATAAATCTCACACATCTTTCCTGGGATTGGCATAATAGTCCATTAGATGTCTGAATTACAGTAAATGATGAATATATCTATTTAGTCCTCGAAAATATCAGAAAGTGTGATTTTAATATATTCAGAGCAAGCAAATTGGAGTCAAACCGCAAGTATATTTTTCCACAAGAGTTTCAAGTTTGGCTCTCAATGCCAACCCTGTCCGCTCAGTGCAGGCGAAGTTACTATCATTAGCAAACGCCAATAAAATTTCATTATTATTAGTCTCATCAGCATTCGAGGGATGGAATTCGTTGCTGTAAAACAGATTGTAACAAACGCTTGGAAAATTATTAGAAACATCATTATAAAGATCATTCATATTGATTAAAAACAGTGTCGGCCCGAGGACAGAACCTTGTGGCCCACCAAAATTATCATTAAAAGACGATATGTGGATTAGACAAAATTTTTCTTTCATGAAGGTAAGATTCAAACTATATTAAAGTTGATCATATTATACCTATATGGGAAAGCTTAACCAGAAGAATACGATGAGCTAAACTGTCGAATGCCTTTTTTACATGAAGAAAATATAGCAGCGTGTATTTTACCAGATTCAAGGGCACTATTGCAGTTATTCAGCACCAGTCCTCATCCTGTTACTTTTGAGACAGCCTGGTTGATCAAATAACTGTTCTTTATTTTGCTTTTAAGACTGCCAAAGGGACATTGAAAAGGCTTAAAAGTAATATCAAAACAAAATCTCGTTATGAATAAATATTAGTCGGAATAAATTCCGAGCGGCAACCCTGCAACCGAAACCCGTTTCAAACTAAACATCTGTCAGCTCTATTAGGGAAAGTTTCGCATACCTTTGGAGAGACAAAAATACCAGAGCCAATGATAGATCCAACAATAATTCCAACTCCATTAATAAGCGTAATTTGTCTTCTTGAATCAACTTCCTCTTTCTCCTCTGTTTTTTTATTTAGTATATTTTTAAGATTTCTCATTGCTACTGCAAAAGCAAGAAAGACACTGATCGCTAAGAAGCCATAGATGAAACGGAGCTTCCTGCGTATTGCTACAAAGATTAAGTTACAACAAACTTCCAATATAACTATGGTGTTAATTACCAACATTTGAACATTTCTTCATTGTTGTTTAATACGAGGGGGTGACCACTTTCCGTCCACCTTATGTACATCTCAGATCACCAATTATGCCATAAGTTCCACCACGTTTTGAACAGTTTGCACCACATCTGGCACACTTGTGGCGCGCGGTATCTTTTGTTACTGATTTCTGAAATTTGGCATCCCCTCCGAAAAGCAGCTTAATGATCAATTCAAAGCAAGAATAAAAAAATTTAAAGGGGTCGTGTTATTAGATAAGACGACATGTCAGGATTCTTCCATATTAGCCATAAGGTTTGAAGTGTGCCATACATTTATGAGCCTCCTTGAAAGTAGTTTGATGAAAGGCTAAGGCCTGTCCAAATCTTTGAAGTGAATCTACTCTGTTACCATTCTACTTCACTTACTTAGTGGTAGCACTCATTGTTGCACAATTGGAGAATGCTTATTCATAGACTAGGCTCTCGATAAATTGTTGTTTGCTGAGCTGATTGGGCTGAGGCTGGAAATATCTATGGCAAACATCACTGGTGGCAATACTAAAGAAAGATATCGGTTCCTTCTACAAGGTATTACTCGTTTTGGCCTCTTTGGTAGTTATGCAAAAATTGTTCATCTAGATGCAGAAGAAATGGTCAGTGAGATAGTAGTGTTCTCCATATTGATAAATCACTTTGCTAGAAACCTCGCACTGCAAAAATCAGGGTCCAGTTAGTGGCCATAACTGCTATAGCGAGAGGATTTTTACGAGATTATTCAACTTGAAGCTAGGGTAAGCATTTATTTGCTGTCAAATACAGTATGCCAAAGAAATACTAGTGATTAGCTATTTCAGGCTATTAGACTGATTTGGCTCTGTAAGTTAGCTGGAAAGGTCGCTATAATGTCACCAATATTTGTTGGATCGAAATTATTACCTACAATTCAGAATTCTCGTAAGTTCTCAATTCTCTGGTTTCATGTGTGGTTAGCACTTGAGGGTGAAACCGATCATTTTGGATTTGGCTGAAAACTAAGACAGAAAAAATACCAGCCAACGTGTGAGACATTCCCAACAGAACCTACTTTCCTCCTACGTCGATCCCAAGCATTCCCACAGAAACAACCACCCAAATGATGGCAATTGCGATGGCACCCCATCCGCTTGTGACGAAAATTCCTGCGAAAAAGGCTGCTGCACCAAGAAGACATAAGACGACA
This sequence comes from Alatinidae sp. Z8VKAUB7J3, assembly GCA_010016025.2. Lineage (NCBI taxonomy): Eukaryota > Metazoa > Cnidaria > Cubozoa > Carybdeida > Alatinidae > Alatinidae sp. Z8VKAUB7J3. Next base: position 226,388,688 of record JAAAKM020073195.1, on the reverse strand, counting down.
ATTGCAGCATTAAACCAGATGTTAAAGTTTGCATTCTTGTCGACTTGATTCAAGAACTTTTCAGCATCTTCAATTGCTGTCAAATCCTCAGGATCAAGTAGACGCTCAAGCAAGCGTTCAGCTTCTGTTTTGCCAAGCTCTTCTTTCACAAGAGCCACTGTGTCGGCCCCCGCCATACGTCCAAGCTTCGCTTCTTTCAACTTTTTCCCGTTGATAAAAGCAAGCTTCATGTGCTGTCCAAGCTGCGCAACCGTGAACTCATCAAAGTCGTGTTTCTCACCATATGCTTCTGCAAAGCCTTCAATGTAGTCCTTATCATTTTGAGAAAGAATCGCTTCATCTTTTTCGTTGATGTCAACAGGCTTAATATTCTCACCATCCCAAATACTTGGATCCTTGACAACTTGCGTTGCCAATTCTTTCCGGTCATCTCGTTTTAAAACAAGTTTTCCCATGACGTACTCGATACCAGCGCGCAGTTTCTCTCGCTCAGTTTTAAGCTCTGCATCATTCATTGCCTGATGGAGGCCGACTTTAAACTGGATCCCTTTGCCCATAGAAATGGCGCAAGGAATCGCAAGGAGCAAGTACATCACTCCACCAAGCGCTGAGCCAAGATTCCCAAGAGCTGTCGCACTCTGAGCAACGGCCTGAGAACCATTCGACAATAATGGCTAACATGGATATTTATTTTAGCCAAAAACACTGTCCTGTTGTAAGATGGTGTTTTCAGCCATTTCTGGAGCAAAACATCAATTTTAGCAAAAAGAAGTCCAAAAAGCTATTCTATAGAAATTCTGAGATAGTCAATTGGTTTAGAATCATCGAAAACTGACACGCATAGTGAGCCTTCAGTTTCAGAGGAAGCAATGCCGTAAAAACTAAAGACTGTTTTAGCAAAAAAAGACTGTCCCACAGCACACATGCATCCGTGATCTTTCTTCTAGCAACAAAATGTATTTTTTTTTCTTTGAGCCATGTCAAACGTGAAGTGAAATGTAAATAAAACTTTACCTTTAATATCAACCCTTACCCTCTTGAATAACTTGCTAGGTTGGGCTAGTCCCATATTGTCACGGGGGCTTAAATATGCATAGTCTTGGCTCAAAGAAACTTTGCATTTTCATTAAAATCTCTCAGAAATAACCGAATGCAAAAAATGGATCTCTTTCTTGCAGGTGCGTCTAATAGAGCAATAAAAACGTGGCATTTCCATAAAGACCTCTCAGAGATACCTCTTAATATGGCCTAAATTTATCTCTAATAACAACCAGGTCTCTGGAAACGGTTCTAGGGCTCCCACCTTTCTGTAATTCATGTGTCTATTTGCTTATATGTTAACTTTTATAAGCTTTTTGCATGTTTTGTATGTTAGTTTGTTGTGTTTTACTTGTTTTTTCTGTGTTTTAATAGTTCTTTTAAATTTATTTTGAGTAATAAAAGCTGTATGTACAAAAGGCGAATAAATTAAAAAGCGTTATTAACGATCAACTTATTATGCGGGAAATGTTAATTGATGGCTTGGTCGCAATTGCGCATGGTGACAATCCAAGGTTGATAGAAAATCGCCTAATGAGTTACTGCGTTACTGAGGATTAATATTTTGTGAGCTACCTTTTAGAAACTGACCGCTATGGCAAGAAAAGTATTACATCGTAGTGAAGACGATCATGAGAATCATGAGCGGTGGCTGGTTTCTTATGCAGACTTCATTACACTATTGTTTGCTTTTTTTGTGGTGATGTATGCGATTTCTTCTATTAACGATGGAAAATATAGAGTGTTGAGTGGCTCGTTAGTTAATGCCTTCAAGAATCCAGCGGCAACTGCTAATTCAGCACAACAGATACGTTTTTCTCCAATTGTTAAAGAAGAGCCGCAGTATCGGAGCAGTATTGCTGTTATTGAAGAAGAGCAACAGCGCGTCATAAAGCAGAAGGCCATGCAGTCTATGGCTGAAGATGTTTTGCGGGTGCTTGCGCCATTAATCAATGATGGAAAGGTTAGGGTGACGCAGAGTAATTTAGGCGTTACAGTAGAAATTAACGCAAGTGTCCTTTTTTCTCCTGGAGAAGCGTTGTTGTCTGATGAGTCGACTGAAACGCTACGCGCAGTAGCCCATGTGATTAGAGATCATCAACATGAAATACATGTTGAAGGACATACGGATAATTTGCCAATTTACACCGACTTTTTTCCATCTAATTGGGAGTTATCAACCGCACGTGCAAGTAGTGTGATTCGATTAAAAATTAAGGAAGCAAATCAGGTTGGACTGATTTTTGACGTCCTTTTATTGTTCTTATTACTATATTATTATTACAGACAAGTATACTTTTTAATAAATTACAGAGACTTGTAATTTTAAAGGAACAAAATCCATAACAAAGAAGACCATTAAAAGATTATTTAAATGAAATGATGGATTAAAATATGTGTTTATCCAAAGGGATCCACAGGATGAAGGTTAGGATTGCTTCAGAACCGTAGAAAGACGAAAATCACGCAGATTTTCATTTGGTATGATAGTAAGGCCTTTCCATCTACCCCCGTGATACCCAACTTGGGGCCCAGGCCCCACCGATGAGGCATGGCAATATTTTGGTGGGTGTTGGGCATAACGTGCATTCTTTGGTTGATTTTATTTTAGAGCCTTAATTTAAAAAAAAACAAACAAAAAACATCTAGATAAATGAGGTCACACTCGTGTGCATATAAAGAGCCAGAATATACATAATAGTATAGCAATGACGCCATACATTGCGTAAAAGGTGTTGTTGTATTTAGATAATATTTTTCACAAGTATAAAGTATGCCTACAGGAAGATTGAAAAAAGATACCAAGCTAATGGTCTTTTAAGCTTCCTTCAGGTGTATGCAGGTAAAATTTTGACTTGCAAAATTTAAATGTTATGGGGAGGGCATCATGATCTTAGAAATGCCTTGTTGTGGCACTGCCCAAAATTGGATGGGACGCTCTGATCTATCCAAAATATGCTAGTAAAACTATTATCACAAATTTATTACACAAAGCTATTGTGGCGCCACCTTCACCCTGTTCGATCATTGCTTGGCCGAAGGCTCGACTCATGTAGAACGTGCCATGCAGATTTACATTAATAACCTTGTGCCAGTCGTCAGGATTCAATTCCACCACCGGAACACGATCTGAACCTCGCGCCGCTCCGGCATTGTTGACGACAAAATCCACCCGACCAAACGTCTCAAGGGTTTGCGACACCAACTGATCTACAGCAGCAACATCCGCAACATTGCTGACCAGTTCCAAGGCGTCTCTGCCAACTGCTCTAATCTCATCGCCAACGGATTGTATATCTTGCCAACCAGCATCCTGCTCATCTTGGGGATATTCGCTGGGGTCACGCCCGGTACCGGTCAACACCACATTACAACCCGCCTTGGCGAGTTCCACAGCAATGGGCCGTCCAATACTGCGCATGCGTCCGGCACCCGTAACCACAGCTACTTTGCCTTCTAAACCCGTCAGTTGTGTCATCTAGATAAGCCTCCCGTCCAATAACTTCTCTATGGCCTGAGCCACCCCCGCCTCATCATTCCGCCCGGTATTAAACGTAGCAGCGGCTTTTACTGTTTCGTCCGCCTGCCCCATGGCGACGCTATAACCGGCAAGATCAAACATGGCCAGATCGTTTTCTGCATCCCCAAACGCCACGACATGGCTCGCGTCGATATTTAGGTGGTTACAAGCTGCAGCCAGTGCGGAGCCTTTGTTAGCTGGCTTGGCGGTCAGGGTAATGATTAACTTCCCAGTAGGCCCGATCGAATCAAACACATTGACCGTATCTGCACCTCCCTCAAGTCTCGCTTTCTGCTCGTCGTCGCGGTGATCGCGGTCGTCGCCTTGGCGGGCACCGGCGCCATTCTGGTCGAATTGTTCCGCCAGGAGATTGCCCGCCAGGTGGAAACCCGCCTCTCCGCGCATCTGGATCGCCTGTCACTCTTGGTTGAATTGAAGGACGGTCGTCCCGCGCTCCGCGATCTTCCGCTGGAGCCCAGATTCGCGGTCCCCTATTCCGGATTGTACTGGCAGATAGACGGGCCGGAAGGCGCGGTCCTGCGCTCACGGTCCCTATGGGATTCGACCCTGCCGCCCGGCGTTGCGCCCGGCCCCGATCTCCGGCTACAGAGAACTCTCGACGGCCCCGGCGGCGACGCCATCGTGACCCTGGAACAGACCATCCTGCTGGAGGATAGCGGGATACCTTGGCATCTGATGGTGGCAATTTCCGCCACCGAGGTCGAGGAACCGGTGGAGAAAATCCGCTGGACCGTCGCGGTTTCCTTCGGCGGACTGGCCGTGGTCCTCCTGCTTGGCAGCGTCCTGGCCGTGTGGAGCGGCACCAGGCCTCTCGACCGGCTTCGCCTGATCCTCAACCAGGTCCGCGCCAGACAAGCCGAGCGTCTAGACGGCCAGTTTCCAAGCGAGCTTCAACCCCTGGTGGACGAGCTGAACGACCTGTTGGAGGACCGCGACAGTTCGATCCGCCGCGCCCGCACCCAGGCCGGCAATCTCGCCCATGCCCTGAAAACCCCGCTCTCCATCATCGCCAACGAGGCCGAAGCCGCGGGCCGGCAAGGCTAGAAGCACATCGTGTCTCAGAACTCTTATTTTAAATCCCGACCGTAGCCGATGATATTGGGGGGAGTTGGAGGGAGAAACGGGAAATCTTGGACAACAGTTAGAGTGGTGATATCGGGATGAAATTTGGTGGGAAAAATAAGCACAAGTCATAGATACGTGATTGACATAACCGGACCGAATCCGCTCTCTTTGGGGGTGTTGGGGGGGGGGTGTTAACTTGCAAAAATTAGAAAAATTGAGGTATTTTTAATTTAAGAACGGGTGACCGCATCTTAATAAAATTTGATATTTAGAAGGAATGCATGTCTCATAGCTGTTATTTTATATCTGGACCATATCTGGTTACATTGGGGGAGTTGGAGGGGGAAACCAGAAATCTTGGAAAACACTTAGAGTGGAGAGATCGTAATGAAACTTGGTGGGAAGAAGCTCTTGGCTCTTCCGACCTCGTCACAAGTGCCATATGAGCTCCTGGCTCTTGTTTAAATTGGGCTTGCTCAAACTGTTATGCTTATACTATGCTTTGTCCTCCGCCGAATTGGGACGATTTGACTTATTTTACCGATTGGTTTTTAAACTGGCTGCTTTTACCTCATTCTTTATTCAATTTGACAATTTTTCCCCAATTCTTTAACCAAGTTCAGCTACTATCTGTCCAATTGGTGCAATGCAGCTCAACCTGTTAGTACTGGCCGGGGACGAAACCTATTCCCTGTGCATCGTTATTTTCATTCGTTTGTTTATTAATTAAACAAACATCTATTAAAAGATTTTTTTCCAGTCCTCTATATATGACCTAATCCCATATTTCCAATGCATTGTGCCACCAGTTTTTCTAGTTCTTGTTTTGCCATTGTTGATTCAATTTACAGGTAAATAGGTTGAAACAAGAGAGAGAGTGAGAGAATGGATAAGAAATATATAATATTGGCTATATATTTACACATTAAGGTATTTGGGGTAAAGTACAGCAGGGCTGCATGCAAAATGTGTTGGCTACAATTGTCCTAAAAATTTTGAAGCATGAATTGTTTTCTAAAAATGTTTTTTTCTCTGGGCTTATACTCTAAAAATTGGGTAAACACTGAGCAGTTCATATTATTGACCTACACTACCTAGGGGATAGGGGGGAAAGGAGATAGGTTAGAAATAAAAAAATTTAGCAATGAATCCAGGGCCAAAAACATACTTTGGTGAAGGTATTGTCATGCTTCCCCCTTTTCTGATTTCTAAGTCTTATAAATTTGCCTACTTGACAGTTCTATACCAATTAAAATCTTGACAAAATAACATTTTACCTTAATTTTCAGTTATCAGTTTGTTTTTCTCTGGGTTTAGTTCTGAAAATGCAATTCTGGTTATTGGAGTGGGATTTTAAGCCATATATATTCATATCCAAACATGGGAGGGTTTTGTACAGTGTGATCCAGATTTGCCTTAGTGGAAAACTGTAATTTGAATGACATTCTTGATCTGATTTGCTATGCTTTTCCACAATTTGGGATCATGGTTACTAGACTGTCCACATCAATTTCCACAGGAGCAAATTACCCATAAAGGACAGGAGCAAATTACCCACGATGGCTTTCCTGGACTAGGAAAGTGAAAGAGACTTTGCGAAACTTAGAAAATCTCTAAAGAATTAAAGAAAAAATGGGGAATTTCTAGAGTGCTCCAAATTTTCTTATGTATTGTTTTCCTGCTGCGTTATTTCTTATGGTTGGAAGAATCGTTATTTAATCTTAAGATAGACTTAGAAACTTAGTATTTTAGGAAATCTTTGGCGTTCAAGAAGAAAAGACTTGAGTTTATAGCCATGAGTCATGGCTGTACATTTAACACCTCTTTCCAAAAATTGAACAAATCCATAACTTCCCAAAAATCTGTAAAAGTACATCTTTTTCGGTCATTGACTTACAAAACCCAAACTTCAGTTTATCAAAGGTGAACAAGTATTCCCTCACCCACCAAACTTGATTCCATCCCTTAAACCAAGTTCTTAGATATGGACAGAGGAGGTTTATCTGAATGATGGAAGAGGAGCCAACTGACTCAAGAGGGACTTTGCGACTTTTGATTTGCCTTCTTACTATCAAAAGTTTTTTTTTTTACATATTTCATTTGTTTTTGCGTGAGGTAGGTGTAAATTATTCTTTGGTTTGCCAAACCTAAACAATTGCTAGGAATCGTGAAAAGTTTTCACCGAGTCGGTATTGTGTTCTTTTTACTAGTTGTATAAATATCAAAATCACTAGATTCTTAAAAAGAAAAAAAAAATGTAATTCAGAGTTCTCATTATAATATGTCATTATGCTCTAGAGAGGATGTTTTTGGGATCTAAAATTGATTAAGTTCTTTCCTATTTATAGTGTACCGAGATACTTGCCGACCCACTCTCGATTGATAAGCGTCGCGGTTCCGGGGCCCGTATCGCGCACGTATTTGTCGCGCACCCAGCCGGCGGACTTGTCCCGGTGACAGAAGTTTATGAAGAAGCGGTGGAGATTGTCCTGGTACTCGGCGAGAGGGTAGGCGGAGGGATCCTTGACGGTCTCCCAAAGCGTTTTGCAATGATCCTTGGCTTCCTGGGTAGCGGGGATAAGATCGGCGTCGGTTTCCTGTGGGCAGGACCCCGCCATGGCCGATGAAAAACCAAGGATCAGGGAAGCAAACACCGCGCCGGTAGCCAGGATTCGTTTCTTTGCCAAGGAATGCATCGCCACGCCCCCAATATTTTTAGAAGAGTAGCTTAGGAATTATAGATTGGGTTGATCAAGCAAGTTTAGACGAAATGTTATGTGAAATATTGATTGTGATCCTCTATTGGGGCGTCAGACTCATCAGTTATTCAAGGTTGTTTTGACGCCGTGATGCCCGGCACTCGATCGGCATGGGAAAGGATAACGGTGGCGGGTGGCCCCATTCTCCCGTCGCCCTTGCGCAAGGCGGGGCGACGGATTTGGCAAGGTGAGTGAACGATTGCCGCCGACACTATCCGCGCAGACGCAGCCCCTCCGGGTCGAAGGCGGGGTTTTCCAGCAACCTAGCCTTGTGCGGTTTGCCGAGGACCGCGACCTCGAACTCGGCGCCTGGGATCGCGTGCTCGGTTTTGACGAATCCCATGGCGAGCGATTTTTCGACGAAGTGGCCATAGGCGCCCGAACTTTCATTTTTCCTACGTTGTAAATAATGCACCATATACCATCTACCATACCATAATATATACCATACCGTACATACCATATACCATATACCATCTGTAGATGGTAAAAAAAAAACTAAATGCTTTACTTTTTTTGTCTCCACAAGAGAGGTCAAGGCCCGCGTCAATTCAACTTAACCAAGATGGTAAATATCAAGCTGGGATGGTAATATTGAACCATAAAAAGGCATTGATAAAATATACATTTTACATTTCTTTTTATCTCTGCAAGTAAGGGACAAAGACCTTGTCAATTAAAAAGAGCCCAGAAGGTAAATAAAAAGTATGGGCAGAGGAGGTGGATTAAGCCATGATACGAAATGAAGTCCCATCACTAAAGAAGAAGAACAGTCCTTATATCCAATCCTTTTCCAGTGTCTTTTTCTTCCCTTATGATTTTTAGAAGGTTTTAATTTTCCAAAAATGAACTATTTCACTTTCTCTTGCCAGCAATTGTGTTTATTCTCATAAGAAGTTATGTCCTGGACCACAAATTCTTCTTAGTTCTACATTCAAGGTTTCTTTAGTCTTTTACGACCAAAATTTTACTGTCAAACAATGAATAGCTCTCAAATGTATACTTTATGAAAAAAAAAGTTAAATAAAAAGTAAATGAACAAACAAAGGTCATTAAGAAAAGAAGACGCGGAGATCTCAGCCGCTGACATATTACATTTTAGAGCTAGACTAAAATTGATAATACATAAAAAAAATTACTTAGGAAAAGGTGACAAAAAGAGGGACTATTAAGGAATTTTCCAGGGGCCAAACTTTTCAGATGGAATTGTAAACTAGGGGAATTTGCCAGAATTCCTGTACGAAATTTCTTTATGTGTCTTGCTTTTTCTTTGCCGACTCAATTTTACACTTGGAGGAGTTAAGAGTAATTATATTGGGTGAATTTCCATCAGGATTGAATTTTTCACAGGATTTTTCAGTGGGGAGGAGGATTTTTCTGTGGTATTTGGAGCCAGATTTCCAGGCATTATTTAAAAAATGATTAGAAATTAAATAAAAAAAACAAGTTTTTTCAACTGAAAGTAAAGAGCAACATAAAAACTTAAAACGAGCAAAAATTATATGAGCGACTTCGCCCCCTAGTTAATACCTCGCTCTTTACGCTAAAGATTTGTTAGTACTTTCAAAAGAGCTATTTATTCTAAATAAACGGTCTTTGTGATTCAGGGGTCATTCTCAAAGAACTGGGACAAAATTCTAGCGCAAAGATCTGGGTATTGAATAGGGGATGAACCCCTTATATACGTAATAATTTCCTTTTGTTTTAAGTTTTAATGTTGTTCCTTACTTTCCGTTGAAAAAACTTATTTTTTTAAATAATTTGCAACTGAGACTAGTCCATATTGACTACTCCCTCTAAATTTATTAACAGCCCAGAACGATATTTTACTATTATACCACCTAGAAGCATCTTCCGGATCCTCCGCAATTTTATGCCGTGTTACACCTCCACAGTTGCACTTCACGTCTCTTTAGCTCATATTTTAATTCTTTCTCCACTTTCTTTACATTCCTTTTATTTCATCGGCAAACAAGACCGAGATTACCGGAGGCTGATGAGCGTTCCAGGGGTTGGCGCGATGATATCGACAGCCATGGTGGCTGCTATCGGTACAGGCGGGGCTTTCGACCGAAGTCGTGACTTCGCCGCTTGGCCGGGACGTGCACGCCACTATTCAACCGGTGGCAAGCCAATCCTGGGACGCATCTCCAACGGGGCAGCAAGTACCTGCGCACGCTCTTCGTCCAGGCGGCGCACATCATCCTGATGCGACCGCATAATTGGCCCAAGTTCAGCTTCAGGCCATGGCTCGAGCGGGCGCTTCCGTCACTTTGTTTCACACGATGAACTTGCGTTCGCACCGGTGGGGAACGTGTGTAAAGGACCGTGGTGGACTGGCAGGTTGAGCGAGAAGATCGCACCGGCCCGATCTTTTCTGTTGGAAACCTGGATCTGGCCGTTATGCCGCTCTGCGATGAGGCGGGCAATCCACAGACCGAGGCCCGTCGATGGAGTTACCGTGCGGGCTTTGGCCGATAATCGTGTGAACGGCTGGAATGCCATCGCGACCTCTTGCTCGGTCAGACCAGGCCCCTCGTCGATAACGCGGATGCGGATGTCGTTGAAGCCGATATACCAGTCGAAGCCGCCCTGGATATTGCCGGGAAGCATGAAGTTATCGACCCATGCCTCGAGATCCTCGTCGAAGGCATTGGGGTCATGGGCCCAATGGGAGAGAAAATACTTGAAATAGATCCGGCAGGTATCCCGGTTGTAGCCGACCAGATCGGCGGCGAAGGCCTTCTGATGAAACCACCCATTCGTCTTTGTAGATCGGCGGTGCGTAGTCGACTTGTTCGAAGGAAACGCGGTCGTCATCGATACTTAACGCATCGGGCAACTCGTGGCACCCCACGACTGCTCGGAACTCCGGGGACGTCTGGTTCAATATCGATTCGAGCGTGCGCGCCAGAAGGACAACCGCCCGATCCCAATCGGACGTCGTCCGTTGACTGCGTAGAGAGATGGCAAAACCGAGCATCAATTCGATTTCTTGGCGAGAGAGGAGAAACAGCGGGGGGCAGGTGACGTCTGGCTCGTGCCAGGGAAGGCAAGCTTATCAATCCTCCTTGTCGAATAACCAAAAATGCGGCCAGATTTAGTCATGCATCGTACTCGGCTCGTGTTTTCAGTGTGACTTAGTAGCGCCAGCAACGCGCGGTTATCAGTGACCAAGGTCACGCAACGCAAAAAATGCCAGCCACCAGCTTGCCCGCGGCACGCTGCGATTTTA
>JAAAKM020073195.1:226237591-226378039 GCA_010016025.2 Alatinidae sp. Z8VKAUB7J3 | reverse complement strand
AGATGCCAGTGGTCATCGACTGGCCGCGAATTCGAAACTCACCGGCTTGCACAAATCGGGCCAACGACGCCGATTCGGACCGCAAACGTTGTCCCTTGCGTCTCGATACTCGGTTATCGCTGACCTTTCTCCTACTTTTTATCGGAAAACATGGAAGCGGGCGTTAATGCCTGCGCTTTCATCGTTGCCCGTTTTCGAGCAAGGCGCTGTTTTCATAGAATGTCGTTGGGCTCCTTGCACAGATGCTTTTCGATACTCAAGCACGCATATCACACAGTCGATCGATGCGCTGTGGCCTCATAATCTCTTACACTCTCCTCACTTATTCCTTTTTATTTTCTTCCAAAGTTTTTAAATAAGTTTCCATGTTATGTAAAAACTCATACTGTTTCATTATTTTTCAGTATTTTTATCATATTTCATGCTTTATGTCTGACGAATTTTTGACAACTATTTTGAATGAGTTTTTGTTTTAAGCACAAGCTATATCCTTGACATCTTTATTTAAAAATCTTAATCTTTGTTTTAAAATTGTCGTCTGTTTTAAATATTTTGAATGATAGTATGAGCCACTATTACTGTCACTATCACACCTATTACTATTACTACAACTAACAATCTACAGCAGCGTCAAGCTACTTGCTGCCGACACAGCTGCACACGCTACTCCTCCACCCAAACCTAATCAAAGTTTCACTTTTTATTTTGTCTACTGAAGATCAAATTCACTGTAATTGGAAGCGAACCACATTCTTGGTACAACTTATTGTTTGATATGCCATCAACAATACGAGTACCTACCACTATCCTTAGACAATTCCTTTCGAAAATTTTTAACAAAAATTTCCAGTTTTTCAAGACACCCACATTTCAAAGCCACACTTGACCACTGGCATTGACATGCCTTATAATTTTCTACTCTTAGTTTGTAGACTTATTTTCCTGCTCTTTGAAACTTCTCAAACAGGGTACCTTGAAAAGTTATCCTGTGCCATAGCTATTCTGCTTTTTAAATCTTAGCCACAAGCGCCATCTTTATTAATAATATTTTTCACGTAAAAGTGAACCAAACGGCTCTTTTAACCCCAGTGTAGTGACTTAGTCTTCTTAACATTAATTTTCAAACCTATTCTAGCACCCTGAACTAGCAAAACCTTTAAACGTTCATTCATTTTGCTCATACTTTCATCTACGACGCTTAAACCATCAACATAATCTAAGGCTAGGAGAGTTTTTCCTCCCCATTTGATTATGTGGTCTCCCATTGCATTTTCTGCGCTCCATAAAACAGAGTACATCAAAATGATCCGTATAAAAGGGGCAAGAACACAGTCCTACTTAACTTCCTGATTTGATACGAAACCAGCTGCTAACATCATTTCCTACCTTAGCCACAGCATAATTAATGTCGCACATAGCACTAATCACTTTAATTAATTTTTATAGCATACCATGCAAGGATAAGATCTTCGCGAAAGCTCTTCTATCAATAGAATCAAACGCTTGCTCATAATCTATAAAACTGAGGACCAAAGGTGTTTAACAACTCAGGCACTTCTCAATTATTAACCTAAGAGTGAAAATTTAGTCGACACATCCTCTATCTTTTCTAAAACCGCACTGTTCTTCCCTTAAAACTTTGTCCAAAGCATCTCTCAGTCTAAAAAGTATCATATTGCTAAGTAATTTGCTACTTACAGAGACCAGACTAATGCCTCAATAATTACGACATTCACTCTTATCACCTTTCTTATATTGTGGTTTAATTAAGGTTTTTCCTAGAATCGTTAGGTGCTTCCCTTTTTTCAAAATCATATTCATAGTTTTCAATAACTTATCAAACAGTTCGTGGTAACGAACTGTAGTAAGGAGCGACCCGGCTCCTGTAATTTATACTTCTTCTGGAAATCAATAATTAAATCCAGAATTTGTAGAAAATTACGTTAAAAGAGGCCCTGTCCTATTTTTCAAGAATAAACTTAGAGTTTTCACCTCTTCTGCATCATTCCCATCAATGGTGTTTCTCTTTCTCCTTACCAACTGAAATACAAAACCAAAATTCCATACAATTCAGTAGTTCTTCTGTGTATTCTGCAGTATTTTTCTAAGCAAGGATTTTTCCAGAGTGAGCCCTTTAAGCCACAAATAGGGCAGACAATGTAAGGAAAGAGGTAATTGTGCTTTATAATTTTAGTTAATAACTAGAATAATGAAAACAGAACTGGCAATCTTTTCGAACTGTAAAAAGTTTGGGACCCAAATAAGGCTGGATTTAAAGCTTTTTTGCAACTAGACAGAACCATTCCTTTGTCAATCCACCTAGATCGGAACCATCTTCTCCGAAAAATGTAACACGCAGCTCAGCTCGCAGCACTTCTGGATTTGTAACTTGTGACATTGCCTGAAAAGATTCTTCTACAATTGAATCCCTAGAAACAAGAAGTTGGAAATATTCAGGCGTTATGGGTGGTTTTGGCAGTGAATTTACGAAGATTTTATAATTCTTACTGTAATGTCTTGACAAAGTAATTGGTGTTTCCACAATTTCTTGGTCTGAGAGCGTTCCTTTGTCACCAACAACGCTTCTACGTTTTAGTAGTTTCGAAAACCAAGCGAGGAACATATTGCGCTGTGGAACCTGGGCATTTATGTTCGCTATAATGGACATCAAGTGGATGATGAAGATTGGGCGATTGAAGAACTGGTCGTGACAGCGCGCAAGCGTGAAGAAAATATCCAGGACGTTGGCTTGTCGGTATCGGCAATGAGCGCTCAGGAGATTGAAAACAATTTTGCCCGCGATATTCGTCAACTGGTGCATGTTTCACCCAACCTGGTGCTGGACGACACCGCGCAGGGTCCCGGGGGGGTTGCTTCCGCCTACATTCGTGGCGTTGGTGTATCGGAGGTAGAAAAGAACTTCGACCCGGCAGTGGGGGTGGTTGTTGACGGGGTATTCCTGGGCACCATGAGCGGTGGCATAACCCGTGCGTTGGACCTGGAACGGGTAGAAGTGCTGCGCGGTCCGCAGGGGACATTGTTTGGCAGAAATACAATTGGTGGCGTAATTAACCTGGAGCGTTCAAAACCAACCGGTGAGTTAGGCGCCAAGTTTCGGGTCGGCGCGGGCAACTACGATACAACTACTTTTGACGCGGTGGTTAACTTTGGTCTGGGTGAGCGGCTCGGCATCAAGCTCAGCGGTTCGCTGGACGATCAGGGCGAAGGTTATTTTGACAACATTAACACCGGCCGGGATGCCGGTCGGGTCGAATATCAATCGTTAGGGTTTAACGCGCTTTATGAAGTGAATGAAGCGTTGGAGCTGGAGTACACCTACCAGCGCGAACGTACGGACCAGGATACGCCGCCGTTGCTGAACGTGGCGCAACCGGGCCAGTTGTTCTGCGACGCGTTCAACATCCCGATCCTGACCTTCGTCGACGTGCCCGGATTCCTGCCCGATTGATATTCATGTTTCATAGAATTTAGTCTATCATTTCCAATATTCTAGGTCTAGAAGCCGTAAGTAAAGGAGAAGTCGGTGTTCTCCTCCTCGCTGGAGGTCAAGGCACTCGTCTAGGAGTGAACTACCCTAAAGGAATGTATGATGTTGGCCTAGCCTCTGGCAAATCACTTTATCAACTGCAAGCCGAAAGAATTCTCAAGCTTGAGAAGATGGCGTTTGAGCATACAGGTCGCAAGGGAACTATCCCTTGGTATATCATGACTAGCGAAGCTACAAGAGCCTCTACTTACGAGTACTTTCAGAAGAATAAATTTTTTGGACTTGATGAAAAGAATCTAGTCTTATTTGAGCAAGGAATGCTGCCATGTTTCACCTTTGAAGGAAAGATTATTCTTGAAGGAAAGGGAAAAATATCTAAAGCCCCAGGTTAGTTTGACTCAAGCTAGCTTTCTAAAGTTGAAGGATTTTCGTTGCCTTTGGAGGCAACTGAGAGGACCTGAAATGAATGCGATGCTTCCTTGTGTATCTCATTTCAGATATTTTGTCAGCCTTTCAAGTAGGTGAAATTCAATGAACTTTAAATTCTTAAATTTAAAATTTTTAAATCTTAGTGACATAAGGAACAAATCCATATGCCCCTTTTTATTCCGCTTTTATCCAATAATTATATTCAGGTTCCCGTGCCAGCTTCTTCCAAAACACAATTATTTCTATAATATTGGAACGTATTTTTCTGAATACATTTTTCTGAAAGATTTTCTTTGTAAAGACACTTTTTTAAATGTAGTGATGCACACATAGAGAGCTATATAATAGTTTGTTCATAAGCTAACTTTTATATCTACGTTATTTTTTATAAATTAATAAAGTACATAAAGTACATTATGGCACACAAACATGGGGCTTTGGGTGTCATTTCTGGAGTGGAAGGCTAGGAAGTATGAAAAGGGTACCATCGTAGTCTCTATGGTTGTAAAACTTAAACACGAGGCTTAAAATTCCCCTTTTGTATACTCCTTCTCCCAGTCTCTTTTATAAGTTTCACAAATCGTCTACTGATCGACAGACCGTACTGATCTGACAGAACTAGCAGAATACTGAAACATCGTAGAGTGATGTTAGTCGCTCAATCCAAAGCTCTTGATCATATTAACGTCCTTTTTGGAGATTTTTATACGAAAAGAGCATAAAAAAGGTGCATCAAATGCTGGGACGTAGTTCGCTATAGGGTAGGGGGCTACTACCCATAGCCCCAGTTTACCCCCACCCCCTCTGTTGAAGTTCATTTTCTTCAAAACAAATTTAATACTGAGATAGGTCTACACAATTCAAGCATCCAGAGAAACAGATCGTACTATATGGCTCATTTTTTAATCATCGCTTGGTCATTTTCACTTGACTTGGGAAAATAGGCTCCTACAAGCCTCCCCTCCAGGATTTTGACAAAATTACTTCCCTGATCGAAGATACTGCTGATAGAGTATAAACGCGGTACAGATCCTTCGGTAGTTAGGGCTATATTGACATGTATAGAAAGCTGAATGCTAGAGTAAAGGTCCCTGTTTTACCTGGTGTTGAATTAGCATTAGTGACAATTAATGTTTTCCTTGTTTGTCATAAAACCACTGGAGGTGTAATAACTAGGAGGTGTCACATTACAGGACGGGAACCTATTTCAGACATCGACAGAAATGGATGGGAAGGAAACTACAAATGCAGGTCTCCCTAATCACCACCTCAAAAGTTATATCTATTATACCACCTGGAAAATGATTTTTTCTATTAAATCTATCTAAATTTTCTTAATAACTAATTCATTAGTTTGAATATTTCACCCATATCCAATGGTAACTATTTTAAATGCACAAACAGTTCATAGAAGAGACCTAATGGTAATTCCAAATTTTCAGCTTGACTGTAATCTTGGAAAATAGGCTACTGCCCAATCTTGAACAAAGAATTTTAAAATTGAAGTATTTCAATCATAGACAAGTTCAGTCACTGACATGTGTTATGAAAAAGAGTAATCATATTTAAATAGGCATGGCTATAAGATTATAGTCAGCCAATCCTAACTATCTGCATCAGGTTCAAGATTAAGAACCTGCTGTCCTTGTTTAGGGAAGATACATGTTAGTCAAAACATTTGTCCAAGATAACACACTGTCCATGTACTGGGGGGTTTTTACCCGAAATTCTCTTTCATGTAGTAGATATGGTCTGGCTCCTCTAGCCACTTTCATACATTACTTATCCCGCCACTCATTACCGTCACACTGACCTCTGGTGTAGGTTCTACCTTCTCCCTAATGGCCCTCATAGATGAATTTTATAAAGTTGCCAACTGTAACCCAAATCAAAGCTAAGTCACTATTAAATTAACCGTGGTAAACTAGTGAATAAACAAAACTATGCTAACTTTAAATTTAAAATTTTTTTCTAATTGAAAAATTTAAAGAAATCAATTTTTACTGCTCAGAAATTTAAACGAAAAGCAATTACAAGACAAGAATTCTGCACAAATGATGTAGATGTAACGTCAGCATGTCGCCAGCTCCGATTCATAGGCGAGTTGTGACAATTATCCAACCTTTTTTACAGCATTTTAAGAGATTTACTTGATAAAAATCTTAGAACAATTGACCCCAAAATCCCTCCACTTGAGATAAATAACACCGACAGAGTAATAAATAGGTTTGCCCTATAGGAAATACTTGATTTTGTATAGTATTTACTAGCATAAATTTGTTGTACCTTCTGAAGCCAGAATGTAATTTGAAGACATCTTGAATTATCTTATTATTATAGGGAGTCATCTTGAATTATTATAGGGAAAAACACAACTAGGGAGAAAGAAGAATCGCCAAGGATTGCAACCCTGTCGACATCTTTTCCATCTATTAAATTAACAGTGGTTAACTAGTGAATAAACATATGCTAAATCACACATTTTAAATGCAAATTCATACAAAAAAAATATATGAAAAATGGGCATTATATCAGCAGCTTTTCAATCTCAAGTTGAATTTGTTGAATCTGTGGCTTCAGCTGTGATCCTTCATGCTGCGTAACTGAACAGGAAATCACAGGACGAGATACCCCGCAAGCTCGGCCGAGTGCTGCAAGAGAAAAGGTTTATTTGGTAAGTTGAGTTGCTAGGTCAAACTTGGTATATCTTCGTTTAATTTATCAATTCTACTTCATAAAGAGTGTCTTTGCTCCGCCTCGAGTTAAAATGAGATTTTAAAGTTCAGCATGAGCTAAACCAACACTAATGATCAATAACAGCGGTATTCATAATTAGGGGCTGCCGCAAAAAAAAGAAAAAAATTATAGGAAGATAGTTCAAATATAATAAATACAATTAGTAACTTCAAAAGACAGATAACTGTTGTCGACTTTTAATTGGTTTATTATGGAGCCTTGCAAACGTTTTAGCATCTGTCGAGCCTGCATATCTTACGATTTGATCCAAATCAACTCCTCTTGCTCTAAGGTGGGAGGTTGAGGCAGACAGTGTGCTATGAGCACCATAAACACTGATATTTAAAACTGCAAGAAAAAGTACTTCTTTTATACATGGGAAAATAGCTAACTTGGACGCAATAGTATGAAGCTTACGACAGGTTAAAAAAAATATGTCGTCTCTTTTTGGATGATGTCATTCTAATATACCTAGCTAGGTGCATCACTGGACATAGGGAGGACTCTTGAAAAGGCCAAAAATTTAACTACTAATTTGTGGTCGCCCGGTTTCGTTGTTTTTAACAACACATTGATTTGAAAATAGAAACTTCCCACGTCATTATGTATCATATTACTCAGTGAGAAACCGGCTGAAATCAAAACTCATTCACAAGCTGATACAATCCATAAAACTGCTAATTTTTGTGGTAATGTCTCCGATATCCCATGCTGGCAATCTAAAGAGATCAAATATACATTTTAAAGAGGGTGTTTTGTTTAAATGATGTCTTGTTTAAAGATTTTCTTTGTTTTGATGGAATATTATTAATTAGATAGTGGAACAAAATTACATTGTCATCAATTGTTTTTTAAAACTAATTAGCTGGAATCAGCATCATTCTACAATTTTAGTTGGTGGTAGTTCTTGCTCGTTAGATGCTATTTCATGTTCATGTTTGTGAGTGCTAATTGGGGTGGCAAGGGGGAAAAGGGGGTGGAGCAAGTACCACTTGGCTTTTGAATAACAAATTATGGGTATCTTCATTAAAAAACTACAATTTTTTTTTGTAACACTTTTTTAATGCCACGCAAAAACAATGGGACTTCTTTTGAAGACAGGAGAAGAAAATGACAGTTATTAAACTTTAAAAAAAAACCATGACACTGCGCGAAGACAGAAAACAGCTGCGGTAGACAATCCAATGGACACTATCAAAAATGAGCGAGGAATGGATGACCCAAAAACCCATGTTTTTAGAGGATCAGTTAATATAAGGGGGAGGGGTATTATCCATTTAATGCTCCAAATGTCTTGACGATAGATTTTTAGCAAATGATTGCAATCCAAGTACAGCAATAAATGTATCGTTGAAGAAGTTGAGCTTTACCCAGAGATATCAGAAAAATTCCCATAAACTGTAACGAAATTAAATAAATGAAATGAATAAAACATAAAATACAATAGCCTAAAAGAAAAAATTTAATAAAAAAATGATTAATACTTTAATACTTAAATAAAGTATATACTTTTATTTGTCTTTTACAAATTAAAACCTCCTTGATGGTTGTATGAGCCATCATATTTTCAGTAAGGGTATCTTAACTTTATCTTTTGGTGCTGTCACTGCTATACTATCTTCTTCAAGAATCATTGGGATTTTGACAGGGTTTTCTAACCTGTATATATTTTGAAATCTCACCACATGGTTTTGTATTTATTCTTGCACATTACGTTTTTTTTGTTCAAATGTTTTTTGTTCAAAGCAAACATTTTTCTTCCGAAAAAAACATACGATTGTACTGCTTCTACAAATACCATTTCCTGGAAAAATTGTTACTAAATCTGGTTGCTCATTATCATTAAATTATTCAAGATTTCCATGTGTTAGTGTATATACTAGAAAATAAGTGAATTTGTCTAGAAAAAAGTCTGGAAGCTCTTTACCAAAGCTAGGTACTTCTCTTTTCCTGGATTCTAGCTTTAATCTAGTATCCAGTGCCCGAGTGTTAGCTAGAAAAAAATATATAACTAATGAGTATTGCTGAGAGGACATAGCATTAGTTTTAGACATTTAACTACATATTTTTATCAAAGAGAGTTTGCAAAGGTTAACTGGCTACAATGAACTTTCTTCTTTTCTCCAACTTTTTTCTTTATATGGTTTTCTACACTATACATTCATAATCCCGTTCAGTGTTGATTACAAAAGATTCTTCTCTTTTTTTTTGCAGTGAATTAATTTTCAAATGGTTCAGCTTGATGTAGAAGGTTTACTTTCCTTAAGCCCTAATGTTTTGAAGGCAACTTTAGGTGTGAAATGTTCTGAGATAGTCTGTGGGTTTTGCGGGTTTTCAATGACTTCGAGTGTCCTTCAAGGTTGCATACTTTCTCCCCAACTATTCAAGCTGCTTTTTCTTGCTATCCTACCTCCACTAGAAAATAAATTAGGCCTGAATATTAGCGGAGTCTCCATAGACGCCCTAGCTTATGCTGATGACCTCAATATCCTTACTGAAACTATACCTAGATTACAGTCCCAAGCTTCTGAACTATAATTCGCTGCAAATAGCTTCAGAGTGACCATTACTCTGAAGAAGACGATAGTCGTGGATACAACAAGAGACCCCTGCACACCTCCCGCTCATGTCATAGTAAGCAGCGAAGTAGTTGAATCTGTTACCCAATTCGTATAACTAGGGGGCCTTCTAAAACCAGACAGTAGTTGCAGTGACGACATAAAAAGAAGACTTGCATTAGGAAGTGCAAGCTTCAAGCGAGTGCACTCCTCCTCAAGAATAAATATCTATCAATACGACTAAAGCTACGACTCTTCGACTTCTTAATTTTTCTTTTCGACCTATACACCTGCGAGACGTGAACTCTGAAGCTGGAGGGCGAGTGAAAATTTTCAGCATTCAAAATAAAATTCACTCACTGTATAGCCGGTATGACATA
The DNA here is from genome assembly GCA_010016025.2 of Alatinidae sp. Z8VKAUB7J3. NCBI lineage: Eukaryota > Metazoa > Cnidaria > Cubozoa > Carybdeida > Alatinidae > Alatinidae sp. Z8VKAUB7J3. Next base: position 226,368,428 of record JAAAKM020073195.1, on the reverse strand, counting down.
CCTCAACAGAGTCTGTAGCCAAGAAGCAACAATACTCCAGAGAGTGCCCCAACAACAACTGGGATATCTGGGTGACGTTCATCAGATGGAGAAGTCACTACTGCCAAAAGTCATTCTTGAAAGTAGAGTACACAGCAGTCACCGCCCCATTAGACCAAGGAAGAGCTGGTGAGACAACTTTTCACGAATCAATGACATTGCTACGGGTTCACACAGCTACACTGATTCGTAATTTATTAATGTAGAAATTCCTTCAAAGCTCGCTTTGGCTTTTGTAAAAAGAGCTAGTACAACAGGATGTTGGACAAATTCTCCATATATACTTGAAATGTTCGGACTTTCATCCCTTGTATATAAAGTAAATGGAATTTCACTGTAAAATTCATCCTTTGATAAATCATACAGGACCCAATATGAATTGACAATGCTATCCCTAGATCGAGAATCTCAACTATTTGAAATTGGTATAACCGATGAAATGTTTGCAAAAAATCATGGTATCAATTTATTGGACTTATCTGGTACTCAAGATATGCGTTTTGTCCGAACAGGCATTATAGGTTTAGTGTGTACCTTTGCCAAACCATTGACAGAGAGTATAGCATTGATCTCGCTGAATAAATGTGAAACCTACTGGAAAATTATCCCTGATGGCAGTGTTCTATTAGACTTGGCACTATGAACACAAATCAAATAATCAATTTGTTCAATTTGGATCCTTACATGTCCAAATACAAGTCCTATTGTATACCCTTGGGTTTCGTCAACCATATTAAAAGTGTTAATAATACTCTTATCATAGTTACTAGCAGTTCATCATCTGTAAAACGGGTCATTTTCTGTGCATCTTTCAAACAGCGACGAATATTGAATTTTTCGATCCTCTTGGCCTACCGTATGCATTCTACACGCCTCACATTAAAAACTTTCTTGAGCAAAGTGGTAAATCTATTATTCAAAATCGGAAGCGAGTGCGTCGGGTGGGCTTGTTTGGACTCATGCTGACTCGCGAGATGTTGGACACGCCTTTGCCGCCGAGCTTTGACGCGTTGCTGGCACAAGAACCCTTGGTCAGTCGTTTGTTGACGGGAGCCCGGTTGAATCTGGAGGGGCAACAGCGTTGCCCAGTTGGGATGTGGAACAATCTTTTGATCCGGGAACGAATTCGGGATCGGTTGTTTTACTTACGTAATGTGTTGGACTATGTGTTTCAGCCCGCGCTATCCGATCTGCGGCGGTATCCTCTCCCGCGTCCGTTTTGGCCCCTCTACGTCCTCTTACGACCGTTGAAAGCGGTGGAATGCACGATTCGGAAGTACGGTCGTGTCATAGGTGGGGGCATGCTCTTTGGGCGTACTAAGCGGTAACTTCAGCCGAGGACTCGGCGGGTGGATCGGGGTAGCGTACCGTTTCGGTGAGTAAGGGGTGGACACTGGTGTTTGCCGCAATCACACTTTTTGAGTGGAGCTGAAGCGGCTGTCCGTAGCGGTCCGTGCAGTGGCCGCCCGCTTCGGTCACGAGGAGCGCTCCGGCGGCGTAATCCCAGGGAGCGAGTTGATATTCAAAGAAACCTTCAAAGCGGCCGGCAGCGACCCAGCACAGATCCAGCGCGGCTCCTCCCGTGCGGCGAATCCCCCGGATGTTCTTTTTGAAGAGGGCGTGAATACTTTCAAGCGTTCGTTCCATGAGTTGGCCGCGATCATAGAAGAAACCCGTGGCAAGGATGCTTTCCGGCAGCGTATTGCGCTGGGAGACGGCCAAACGTTGTTATTGAATCAAACCATTATTGTTATTTTCTTGTTTTAAAACTATTGTAATGGAATCGAACAATTATGTAAACTAGATAATGTGACACGCTATTTCTAGCCATATAAAGATGGATATTTTGAATTTCTCTGTCCATGCCCTACCACAAACCTTTATTTCGTTACCAATATTGCCATTTTCTGTCTAGATACCAACTAACAATCAAGGAAACCCAACAATCTCTCGAAGAAGAGCAACGACTCCGCGAAGATTATCGGGAGCAAATGGGCATTGCTGAACGTCGCGCCAACGCTCTCCAGGGAGAGTTGGAAGAATCTCGTGCCCTTCTAGAGCAAGCCGACCGTGCTCGCCGCCAGGCTGAAACTCAACTTACCGAAACTCATGAGCAGATGAATGATATGAACGCCCAGCTCCAATCTACTGGTGCTGCTAAAAGAAAACTAGAATCTGAGCTTCAAGCACTAGGTGTAAGTGTTCTAATTTCACTGCATAATTCAAATATTGCAAAAACATTTTGAGCATTGAATCTACTTAAAATTTAAAATTAACTTTTGGAACCTGAAATTTTAAATCTTTAATTCCATAATAAAAATAATGGGCAGTCATATTAGAAAAAGCCGTCCCTGAATAGCTATCAAGTGTTAACTGGGGAAGGGGGATTGTTTTTGGTTATAGTATTTTCAGCTTATCCTTTTTAGGTTCTACAACAGAAAATTAGCCTATTCATGTCTCATTCTACCGCATGTTTATCAATTCTCATTCCAAGGAGGATTGCTTGAGAAACTCTCAACGATCGCTCTCAACGCCGTTCGCGCAGCCTCGTATTTGCGGGACCCGTCGGGCAATTCGCCCCACATGGAGTTTGAGCTGTCGTAGATGATGTAGACGGCGTCTGGCTCTTGGGCACCGACATCGGACACCGGCTGCAAAATCGCCATCAAACTGGCAAAAATGACCAGCAAAACCGGTAAATGCGAGAATTTGTTAGGTCGATTCATTCTTTATGGCCCTCAGCCCGCCGCCCGTGCGGCGGCGCCACATTAGGCTTGAGCTTGGCGTAATGCGATAGCGGCGTTTTGGTGCCGCGATTTTCCCTAGGCGGTTAACAGAGTAGTTGAATGCGCATCAACCTCGACAAGGCACTGGATAGATGGTTGCAAGCGGGCATGATCGACCGCGACGCCGCCGAAGCCATTCGCGCGTTCGAGCGCACCCATTACAAACCATTTTTTGCCAGGTATGCGTACATTCTGGGTGGCTTTTCGATCGTCGTCGGCATTGTTGCGTTGGTGGCCGCCAATTGGCGCTTCATCCCAGATTACCTGAAGCTGGCAGGCCATTTTGGCGCAAGCGGACTGATCGCCGCAGCATTGTACTGGATGGCTGAACGCAAGCGCGGGATCGCCGTCGAGGTATTGGCGTTGATCAGTTTCGGGCTGGTTCTGACCCTGATCGCCCTGATCGGCCAAATCTACCAGATCCAATCGCCGCTTTGGGTCGGTCTGACGAGTTGGATGGTACTGGGAAGTGCCATCGTGCTCGTGTTTGCCCGCAGCAGTTTTGCGATGATCGTCTGGCATTTTCCAGAAGAACCCATAATGGAGGATGATTTGCTTCTCAACAATAATATCACTAATTTAATTTCACAGCCAAATCAGAGACTCTGCATGATTTTCAAGTCCAAAGAGAACCTCGGATCACTTTATAAAATACTGAAAACTATAGAGGTAAGTTATAAATCAAAATACAAAAATGCATCAATGTGCTGGAGTAGTTAGGGGTTAATTTGTTTTAAAGGTGCCCTATTCCTTCAAATCCCGATTCTGGTACTTTTTAAAAGCTTCTACAAGACGCAAGTGCACGTTACGTAATAGAAAATGTTTAGTTATGCAAATGCTACATAATAGGCAGTGTTTTTACTTTGATTGTTTAAAAACCCACAAGGGCCAGGAAAAACTTTCAGGATTTCTTTGACTGTTGTGCAATAGGGTTTGTTTAGTTATGCTTATTTTACATAGTACAGAATGTTTTTTCTTTAAAAACTTGTAAGGCCCAGGTCTTCTTCAGTATTTCCTTAGTTGTTACAAACTAGGCTTTGGCTGTTACGTAAAAGGGAATATTTACTTCAGAATTTCTTTGACTGTTAAGTAATAGGGAATGTTTTTCTAAGAGATGCAGAAGCTTGTTACGTAATATGACAATTTTTGACAATTAATATGACAAAAAAGACATTTTTCTTCAAGACGTTTTTTAAGGCGTTTCAAGGTTTTTTCATACGTTCTTTTAAAGACATTTTTCTTCAAGACGTTTTCAAGACTTTTCAAGACATTCCAAGTCGGTTTTTAAGACATTTTCCTTCAAGACATTTGAGGGGGGTCTTTGACATTGAAAATTCCCACAGTGCTGCTTTCACTTTCATCTGACACCATTTTTGAGAGTTTTCAACTAACTTTAGAAATTCCCATCAATTTGTTTTGCTATAACTTTTAATGCATGAGAGGTGTAGCATGAGTGGGAGACAGTAACAACGGCAATGAAAGGGGTAAAATTAACCTTGACTTGATGTCCACTTAATTAAACAATCTGTGTTGGCTTTTTCTACAATTGGCTATGACTTGACTTTTCCCACAACTATTCCATTTTCAATTCAAAAACCAACGGACTCGGTCCGTTTTTAAGGTCATATTAATCAAAACCAGAGCTGTTCCTAGGAGGGGGGGGAGGCAACCAGGTCAGCTACCCCAGGCACCATAATTGGACACCCACTGGTAATTACCCACTTTGATCATATTTTTGTATAAAATCATATTTTTGTATTTAATCTTTAAAGATTTAAAAATCTTTGCATATGCATCAAGATCACTGAGCAAGTATGAACAGAACTGCTCTCAACAAGAAAAAAGAACTATTTGCCATAGTTTATGGCCCTCAACACTTTCATCACTGCCTGTATAGATGGAAAGTTCAGGTCATTAGGGATCTCTGGTCCCTCAAATCAGCATTAACAAAGCCTCTTCATGTAGTGTCACCAAGAATTCAACACCTCATGATGTATATCCAGCCATGCAACTTGACTTTCAAATATAGGGCTAATAGAGAAGTCCCTGTTGCTAATGCACTTTCAAGATTCCATCTTTCAGATATTGATTGCCAAGAAAATAGACATTTTTTCGTCGTTTGGGCTAATCTGTCGCTTTTCTAAATTTTCTTCGATACGCCTCCACGCCGCTTGGAACTCTTGACTTGTGCCTGTAGTCGTTAGTTCCCCCGGTTGAACAAACGATGGTTCTATATCTTCAGCATCTCGTTTTTTCCTTATTTCGTTAAAGGGTTCACTTAAAACTTGAGGGGTGCCAACAGTTGCAGTTGAATAATGGGTGACTGTTTCCGTAATTACGTAAGTACTGAAGTCATTTATAGTGGACATGATTCTTTTGTTTCTAAACCAAATGGGTAGAACTTTTTGAATTGTTTCAGTTATTGTTTGTGGTCGTTCAATTATGACTACTGATGTTTTCACTTCCGGGAGTGACTTAGAGGTAGGAACTAGCTGCTCGGGAACAATGGCGCCTAGTCGCTGAGAAAACGATGACAGCAGTAACTGGTAAATCAGCGATTCAACTGTCGGAGACGTAGAACAATGAGAAAGGTCATTATTCTTCGTAGAGCTTGCTTCTAACGAAAAATCTGTAAAAGAACAAATCTTCCAATCAAAGAGTGTGAAAATTAGGCTCTTTAAAACTAAGCACGGAGTAAATATATTCCAAGCAGTAATTAAAAAAAGACCTTTTTTGAACATATATCCTCTTGATATATTTTGTCAAATTGAAGGCAAAAAAAGGTAACAAGTTTTTAAACATAATAAAACAGTTCGTGGTAACAAACTTTAAGTAGGGAGCGACCATCAGGTCGCTCCCTACTGTCAGGAAATCACACCATCAGGTTCAGCATGTGCTACTAAGGGACAAAAATTATCTTACTATTATTCCTGCAAATTCAAGGATTATCTAATTAATTTGATTTTGTTTACTTCCGGTATACTTTTCCCAAAAAGTCAGGAAAAAAATTCATAAGAAGAAATTTATGAAAAAAAAGGAAAAAAAAGTCAGATTTATGAAAAAAATTTATGGGAGGGATTTCAGCTCGATCTGCAGGCCACTTGCGAGATCACAGATGCGTGTTTATTTTTTTCCCCAGAACTTATCGCATCAAGTCGATGGTCCTACAATATCGAGAGAGGACTTATTGCAACTAAATTCAAAGTTATAGAGCTCTTTTAAAAGTACCAAAGGGATTAAGCCACGGAAAATTTCGTGGCACATAACTACAATTTTGCTTGCGAGTTATATGCGGTCGGCCTACAGCTGGGGAGGAAAAAGAAGTCATAAGAAGAGATTTATGAAAAAAACTTTATGGGAGGGATTTAAGCTCTCTATTGAATGGAGGCACAGCCGGTAAAGCAATGAATTTCAGTTGGAGTAGTCTCTATCCAGGGGTTCCCAAACTACGATCCGCAGGCCATTTGCGGTCAACTGGAGCATGGTATAAGACCGGGAGACAAAAATCTGTTGCAAAAATCTTAAGCCGATCTGATGTTCCTAGTCGGACTATATTTCTCGCCGTGCTTCTATACTTCCTCCGTAATCACATTTCCACTCAATCAGAATTAAAAAATTTGATTATATAGGGTTCAATTTTATACAGAAAATTTTGTGACTGTTATAATATAGAATTTAATCAATAACAAATTAAATGGAGAATATTTTCTTTTTGTGCTTATTACAGCGTTGAATAGGAAAATGAAAACTAAAGTGAAATTAAATCTTGAACTAATGAGCTTTCAGCAATCATTGTCATTATAAATCAAATATTGTTTAATTTTATTAATTCTTTCCAGGGACTGTTCAAAACATATATAGTTTTCAAAAAAACGCAAATGCCGCAGAAGGTTCTATACTTTTACAGTTAGTGAAGGGGACAGTAGCCAAACTCGTATTTGTAGTTATTTGTATTTGTTTTAAGCCTTGTTTGTATATTCAATTTAAGTTTTACTCGTTTTAGTAATTATTTATTTGTTTATATAATACGTGTTGTAATTTTTTTTGCTCTGACTGTTTATTTAATTTCTGTTCGTTTTGGTTTTCATTTATTCTTTAATAGTACTTTCTGGTTATTTTAATTTTGAATTATGATAGGACTTTTTCCTACTTGCCTTAAACTTTAACTTTAATCTTTACTTTTATTTGAAAACTTTCTTTTTTGGTGTTTTTTTTAATCAATTAAAAGCCAAGATCATCTTCTATTAGAATATAAAATCAATTCAAAGTTGACATTTAGGAAGATAACTAAATTCCACGTAGTTATGATGGCGTTACAGTATGACACTTTAACAGTTGGATATAAATACGAGCAGCTTAGAATTTGGTACAATATTGTAGAAGATGGATGGAATGATTTTATTAAAATAGTTTTCAAAGTACCAGAAGCTGTATTAAGAAGGAAGTTGAGAAAAGCATCCAGGAATTTTATCTAGCTGTTCAAGACACGTAGTTTTCAATAAATTGTAAATGACGTAGCAGGCTTTAATCTTTTACGATTAGGGGAGAGGGCTGCAGTCAAAATCTTATGGAAGCGGTTTTTGTTTATTTTAGGTTTCATTTGACTGTTTACGTAATTTATGTTTGTTTTGCGGTTCATTTACTCGTTCAATAGTTATTGCTGGTCGTTTTCAGTTTGAATTATTATAGGATATTATTTCTGTTGGTGATTTTATTTTTATGGTTTATTTAATTTCTGATGTTTTGGGTTTCATTTATTGACTAATAGTAATTTCTAGTCAATTTCTTAGGAATTAACTTCTGCTGGTCTTCAATTTAATATGGCTCTTTACTTTTCTTTGGGAAAGTTCTTTTCCAGAAAGTTTTCTTTTAATTAATAAAAAGAAAAGTAGGTTACTTTACCTACGCTAAAACAGAAACTACTGAAAAATAAATTTGTTCCCACGATTAAAACAGGCATAGACCCCAGAAGCGTCATTTACCTGTCCCAGATTAACAACTCTTTTTAAGGGGGCATGCGCCCACCCCCTCCACAGGAGGTCGAAATTTGGGTAAATTTGCCATTTCAACACAATTTAGTTGGAATAAAAGCGAAAATATCACTTGATGCCTTTTTTATGTACTTTCATAATCAATGATTACTTCCCAGGGAAAATATATTTTGAGCCCTTAATAGGGCCCCAAGAGAAAAAACAGTCAAAAGTAGGCCTAACCAAAAGTCTAGAAATATGCTGTAAAAACAAATTCAGTGAAAAAAATTGCCACTCAATAAGACGACTTCTCAGACTACTTGTTTTTTGAACTAAGATCACATTTTTTTTCCAATATTTCTAATTCAACACAAAAACGTCCAAATTTAGAGTGCCATATCTCCTTGTATTTTAAATCCAGCAATTGTACTTTAAAGCTACCAATGTCAGTTTCAAGGGATAAAAATTCAACTCGGTTTTCGTAGCAATTAGAGGATTTTTAACAAATGCTTAAGTTTGTGTACTGTTTTTAAATTCCTGAAACCTGGCGATGCTTCCCTCATATTTAAAATTAGTATTTTAAAACGGTATCTGTCAATAGAGGAATTATATTCTTGGTGATGCTTCAGCAAGCTCGGAATTGAAACAACGTTTCCCTTTCAGAATTCTGAGCAAAAAGGGATATTTTGTTTTCGAATGTTATTACTTCTCCTAACATCTACAAAATTAATTTTCCTTTTCCTTGTAGTTTACTGTTAACCTGATTTAGATGAAACATAACGTCTTTATCATGAAATAAAAGTTTTGGTTCCACTGATTGTCTGTTAGTTCTAGATAGTAAACGCCTTTCTCTGGGAGGATTGCTTTGATTTCCGAAAAAAGGAATGCGAAGCGTTTTATAACGATCTCTCTTGATAACCAATGTACCTCGCTATGAAGCAGAAGATCCTTATACTTACTCTGCATTTCAAATAAAATTCTGTGAATTGGTGACGATCGAGCTAAAATGGAGTTGAGAATGCTAATCCCTAATTCCATAGCTTTACCCATTTCATTCGGAAATGTTTATAGCTCAAAGCGCTTCTTGGTAACGATTCTTGATTGCAGTTTGCGATAGTTTTAATGTAGCCTCCTTAAAACATGGTTAAAACGTTTAGTTAAAAGTTTTGATTCCTTGGTTTGTTAGTTTAACTGGATGAACTGTTTTCTAAAATTTGTCAAAAAATTCAGAAATTTTCATACTTACGTAAGGTGAGTTTGATCTCGGATGGAGAAAGAATCTATGAGGGTTATGTATCTTTATTATACTGCATAGGCGAATTATAAGTGAAAATTAAAAATATTGTAGTAAAAATGGCAGAAAACTCAATTCCAGGGATCAAGGAATATTGTATTGAGCACTGACGATTTCGTATAAACCAACTGTAGAAGAGAGTTCGAAATTGTTACGAAAACTTAACGTTTCTATGTTTAAAAAAAGCCGTACTGTGATGGAATCTTCCCTTTTCTTTTTTTATTTCTGGAGTGCAGAAATGTTTCTTTTGTGCTTGATTTAAAAAAAGGAAAAAGGATTCCAACAATACAGACGTCAAGAAGGGGTTACACACCTTTTTTATGGTCTTTTCCTTCAACGCTGATGAAAATGAAGTTGTCGACATCACAGAAGACTTGATTGCCACCATGAGTAAGTAGCTCAGCGGCATGAAACCCAAGTTCTGACGGATCTAACTAACCAGAATCATCTTTCAATATCCATGCGTGCCGTAGTCCAACGAGTCTCTGAAGCAAGCGTCACTGTTGATGAGCAAGTTGTTGGCGCGATCAATCTGGGGTTGATGGTCCTGCTTGGCGTTGAGCCGGAAGATACGGAGCAAGACTATCATACCTATCTCTTCTTCCTCTATCTCTATCATCATGTCTTCTATAGTCTTTATCTGCACTCTTTTCATTTTTTGGTGGTTTATCAATGCTTGGTGGTTTGTTAAAGCTGGATGGTATATCTCCATATGCTTGCTCTTCTGTGTAATTTTGCGCTTCAACGAACTGGGAATAATCAGGTTGATGAAATTGATTTACAACTTGACTTGCAGGTGCAGGCTGACTTTGTTCAGTCCCACTCTTCAGATAGCTAGGCTTTAAAAGAGACATACCACCAGTATTCACGACCGGTTTTGGAACCGGCATTCCAATTGGGGTTCTATTTGCCCCTGTCATAGACATTTTTGTCGAGTTGCACTATTATTTCTTTTAGAAATTGATTCTTATTTGCAATGGCGTATTTTATCATGAAAATGATGAACGCCTGATACTAATGAAGGAGAATAGAACCAGCGCTAACTATAAAGATAATTTATATGAAAACAACAACCAACGAAATTCTTATAGGCTAATCATAAACAGGTCTATTTTATTGTTTGTGATCTTTATAAATCCTAAAAAAAAAGCTAGGTTTCGTTGGGGGTGGGGCGCTATTTCCCCTAATAATTTTGAGAGAAAAAGCTGTTATATAGCCCATGCCCCTTGACTCTCCAGATGTTGATCAATTATTCATATAGACCCGTTCCTGGCGAGAAGATCGCCCATTTCAAAGTAATAATACCTCCAAGTCTTGGGCCAATATCTTTTGTCTTACCAACGGTGATGAAATGGCTTCTAAGTTTTCAGCTGATCGCCGGCCGGCAGGTGCGGCGCCCGGGCGCGACATTGGCGGTACCCGACCATAACGTCCCGACCGAAGACCGGGCGGCCGGCATCAGCGATGAGGAAAGCCGCATCCAAGTCGAAACCTTGCAAAAGAACTGCGAGGATTTCGGCATTACGTTATTTGGCATGAACGATCCTCGCCAGGGCATTGTCCACATCATCGGGCCCGAACAGGGATTTACCCAGCCCGGCATGACCATCGTTTGCGGCGATTCCCACACCGCGACCCATGGGGCGTTCGGCGCGCTGGCCTTCGGTATCGGTACGAGCGAGGTCGAGCACGTTCTCGCCACCCAGACGCTGCCACAGGCGCGGGCCGCCAATATGCGGATCACCGTCGACGGCGCGCTGCCGCTCGGGCTGACGGCCAAGGACATTATTTTGGCCATCATCGGCCAAATCGGAACGGCTGGCGGTACCGGCCATGTGATCGAATATGCCGGTCAAGCGATCCGCGATTTGTCGATGGAAGGCCGGATGACGGTCTGCAACATGTCCATCGAGGGCGGGGCACGGGCCGGCTTGATTGCGCCTGATGAGACGACATTCGAATACATCAAGGGCCGCCCGCTGGCGCCCAAGGGCGAACAATGGGACCAGGCGGTCGCCTATTGGCGCACGCTGCCCAGCGATGAAGGCGCCCGGTACGACCGCGAAGAAACATTGGATGTGGCCGATATCGCGCCGCAGGTCACCTGGGGCACCAGCCCGCAGGATGTCGCCCCGATAACGGGCGAAGTGCCTGACCCTGGCAGCTCTTGAAGACATCACATTTAAGGGTATTGCAGTTGGATCAACGGGAGGGTTCTACGACTGCGCATGATGCTCGTGGTAGACCTCTCCTCACGGAAAAGAGATGACTATTGAATTCTTTTCTGTTCCACTCTTCAGAATGGACATGACTTGTATCATTTTCTATCCAGCAAGGAACTTCATAGAAAACAGAACTGTAGAAATGAAGTTTTTTCGCTGAAGAAGTTGATGGCATAGAAATGGGCGACAAAATAACTGCGAGACTCATATTTTTGGATATTGTTTTGCCTCTTTTTGTCCAGGTTAAGGTCAAACTTAAACTCTTTATTATAAGTGAAGTATCTTCTCTCAGCTGTGATACAGATTCAAAGATCAGTGTTGTCCGTTGCCATTACCACTTAACATCCTATCTGTTTAGAAAAGCAGCCAAGACTTCCACAAATCTATGTTTATTCATTTTTGATGATAAAATCTGTTGTTTTCAACTTTCAACACGAAAAAAAGAAAAAAAAAAATCCTTTGTGACTACCCAATCCTGCTTTGTGTCTCCAGAACGTGTTGATGAAATATTTTATATTGAGCCCATTTTGGTGTCTATGAAAAATAATTTTTTTTTGATATTTTTAGATATATACTAGGAAAAAAACGGCAATTTTAAAGCATTTTTTTTTTAAACCAAAGCTACTGATAGAGTGAAATCTATACATGATTAAATTTATGTAAGGCTGTTTTAATTAAATTGACTGTATTGCTTATTTGCTAATTGTGGTAAGTCAGTGGAATCAAATGATGCATGGCGGCTGAAATGTGATGCTTAAACAAATCAATTAGACATCCTTCTTGACGTACTTTCCCCGGCTTAGCGTAAAACGAGGTAATTGCACCAGCTATCGTTTACTCGATATAAACAGATCAGGGTCAAAAACTAGCCCTACGTGATGCTTTCCAGGTCATGAAAATTTCCCGTTTTATAGCTGTTGTTGTCTCGTCAGAGTGATGAATACCCGCCTCATCAAAGGGATTGATAAACATGTTGAAATGCCTTTATTCTTAAAGAATATTCAACACCTCCGTCTTCTGAATAGATCCTTGATTTTAGGGTAACTACTGATTTTAAGGGAGTGGAGCCATTGAAAATTAAGTATAAATTAATAAATAATCTTTGACTGATGATACATCACTGCTAGTAACAAAATATCCCTCCCGGTATATAAAGAGGGTTTTTTTGGGGGGAGGGGGGCTAAAAACACGACAGGGCTCATTTTTAGACTTCTATTTTTAGTTTTTCTAAGGAGGGGTATCCCTTTTCTTAACATCAGATCAGAGGAAACTCTCCCCATTTTTCTGGTTATGCGCGTAAGAATCCATCCATTTGGCCCTCTAAGTTAATAAATGCCTTGAAAATTTACATCTGGTGAGTAAATATCTCTCCAAATATATAGAGAGTCCTGTATGGTAACATCAAAAATATTTTTTTCTCTGGGTAGGGGGAGTCAAACACGACAAAGTTCATCTTCAGACCTTTATTTTCAATTTTTTCAAGGAAGCTCTTTCTGACCTCAGATCCGAGGCAACCCTCCCCCATTCCTGCTTAGCCAACGTTGTCATATACTCATTTTTATCTTATATCAGATAATAGTTGTCACACGCAAAGAGCAGCTTTTTCTATAGAATACGTTGGTGTGAAATTACGGAACAGTATTCCGCTGGAAATAAAAGATTCTTTTTCAGTTCCGTCATTTCGGTACTATTATAAAGACATCTTGTTTCTACTAGAACAAATGAATAATGTTTATGAGGATTCTCTTTTTTTTTTAATCTTTTTTGTGTAGTGCACAGTGCCTTTTTTCAGTATCCTTTCTGTTTGGGTATTGCAGTATTCTTCCTTTTTTAAGTATTCTCTCAGTATCCTTTCGGTCTCTAAGCTCAACACTTTGTTGTTCTCTCAATGATCAGTGATACATTAATGTGAATACTTTAGCTCTCCAGGGGCTACATTTAGGCCCTAGCGATAATTGATAAGTCCCTGGAGTTGTGTTTTTTTGTGTGTTTATATTCAATAAACTCAAAGTTCAAAGTTCTTTACATTTGGCCCAACTTGAACGAAGAATTTTTGCAAGAAGTGTACAACAAGCGTATTTGTGTATAGCCTTTTCTGCATATCTTCGGAAAATCACAATGAACTTGAATTGAATAAAACCTAGAGAAGTTGACATTCACGTTTTTAGTAAGTTTGAAACAATTAAGTTAAATTTTTGTCTGCTCTGTAGCGCAGTATTGTTTGTGGCTCCCGTAGTTACAATTCCTGTTCAAACAGTTCGTGGTAACGAACTGTAGTAAGGAGCGACCCGGCTCAATAGTAACCAAAACTCTAAAAGCCGCCAGCCCACCGCCAGGAAATTCGGCCAACGACAATACCGGCTTCACAAAACGCTCATCGACGTTTTCAAAGCGCCCCGTTGCTGCCAACTTCGCCACGCCACGCAGCGTGCCGACCCAAAGGCCTTCGTCAGTGGCATACAACTGGCCAATCTGATGATGGGGCAGGCCGAAATCCTCGTCCACCACCTCAAATCGACCGCTGCGACTCATGCGTACCAGCCGCCGGTCGGCGGTTTCCAGCCACAGGTAGTCAAAGGCCCACAGCAACGAGACAAATCGGTTACCCGGCAGTTCCGGATTGCTGGCGCGATTAATGGTGACAAACTCGCGGCCATCGAAGCGCACCAAGCCGTCGAAGGTTGCCAGCCACAGATACCCATCGGGTCCTTGCTCGATGGCGTTGATGGCGTTAACGGGCAGACCGTCGTCCACGGTCCAGCGATCAATCAGGTAGTGATCACGGTCAAGAAAACCGACCTCCTGGGCCCCTACCCCAGAAGCCAGCAGCAGCAACAACCCCTTGAAGCTGACCCCAAGCCCTCGCATGGGTGAATTTTAGCCTCCATTGCTCAGGCAGCGAAGCAGCGCCGTCCGAAGCCGTATCGGGCGTGTCGCATGGGGCGAAGTTCAAGGGGGCAACCTCATGTCGAACGCCCGCAACATTCCGGATAACGCCCTACGCCACTGGCGAGCCAAGCTTTGTGCACCCTGTTCCACCTCAACCAATGGAGGCTGTAATGATCCGAAGAATAAGCTTAGCGATTGCCGGTGCCCTGCTGTTATGCCCGTGATTTCAAATTGGCTGACAATGTTAGCTTTTTCACTCAATTCTGCCTTTACTGCCTCCATCCATGGCATATTTGGTGTTGGCTCTACAAACGTCTCCATTTCAGGCATTTCACCTTCGTGCTTTTCTGCTTTATTTATCCCACAAAAAAGGTCTTCTGGTCTTTCTGGATCATTATTTTATCTTTCTTTCTATCTCCTTTTTATCATATTTCTTAAGTTTCACTTTCTTGTACCGGAGTTTGTCATGCCACTGCTCTTTCACCGCTCTCAGATTTTTTGAGGTCACTTTATCTCCTTTTTCGTTGCCTTTCTCTGTTGCTTTCATCGATGTAACTCGTTTCCTGCTCTCGCTTTATCTTGTCTCAACCTTGTCATCTCAGCTTTCAGCTTGCATTCTCTTCTATTTCCACCTTCTGCTTTTTTGCCTCCCCTGGTTCATTTCTTTTGGTTTCACTCACATCATTTATGCAACGACTTTTCCCATAGCATAGACCAAATTAGTAGTCTTGAATATAGTATCTGCATTTTGAAGGTACTTATTAAGGTTTTGTTTGCTCTTTGAAGAGTCTCAACATCTTGCTTTACCTTGCAGTCTTTCTCTTGGTTCTATGCGGATTTCTGTAGCATGATCTAACTACTCCAATTCTACTTTATTCTATTTTATTCTAAAAATCGTTCCAGTTCTTTATCCTTCTCTGTCAATTCCACATCCGTCTGCACCTCTAATACTATTTCGTCATCATCATTCTGTCCCTCATTCTCCTCTATTTCATCGTTTCGTTCAATTCCCAAGGGCCGAAGCACGCACGATCCAACCGCCGTGTTGGAGAGTTGCAAGCCGAACCGACCACGACGGATGGTCCGACTTCGGGAACCGTTTCGAAAAGGAAATCCCATCACCAAATGGTCGATGCACAAGGTGCCGCGCCGGCAAAGCAACGTCTAAGCTGACGGGGGGCTGCTTGCCATCTTCCATGGACTGGGAACCAGAAAGAAGTTGGACAGCAGCCAATGATCCCTCTCGCAGGTCGCGCACCTTGAACAACGGCACACCTGCCCCCTGCCCAATGTCGATAAGGGCCGCTTTGCCATTCGAGCCACTCTTCGTTACTCGGCCGACAAGCACGCTGCCTGCGACCAACGATTCCGATTGACGCTCAGCCACCAGTTCAAGGACCTTTCCACCGACAACTCTCGCAGAATAGGTCACGTCATCAAGGTCAACGATTTCGATAGCCGCGCTTGCCTGTTGGGTCACGATCACACACCCCTATTCGGCACTGCAAAGCCCGCGGCGGAAAGCAACGTTGCCGTTTCGGCTAGCGGCAATCCGACGATCGACGAGTGAGAGCCTGCAATCCAGGGGATAAATGCGCTCGCAAGACCTTGGATCGCATAACCGCCGGCCTTTCCGCGCCATTCGCCTGATTTGAGGTAGCCACTGATTTCACCCTCGGCCAGTCGCTTGACCCGAACGATGCTCTCCACTGTCCGAGATCTTTGAAAGCCACCACTGTCGACAACACACAGCGCCGTGAGTACTCGATGGCGGCGACCTGAGAGTAGTTCCAAACATTCCGTCCTATTTCACTTTTTGTGTTTGTTATAAGGCTTGATTTTCTATATCTTTCTGAGGTTAGATTTTTATCGATATTTTTCATTACTCTACATTGAGGACGGTCAAGCCGAGGTCTTGATAAAATATTTGCATTGTAATCTGCGTTATTTTTTCATAGCTGTTCTATCAAACAGTTTGTGGCAACGGACTGTTGAATAGTAATCAAAACTCTAAAAAACGTAAATGGATACCGATAGATCTATCAAAATAATCGATATCAAAATCATCAACTTGTGATGTATCCATCGGATGTGAATTCATTTTATCCAGCGGTAATCGTACCGGCCCAGTGGCCCCCCTAGAATACTGGAAAAGGGCTCATTCAAACGGAAATTGAAACTTCTATTGCCCTTTTTAAGTAACCCAAAAGATTGAAGGGTAACTAGGCACCTTTCACGCCCTTTTTGCCTAAATTTTTCGGTAAAATTTTTTTAAGTCTTTTGATAGCTATTTGTTCATCATAGTTGAAAGGCCCAATAACTGTGCCTTTGGATATGACATGAACCCCACAGCCCCAGGGGAAAAGTGTTCAAGCTATTAAATTGGCCCATTGCTTACGCATTGTATTTATTATTGGGAATAAATGTATATAGTATGTAAAAATAGTATGTATTTGTCGGGTGGGGGAGCACTTTGTGGTTTTTCCATTTAGAGAGTTTCCAGAGGGTGAACTTGTAAGGGGAATTTTACTTTTGGGGATTTTGCAAGAATTTCTATACAAAATTATTTTTATATGTCTTCCTTTCTCTTTTAATGACTATCATATACCCAGACTGGCCGCATTCACGTTTCAGAGTCAACTTTAACAATTAACAGAGCAAAAAAAGGCGTAATCGGTCAAAACAGAAAAAGAACGAGAGGAAGATCGAAAAAAATTAGGGCCGATATGTCAAAAATGAATTAAAAACAATTAAAACTAATGGAATTTGTAAAGAAATGAAACCAGATAATAAAAATACAAAGAGGGTCCAAACGAAGGAAATGGTATAAACAACAAGGAAGGGGGAAGTACTGATATAGTTTATTGGCCTTTCGGTGGGTTTTTTTTGGTAGTGTAGGCAACATAAGTTTCAAGAAGTGGAAGTTTTTAGGGAAAAGTATGGTACCCTTTTTTTTTAATTGTGTCTAATCAAAACAATGTTTAATAAGGAAGAATTAAAGTGGATAATACCAACAAGAGGAAATTTTTCAGAACGCAATAATAAGAGAAAATAATTGGGAAGGATGAGGTCAAAGATGAATCTTATTTTTCTCCAATTTAAATCCTTTCATTCATCTTTTGTGTGTTTGTAAGAATTGAAAAAGATTGAGATTCCTGGTTATATTGAAAGGGAGGAATAGGTGGATACTATAGTCAGTGAAAATTATTTTGAAGAGATAATAAAGCTTGGAAGAGTGGCTGATATAAGTATGGTACATAGAGCTATTTTCTTTCATTTATTAATTCAGTTTTGAATTAAGGGTGTGTTTTTAATATTAAGTTTTATGTTCTTGAGAATCCTTTTATTAACTATTGGCCATAACCGCTACAATTCTTAATAAAGAATCAGTGACGTGTGCATGGCGCGCACCCAGGTGTCTGATGGAGTTTCACCATGTAATAAATTCAGGAAATGACCACCGATGGAATCATCATCGGTTTCCACTTCAATACGCTTGCCATTAACAGCATAGTGATACCAGTACAACAACATGGACCCAAAGCTGGCCATCATACGGTCGGCAATGTCGCGGGCACCTGCAGAGTTATGGTCTTCTTTCTCTGGCATAACCGCGCCAAGATGAGAACAACCGGTGCGTAAAACATCCATGGGATGGGCCGATGGTGGCAGCTGTTCAAGGGCCGCCTTTAAAGAAACCGGTAAACCACGTAGTGAACGCAGTTTGGATTTATAGGCATCCAGTTCCGATTGAATCGGCAACTTGCCATGTACCAGTAAATAAGCGATCTCTTCAAACTCACAAGTCTCGGCAATGTCGAGAATGTCATAACCACGGTAATGCAAGTCATTACCGGTTAAGCCGACAGTACATAACGCAGTATTGCCCGCCGCGGTACGACTCAAAGCCACGGACTTCTTCGGTTTCGGTTTTGCTGTTGATTTCTTGTTCATGATGTTCCTCCGGAAAATAGTTCATCCAGCTTTTTTTCGTATTCGTGATAACCCAGGTATTCATATAATTCAGCACGCGTCTGCATGGTATCGACCACGTTTTGTTGTGTGCCGTCTTGGCGCAGACTTTGATAGACCTTCAAGGCAGCGGCATTCATTGCTCGAAAGGCAGACAAGGGATACAAGGCCATACTGACATTGACCGAGGCCAGTTCTTCGGCTATGTAGCCGGTGAGAGAAAAGTAAAGATACAATTTTTAGGGACCAAGTTGAAAAGAACATAGTGCCATTCACGAAGACCGGAGCTATAAACTTCCGATAAGCCATCCCAACCCGTGTAGCGATCTAGTGCTAGTCTGCTGTCAATTTTTATGTCATTTTAAGCATTACTACGTCTATAAAAAAAATTAACAAGCATTTATTTTACGATGCAAAATAGACTGCGTTTTCTTTTCATTTCAGAGGAGCTGGACCTGCTTTAACTCAGCCTCTAGTCACTCCCCTTCCATTTACTCCTTCATCCGAAGCGTGGACACAGCCACAGATGCCAGTGACCCCGGCTACACCTAATATGACCTTATCTTTCACCACAGAGAGTATGTCAGGATTTGCCGTGACAGAACAACCTATACAAACAACAGTATTTCCACCGTTTACCGAAAAAGTGCCTACCGGACCTGTGATATCTAGATTTCCAGCTGGGCCAGAATCAGTTACGGTAGCCGCTCCTTCTATAGTAGAAACTACACCTCCAATCGATATGATTACACCCATTGGTTCATTTGGCATGACACCAGTCCCAAGGTTTGAAATGACAACAGGAACAGCAAAAAATTTTATAGAGAGGGGAAAAACAAAAGAAAAGTTTTTATAAGCTTTCTTTTACCGGTTTTAACAGCCAGTTTTTGAGCGTTTTGTTTTATGCCTCCAATGTGTATCTAATAGCAATAAAAATAACAATAACAATAAAACTGGTAATAATAGTGATACAATAAATCAATAATAATAGTGTTATTTTTCCAATCATTTATTATTATTGATAATGGAAGCTTGGATGACATGGTATTATAGGTGACAGTTAGCTGACAGTTGGCATTTGGGAAAATACCTATTGCGTTACTACTTTAAAACGTCGTAATATTTTTATTTTCATAGCAAATTACTGGTCTTATAAAAAAAATAGTTCACTTTTTTCTCAAACTAAAAAATTTGAATGATTATTTAATGTTTGATAATAACGTCTAGAAGATTCTAGTATTACAACCTTGCAAACAGTAACAAATTTCAATATCGTATATAGTTCCGATTATAAAAAAAATATCCCTTTAGATCGTACTTATTTTAATCAGCGGTCTTTGTCTAATTTTAAAAATAATGAGAATATAAATTGGAATTTTCTAAATGAGTGTAAATCTTACAATGAAAAAAATGAGCAAAATTATGATAAGATGATTTTGTTGCTCAATTGTGTGTCACTATCACTCCTTTGGTGTCATTAAAACTCCTTGGGTGTCATTAGGTTTCATTAAAACTCCCTCTTAGTCCTCCTGTCCTGGCATCTCCTATGAATTGTGGGACAGAATAGGCAGTTCAAAAAACATGTCTAAAACTTATTTTCAAACAGGATAAAGGGCTTTACATTTCCCTTCTTTGGAGAGCAAGTCTAGTCACCCTTAAGTTAATGAGACTACAAATTTCCTTGCGTTTTGCTATTTTCCCTAGTGAACATTTACCCACCCCCAAGTCAGGGATGGATCAAGGATTTTTTTGAAAAGGGGGGGGGGCGCATAATAGGTTGCTCCAGGACGTTGAGCATTCTTACCTGAGCCGAGGATGGAAATAAAAAGGGGTGGGGAAAATTGAACCCAAGGATTAAAATTCCCCTCAAGCTCGTGAGTGGGTGTCCTTGAACTACGTAAAAGAACAAGAGCTAAGAGCTCATATGGCACTTGAGACGAGGTCGGAAGAGCATGAGCTCTTATGGCAGGAGCTCAAGCAAAATTCTAAGAATCAATAGATTGATTTAAAAGGAAAATCAGAGGCTTAATGCCGCTCGGGATTTAAGGGAAATAAGAGTTCTGATACACAAGGTCCTTCTAAGTATCAAAATTCATTAAGATCCAATCACCCACTCTTAGATTAAAAATACCTCATTTTTTCTAAGTTTTCCTCTCCCTTCAGCCCCCCAGATGGTCGAATCGGAGAAAACGACTTTATCAAGTCAATTTGTTCAAGTCCCTGACACGCCTACCAATTTTCATCGTCCTAGCACGTCCAGAAGCACCGAACTCGCCAAAGCACTGGACCCTCTAACTCCCCCAAAGAGGGCAGATCCAGTCCGGTCACGTCACGTATCTACGACATTTGCTTATGCTACCCACCACGTTTCATCCCGATCTCTCCACTCTAAGCGTTTGCCAAGATTTCCAGTTTCCACCTCCAACTCCCCCCAAATGTCACCGGATCTAGTCGGAATTTAAAATAAGAGCTCTGAGACCTGTGTTCCTTCTAAATATCAAATTTCATTAAAATCCGGTCACCCGCTCTTAGGTTTAAGATACCTCAATTTTTCCAAATTAACACCCTCACCCCAGGATGTAATCCCATTTGAAAATTTATTTGAAAACACTGTATACTCAGGGGACTAATAAACGACAAATATTTTAACCTATTCAAAAACTTTAAGACCAGAAACACGCCACAATCCATTAAAGTAACCTAATATGGCAAAAATTACGTACAAAAAAAATAGAAAAGCAGTGAAAACATAGGAGTAAAAAAATAAAAAGACGAAATTGAGTGAACAAAACCTGGCGCACCACGCTCATATAAATAAAGCTATTCCAAAGGTATTTTAACCAATATCCATATGATATACACTTTTAGCTTTTTTAGGGCAGTTAAAGTATCAAATCTCCTTATTTCTTGGAGAAAAAAAGATATATTTTTCTCCGACCGAACTCTCACTATTTCATTTGTTCATCTAATTTTCGGTTTTATATTTTCATCCTCAAGTTTTCACAGTTTTCAGTTTTTGATCATGTAAGATCGCCTTTTTTGGTTCCAAGATAATTCAACCACCACAACTCAAACACAAAACAACCAACCACTCCTAACACAGCTACCACATAGGTTAACTACCTGAAATTCAACCGCCAAACAACTGAACCACGATCAAATCGACTACCAAGCAACTCAACCACCATGAATTTAACTACCACTTAATTTAACTAACTTAAATTCAACCACTAAATAGCTCAACCACCATGAAATCAACCACCGTACAGCTTAACGACTACATAACTCAGATCTGTTTTAATTTTTGTCTCGTGAGGGATTTTTAATATTTTTTTTTTAAAGGAGCGAAAACTGAAATATTGCAATACCACGGACTACATCCTCGCCCTGCCCGCGTCCTCCCGCACATCCAAGGAGCCGAGCGGCGCGCTCTTCGGCGTCCTGCGCCTGCGCACCGACATGGCCGGTCTCGACCGGGCGGTCGAGGCTGCCGCGCGGCTCCTCGAGTCCACCGGATGGAGCAACCTGGACTCGTGGCCCTTGAGCAACTGGGGACCCGAGGGCCGGGGGTCGAACACGATCCCGCTGCGCGTGATGGCGCGCGCCATCACGCAGGCGCGCGGGACCATGGTCAAGAGCGCGGCCACGAACTGGTTCCACGTGAACAGCGACCTCTCGTTCGAGGAACGCTGGGGGCAGCTCCTTGCCTGGGCGGCCGAGGCTCGTGACGAGGCCCTGCGCCGCGAAGCCCTGCGGCATGCGGCCCAGCACGCACGCAGCGACCTCGAGCGGCTGACGGCCCTCGTCGCAGGCGCGGACACGCCCCCCGATCTGGCGCGCGACTTCATGCAGGGGCTCTACAGCAACCGAGCGCATGCGGACCTGCCCTGGAGCGAGGAGACCCTCACGCGCCTCGTCGAGATCACCGCGCGGGATCCGTACCGGCGCAGCCAGCGGGGGGCCCCCCGCAACTGGGTCACGGGAGGCAAGAACATCCGCGTGCGCATGCCCTACGGCAATCCGTACGCCGGCGTACTCATGAACCTCCTCCACGACGGACCGCACACGCCCACGTTCTTCCGCGCCGCGATCCTCCACCCGGAGCGCTTCGATCGGGACTTCTGGTACCTGCTCGGCGAGACCTGGAAGCAGTCGGAAACTTTAGTCTGTAGATTCATCCCTGAAAGTTTCATTGTCCTAACATAAACCCTTTCTGAGATAGCAAGAAGTCAATTAACTAAAATTTTACCTTTATCTAAATAAAAGAAACATGTACCAAGATTAGATTAAGAGAAATACGACAAAAATAAGCTAACTTAATATGAGAAAAAATTGAAAATCCTTTCCCGCCATTTTTTATTTTAAATGTGGCCGGTTTTAAGTAATAACATGAAATTCTTATCGAAAGTGATAAAATCCCTTTCTCTTCTATGCTCAACTATAGACAAAAGTCGCGTGCTCGATCAGGAAAATAAACCTTTTAAAACCTTTTAAAGTATGAGCGGTGTTTTACAAGCTCAAATATTCTACCAACTGGATGAAAACATTGAAGCAGGGCGCTTGGCCTCTCCCCATACCCGTGAAACCTTTAAATCTCATGTGTCTTTGCTTGAACTGTATACCTTGGCCTCATGATGACAAATTCGTATGATTTTGATTGAATACCCGTTTTGGCATCTTCAGGCAATTGACTTTAGTTGAACTGGTATTTTACAGATCAAAAGTAACTGCTTTGCCCTATGCAAGAGTACTTGTGATCGTTTCTTTCCCGGGAATCATGGGAAAAAAACTCTATCATTGGATTAGAAAAAAGAGCCAAAATAAGTTATTTCTTTCACTAGCCTAATTTCTTTTCATTTGTAGTAAAATTTACGTACTTACTCTGTATTGTTTATCAATCAAACAGTTCGTGGTAACGAACTGTAGTAAGGAGCGACCCGGCTCAATACTTACAATTAAAAAGTTAAAACTTCCAACATGGGGATCCAGTGATAGGTTACAATTTTGGTTGTAAAAACAGCATATATTCAAGATATATACTCATCCTGAAATACAAGAACAGGTTAGAAAGAACACTTTGAAGATGGGAGTTATAAAATAGAAAGCAATTCAATTGCGTCATACCTTCATTTGAAACTACTTCTACACCTTCCTGATCATCCCTTTCTTCATTTGTAGGTTTATCTAAAATTATAAGGAAACAAAAAAGGTATTAAATAGAAAAATAACTTAATGAGCATACAGCGTAGTATATATTAGCCAAAGGTATTCTTATCTTTTTGTTAATAATAAAAAAAAAAAAAAAACTTTAATGTGCAAAAAGGCTGAACCCAATTAGTCATCATAATCCAGGAGGATTTAAGAGCAAGGAAATTTATGTAACCCCTGACTAATTGGGTTGACTGATGACTAATTGGGTTCAACCCAATTAGTTGTCATAATCCAGGAGGATTTGAGAGCAAGGAAATTTGTGTAAAAACGTGACAAAACATTGCATAGACACTAAACAAGGGTTGAAACTAGAATTGCACAGACAATTACGTGGAGACAGTCTTAGGATCAAAACCTTTCTTCTTTTCTGCAATAAAAAACAAACTACATTAAAAGCCGAATAGTTGATCAATTGACTATAAATTACATGAAAATAACCAGTATCTTCAAGTTGGAGACTTGATGTGAACATAAATTTTCCTATTTGCATAGCAAACATAAAATATGTTATTCTATATGAATTTAGTGGTGTCATCTGCTGTAACCATGAGTTTACTTTACACAAATCGAATAAATCAGGGAAGTATGCTTAAATTCAAAGAGCATAATCTTAAAACTACGGAATGTATGTAGCCTGAAGCGAAAATACAACGAAAATTCATGATTTGAAGTCGATTTAGCGGTGTTCTGCGCTTTCCAAAAGCTTCTCTTTCTGTGTGACCCACACAGATCGAGCAGTAAAAGAATGATGGAAAATTTATGTACACAGCCTTCCGTAGCGGGACAAAAGTTACCCTTGCTTATATTGCCCGGACACAAACAAAAGATGTCAGTTTTACTTCGTAAACGAACAGTTTTGGTAACTACCTGTTTCTTAGACTAGAAAAGTGGGATGGTGCACTGGGGCTTAAACTCAAAGTAGCCCATTTCGGCTACTTGGGCCTCCAGAAAGAATCACCGCATCCTTTTTCTTGACTTCCTTTGCTCAATTACATCATTACGGTCTGTTTTCTATGTCACTACCTTTTCTAGATTCACGAGCTATCGGAAATGGTTGGGTATAGGGAGCATACTGGACATATGACGTGATGGAATGCTGAGTCCCTGTGTGGCGACGCAGATCTACTTTTCTCTAAAAAAAAGGTAATAATCAATTTTACTTTACACTTTTTTTCTGCAAAACTACAAAAATTGTCAGCACCTGACTTATCATCTTCTCAGTCACCTAGTAAAACAGTTTGTGGTAACAAACTATATTAGGGAGCGATGCAGCTCAATAGTAACTGAAATTCCAGAAACTAAATTTTGAATGCGAATGTCTTAACTAGAATAAATTTGAAAATATACGTTTTCAGAGAGCGGTTGTTGCAGATAAAATTGCTCTTAGTAAACCATATTTTACACTCACATCAACATTTTCTGCGTTGAAAAGATTTAGAGATGAGGTGACTAAAGGATGAGGTGTTTTATTTGGTTGATATACCATTTCTAGGAAAATAATTTTTTCTGATTTAAAAATTTTTAATCTTGGTTTCTTTTTGTTCTTTGACAAGTGCGATATTTTACGTTTCCGGCCTGAATTGAGACCGATCAGTGATGAGGTGTTTCTAGCCCTTTTCAAACCGTTTCCACCTTTTCGTGATTTCAATCGCGTATCGAGGGATCGTGCACTGGACCTGAGATTATGTAAAATCCTTCCTAGAGCCCCGATCATGTAGTTTAAAGGATTCAAAATCCACGGTAACCGTTGCAATATATTCTTTAGCAAGGGGTAGCGCAGAGTGAAATAATTCAGCAAACCCATTGTCAAGACCACGACCGGACATTGACGAATTACCCCTGCATTAGTCCATTTCATGACCCAATTGTTGTGGTAGAAGAGTAGCAACATAGTATTCAATATCAGGACAAACAAAAGTACCTTTTTGTTAGCCATTTCATGGAATAGGTCAAAAACGAAAAAAATCACAACAGAACCTTTTGCTATTACAAAAGAATCGCCCAATTCACTTCTTAACCTTATAGCATTCAATATCAGGCCAAAAAAAGTTCCTTTTTGTTAGCCATTTGACTGAATGGGTCGAAAATGACATATAATCACAACCAAACCCTTTGCGGGTTCTTGTTTATTGGGAACCCAGGTGTCGACGATTTGGCCGTAGTCTAGTTTGATGATGCGGTCGGCGAGATGGAAATAGGCGTCGTCGTGGGTGATCACGATGGCGGTTTTGCCACTGTCGCGTAGGTTGGGCAACAGTTTTTCATAAAATACTTTTTTGAACTGGGGGTCCTGATCGGCGGCCCATTCGTCAAACAGGTAGATTTGCCTGTCCTCTAAATATGCTGTTAATAAGGCCAAACGCTTGCGTTGGCCTTGGGAGAGCTTGGTTGTACTCAGTTTGCGGTCAGTGACGGTGACTTTGTGATTGAGGATCAAGAGTTCCAGGTAGTCGTCAATATCGGCTTGGCGGGCTTCAATGCCCAGGAACTCCTCGAATAAGTAAAAGTCAGAATAGATTGCGGTAAACAACTGCCGATACGCTGATCGGTTGGACTCGTCGATCACTTGGCCGTCATGGGTGATATGCCCCTTATCTGGCAGATACAGAGATAGAATTAGTTTTGCCAAAGTGGTTTTGCCGCTGCCGTTACCGCCCACAATAAAAACGGTTTCACCTGGGTAGAAATCTAGATTGATGGGGCCCAAGGTGAACATGGAGTTTTCTTTTTCCACATGGTAGGAATGGGTCAGACCCTTGAGGGAAATTTGTTGCCAGGAATCCATGGCTTGCTGTTTGGAGGTCGGCAACTCTTTGGTTTTGGTTAAACGCGCACCCAAGTTATCTACCTTCTTGAGGCTGATTAAGGCTCTGCCAAAAATGGGGATCACCATCATGACCTGGCTTGAGCCAGTCCGACCATTTGGCGACTGAGGTGGCGCCAAGTCTTGCCATCGAGCTGGGTGGAGAACGGCCGGACGATTCCCGCGTTGAACGCTGGCGACAGGAAGCCAGCGGGTACAAGATCCGCTACGCCCCGGCCACACTGCCCGACCTGTTGCGCACCGATGCCGTCATCCGTTGGGAAATGCAGACGGAAGAGCGAAGGGCCGAGGGGGCGATTGCCGCAACCGACAAACAAATTGCCTACACAAGACGGCCTGAGACGGACACGGAAGTGACCATGCCGCTGCAGCGTCTGACAGCGTTTGCCCGTGGCGAGGGCATGTGGACTGGCCTATCGGCCCAGGAAAGGCGCGAACAAGTCGACTATATGGCCCGACTGTTGGATGAGCTGTATCCGACGTTCCGATTGTTTCTGTATGACGAGCGCGAGTGCTATTCAGCGCCCTACACGGTCTTTGGACCGCACCGCGCGGCAATTTACATCGGGCAGTGCTATCTCGTGTTGAACGCGACCGAGCATATTCGAGCGCTGTCGGATCATTTCGACCGCGTGATTCGCCGGGCTAAGGTAAACCCGCACGAGTCCGCCGACTGGGCGCAGCGGCTGTTGGAAGAAATCGCCTAGCGACGCTCTGTCAGTTCGCTCGTCGCAGCTCGGCTCGGATTTTTTGGCGCAGCATATCGACCGGAACCAAGTCGCGCCGGGCTTCAAAGTGCCAAAAGGTCCATCCGTTGCAACTAGGCGCGCCTTGCAAGGCGGCACCGACTTGATGGATCGATCCAGCTTAGTTTTATTTTATGTTGTATATATGAAGAAACAAAATCTAAAATAATAGTTAAAACATATATTGTTCGAGTGGTTTTGAATATCGGCGTAAATGAAATAAATAAGTTTTATTTAAAAGCGATTAAAACAACTTTCTGTATTTTAGATGTTGGTCGAATGCCAAGAATTAAGATTGAAACAGATGGAAGCACAGGAGCTTTTATCTAAAATGAGCAAAGAAACCTCTTCAGTTCAATCAGAACCATTAGAAAATGGAACAACCTGTCTGAATGGTATAACCACAATGACAAGTGAAGGGCTAATGTTGGATCTTGAGACAGGTCGGGTCAGTCTCTCTGTCGATCTTGGACCCCTTGGGATGATGAGCGACAATAAGCATGACTCTTGACAAGCTCTTCTACGAGTAATAACTGTTGGAAAATGATCTTGAACGTTTGTAAAAATAAGAAGTGATTATAGTTGACAAATGAAAAAAAAAAAAAAAAACAGAAAAACATATTTACGACAGGAACGAAAAATTCCTTTTTAACCAAATGCCTTTTCCTTATTTATGCAGCTGCACATGTATGCACTTGAATAAAGGCACATACTTAGATATTCAAGGAAGAACACCCAAAAACCAACAAATAACCCACAGAAGAGGGGAAGGGAAAGGTTATGATTAATAATTGCCAATGTAGAACAAAAAAAAAGATTTTGTAACCAAAAGACGTAGCACATGCATAAGAGAATGCTACGCTTATTAAAAAAAAAGTAGCTATTCTTTCAGTCAGGATCTGCCAGACTAATGTTCGTGATCTGCGACGCAGACAATGACTTCATCACCCTTTTGCCAACCCTTCGCCAAACTCGTCGCCAAGATTTGGAGCAACATGGAGGACGAGGGTCCAAGAATCAATTCATCTACATGAGATCCGTTGGTGAATTCCTGAAGCCAACGATGAGCCTGCTCCAACCGCCGCATTGCTTTTTGGGAAACTTCATAGCTTGCGCCGAGCTGGACATCTGAACTGGTTAAATAACAACTGATCCGATCTACTACCGGTTTTAAGGTTTGCGAACCTCCAGCATTGTCCATGAAGACAAAACCGTCTTCAAGAGCAGGAAAGAAACGGGTGACAAAATCTAAATCGAGTGCCAAATCCTTGCCTCATCTTCAAACCCTGGGTGGGAAGTCTTTTTTGTGCGCATCATACCCTAGTTCACTGAGACCACAAGCCTAATTCGCGGAAACCCATCGCCACTGGTCCCCCCAATCAACCGTTCTTCACCAGTCTTCACCGCCCGTCCAAATGTTGGAGTCATGGGTGGAAATAGGCCGTATTTTGGCAGTATGTCCCATTCAGCAAAGAGTTGGGATACCTACTGTCTAAGGACGAGATGCGCAAACTCTTTGGAGGTATCATTGAGCGTTCAAAAAATAATCAAAAGCGGCATGAAAATCTCAGTACTGGTGTCTTTTTTCTTCGCCTTGCAGGTGTTCGCACAGACACCGGAAACCATCATTCACGCCCATCTCAAGGCCATCGGTGGAAAGCATGCACACCAAAAAATTCATGCTTATAAACGAACCGTCAAACTAGAGAGAGAGAGAGAGAGAGGGAGAGAGAGAATGAGAGAGAGGGGGAGAGAATGAGAGAGAGAGAGGGAGAGAGAGAGAAATGAAAAAGAGAAAGATAGCGAAAGGAATAACAAGAGAGATACAGAGAGAAGGAAAGGAGAGACTAGGAAAGAGAGACAGAGCTGCAAAGAGAGAAACCGACAGACAGACAGACTGATAAAGAAACGAAAACAAAGAGAGATTAAAAAACTGAAATAGAAACTTACCGATTCCGCTACCTAACAAGGTACTTCTCCTCTTATTTAGTGAACCTACAATACAAGCAGTATTATGTCATTCTATTACCTCCAAAGGTAAGCTATTCTCTTTTGCAAGCACCTAGAAGTACACTAAAAGATTGCACGCAAAGATTCACTCAAAATTTTGAAAAATTAATTAAACCCATCTAAATGGGTAGAAAAACGCGGCATATTGGGTGTCTAAGTCAAGTACGACCCCCCACGGTGAGGTGCTAAAAGCCCTCAAAAAAACTTCAAGTGCATTATAGATAAACTCCGACTAAATGACTAAACAGTGAACTTGGCTATGCCGTTGCAACTTTTTTTTTCTGAGTACACGTCAGTAATCTAGGCAAAAAAAAGTCTCGAAAACTGTTCCTAAATTAATTTTTTTGATGTTGGTTCAGAGAACCATGCTTCCAAAATAAGACACATGAGAACTATTATTTTTATCTAAAGAATTTCTCTACTCCATAAGCAATTACGTTTCTTTATTCATATTAAATGTAAAAAAAGTTTTTTTTAACTGCAAGGCTGGTTTGTTTTACTTTCTATTTTTTTTCTTTTTTATGATCGAAAACCAGACGAAAATACTTCAGAACTAAGGAACTGCAAATAGACTAACCTAGCTTAAGTTTTCCAAAGCAAATCTAGTGTCACGTAATTGCAGTCACACAATTTGGCATACTGACAACTCAACCCATATAATTTTAACGTAGGATATGACAGAGCACAACTCAAGACCTATAATTCAAAACAGAGCTGTTCTGCACCCTTACAACTCGACAATGGCAAGTCAACGCCGAAGGACTCAGCACACCAACAAATAAAGCCAGTCAACTCAACACACAACCAACTATTCAAAGCCTTCATCCTTACCATCCCCCATTAAATGTCTACCCTCTTCAAGTCCTTGCACATTGTATCCACACAGTTGTGTTTCATCAGTTCTTATTTTCTAGCAAAGGGACCAAAATATGAACTTTCATTTCAACGGAGATTTCCGGCATTAAATAAATAGATGAGTTGATTTTACAAGCTTTAAAATAAAAGCCATAGTCAATTTCATGTTTTTAAATATTTGTTTAAGTTCAATAAAAAAGCGTTAAAAAATTGAAAAGCTGGACCTCGTGTTTGTTATGGAGTACTGTCTGGTGGAAAGTTTAGTCTAATACGTATTTACTTCAAATTTAATACAAATAATAGCGAGGCAGGAATGGTTTATTAACTAATTCTTTAATACATATTATAATGATTAATAAAATATTGATAATTTTAATGAGTTATGAGTAAAATGTGAAAAAAATGATTGTTAATGCATTAGCAGGAAGGTAACATTGGACTCATGAAGGCAGCCGAACGCTTTCAACACAGTAAAGGATTCAAATTCAGCACCTATGCCACTTGGTGGATTCGCCAAGGCATCACCAGAGCCCTGGCAGATCAATCCCGTACGATTCGTATCCCCGTTCACATGAATGAAGTCTCAAATAAAATCGCCCGAGTTTCTAAGCGACTCACCCAACAATATGCCGGTACCCCACGCATGGAGGATATCGGAACTTTTTTAAATATTAGTCCTGATAAAGTTCAGGAGACCGTTCAAGTTTTTCAAGATCCCCTCTCCCTCGAAACCCCGGTTGGAGATGGAGAAACGCTTTTGACTGATTTTGTCGCGGACTCCAAAACGGTGTCACCCGAAGGACCTATCTCAAGACGGGAAACCAATCAACAAGTCCACCGAGTGTTGAGCACGCTCACGGAACGGGAACAAATGGTCATCCGGTTGCGATTTGGAATTGGGCAAGATGAACCCTGGACACTCGAAGAAGTCGGCCAAACGATGTCCGTGACTCGGGAACGTGTCCGCCAAATTGAAGCCAAAGCGCTTCAAAAACTCAAAGAACCGAACATGAAAGAGTTACTAGCCGCGATCAAGTAGCGTCGTTTCTTAACTCTTCAGCTGTTTAGGATTATTGCCTTACTCTTCTCCCTTTTTTGACCTCTAAGCTTTCTTGAGCTCGTCACAGGGTTCATCTAAGATACGGAAATAATAATTTCTGCTTGGATGAACCCATGAAAAAACACTCAGACGACTTTGTCGTCTCATTCCGTGAACAGCTGTAAAAAATAACTCAGTTTTATTTCCCAATGTCAACTCTGGCCAAACTCACAATATTAACATAGAAATATAGACTCTAAAGTCTATAGATGAACTCTGAGGTCTGAAAGTGAACTAAAAACAAAATCACTATTTCCATAAAAGGAAAACTTGTGTTGGGGTGGACCAAAGAATGGCACAAACCAATCCAACAAATTAGAGTTCATATCAACTGGCTTTTTGGTTTAGCATTATCTTTCAATGACCAAGATCAGCCAGACAGAAATAGATTTTAAACAAAACTTTACTTATTGCAAAATGACTGCCTTTACAACAAGTATTTAGATTTACAAATTACACCTTCAAATTATATTATAAGCAAAACTAATCGAGAAGAAAACAGATCATTTATCTGAAAAAAAGGCACAGCCACAAACATGTACTTATCTTGTATACTATACAAGGATAAGACCTGTACTAAAGATCTTCTATTGTCTGAATCAAATTCCTGTTAATAATCTATAACACTTAGGACTAAAGGGGCATGACTGATTCAGACACTTATTAATTATTAACCTAGAAGTGATATTTTGATCAATACATCCTCCCCTTTGTAAAACTGCATTGTTCTTCTCTAAAAACTTTCTCTACAACACCTTTTAGACTAATAGGTATCAGCATGGTAAGTAATTTGCTGCCCATGTAAACCAGCCTGATCTCTCCATAATTATTATGGTCACTCTTATCACCTTTCTTATAATAGGTTTAATTCAATTGAACTTTTCCTAGAATTGCTTTGTACTTTCTCGCCCCATGATACTCTGCAGTTGGTTATTATTTATCAATAAAACTACCAATTGGGTGGAATTGGCGAAAAAATTGTCTTCTACACTCATTATCGAATTGAATGATAAATCTAACCTCTTTAGCATTGTCAGATCAAAGATAGCCCTAGGAATGAGGGGTAAATTATTTCCCTTTAGTGACAATTGCGTTAGTCCAAGAAAAGGACGAAATGAACCATTGGCCAGCCTTGTTATATTATTATAATCTAGTTCCAATTCAGCTAGGCCACTCAGTCCTCTAAATGTATAGCCGTCAATTACATTCAGTTTATTGTTAGCGAGCTTGAGAGAGTGTAAGTTCTGAAGGTTGTCAAATGCACCAAAATCTACTCGCTCAATAATATTATTTGACAAGTCCAACTCTTGTAAACTAGACAGGTCTCTTAAGAGCCCGCTTTCAAGAACTCTTAATCTATTATTATTCAGCTTCAGAACCACTAGTCTCAGCAGACCTCGGAAAGGGTCTCTCGACAGAGACTTCATCCCATTGTTGGACAAATCTAATGTTTGTAACTCTAGCAGACCTGTAAATGATGCATCATTTAGCTGACTTATTTCGTTTTCCTTTAAAATTAATTCCGATAAACTTTCTTGAGCAAAAAATACCCCAGGCTGAACACTTTTAATATTATTTCTTCTAAAAGAAATTGAAGTAGCATGCCTAAGGCAATTTTCAGGAAATTGAGGCAGTTCTCGTAAATCAGTATTATAGAAGTTGACAGACCGTAGGTTCTCTAATCGACAAATTTCCCGTTAAAGAAGCACCTTGAGGGATACCGTTTCCAAACTGACGGTTAGCAAAAAAAAAAGTCTTAATTCACTTAAAAATTCATTCAGGACCAATTTAAAATGCAACTTTTGAGTCAGACTAATCACCTCTGTTAAAATTATAAGCTATATCAGAAGCTGTTGGACGGTCGTTTTACCATTTTCCGAAGGAAAATGTGGGTTTCTCTTAATTTTTCCAATAGCAAAGGACTAGCAATGGTGCATTGTCTGTCGAGAGGTGATTTCAATGTTGAAACGTCTAGTCTCAGTTGTTCAGTGATAACTTATTCTTCTTTTTATAGGGCTTCAATGCAAAGGAGCTCTTTTTCGTCACGAAATTGCTTACGTTCTCGGTCAGATACAAAGTCCTTTAGTCATTCAACAACTGAGAGAGCGACTTGAATTACCCGAAGAAAGTGAAATGGTAAGACATGAATGTGCTGAAGCTCTTGGGTCGATAGCAGCACCAGAATGCCGCCAAATTCTTGAAGCTTATTTGAAGGACGAAGCAAGGGTGGTGAAAGAGAGCTGCGAGGTGGCACTGGATATTTGTGAATACGAAAATAGCCCTGAATTCCAATACACTGCTAGCTTGGTATAGTAATTCAAATATATTTCTGTTCTGGATGTTTTTCTTCGTCTTAAATTTTTCTATGAGAATAATGTGTACTTTTAGTGGGGAGATCCAGGGCTACCGAGAGAGGATGACGACGGTTGGGACTGTTATTATGCGTACTGCGTCGCAGTGGCTAATTCGTCGGGTACTGATATGTCAAAAGGACATTACTTTTGATTTTTCTTTTCTTAGATAGCCCCAAATAAATTATGTTTTGGGAGTATTCCAGTCAACCACAAATCCCTAATTTTTTATTACCCTATGCCAAACTCTGGGTATATCTAGCATTTGACATAGCCTGTGCATAAAGCTGGATACCCTATGCCAAACACTGGATAGCTTTTGTTACCCAAAGCCTCACCTACTTCACTACAGGTGAATTATAATTGGTTGATTTCTGAGCTTCACTCAAATCATCAATATTTTATTGGGTCTCAGAATCCAGCATTTGGCATACACAATAGACATACCCAGTATTTCTCTATCCAATCCTATACTTTTGGCATTTTTTCAACAGTAGTGGTATTGATACCTTGTCAAATGCCTTACAAAAGTCAACATAAACACAATCAAACTTTTGACCTAAGTCAGCTGTAATTTGAAAATTATTAATTACCTCCATTAGCTGAGTATTACAAGACCTTTCTTCCTAAAAACATGTTGTGCTATATGCAATGCATTATTTTTTTTCAAAATAATTTTGGACTTTTACAACAATTACTTTTTTCCATAATTTTAGAAAAAATTAAAGCGTTTGAAATTAGTTTATAATTACTGAAATCTGATTCTGGCCCACCCTTATGAAGAAGTTTCATCACTGCCTTTTTCCATGTAATAGGGTGTTTACCTGAATCTAAATAAAGATTAAAAAGAGAAGCAAGAAGAATTGCCAAAGACAATTCATGTATGACAACATTTGAAACACCAACCTCAAATACAGTTAACATCATCTGGCGCCGCGACGGGGATATCTGGAAAATCCCCGGATTTCTGATCGAGGATTGGGAGTGGACGGCGGCATGACCGAGCAAGCGCCGCCCTGCCGGTTCTGCGCCGGAGATCACGACAGGATCGCCAGCTACGACGCGCCGCCCGAGGGCGAGACCGATTTCGGCATCACGCCGTACCGCCGCGTCCTTTGGCAATGCCGGCGCTGCGGCCATGTGATCAACACCCACGGCTTCGATCTCGAGGCAAGCCTCTATCAAGGCGCCTATGCCGAGGCGACCTATGGCGAGAAGATGCGCGCCACCTTCGCCAAGATCATGGGCCTGCCACCGGAGCGATCCGACAACCGGCAACGCGTCGCGCGCATGAACCTGCTCGCCGATGCATTGGGATGGGAGCAAACGAAATCCTGTCTCGATGTCGGGAGCGGCCTTGGGCGCGAGACCGGTTGGGACTGCACCGCGCTGGACCCGGACCCGGCGGCGACCAAGATGATCGGCGAGCTCGCCGGCGTGGACACGATCACCGGGGACTTCATGGCTGTCCCCGCGCCCCGACGCTTCGATCTGGTGAGTTTCAACAAGGTTCTGGAACATGTGCGCGAGCCGGTCGACATGCTGGCCCG
The DNA here is from genome assembly GCA_010016025.2 of Alatinidae sp. Z8VKAUB7J3. Classification (NCBI taxonomy): domain Eukaryota; kingdom Metazoa; phylum Cnidaria; class Cubozoa; order Carybdeida; family Alatinidae; species Alatinidae sp. Z8VKAUB7J3. The sequence continues at coordinate 226,333,610 of JAAAKM020073195.1, read as the reverse complement.
CACGGTCGACTTCCTCACGCCGCGCGGCGCGGTCTATGTGGAATTGCCGGATGGCGAGGCGGCCCTGGCCGATGGCGGACCGGAACGCGAGGAGTTTTTCGTCGAGCATTTCGACGCCTATTCCGCCGCCTCGATCGCGCTTCTGATCCGCGCCGCCGGCTTCGATAATCAACCTTGCGCCCGAAAATTCCAATTTCAACTTCCCTCTGTATTCCAGCCTTTCAGGAGACCAATCTCCCTTCCCCGAAGCAATAAATTGGTTTAGCCGAATAAGAAATTGGATGTTTCGCTCTTAAATTGTAACTCTATAAAAAAATCAATCAACGAATACTAAAAAAAGAATAATAAATGAACAGGTAATTAAATTTAACCAAAAGAATATATTTCAAGGGCACCAACAGACAATTTTCCAAGGAGGGGGATAACACTATATTTTCGCAGTTTAAGAAAGGCTCCACTAACCCGCCAGTACTAGCCCAAGACAGAGGCAAATTTGTCAAAACTGTATGCTGAGAACAAGAAGGGGCAGTAATTGTGAAATGTGGCACGACTTAAGGGATTTGTAAATAAGCCATTCCCTGTAGACACTATATAAGACACTATATAAGCCATTCTCTATAAACAACCTACAGACAATATTCTAAATTCATCACCGCCAAGCAGATCAATTCAGATTCCCTTACAAGTTTCATCATCACCCTCCCTGGTTACACAACCTTCATAGTTTATTAATGCACGGATTTGTTCATTGTCTAAAAAAGTCATGGAGACAAGGCCGTGTTTCACCTTTGGCGCAAATATGTCATGTGTCTCACGAAGCGTGCTATGCGGGAAACGAAGAGGCTCAGCGTGGTGAAAATTTTTTAGGGACCACAGGAATTTTTTCAAATTTTTATGAAGATGCAAAGAAGGTATTTTCCAGTCATTTTTTAAATATATTCTCCTCTACAAGTGAAGGTACAGCTGAAAGTCCTTTTGCCGAAATTCCCATTTTTGGCGAACCCGACGCTCAATATTTACTAGACGATTACACGCGTTTTCCCTTGCCGGAGTTTTTTTACGAAGTGACGCCAGAGGTACGGGTAAAAGGAAAATTTGGCGAGGAACGACTGGAAGTTTTAAACGAATGGTACCCTCGAGAGGGAGAAGTCCCGCCGCTCTTATTAGTCGACGGCGTTCCGGTCTTTGATCAAAAAACGTTTTTAAAAATCAATAATAAACTCATTAAGTCGACAGAAATAGTAACCGCGCCCTTTTGGCTTAATCCCGGACTTTTCGACGGCGTCGTTCAAATCTCTTCTTTTGAAGGCGACGCCCGCTGTTTTACTTTGCCGGAAACTGCTTTAAGGCGTTCTTACCTAACTTTGTTACCGCAACGTCGGTTTATAAGTCCGGATTATGTCGCCCAGGCGGATAGCCGCTTGCCGGATTTTCGAAATACGCTTTACTGGAATCCTTCCGTAAAAACCGATGCAGAAGGGAAGGCGACCGTCCGCTTTTTTGCCTCGGATGCTATTGGGGCTTATGATATTCGAGTGGAAGGGGTTTCAAAAACGGGTTTGATGGGAACGGGCAAGGGACTTTTGCAAGTCGTTAAAAATAATAAATGAGGAGTGGGAATAAATCATTTTGGGCCTATTAATCCGTGGTTTGACCATAATTTATGGAGGCAAAGGTTAAGATTAAGGTCGAGGTCAAGCTTAAAGCCCCCTAAACCTCAACCTTAGCCTTTAAGTAATTCCACGACTTAGGCCTCAGAATTTCCGAATATTTATTTTAGTGATCCTATTCGTTATATTCTATGGTCCCTGATTCGATGTAAACTGCTCCCCAAAAAAGATTAAGATGCATTAGTAACCCCGGTGCAATGGAAAGATATTAAACCTTTTATTTTTATAGATACGTGTGATATTCATCAAGACCGTACCGTCAGATTTAATAAATGGAGCTGGTTTTTAATCGAAGATATTTTGGGAGACAGGGAGGAGCTACTGGGAGACCGGGCCCAAGAGAGGTAAGAGCCTTAACTGCTGTACCCCTTTTCGGGAGCGTCTCACCCTTTTTCTAAAACTATACAAATTCCCTTAGGCTCAAAACTTTTTGTTTAATAAATTTAACCATTAATTGTAAATGGTTTTCAAATTAAATTTTTTAAATATTTCGAAACAGCAGGAAAAGGATATTCATTCGATATATGTATTGTTACCAAAGTCACATTTTTGAGAGTTTCATTTTCTATTGACAATATTTACTCTTTACTTAACGTCTACTACCATAAATGGGCTGAGATTGCGGCAGCTAATTTTGGCCAGCTATGACAACATATTAATTTAAAGCTGTGGCAATATCTTTTTTTGCTTTGTTACTTAAGAAAGAGCCGGCAAAAACAGTACACAAATGTACTTAATTTAATTTGTAATCTTAGAATCATGAGACCGCCAGAGTAAAAAGTATCTCAGACGGAAAACACCCATAAGGATATTGTCCACGTGTAGAAAAAATAACCCTCCCGGACCTAACTAGTTTTATTGATTTTAACTGTCCCCCCAGGACACAACTTACAAACCTTGCCCTGAGGGCTGTGTTACCTTCCTTAAAGACATCATTTCATACTTTTAAACAACGTTGAAAAAAATGACTATCTCAAAACTTTGACTGGATATGTTGTGGACAATGATGGGTGTAGGAGGGGTTGGATGCCCTCAAATCACTTTTAACTATTAAAAAGGACACTAATCATCTGAATTTCCAATTGAATGAGCCCTTTTCGAAGTTTCTACGACAACTTATTCGATGCGAAGTGCTCTGGTCTGAAACAAATAAATAATGCATTGTGCCAACATTGTTCTTCCCTTAGCCAGCGCAATTCCATAATGGGACAACATTTCATGAACAGTTAATTTTATTTATCTTCAACTCCTCAGAGACACTAAGGCAACTATACTACTTAGGTCCTTTATGTTATTAAATTGTAGATTGTTCATGGGGAAATTTGAAATAGGTGGGAATTACAAAACATGTCCAATGCCCTATTTGTAACAAGAACTCATGCTGACGAGATAGACTAATATTTCTTAAAGGTTTATTGTTTATCTTTCAAAACATTAAATGAACAAAATTAATTTCAATAGACAAAGGCTTTCTGATGGAAGTAATAAGTCAAGTTAAAACATAAAACGAACTAAAATTATAGCTTTGTAGCTTCTGCAATATATACCTGCAAAACTGGTTCAAATATACAGAATCGTAATATCTCCCTAGATGTAGAGAATTACTGCAAACTGGAGTTATTTGAGGTTTTTGGGACTACAGACTTCTTTAGGACTTTTCTTGTTAATATGAAGAGACAAGCCCACCATATTTTTTGAACAATTTCTTAAGAGCTCCTTAATTGAGATCTGGTCAATACCGTTTTCTCTGAAATGGGGTTTCGGAATTTTGACAATGCTTCAAAAAGAATAATGCCACAAACCGTTCAACAAATCTAGCAATTACAACAGTAAAGGTAATTATTACCTCTATTGTGGTAATTATCGGAAATTGTACCATGGCCATATTTTTCTATTAACTTAATTTAGACATGGCGTTGCATAGTTCAACGCCAATTGTGAAGAGGATTCGATACAATTCAAATGTATCTCACAAACAATGGCTCATTTTGTGAAGAATACATAAGTGTGTAATGAGGTATGGGCCTCAACGTGGTAGTACGTCCTTAGAATCTAGAGGCATTACACGTAGCCTCATACTTGTTTAAATAGATCGACTATATCCAATATTTTGTTGCAATAACAGCTTATCCCTTGGTTCTTTCCGGGTCAAAATTGTCCTTGCTTATCACAAGATGGCTAAAAACGTCATGCGATATCTCTTTTTGACTTGAAAAGGGCAATTGAACTTTAAGTTTCAGTTTTAACGAGCTTTCCACCGATACTTTACGACCACGGTTCGACTTGTTAATGGTTCAATCACCACCAAAGAAGGCATGTCCCTGATTATCTTTTTCACGGCCAGTTCGATAAGTTCATAGATAGAGGGCTGAGATCTGACATGCCAAAACTTATCTGGTATGTTGAACTTGATGGTGTTAACGAAGACCATTTCCTTTTTTAGGGTTCTTTCCTATTAGATCTCTACTTTTAGAACTTTCTTGGATCTACTTATTAACGTATTATTAATAAAGTTTAAAAGTTCATAAGCTTTTATCAGATTTTCTTATCAGTAACTTTTAGATTACATCTCGTCTATTAGAGTGGTACTCAGCCATTTCTTGGTCAGTAGGATACGCATCAACAGTGGAAATTTGGTCATGAATATAACCAATTTCTTACACTGGCCAAATGTTGAAAAGTTATTAACTGTATTAACTATTTTGCTGTAATAACCAATAATTAATTATTTATAAGTAATTATATTAATAGGCCTAATAATTTAATGAGTAATTTTAAAAATCATGTGACAATACTTTTTTTGCAATTTGAAACCCCCAAGGACTAATTATTTGACACGCAAGAAGACTTCTTTAACTCCGCTCCCCCCTTAGGCGCCATACTGTGCCTACCAAATACAAAATTAATGCAATATTTAATGAAATACACATATTAAAATAAAACAAAATGCATATTTTCAATAACAAAAATATATGTAGACCTGTATGCTAACACTAAATGCCTTTAAGGACCATATTTAGCATAAGTCACTTGAATAAAAATGGTTGTTGCAAGCTAGTGGTGGGAATAAACATTTTTATTTCCCTTCCCACAGTAATTTTAATAAACATTGGTTGAAAATTGAACATAAGAAAATATCTAGGAATTGAAAAAGAAAACAGAAAAAGGATGAGAGAAAGAGAAATAAATAGAATTGAGTACATAATAAATCTTGTCACCTTGCCAGAACAGCACAGTTGACACTTCTTTTTTTCGTAGATCGAATTTCAACTCGGGAATGCGCACTTGAACTGGATTATAGGTCCGATTGAAGTTATTTTTCTTTCTATATTCCTATAGCCACTTTGTGATTACTTTAATCAAGAGAGGCTATGCTGGAGGAAGGAACGAGAGGCACGGCAGAGGCTAAAACTCCCTGAAACAAAGATCAAGCGGCAGGGTGCGATTTTCTTGTAACAAAGCAAAACTGTACCGAAGAAAGATTATCTATAGAGCGCTTCTCTTTTATCAAGAACATTACCAGAACATTCACGTATTCTTACAAAACGTTTCATATTTTGCATAGGATTTCAGCCCAGTATCCTATCAACCCTAGGTAGAGCGTCGTTAAATAGGTTCACAGAACTAAGATTTGGCTTAACATTGACTCTTACTTTGGTTCCTATGAAATACCATTTATTTGACCTCCTCAGTAAATCTATGCAATAAAATGTATATAATCACTTTATATTTCAACCGGTTCCTCTTATCGCACACTGGAAAAAAAAAAAAAAAAAAAAAAAAAAAAAAAAACGTCCCCCACATCTTCCATTGAACATGATTTTCCACACCTTTTTTTTTCAAGAGGATACCCTAAAAACAAAACAAAATAATTCATTTGATCTCATTTTTATTTGCGAACTTTACAAAATATAAATGAAACCAATGTGCATTTCTCAACACAAGAGTCCATGTAAACGAATGAAAAGGAAGAAATCGTTGTATGGATACTTCGTAATCATTTTTTTTCTCTCGAATAAGATAAACAGCAAACCGCACTGGTTTTAGATTGGCATTTTATAACTGTCGAAGGTTACTTAATATTTTTGATTGAATATCCCTGTTTATTTCTTGTCATGATATAGATGTCTTTGCCTCTTGCAAAACATTTTTGAATGATTCGATGAAGACAATTATTAATAAACAAGACTATGCTTTTTTCATAAGAATCAAATTAATGAAAATAGGGAGGGGTTGGTGTTTTCATTAAATCAACAATTCAGCCACATCTGGTGAGTGAATTTGATCATCTAAATGGTGCTTGAGTTGTTGAAGTTAATTTACGTAAAGGGTATAAAAATATTGTATTGCGTTTTACTGGCTTGACCTTAAGTTTACCTGCTTGAACTTAAGTCCACCTGCTTCGAAATTCGTGGAACTTCTATATGATTATTGCTTCAAAAAAGTGCCTCAAAAGTTTTATCATGGGTGATATTAATATCGATTAACATTATTTTAGTAATTATTTGGTAACGTCCTAGGAATCCCTTCTGATATGGCTGACTTGCTATCAGTTTACCTGTCCAGCAGGCAAACTGATGAGAAGACTCATTCAAACGATAATTAAGTTCTATAGATATTTTAAGTGACCAAAAAGATTGAAAGGCAACTAGGGCCCCCCCCCCGCTCCTTGTTTCTCAAAATTGTCCGATTAAAATTTTGAAATAACCATTTTGTTCATTATAATTCAAAGGCTTCATCCCGATCCCTCCCCTCTAAGCGTTTTCCGAGATTTTAGGTCCCCCCCCTCAATTCCTCCCCAATGTCATCGGATCCAGTCGGGATTAATTCAGAACTGATGTAACACTTTTTCTCTTGCATGGAAAACTCCGGAACTGAAGTGTAACTTTTTTTCTCCTCTTTGGAAGAAGTTCAGAACTGGAGTGCAACTTCTTTTGCTTCTATGAAAAAATTCAGAATATAACTTTTCTTTTTCTCTGGTTGGAGGGAAATCAGAACAGAATTGCAACATTTTTCTCTTCTTTGAAAAAAATTGAAAACGAGGTTGAACTTTTTCTCATCATAAGAAAAATTCTGAACAAAAGTTGAACTTTTTTCTCTTCTTTGGGAAAATTCAGAACTGTAGCATGATTTGTTTCTCTTTTTTGAATAAATTCAGAACAGAAGAGTGACTTTTTTCTCTCCTTTGGAAAAATTTAGAACAGAAATTGAACTTTCTGGTATATTACAATCTTTATCAAAAGTCCTTTTGCTATATATGTTGCTAATTCAATCACTGTTCAATTAATGATGATAAAGTTCTCCAGATGGTCAGGGCTCTGCTCAGATTCATAGTGCTATTTCATCGACAGCATGCTTAGAAAGCATGTCAATGTGATAAGGCTGTCATTGGAATGTTGCCAACCAAACCAAGAAATTGTCGGAAACAAACTATGAAATTCTCAGAAACAAACCATGAAATTTTCAGAAGCAGTGACTTGTCAGAATGGTGCCAAGAAAGTCCCCGGCAACAAAAATCACTGAAAAAAACCTTTTTGATGAATTTCTTGCTATTGAAAATTCCCATCGACATGTCATTGACTTTACCAAGGACTATCCCCCCAAAATGTGATGCTTGTAATAAAAATTTGGTACCGTCCTAAAAACTTCGTTACTTTAAAATAACCAAAGAAATATCTTAGAAAATTGCAGTTTCACGCATGAATATGCCTTATTTGGATCTGTTGGCATAACTGTTGAAGTTCTTGATACTTTAATGCATTCTTCTTCCACGAAAATCGCGAAGGATTAAATAATTGTTTAGGTTAATGAGTTGAAAACTGGGAAATATAACTTTTTGGATGTTATAGTTTTCACATTTAATAAAATTTTGCGAAAGGATATAATGATATTCGAAAAAATAGAAGTTTTCAGAAATAAGTGTATTTTTTAATGTGATGATTTTTCAATTGAACAAACTTGCTTGAAAGCATCATTCCGAAAATGTTCAGAAACAACACCAACAAAAAGGCACTATACTTCTGAAATATTTGATACGTAAACCATTTTATTCCACATAATTATGTGTTAAATTAATCAAATTATATTTTATGATACAAATTTTGCACTTTTCGCTTTGCAAAATTTTTGCTTTTAATTATTAACGATGTGCTGTACTGGATATTTCACCGTCATAGTTCACCTTCATGAATTTTCTACTATATGTTTTTAAAGCCAAAACTGCCAATGTTATATGGAAGGCATTTCAAGGGTTCGGCTGACGTGCATGAACGATATTTAGGCAGCCTTGCAGTAGCCGGCAAAGATTAGTGAAGATGCCGGCTATTTTGATCTGTGACATACCTTATTATTGTACCTTCGCCTGACCTAAGATCCTTATAAATCTTAGTAGCGGGTGCCCCCATAAGGAGGTACTTTGTGCATCCAGTTTTACAAGATGACATGTCTACAATGTGTGGAGAACGGCAGAGGGTATAAACCTGAATGTATGAAGTTTAAACTTTCAGGGAATGTTGAAAAATATGCTGGAGTGCAATGCATTTCAGCACATGTTGATTACTTAACATCCAGAAAAGGAAGATTCATCTGAAAACACAAAAATAAATCAGCTTTAATGGTTCTTAATATTGCATGGCTGTTAATATGCAAAAATAAAACAAAGCTTTTTAATAAATGATCTTGATCAGGCGTTTATATCATGATTTTAAGAAACAAACAATTCCAACAAGGTTGAACATTTAAAAATTCCAACTTGTGTTTTACCCAATGATAGTGCCTCCTATTTTTTGAATACTGAAAATCTAAGTTCAGTGGTTCAAGTGCACAATGGGTTAGTTACATGAAAGTTCGTTTGCAAGATGGTTCAGTTAAATGGGGTTGAGTTGCATAAGGATTTAGTTAAATGGGGTTCAGATGCCCAGTGGTTCAGTTACACAAAGATTCAGTAGCAAGGGGGTTTGGTTATACAGGGGTTAAGTTGCATGGCGGTTCGCTTGTACAATGGTTCAGTTACATGATGGTTTAGTTACACGTGCACCACATCTTTTAATTTTAAAAGCTACTACCAAAATCAACTTAGACCAATCCACAAGCCTAAAGAACCTTACACAGTGGGCAATTCATGTCAGTAATCTTAACTACTTTCGTCGTAAAAGTGGCCAGTCCTGAAGGGGGGGGGGGGGGTAATTTGCAAAAATCACAACAAGTCTCATGAAGAAGAAATAAAAATATGAAAAGTTTCTCGAAGACATAAATCAGGATACTTTATGTTTCTTAAAGAACGATACCAAATTCTACAAGTTTTACGAACAAAAATCAAAATGCATCATGTCTCACAAAGAAAAAAACAACATGCAGCAAGTAAACGAGAAAAAGTATCATCATAAATTAAATGTCATGAAAGAATAAATCAACATACAACAAGTTTCAAGCAGAAAAAATACTGAGATGAATTCAGTTTCATGACGAAAAATAAGCATGCAACCAGTTCCATGAACAAAACCGGTTTCACGAGGAAAAACCAATGTACAAATTTCTTGAGTGGCGTCAATTTCTAGGAGTCATCAGAAAAAACGTTATTGGAAATTTTACTTCAAGATTAAATGATCGTTTCTAGTGTAAACGGTAACTTTTTTTTAGCAAGATTTCTAAAATGTTTTAGGTATGATAAGACACACCAAAAGGTGCCATAAATTAGCCATTGAGTGCCACAGACTGGCACTCAATGCATGTCAGACAGTGCCTTTATGCTAGCTATTGAGTGCCACAGACTGGGAATTACCATGGAACATTACAATCCAATACATCGAATAAATATTGGATAGTCATTCAAATAAAAAGTCATTTTCGTTTATAAAGTTATTTTTTAGGTAAATGTGTGAAAATGCTTTAGTTGTGATAGTGTGTGCCAGTGGGTGGCATAATTTTGTACGGTTATGTGAATTGACATTCTGTATCATGTTGAGGGTGGCTTGCAAAAACACGAACGATCAGAGGGGGAGACTCCCTAAGAAATTCATCTAAGGTGAAAACTCTGACCCCCTGAAAATCAGCTTTCAGATGTTGCTTGTAAGGGACTCATAGATATGGAACTTTTCAGAAGCTGTAAAACTCAAAGAATTGTGCATAAATTACGGCTTAGTTGTTAAAGATGAATGCAAAACATAAATATGAAACGTTGAAAAATACAAAACGTTCAAAAAAAGGAGCAAATAAAATAAATAAAAGGCATAAATGTAGAACATACAAACGCATATATTATATATATTCTTGCACAAAATATACAAAACAACCAAATGAATATGAAAGACGAAGACTAAATTTGAAAATATAGCTTTAGCAATGCTAGAGCATCAATTCTTTGAAAATATAAAAAAGGGATCTAATAGACTTGTTAAATAATCCTCTGGTTGATACATCACTCTTTTATTCAAAAAGAATTTAAATAATTAAATATTGACCTAGTTTGCCGAAGGTTATGGCTCTGAATATCAGTAACCACAGCCTAGGTGTATAAACAGTCATGTAAGTTCCTATTTTCTCAACTGAAGTGTTTTTGGGCACATATATTCTATATTTCTCCTTGACTCCTCCTTCGCGTGTGCGCAACGTTGAGCTGGCCACGCATGCGTTGGGAATGTAGGAGGCCAAGTAATGAATGACGCTATTAAGAAATTAATCAAAAGTTCACCCCGCTGACCACGTCCGTTCGTGGCGCTAGGATTTGTCCCGTTTCTGAAAAAAAAATTACATAACTGTATGTATACATAGGCTGTGATCAGGTCAAAGTGCGTTATATTTCTAAATACGAAAGCATTGAGCTAAATATGTTCTAAGCGTACAAAAAATCATAATAACGAAGAGAATCACACGTACAGACAACGGAATGAAGTATAATAGCATCCGGGGTAATTATTTATACCCAAGGTATATTATAGTCGTACCTGTAGATAAAACAAAATTTCACACGACTACCACTCCAATATAATCTACGCCATATATTAGTTGTGGGTTGGTAGACAAATTTTATGGCTGACCTTTCAGAAGCAAGATTTAAGGCTCAGTTTTTTTTTTTTAATTGGAAAAGATGGAAGCTCGGGTGAGCAGTTTTCTTACCTTTAAGATTAACCTAACCTAAGACGCAAAGACGTAGTACTGATAGAAAATAAATGGGGCCAAACTAGTGTTAATTGTATGATTTTTAAGCGAAACTCTTGTGCGTTTTCCCCTTCTGTGGTACAAAAATGACGCTGAAATCAACGAAGAACCCCGACGATCCATAAATCTTAGATTTATTTAGCAATAGGTACGACTATAACGTGTCTTGAGCATTAAGAGAAGAACACAGCCACATATTGGAGATATAATCTAAGCACCACTATCTATTCTCGCCAAACGCTTTGTTTTTTCACCACGGGGCACAAGGATCAGGACAGTCTCGCAAGTAAGTTACCATAGAATTGTTTCTTGCATCCATAAGCGTTGTATAAGTAGTGACCTGCGAAAAAAGTGTTTTTGGTTTTAGTAAATACGTTCCCAAAAACCACACTGGCTACACAAGATGTGCAAAAAAGGAATGGGCTTATAAAGGGAAAATAGATTTTTATAGAAAGTCCTTCAGCAGGTTCTTAGTGCGAAACATTAATTTTTAGGCTGATCTGTTTGACATTTCTTACCACGAAAATACGTCTAATTGAAGATGCAGAACCAAGAAAACTTCAATCAGAAAATATATTGTTGTATTGACTCGTGAAGGCCTATTTTTCTTCTTTTTTAAACAAAAGTTAAGACGTATTTTTTAATACATGAGGCAAAAACTAATATATTTAACCATATGAGCAGCTTAAACATATTAGAACATTATAAAATTTTTATAGTAAAATAGATTATCGATATTCATCTATATTCAAGTTGTAACGGGATGGGGCCAGTAAAGACCTTAGTCCTATAGGAGGTCCCAAATTAAATAGATTTACAATCGATTGATTTGAATAATCATCCCCTTTTCATCATTCCCAATTTTACAGTTCAATTTTTGTTAGAATTTCGACCTATATTCGAATAGCAAGAAAGTCTTAGTTCTTTACCCATTAGTACTTTATGTTCCCACTTTCGTTTACTTTATTTCTATTTTACCAAAAGATTAGCAAAAAAATCCTTGTACCTTGTCGGAGCTTGTACTAAAAAAGTATAAACTCGGGCAAGTTTTCAGCTTTCCACAGAAATCTAGCCTGCAACTTCTGGCTTACCAGCAACTTCCTCGATATATTTGTGCTTGAATAGAAATCAGTTCAATTTTTAGATTTTTCTAAAAATCTATCTAAGTGTCTGTTTTAGGGAACCTGTAGTTTTAGTTTAAATACCGACTGTAGTAGCCAAATATTATTGAGTTTAATTATACTTGCTAAATTTACCTACAGTGATATCATCCAATAATAAGCATCGATTTTTTTTTGGTCACACCATCTAGAATGATAATTTGTAGAATAGACAGGTTTAATAAGCCAAATTTGCTGCTTGTGCTATTTTTCTAAGTATGAAAATTAACGGGGTATATTGAATCTTTAAATTAGAAGCTTTAGATCGCCTCATGGGATATCGAGAAAATTGATTGCAAAACAATGTCCCAGATGAAAAGTTAAAAATTGTGAGAGGCAAAAACCAAAATGGTAAACTTTCAACAAGACGACTAAAGGGCCGATTTTGGCAAGGACATTTGCCAAACCGTCTTCGTTGCTACATGATGTCCAGAGAAAAAAAAATGAAACACAGATAATAAGAGAGTTTAATAATAATAACTTAAAATAAAAAAAAAGAAAAGAAAGCGAATAATCCTCCCTTTTTGCATCTTGCCAGGAAGTTCCAATTTCCGATACATCTTTCCTTGCAACCTTCTCCCGCCCCGTTTGGGAACGACCAGCTTTTTGTTTGACCCTGAATGGTTAGCCAGTCTGAACAGACTTTGGTAGTCTATTGTCCTTCATTCACATAATGTCTCCTAGTCATCTCAACCTATCCGTCATTATAGCCCTAGAAAACTGAATAAAACTACATTTTTTTGCACTACTTATTGTTTGAAATGCATTCAGCCAGACGGGCACCCAAAAAAACGCATAGACAATTCCTCTGGAAAACATCTGACAAATTCTTCTCCTTTACGAATTCTGCTCACCTATTGCGCTCTGATATTGCCGCTATGGATCAGTCCGCTGAGCCACGGCGCAATCATAGGCGATGTCATTGAACGGATTACGGGTAAAAAAAGTAACAATGCATCAAAGACTGATATTGATACCAATGCTGATCATGTTCCTATCGGACTGACTCTGCAACGATACCGGGCGGAATTAAAACGGCTGGAAAAAGAGATGGAAAAGCGTTTTGTCAGAGCGCTCGCCAGTAATCAACGGTCTCCGGAACTGGAGGAACAGTTGAATGTCATTCAGACCCGTTTGCAAAACGTCGAGCAAGGTTATCGTGAGCACATCGAAGATTTACAAAAGCGTATTGAACAGCTGGAATCCATACGGGAAAAAGTATCTGGCAAGTTGCTGAATCAAACCCGGCAGGCGCTATCCAATGGCGATTACCAGCAAGCCGAACAATTGCTACTCCAGATGGAAACCCGGTCCGCAGGCGATAATCATGTTACAGCCGAAACACACTACCAGCGTTGTCAGATCGCTAAAGATACCATGCGTTACCGTCTGGCGTTAACGTTATGCCAGCGTGCTACGCAAATCGCACCCGATAGAATGAACTACCTGTCTGAGCTTGCCGGTCTGGCACAGAAGCTGGGCGAGTACGAGCAGGCTATTGCGGTTTATGAACAGGTGCTCGCCCGTTCACTCGAAACCTATGGCGAGGATCATCCCCTTGTCGCGGTTGGCCGCAATAATTTGGGCACGGTCTGGGATGCGCGGGGTGAGTATCAAAAAGCCATTGGGAGCCATCAGCCGTGGTATAGCTGAGGGTAAGGGTCTCCTCGCTGGGCTGGGAGAGATGGACATGGAAGAGGGCCTCCTGACTGCCGGCGTCGGTCTCCACCAGTTGCACATCTTCGACAAAGAGCGCGAGGGAGTTCCCGGTGTCGTCAGTGTCGAGGAGGGTGCCGACGGCGCGGAGATGAGCGTGGCCTCCCTCAAAGACCGCCCCTTGGACATTGGTCAGTTCGAGATAGAGAAACTCATCCGGCTCCACCTCGGTCCCGCCGAAGGTGGTGACGGTCACGCGGCCACTGGTCTGGCCCGCTTCAATCGTGAAGGTGCCGACGGTCAGATCAAAGTCATTCTCTTCTTTGGCGGTGCCATTGATGGTTTGATAGGTAACGGTGACATCAGTGGTGGCGGCCTCCGAGAGGGTGAGGACGAATTCGAGCGCGGGGCCAAAGGCGGAATTGCCTTCGACGACCTCGGCATCGGCCATCGAGAGGACGGGCAGGGTGCCGCCACCGGCATCATCATCCAGGATGGTGGCCAGCCCGACTGCACCGCTGGCGCCATTGGTAATGGCCGCGGTGGGGGTGACGACCAAGGAGAACGCCTCGCTATGCTCAATCGTCAAATCTCCAAGAACTGGGACGGTGACGGCCTTGAGCGTCTCGCCGGGCAAGAAGGTCAGGGTGCCGGTGCTGAGAGTGTAATCCTCCCCGGCGAGGGCCGAGCCATCAGCCGTGGTATAGCTGAGGGTAAGGGTCTCCTCGCTGGGCTGGGAGAGATGGACATGGAAGAGGGCCTCTCACCAACAGTGATCCCTGGTAATGGAAGTAGATCATCCACTCCTCTCACTGGTACCACAAAACTATGTAGCCCATGGCAGACTCCATCAGGTGTGTACAGTTGTGCAAATACTAAAGAATGGGTTGCCGTTCTTCCCAGGTTGCCTGCCCAACATTTCACTGCCTCATAATCTGGAGTATTTAGTACAAATTCCTACAGAAAGAAAGTGTTTCAAAGAACATTAAAAGATATTTGTATGGCAATTTTGCCTGAATATATTCTATCTGATAATTATAAACTTCAAACAGTATTCTAAATGAAAAATGAATTGCTTTCTTATACTTCTCAGTGAGAGTTATGATTGTATGCATGTTTTCGTATGCTATACAGGCCCCTTCCCCCCCCCCCCCATGCCCTGTTTGTACAAAAATCCCAATAAAAATTCCAATTACGCCAGTACCAATCTGTTTTATTCTCCTTCCATTAATCACTCCTCTCCAAAGTGTAGCCATATTGCCAGATGCTTACTTGTGGTGCACATACCTTTGGCAAGGCAAGGAAGTTGGCCAAGTATAGAATTGGAGTATTATAATATACTATTTAGCCCACAATATCTATAATCCTCTTTTGGTAGTTGTAATAGAGCTAATTACATGAAAGAAAATAAACATTTGCATTACCTGAGTACTAGGATCATATGTAGCTGTTGTTTTCATTCCTCTGGTGTTACTACCATGACCAATTTCTGTTAATGCAAAACTTCCAACTACCTAAGCAACAGAGATAAAGAAGTAATTTTAGTTTTCAAATGGCATCACCAAACACATGTTTCATGATATCAGATATTCGTGTCTGCAGTTCCCTTGTATTTTGAGCGTTCTGTATCATCGTTGCAAACGTTTGGCATTTTTGTGGAATAGACCAGTTGTATACGTTACTTTCCATTTTATCTTGGTCACGTTTTATAAACTTTGAATTTTGTATTTGAAAAAGCGGCCTCTAGGAATTACGTTATACCTGCACCGCGGAAGCCAAAAAAAAATGTTTCCTGCTGTATCCTGCCTACCATGATGCAGTAAAATGTACGGTAAATTTTGGTTTTTGTAATGCACCTATGTCGTCACTATTTCAAGAAAGCTCGTTTTTCAATTGATTAATTGCTTACCCCTTTTCATGGAAATGAACATTAAAGTCTTGGTTTTTTAAAGTGGTTGATTTTATCCTTATATTAGAGCAAAAAAGGTGAAAAGGGCAAGAGAGTCTGGCACACCTGGGTTCATCTGGGTTCACTGGCGGCATGGAAGTAGAATATGCTGAATCAGGTTAACTTCGAGTTGATGGCTCATGCGATATTACGCGGCCAATATTTGCGAAGTGCAAATTTAGGATACCAAAAACATTTCGCTTTCCTTTAACAATTTTCTTGTCTTTTGGTGATAATACCTCTTCCAGAAGGATTTTAATTTAATTTTTTCAAGGCATCAATTAATAATCAGCCATATCTTTTTTGGTGACCCTTCAACATTTTGAAATTCATGAAGATAGTACGACTGTTTTGCTTGTGGCAGTGGCTTTGTCAGAAAATGTCTGTACTGCCGAAAAATTCATTAAGAGAAGAAAAGAGAAGCGGCTATGGGTCCATTTAAACGAATTGACGCCTCATTTCTGTCACTGGTAGTCGGAGTTCCAGTCATAAGTAGTCCCGGTCGAAGTTGCAAGTAGTCACAGTTGCAAGTAGTCAAAAGTAATTATAGTAGAAGTCACAGTCACACGTTGTTTCAGTTGCAGTCGGAGCCGCTGCAGTAGTATCACTAGTAGTAGTAGTGGACCTGAAAAGATCAAGGTAATACCCTTAGCCATTCCTAAGACATTGCAGTTACGCCCTTTTGGTAAACTGCATGTACAGAATGTGTTTGATTTATTTCAACATTGCCCTCAAAATTCCCTGAAGTTTTATCTTAATACCCTTAGCCTTTTCGGACACAACCAGGATGAAACATTCTCCCCTTTCCCAATGATAAACCCTGTATGTAAACAATAGACAAATTGTATAATTTACAACCCTTTCCAGGGGACTGGGGAGGGCATAACATTCCCAGAGGCGAAGGTTATTAAACTTTTGAATAGTTTGAACAAAGAAATTATTTCAGAATTTTGATCAATGCTCAGGGGAAGTCGCAGTCGCAAAGTAGTCGCAGTTACATTCGTATTAGTGAGCCTAAAAGTTTACCCTTAGCCACTCCAAAGATATTGCAGGTAAGCCTTTTGATAACCTTGATACACATCGGGTCTGTTGATTAGTTTAACATATCCCTCTACATTTCAAAGTTTCATCTTAATACCCTTAGCCTGGTAGTAACAATGGTCGTATTAGTACTATGCAAATAATGCTTACTAGCCATTCAACAGCAAAAATGGTAACGCTAACATAAATTTTACACAGTGCCTTCCTTCTTTTCTTTTTAAAGGAAGAAGATTCTTTAAAGTTTTACTTCATGAATAGTTTACAAGATAAAAAAAAATAGCGAAAGATATTGAATGGAAGGCCCTATCTAGGCCCTAAACGTATAAAATAGTTTCAGGATCACAGGCCATTTTATTCCTTTATATACCTTATGTACTGTAATTATTAGCGCTTGCAATTGTTTAATTGTTATGTGTTCCCGAATTAGTATATTGATCAATTGGATGTTTTCTTATGTTTCTTTTAATTTCTGCCGAAAATGAGAATTTACATAAAATCTCATGTGCCTAGACGAGTTTCGGTAGTTTTATTTTCCGACAGCTATGCTAAAGTGATTACTTGAAATAATTATTGATGATAAATTGTCTCAATGTGATTCCCATTTGAAGAAAATTAGTTTGACGGGCAATTATAAATCCATTGTATCTTAATTTTTTTTCTTTACTCCTTTATTGATCCTCATATCAACTTTTATCATTGACAAACTTCTCGTCCTTAAAAGATAGCCCTGTCATTTAACGATTATTTGACTCTCGATGCTACTGTTTTTGACTATGCATAAAAGAAGGAGTCAAGACAATTAGACTGCGAGCAAGGATCTAATTTTTAAGGTCAGTAGCACTTTTACTCCCATTTTGGTCGAATTTGTATAAATATCAATGCCTGCCCACTAAGTAGGAAATATCCGTTCTCTTTTATCGAAACAAACTTAGGTAGGCGAAGCACGGCGGCGAAGTGCACCTGGCGCTTTGACGATAAAAATAACAAGTCCAGTTTTTCCTAAGAAAAAAAAAATCACTCGGTGATAATCTATTGCGCCCCTAGGCCAGGACCTAGTAGGCCTATTGGCAAATCTTGGGCATGGCCATGCCATGGTATGGAAATTACCTAAAAAAAATCAATTTTATTGTCAAACGCCTTACACAGTCATGCTGATTAGTGGCAGTTCTTTTCATAACGAAAGATAAGGCACTAAACATATAAAAATCACAGCCATAGCCATCATTTATCGAATTTACATGTTGACTCAAAATAGATAAATTTTGGAAAGTTTATTAAAAGCGTCGGGATTGGCAACGAGAATGTATGTTTTGGCGAACGACACAAAATGAAATATTATCTCTGGCACTCCAGAGATAGGGCTATATAGTAGCCCAGAGCCTGGGTAGTCGTATATTTTTAGACTCTTGCATTCTTGGGAGACATTTGACGGTTTACAAGTTGCCACGAAATTCTTAGGTTGTTTAAAATCACCCAGCGATAATTTTCTGCACCCCTGGACCTAGTGGGCCTATTGGCAAATCAAGGGCACGGCCATATGGTATGGCAATTACCTCAAAAAACTGCAAATTTGACAAAATGTATTATTTATCTTTTTTTTGGACCAGGGTACTTCGTATCGTAGGAGCTATTGTAGAAACTTCAAAAAGGGCTCATTCGATTGAAAATTGAAAGGGATAATGCCCTTTTTAATAGTCGAAAGTGATTGGAGGGCAACTAAACCCCCTCCGGGTTCCCTGAAATTGGGGGTTCAAAAAGAATGTATCAACAGAAATGGACATGGCCGCCCTTCCAGCTGGACTGATTTCGGTGTTGGTCTGGCGTTATTGATACGCGAATTCATCTTTGAAGGTTTCCGCGCGTATTACAATCCGTCTGGCTGAATTAGTTCAGGTCGGTCGGTTTCGGGTCTAACCGGAAAGGCGTCAGGCGATCCGCGTGCGCAGGGCGTCAGAAAGTGCCGGCCATTCCGATTTCAGAATTGAATAGGCGGCCACATCCAGCGGTTGGCCGTCGCGCGCCAGGGTCTCGCCGCGTAGGACACCATCCAAAGTTGCCCCCAAGGATTCCAGGCGCTTTCTGTGTGCTTTGTTGCTGGCCAGACAGCGCAGTTGCACGGTGTTGGCCCGTGCGGTTTCAAAGGCGTGGGTCAGCAAGAGGATCATAACCTCCTGAAAGGTCTCCGAGCTGTCAGAGGCCAGCCACATATTGCCAATCTCAAGAATCTTGTGGCCGCGATCAATGCGCGAGAACCCCACCCAGCCCAGCAGACGCGACTGGCGGCACTGGATCGCAAACGTCAGGCTGTGACCGTCAGTTTGTCGTTCCAGAAGATAGGAAATTTCGCCGTGCATGTCGTGGCGCACCGGCAGGCGGCAGCCCTCGGGAATATGCGGTCCGTTCTGCGTTGCCTGAGCCAGCTGCGCAGCATAGGCGTGGCGCAGCGGCAAAAGGGTTGCGCGAGATCCGCAAAGGTTATGCGGGCTGGGCCACATGGCAAAACTCACATTTGGAAAAACAGGCTATGCCAAAGGCCTGAGATTTTTTATTCCGCCTTTGCTCAATATTTGTACGACAATCCAAACCATTTCATTTTATTTGACAATACTTCCATTAAAGCCCCCGTTAAAGGTCTCGTGCAAATTTTCAGGAGGCAAATAAGATGAAAAATGCACATTCACCGAAAAATAGCTCTCAATTTTCAAAAATAATAAATCTACCTGCTAAGCGATTAGCCGTTGACAGTTTTCTATAGTATGAAATTGTGAAATTCCATTTAGACTTGTGCTTTTTATGCAGTTACCCTTTTACCGTTACTCAGAAAGGGTCATCCTATTTTAGTTTTGTGTTTTGTTTTAAGATTTGGTTTTTATATTTTTATCAGTTTTATTTAGCAGTGAGGACGGTCAAGCGGTGATCTTGACCAAAATATTTTCATAGTTTTTCATTTTTTTTTTTAATGGCCGTTTATTGTCCTCATTTTCTTCCTTTCCCTACGATTTTGATGTTTTAACATACATGCCTGCTTTTTGTAGTTTATAAAACCCAAAGGGTATCATTTTAGCGGCTCTAAAACAAGATCTCACGAGTGATACGGAACCAGGCAAGGATTTAACAATAGGCCCATTAATAATGCGAAATTTAAACCTAGGCCCACTTACCTGGGCCTAGGGTGGCACATTGCCATGGGGCATTGAGGATAAATTATCACTAGGTGATTTTTCCTTAACAGGTGCCATGTTCACTCCACCGCCGCGCTGCTTATTCACAGAAAAGTAATTTTGAAGCAACACAGGAGTTCTGTGGCCACATGTGTTTCCAAAATCAAAAGCGCGGGCCAAAAGGTCCAACAGCACTTCCTCGACTTCGGGCTCAACCAGGCTGTTTAAGGCCGTCAGCAGAACTTGATCTGCGAAGTAGTCGTGGGCGCATTGATAGGTCTCACCGTCTTTGCTCTCAGCGATTTCCACCCAGCCGTCTTGCATCATAATGCCGAGCAGCGCACTTTCATCAGCGTCTCGTTGCATATCAAAAACAAAGCGGTCAACTGGCATTACGGCCAGTAGTTTGGCAAGTTTGATCCGCGCTTGATCTTCCCCTAATCGTTCGGCGGCAACCCTTTTCACCTGACGGTGGACCCAAGCCTCGAAATCGCGACCGGCGACCAGGTCTCGGAGCACTGTGTTTTTGTTGCGGTCCATCAGGTAGTGTAGGAACACGGCAAGGATGGGACGTTCGCGGCAGTTTTCGCGCAATTCCTCATTGAGCGGAAAACCCTTTTCTACCTGGTCGAGGATGTGACCAACGGTAGCCTCTCGATATCTTTCATGAGCAGGGGACCGTGCCCCTGAGACATTTTCTTCGGCAAACCCCGGCTCGTTACGTAGTCGTTTGTGAAAGTAGAAATCCCTACAGTTGGCCACATAGCGAATGTCCAAGCCCCGGCCGCTGAAATCTTCGATTTCCTCCAAAAATTCTTGGAAGCGAGGGAAGGTTTCCACGTAATCGACGAGAAACAACACGCGTTGGCTAGTGATGGTTTCCAACAGTTGTTTTAGCTTGGTGTCGCGAAAAGTTCTGTTGTTGATCTGCAACACAAGCTTAGCCGACCCTCCTCCGCCTTTTCTCAGCTAAGCATCCTGCTGACGCGCTGTTTTGAAATCAGGGGCCCGTTTTTCCAGGAAGGCGCCAATGGCTTCTTTGTGTTCTGCTGATGCATAACATTGCTGCAGCGCTTCCAGCTCCCGACGTTGCACCAACGCCATATCTGTTTCGTTGGCGTTAGCGGTCAGCAATTGTTTGATGTGCCGGACGGCGCCGCGCGGATTCTCGCCCATGGAAGCCGCAATTCTACAAGCTTCCGGCACCAGTTCTTCCGCTGCGGTAACCTGGTCAACCAGGCCGATAGCCAGCGCCTCCTGCGCGTCGACCGTTTTGCCGCTCAGCATTAACTCGCTGGCCTGGCCAAAACCGACTCGTGCGGTTAAAAAATTTGAACTGGCCAGCTCCGGCACCAGACCCATTTTCACAAACCGAACAGAGAGTTTTGCCGCATCAGACGCCAGCAGATAGTCCATTGGCAGTATCTGGGTGACCCCGAGGCCAATCGCCGGCCCATTGACGGCTGCCACGATCGGTTTGGAGGCACGCACCAGTTCCACCCAGTTACCGGCGCCGCCACCTTTGGTAACATCCTCGCCGTCAGCCTGCGCCTTGAACACCGCTTCGATATCCGCGCCGGCACAGAATCCACGCCCCGCACCCGTTAACACCATGGCATCCACGTCGTCGTCTTCGTTGGCAGCAGTAATAGCCGCGCGCAGCTCACCACCCATTTTGTACGTCCAGGCATTCAGCCGTTCCGGACGGTGCATGGTGATTACACATACCGTGTGTTTAGCTACTAGGATTCCATTCAGCACATAAATCGAGAAATATATGTAAATAGCAGATACCTTGATCTTGTGCCTTGTTACCGTAATTTTGAAATTTTATTTAACTAGTCCTCCGTAGAATATTAATTAGCACATTAACGCTTACAATAGCCAAAGTCTTGGTCTTTTAGTTTCTGACATTTTTTTGGTTATTAAAATAGGTGTTTTCTTTTAGTCTTTTTCTTCTAAAGTTTGTATTGTTATTTTTGTTTTTTTAATGTTTTCTCTAGGCTAATTTCTTTTATTTCCAATTTTTGTACCGTTGATAAAAGCTTCCGGATGTTTAACTGAAATATCCAGTTTTATTAGTCTCACTGTCTTGTTTAAAATATTGCACCCATTTATTCTGCTATTTATTTGTTAAAATTTGATTTAAAATTTATTAGCATATATAGAAGGAACTGGGAGACAAATTTCCCTTATTTTTAACCTAGATTTGGGTTGTTTTATTAATAGGAATCCATTTAGACCCCAAAATTTTGAATGATAAAAACACAAGTTTTTGTTTATGCTTCAATGTATGGAAGTGTGCTCAATCTGCGAGCGACTGTTTTTCAGCGAGATACTAGCTGGATTCTATATACTGGATTCTATTCTATATACTGGCTTTCTAAGAATACCTAAAATATTTACCTACTATCCCGACTTTAGCTGATTTTAAGTCCTGATATTAGCCAGCTTGTCGTCCGGGTGGGAAGGAGCCTCGAAGTGGGCACCAACCGTCCAATTCTATTGAGAACCTTTTTGAACGATTTTGTGGAAAATAAATAAATAAATTACTGTAACGATGCGCAGAGCGCACTCCTTCTTGTAACGTGTGTAATAGTGACTGCAGTGGCGGGGGCAGTAGGAAACGATACTTAGCACTGAAAAGCAGAGGGTGCACAAATTTGCATATAAACTGGTTCCTGCGTTTCAGTCGCTACGGTGGTACTAGGGCAGATACATAAGTGATATAGTTGTTTCCTAATGCGATTTTTAAGAATCGTTTTTGCAGTGTTTCTAGTTCATCGTCTAGTTCAACGCACATTCAAGCAGAGGGCATGCATAGCTGTATATGCCAGCAGCAATGGCTTTACAAGCATATTTTTCACACCTTTAAAGCTTTTTAGAGAAAATTCTTGCAGACATAAATTAGTATTCATTTTTCGCGGGCCACTGGTAACAAAGAAGGGGAAAAAGGTGTTTAGACCCTGATGAACATTGTCGTACAAAGGCTGATTAAGAAGCTTATTTCTATATCCTTCTATGTGGCCTTTTCTATATCCTGCTTCCGTATATGTGGAAAGTGCCCAGACTTTGTAATCTCGTTAAAAAGGACAGATAAGGGCTTTGACAATGAATCACTGAAGGCACTAATAAGAGGAGAAGGGATGCCCAGAGGGCAAATAACTCTATCTTAATTTGTCAATTCTTTTTTGATTTCCCAAGGGAAAATACATAATAAAGAACGGGGAAGATCATCATTTTGTAACTACTACTACTACTGTTAACAACTTAAAGCAGCACCAAGCCACCTGAGGCCAACACAGCTACGCAAGGCTTGTTTGAGAATGGTCCCTTGGGCGCTTAATCGGTTCTTTACCTTTTTGATGATTTCGTTTTGCAAATTTAGATTGTTGTGAAACTTTTAAAGATCAAGATCTTATTAAGTTTGACTGTAAAAAAACTTGATACTATAGCCCATAACATATAGCGGCCATGACATGCTTTAAGATGCCTTCCTATACAAAGTTTTGTATTAAATTTTCAATTTCCTACCTACTAAGTTGAAGATTGGGAATACTTGTGTATATCATCCTCCTTGCGTCATTTATAACTTTGACTGTAAAAATTAATACTGTAGACTATAACATATAGCATGTTTAGCAATTAGTAGCATCTGTGACATTCTTAAAATTTTTTCCTATCTAACGTTTTGTATTAAATAATCAGTTTCCTCCTGACTAAGTTGAAATTAACGACGCTTGCGAATAACATACTCGTTGCGTCATACGTAGTAAATATCACTGGTGTACCGAGTTGGAGGGTCATGGTGCTATACCTCCTGTTGGCCTTGAGCTGCAAAGAAGCGCTACAATGGTGAGTAAATGGGGTAGCTGTAATGGGAAGCAGCCCTTGTTTATTTACTCGCTCTGCAAAGTATCTACAAATGTATCCATAATTATTCTCATAAAAACAGTGGACTGCGAACAAATAAGCGGCCTGGTAGAGAAGATCTACTACATCCCTAAAATCTAAGGTTACGTAGTTTAACTTGGTAGCCAAATTTGCATTCTTGGTGATTTTCAATTCAAGATTGAAATGCTTTACAAAGACTTATTCAATTATGAATTTTAAGATCTGAGAAGAAAATTTTGTTTAATTCATAAGTAAAGTTTTGATTTGTGTTTACCATAATATGCTCAAAGTTTGAATCTAATTTTGAAAAAATTCGACTCAATCGAATAATTTCAGGTCTAGTTCCAAAAATAGACATTATTTTCATATTGTATTTTTCAAACTAGATGAAATAAAGTTTTCAACATTGGTTAAAACAAAAATTTGGTTTCTACGACTAATTTATTAAATCATTATTCCTAAAAATTTTGATTTGAACTATTCAAGAGTATTAAATAACAAAAATATTCTATTGACTGGTGGTACCGGAAGTTTTGGACATCAGATGATAAAGGAATTGATGCCTTATAATCCCAAGACCATTCGCATATTTAGTAGAGATGAAGATAAACAACATTCTATGAAAATTGAATTAGAAGATCAACCTATCTTAGAAAAAATAGAATTCCTAATTGGTGACGTAAGAGAATATGATCGAATATATGATGTAACAAAAGATATTGATATTGTTTTTCATGCTGCTGCCTTAAAACAAGTACCATCTGTGGAATCTTATCCATATGAAGCTGTTAAAACAAATATTGTTGGTGCACACAACGTGGCAAAAGCTGCTATATCTAGAAAAGTTAAGCATGTAATTGCAATTAGTACTGACAAGGCAGTAAAACCTGTAAATGCAATGGGAATGACAAAGGCACTACAGGAAAAAATTATTGTCTCTAATAACTTGACTCAGAATGATACATTATTTAGTTGTGTACGTTATGGAAACGTTTTAGGAAGAGTGTGCCCAACAAACCCTTTATCGCCACAGAGCACCTGGAAGATTTAAAGGTACTTAAAGCCAATTGGCAGATGATCCGTGAGGAGGCGCAACAGTTATACGCAGCGGGCCATATCACCAAAGCCAAAAAATACAATGATATTGCCTTTAATTCATTTTTTAAACGAGGCTGGACCCGATTCTACTTTCATTGGTACGGCCAATTCTTCCCCTCGGCAGAGCGCTGGTGTCCCCGAACCGTGGCCCTGATGCGGCAATTGAAATCGGTGAATGCCTCCATGCTGGCCTTGTTGCCACCCGGAGGTCGGCTCGGCAAACATCGAGATCCCTTTGCCGGCTCGCTTCGTTATCATTTGGGATTGGTGACGCCCAATGACGATGATTGCCACATCTTTGTCGATGGTCAGGCCTACGCTTGGCGTGATGGTGAGGATGTGCTGTTCGATCAAACCTTTGTCCACCATGCGGAAAACCAAACAGAACAACCTCGGATCATTTTGTTTTGTGATGTTGTTCGACCCATTCGGTTTTTTCCGGTTCGCTGGCTCAATAAGGCCCTCAGTTTCGTTTTGGGCAGGGCAACGGTTACCGCCAATGTG
Source organism: Alatinidae sp. Z8VKAUB7J3 (assembly GCA_010016025.2). Classification (NCBI taxonomy): domain Eukaryota; kingdom Metazoa; phylum Cnidaria; class Cubozoa; order Carybdeida; family Alatinidae; species Alatinidae sp. Z8VKAUB7J3. Next base: position 226,308,322 of record JAAAKM020073195.1, on the reverse strand, counting down.
CCTGGCGAGCGAGTTGGCCTGATCAACCGCCTGTTCAGCTATGTGTTCTATATTCGGGTTGGCGGCAATGAACTTAAGCGTGTCAATCGCCCACTTTATTACGCCACCAAATACGTCGTTTTCTTCGGCATTTTCTACTGGCTTTTTCTGTAAAAACTGTTCGGTGGCAGGTCCAGGAGTTGTTTTTGGGCGCCGCAGCGCCTCGCCCCCGGCGGCGCGGAAGTCCTCCTCCGCGCGCATGCCGATCTCCTCGAGCGTCTCGAGGCAGTCGGCCACGAAGGCCGGGCACAGCACGGCGACCTTCTTCGTCCCCTCCTTGGCGAGCTCGGTGAGCCGCTCGTCGGTGTACGGCTGGATCCACGGCGTGCGCCCCAGGCGCGACTGGAAGGCGACGGAGCTGTTCGCCTCGTCGAGGCCGAGCCGGTCGCGCAGCCCCCGCGTCGTCGCGAAGCACTGGGCGCGGTAGCAGTTGCGGTTGGCGAAGACGATCGCCGCGCAGCAGTCCTCGCGCTTCAGGCAGTGATCGCCGGACTCGTCGCTCTTCGTGCAGTGACGCTCCGGAAGGCCGTGGTAGCTGAAGACGACGTGGTCCGGCTGCATCTCCTCGAGCACGGGCCGGGCCACGGCCGCGAACGCATCGAGGAAGCGCGGGTCCTCGTAGAACGCGGGCAGCGCCTCGACGTACGGCGTGTTCCAACGCGCGGATGCCTCGGCGTAGGTCTTCTCGAGCGACGAACCGGTCGAGCTCGACGCGTACTGGGGGTAGAGCGGCGCGACGAGGATGCGATCGCAGCCCTCCGCGCGCAGGGCCTCCAGCCCCGCGCCGATCGACGGGTTGCCGTAACGCATGGCCAGCTCGACGGGCACGCCGGGCAGGGCCTGGCGGATCCCGTCGCGCAGGTCCATGCCGTGGAAGAGGAGCGGCGAGCCCCGCTCGGTCCACACCTCGCGGTAGGCCTCCGCGGACTTCGGCGCGCGAAACGCCCCGGCACGCTTGGAATGATGCGGTTGACCCGCGACGTGATCGGTCATCTCGCCGTAACCGGTTCGCTGGCCATGGGCGACGGCTTGGTGCAGCAGTTACTTGGCCAGGGCATCGCCAATCGTCTCTCGGCAAAACTCGGTGAAGGGGTCATCAACGGCCTGATGACTGCTCGCATCGGCATCGCCGCCATGGATCTGTGCCGCCCCATGCCATTTCGCGCAACAAAGCGCCCGGGAATTGGGGAATTCGTCGGCGACCTGACACGCCAGGTGACAGGATCGGCAAAGAAGGAAGGCTAGAGCGGTTCCGCAGCTTCCGATTTGACCCCCGCACAGCATTCTGCCGTGAGAAACTCGACCAATCGATCCATGGAATCGTAGTCCGCAAAATTGCGAATTTCCCGCCCGTGACGGGTTTGCCGAACCAGGCCTGCATCAACCAGCGCCGAAAGGTGGTGGGCAAGCGTCGAGGGAGGAATGCTCAAATGTCGGCCAATCTCGCCCACATTCATGCCGTCCGCACCTGCGCGAACCAGCAGTCGAAAGACAGAGAGACGTGCCTCGTGTCCCAAAGCTGACAGTGATTTGGCGGCATCAGGCGTCTGCATAGAGCAATACATATCGACAAAAACCGGGTCGTCAACGCGCTCGACCGCGCTGAAGCAGTCGTGATTTGCCCGGATCGACCTGTCTGCTACACTTGCTCTCAGCGATTTCAACCGGTGATTAACCATTCCGGTTGATGTTGGGGCGTCCTCAAACTGCGCGAGCTGACCAATGTTGCATCGACGGTTGGGCGCGCTGGAAGCCCGAGCAGCGCGAGGCCGGGCTGCGTGCGTTGCTGCAACCCACCGCCTTCCAGAGCGGCGATGAGGCCACGGACGCCTTGCTGCGACGCTGCCTTGCCAGCGACGGCAACAGTCCCGACGTACGGAGTTTCCTGCTCGAGTACGTCTCGGAGCTCTCGCTCGCGGACGTGCGCCGCGCGTTCGACCTGACGAACGTCGCCGAGGTCGATGCCGCCGCGTCGCTCATCTCGATGCTGCCGGCGACGCGCGAGGTCTACGATGCCTTCCTCCCGGCGCTGCGCGAGGACGGGGAGGCCTACGCGGCCATCTTCAAGCGCTTCCGGCTGCACGAGGATCCCGCGCTCGTGCGCGACCTCGTCGTGCGCATGCTGGCCCACCAGGACAGCGAGGCCAACGAGCGCGCGACGTCGCTCCTGGTGCAGCGCAACCGGGCCGAGGACCTGAGCGTGTGGGTCGGTGCGCTCACGCATCGCGTGGCCGCCGTGCGCAAGCTCGCCGCCGAGCGCCTCGGTCGCCTCTACAACCAGGCCGCCATCCGCGCGCTGGCCAAGGCGGTGGACGATGCCGACCCGGACGTGCGCGATGCGGCGCTCGCGTCGCTGGAGCGCATCCAGAAGACGGAGGAGCAGAAGGAGTACTGGCGCCGCTTCGGCAAGGAAGGCGGCAAGTAGCGCGCCGCAGGCGCGCTACGTGTAGGGGCGACCTTGCCGACGAGCGCCGCGAGGAGGCTGATGGTCGCCCTCGGCCGCAGGCGCGCTACGCGTAGGGGCGTTTTTTGTGAAGGTCACAATTGGAGACATGATACCCTCAAGGCAATCGTTCAACACGCTCATGCGTTTCATTTACCACGGGGATGTCACTATGCCTCCAGAAGATTCACTATATCTCTTCTCGGCACCGTTCTATTATGGATTTATGAACAGCCGTCTTCAGGTAAGCAATCTGCAGAAGAATAAGTACTAACAACGTAATGAATGAATGAATGAATGAATGAATGAATGAATGATCACGGATATTAATATATAATGATGATGATGCAAAGTTTGAAATTACAAACTCGTCTTCGCAGCATATCCATACCTTTACACTTTTTGTGGAAGGCAAGTCTCGAAGAAGCAGCTTCTACATCTTCCATGCACATAAATACTTCGAGACTTGCCTTCCGCAAGAAGTGTAAAGGCATGGATATGCTGCGAAGGCGAGTTTGTAATTTCAAACTTTGCAAGTTTATTGTTGTGGGTGGCATATGCTTACATTCTCTTTTCCATCGAACAGCACAGTGACAGCACTACGTAGGGTCTTGCTCATACCGTATTTTAATATTTCATTAGGTTACGTGGCCAGTTTTCAGTTAATGAATGTTATACGCCTAGTCATTATAAAGGGTATGGAGGCAAGGACCACTTAGGTTCTTATTTTCATTTTATTATGTCGTCATAACGATTTGACTGCGTTCACAATAATATGGGATGTGCCACTCCCTTTCTATAAAAATAGAATTCTGACATTGCTTGCCAAGCGGATAAGAGTGATCTTTATAACATTATATCCGTTCATCGTCACATGTTAACCATGCACCATTTTTTTATCCTTCAATTGCTGGAGAAATATTTCATTGTTCTCCCTTCCTTTCTCGTACTCTAAACAACTCCAAATAGGAGATCTTTCCAAAAGTCTTGCCACCGTGTAACATGCCACACAAAGGGAAGCTTTTACTCAAATCTTTCAGTGACCCATATGTAGGGGAATTTTGCACTCCAATAGGATATGCAGCAGTCCTCATGAGCTTGTTATTTTGAAATCCTTAGATCTCTTGTCGTACTTGTTTTCATTACCCGACACTCAGAACTGTAAGTAGCTAATTGGAATACCATTTCCTTGACAGTTTTTCTCGTATTTCGTCTGTAGTAATGGACCTACCTGACCTATCGTCTCTAGAGAGGCAGCTGTTTATCGCCAGTTGATGTTCTTGTACTGATTTTTGTAAGGATGTAGCCATGACACTACTTACTTGATTCATTATGTAACTTCCTCCTGTATATAGAGCAGTGTAATTTCCCTGTCTTATCAGAATCCATGCTTCTTATAATTACAAGATGATATAACTGTATGTTATATCTATTTTCTGCATTACAATTTCTTTCAAATCATTGTTGGTAGAGAGAGTTCTTTGACGATTTCACCATTCAGGATAAGATCTTAGGGAACTTGGTGGTTGTAATGTTTTCCATCTATTGATATTTTCATGAGTTTTAGTGTGCTTACATGTAGTGATACCTGTGTATTTACTGCCACGTCTTCCTCCCTATATTGATTCTGTTAATTCAGCCATTGTTATGATGACAAGGACTACACAATCTTACGTAAGAAAATCATTCTCAGTACAATACACAATTACTCAAAGTCTACAAATACAGAAATCACAGCTGCCAACATCTTATCATATCTGCAAGGATCGGTCAAAGGAAACAAATACTCCAATCGTCAATAACCAGTTTTAAACTTTATTGCTGTAGAATGCCAGCACGCTGATTGTTATCAAGAGAATGAGACCTGAAGTGCTTTGCGAATTGCCCTATGACAATGAACTTACTGAGACAAAACAATGTGAGATGCAAAGTTCATTAAAACAAGTGTCAACAAAGCAAACAAGCAAATTTTAAAGAGAAAAGGCATATTTTCAGACTGTTAAAATGCAAAAATCAGCAAGCTACTGTCGGCTTTACCCACTGGATGCCCACCGTGGCTTTGGCCTGGACCCTCTGGGGCATATAGCACCCCCACACCCCAACTAATGCTATGAACCAATGGTGCATGTGTGCCCGTAAACATACCTTGCTTCCTATTCTAACAAATCTGCCTTCTACTCTTTAAACTTTTAAAATCGCTGTGGCCGTGTATGCATATGTAAATGTGCAATACACTGAAGACATGCCATTGCATAGAGGGCATATTTATACCTGTAAAGACTATATACTAAAAGGTACTATTGATACTGTTAAAAGAGTGTTATATACATGAAGGTGCTCAACCTAATTCTGTAGAAAGCAATTTACTGCAGTTTTCCCACACCACAGTTCTCTTTTAAAAATGGTCTGATGCAAACCAATAGTTAAGTATGTAATTTGTTTATCTTTACTATAAGGCTATTGATTGATGGCAACATTTCTCACAGAGAAACAGTGATGACCTCTCAAATTGTTTTTAAATAAGCAAATATTGGTACTTTTATCTAGATATACTACTTTTGCAATAGCAATCAGACCTTAAGTCTTTCAATAACCTTAAGTTGAATGTACCAAGAAGAGCCAGTATTTTCATCAAATCGCTAGAAAAAGTAGCTACAAAAATAAAACGCTCTTGAACATAAGAACTATGGCAAAAAAACATTTATTTCTTGATGATCCTTTATGTTTAACGTTATTTAATTTTTATTGTGGCCTATTGATAGACTAGCAGTAGCCAGCCATTATATGTTTGTCTCATCTGCTGTAGTAGCGCTCTTTCTTTGTTTTGATGTCCTGATAGAATCGTTCTCCTTGCTCATCATTTACATCGCCACAATTTTCTGGAAATGTATCCAAATAGCTATGTAAATACTGAACCTTAGTACTCATACTAATGCCTATGCCACTGAGTTTAAACAACTTTCCCACTACCTCCTAGTAGTTTTCGGCCTTGCTATTGCTTAAGATGTTTTCTACCATGTCAGTAAAGGATGTCAAAGCATGAAACTTCATGTCATTCATTGAATTAAAATATTCGTCATCGATAATGTGTTTCGCGATACTAGGAACATCAAACACTCATGCTTTATGTTTCTCGGTCCTAGGTCCTGGAAATGACTTACATACATACTGCCAGCATTTGCTTTCTTTGTCGAGCTATATTACAAACGTTTTGATTAATCCCAAAATGATATGCACAGGAGGCAACAAACTTAAACAATATTAGTAGAAGTCATCCAAAATTAAGTAATACAAATAGAAAGGTGTAAAAATCGGGGTGATGCTAGCAGTACTTGAAGGTACAATGCGAATTCATCTCTTAAGAAAAATTGGAAAGGAATAGAGAGAGCTACCTGTCAGCTGAGCTATGAAACCCAATTGTAAACGCCCAATTTTTACCTTGTTACTAAAATAGGTTCTGATCCTCCACCATTTCATCTCAGTAAGACATGCGTATAGTTTTAGCGGTGCACAGGAGGGAGTGGGGCAATTCTTTGCTGACAAGTTATCGAATCTTTCTTGCTTACCCCAGTTGAAACGTAAAACGTATGGACATTTTGTTCTTTTACCTCAAAATATAATTGCTTATGCTTGATGTTGCTCTCCCATTCGTAAGTATCTAGTTGCATGGCTGCAGGGAGCTCTAATAAATGTACAATTTGAGGACTAGCCTCGCTTTGATTTTTGACCGTTTGATGTTTGCATCTTCACATGTAAAGTAATTATAAACTGGTACTTTTGGTTTGTTTTGTGCTCATATTTTCTGCGGTATCCTGTTACAGACACAAAGCTGCCCTGATATGATTACTTCAGAAATATGAGCCTCAGCTTGATAACGAGGGGCGATAGAGAAACCTAAGAATTTGCGCCACTGCAATTTAAGAGACTACTATCCTGCATGGGAAGATGTTTTTAAAAAATAATGCTTATCTTTTCACTGATAACATTAATTTAAAACGTTAGATGCTAGCCATAAATTACTAGTCAGTAGCATTTAACACAAAAGTCGTAAAATCCCAAGCTCCTGTTACGGGAGAACAGAGCGCTCTTGCAAGGGTACAAATTAGCACATTCAGAAAAAACATTAAAAGGCATGGAAATGTGTAGGGTGCCGGCTTTCTAGAAAGAGATATGCTAAGTAAAAAGAGAGGCGTGAGGAAAGGCAAAAGAGACAACGGGCCCAGCACATCATTACGCTCGTAACTATAGCCTGACACTACCTTGTTACGCTTACTACGCTCGCTATAGTCGGCAGCTTGTCCCATGTGTAAAGTTTTAACGCATGTGTAAATGGAATATTGAGTGAAACCTAAGACTACCAAAAATCAAAAGTATTGATCAATTCAAGCTGAAAACGAATAGGTATTACCACAAATAATAGTTGAGCTGCCATCCTCCTGATTCCAAAATAGCATTTGTACCACCAGAAAACTGCCAATGCTTCAAGAATTTTATTTACCTCAGGTCTATTCAGAAAATCAAGAAATCCAACTTTCAATGTTCTCTATTGCCGTGTATGTAGTTAGAAAGAAGCAAAAGCTTTATGGTTTTCATGTGTTTTATATGTGTAATGCCTTATGACAAGAACTGCCGCTGATCGGCATGGCCGTGAAAGGTGTTGAAAAATAAATTCATTTATATATTGTATATGTTTGCAGACTTATGATCACCCTTACTGAAAGTGGCTTTGACACAAGTGTACCTGCTTAGTTGCGCATTATTCGCTTTTTTCTTGTGAATACTGACTTACGAACTGTCTTCTTTTTTTCGGTGTTATTAGTAACTTATATCATGCAAGTGTACATTGTTTCATGTGTTATTGTGAGCGCAGGATCACGTTTACCTCAGAAGGACTGGTAAAGCTGATGGTATTGTATAAATAGGTCCATTTACTACCCAAGGTGAAAGGTACTGGGCTTAAATACGGGTATCTCTCATAGCAGTTAAAGACAATAGCGACAGCGAAGGAACTACCGTTGAAGGAATGAAATAAGCTATGATTTCTCTTTATTTCAGTGACAAAAGTAGCTAAGCGATTAATGTAAGTTGCTTTCGCTCTCCCTTGATTCTATCTAATATAATAATCAGGGCTACTAAAATGGTTGCCTGGCTAACGTTTCTGTTTCATGTCCTAGCAGCCATGAGCTTAAGTTTGAGTCTGGGTTTTAGGTTCGTAATTAAATCGTTGAGTTGGAGCACTTTTCCCTTCTACAACGTTACATCCTTGCGAAATACACTATTTTCTATGTTCAAATCCAATGATTGAATATGGAATATGTTGTCTAGAGGAAATAACCTGATTCCAGCCAAACAAATTCAACATAGTAGATTCATTAGTATTATCCCTTTTAAGAAATAAACATGTTCAGAATTTGAGAAATTAAGACATTTTGAGCAACGATTTGCCTCAAAAGTGTGATATTTTACAACTTGTCCACTAAACTTTAAGGAATATTGTTTTAAGAAAACAGGGGATGGGGCTTGGGGGGGGGGTGGGGGACACAGTCTAAAACATTGTATTCGTGAAGGGCTTGAATCAATTTTAAAAGAGTGAAGTCGCATATTTGTTCAGACACAGACCATCATGTAGAACTTTCTCTCTCATTCCTTCTCTCTAGGTAACTTATCCTCCACTTGTCCTCCCACTAACTTCATAGAGGGTTATCACTCTTAAGGATATGACCCCTGCCAGTTTCTCTGTATTTCCTGTAATGCTAAGCTGTGATATGAAGTATAGATAACAGTATTGAACTTTGAACTGGCACTAGTTATGTCTATTTACTGTTCCTAGGTGTATGATAGATAGAAAGCCTTCAGCACGGCTACTGCAATGCCTTAGAACAAAATTTCTTCATAGAAACACTTTTGCTTCAAAATCATGTTTTACGCAAACCCAAACCCCTAATTCAAGAAGTCCATTAGTCATTTTTTATCTAAAAATGACTCAGAAATGCAGTGTCATGCCGTCAGTTATTGAAAACCAAAATATAGTTGAACACAGTCCAGAACGTTTCTTCTTTATATTGGCGAGGATGCAGAAGATTCATTGAAAGATTGGTCATAATTTGAGCACTTGGCATTTGTAAAACAGAAGCAAGTGATTATTGCATGTTGACAAGATGTGGGCGACTTTGAGAAATTTTCCTTACTTAACGAAAATATCTAAGTGAAACAGTGCTTGTAATGTCGTATCACGTCCTCAAACGTAAACGCCATGACAACTTTTTTTTAAAAGCCTATCAGATATTTGCGACTCCGAAGGCCCTTGTTTCAGGAGTCTCTGTTTTGCAGGGAATGTTAAATCAAATCTTCGAGCACATTTAGGATGATATTTTAACCCATTAGAAGAAAACGTCAACGAAATCATTAAGAATTGTATGAGTCCCCAGGGTAAGACAAAAATACTTTTCAAATGGCTTTAAAAGTAATTGAACGCTTCGTGTATCTGGTAATAGTATTTCATGGTATTAACAATACAACTGGTCTTTTCCTTTCTTGCTTATTGTGCTATTTTAACAATATAACGTGCTTGTTACTCTTAACCAACAACTACATTGATGTAAATATTGGTTGTGTTATGATCAGAAAGTATGGAAAAGGCACTAGAGAAATAGAAAATATGTCAATACCCGGGATCAAACCCGTGACCCACGCATTCTTGGCGTGTGCTCTACCAACTAAGCTAGGTTACCTCCGATGTAAACGTACAGTATCTTAGATATGAAGTTCAGTGGTATAGTAGAGTACTTTGAATACAAAATTTTATTAGGTCCCGGACATAGCTGATAGATTTTTTTGACACCTTAACACATTCCATCCAAAGCTCAGGGATGAACTTAAGCACGGAAAGGTAAAAAATATTGCCTCCTCTAATTAAAATTCATCTAGATAGTCCCATTGGTAACAGAAACCACGCAAATTTTTCAGAATTTAAGATCCTTTCTGATGCATAAGACTCATTAGTAGCTGTACCCTAATACTTTCTATCACCCCGAGGCCACACAGCTTTCGCTGGTGTTGTGGGAACAGTGTATTACATTCCTTCCCCCTTTTTATTGCCTATCAGTCAATCAGTAGGTAAATCACTCACTCACTCACTCACTCACTCAATCAATCAATCAATCAATCAATCAATCAATCAATCAATCAATCAATCAATCAAGGTCATTGGTAAAATTTATCGCACCATACATAAATTGTGTCTAGTAACTTTGGCTGCGGAATGATTTTACAATCCCTACATGATCTTATTTTGTGCAGCTTGCTCTGCGCCTATATGCTGCAGCCTATCACCAAGTATTACCACCGCCTTAATTTTGCTCGCATCTTTCTCTACAGTTTCGAGCCATGTTGTTTTAGTCTTCCCTCTGGGCTTTCTGACATATCTCTGGTATTCTCACAGGGTGATTAAGAATGTGAAACTACTGATCAACTATACTCGGAAAAAAAGTATGTAATAAAGTAAATAATGTCTTAACTCCAATGAAAAGTGATAATTCTAAACACTGGAACAGTTAGTGATCGTCTACGCTCTATACATTGAAACCGGACTCTCTCTTTAATCCAACTCTATACATTGAAACCGAACTCTCTCTCTTTAATCCAACTCTATACATTGAAACCGAACTCTCTCTCTAGTCCAATTCTATACATTAAAACCGAACTCTGACTCAATTCTACTTGTACAATTCCCCAAAGATAATGTTAGGGAGTGGCTCTAGGCTAGTCACCTGACTAGACCCAGTCTATTTCCGCTCACAGCGCTTTTTTGGCTGGTGTTTACTCTGATATTCTCATCATGTGCCCACACCACTTCAGTCTGCTTCTTTTCACTTCCTACTATCTGTCCCCTCACTTTTCAAAACACGTCAACGCGCATGCTTCAACTGCTCTCTTTCGCACATTCCCTAGCGACGCAATCAAACATACCACGTCACGACACTCACCAAACTGTCATTTCTCTAGTAAATAGAGCACTTTCATTACTCCATCTGAGTTCAGCTCTAGGCAATTTGAACTTCAGCCTCTCGATATTAAATAACTTACATTAAGGAACGATCTTCCAAATAGAGAAACGAGAGCTGTTTATGATGGGATCTCTATATCTAAGTTAGTAGAGCAACACCTTCCGGAAGCTCATCTTCTGCGTTCGAATCCCGGTGGCGATATTTCGCCCAATCCCTGAAACCTGTTAAGAGTATAATACAATTCCTTTGGTTGTTTCCTTAACAAAACGGAATGCATATACAATTTAGGGGTATATGATTTCCTTCAGTTTCTTCCTAGGAAAGGTTGCCTCCAAAGACTTTACAGGACTTATAGGATTATAGTAAAGTACTTTATTGAAGTCTGATATGGAACGTTACTATGATGTCAAAAGTTACACAAACAGGGGGTAGACTGGAGTACACGGCAAACTACTATTAAGCTAAGAACACGCCTTGGATGCTTGAGAATTTTGCAAAAACGTAAAATCAAAGTAAAATCAAATGAAGAAACAAATTTCTGTTTAGCTTTGTAATATAAGATTGAAAATCCAACAAGAAAAGCGAAAATGTTGCGTAAACCTTTTCTGCATAATAATTATGGATTTGGCACCTAAACTAGGTGCTGGAATTTTTTTGTCGGGGGGGGGGGGGGGGGGGAAAGCTTGGAAAACGCTTAGAACCAAACGCCAAACTTGGGGGCAATTGAAACCAGGTTTAAAAAGGTTTTCCTCACAAATGTTTTTTTTAAAAACTAAGGGGCAGTTCTTCCTTGGTCAAGTCACATGGCGCAGAGAGGCTGGCCTCCAATTACGTTGAGCTGGATGTCGATGTTCAACGGTGGATGATTGGGAGAGATATTGTATATCAGAGTATATCAACATCAGAGGTCACCTAGCTCAGTTGGTAGGGTGCACGCCGCGAAAGTGTGGGTCACGAATTTGATCCCCGATTGTTTTCTCCAGTGTTCTGTTCAAAATGTTTACATTACTTTGGCAGGAATCTCCTATAAAACGGTACATAAAGTTACCAAACAGCTTCATATGTGATTTTACTTCTTTAAGGTGTCATATATTTTGTATTAGTTTGTCTCTGATCACCTATCACTAGCTGGAAAAGTATGTATGGAAAAGTATGAAAACGATTTTTCGCAACGTTTCAGTGTCATATAAACACCATTTTCAAGGTAGATAAAGAACACCTGTGTAACGATAATTTATAACACATCTACACAATAAAGAAAATCTAAACATAAACTTTTGCTCGGATGGAGACTTGAGTCAGACTTAAATGTTCAAATGGAATGAATTTATAGCATTTCTTTTATTTACTGATCAAATTTGCTGCTGCACCTAATAAGCACTTTAAAATATTCAATTAAGCAATTTGAAATTCTGGAACTTCATTATCTACCTTGAAAATGGCGTCCAGATGACCCAAAACGTCGGGAAAATACGTTGTTATTACTTTCCACTTGTCTTTGTGTTAGCAAATCTTTATTAATAGAATGCTAGAAAAGCACTCAAATTTATAAGTTACCATATCATTGGAGTCAGTTATCATTACCCATGGTAATCTGCTCCCTAAGATCTTTTCCATATATTTATAAATACTGTAGATATGACCGCCAAAGTCCTTAATGGACACGGCACTTGAGAGAGAGTAGATATGGCGTTCTGATTGGGTAAAAGTTTTTGTGTTACGTGATTTAACGAATTGTTACAGATCAAGCATCTGGAAATTTAGAGATTATTTTTTCGTTGTTATTAGTTTATTTGGCGTAGCTTGATTGAGAATTACAAACCTAATCAAAATTGACATTCATAAGTTTAAATATATAGTACCAGTACAAATCGTTCGGACTTTACTTAGTACTTCTTTATCATCATCAAATACAGCTTTAAAACCCGACGGTAATTCCTCACCTTTTTATTTTTCTCTGCCTTGAAGTCTTGAAAAACAATTAGTGAAATCCTGTCATTCACAAAATGTATACCACTCTATTTTTATGTAAGATATACAGATACGCTTAAAATTGAAATCACATTTATTTTCGCAAGCTGACTTGATAAAAACACTGAAAGTCTTGGCTTAAACTTTCTCCTTACAAATGTACACTGGTTTTATTTGAGTAAAAATAGGCACATTTTGAACTAACATTCAAAAAATAGGAGACTGTAACCCTTGAGTAGAAAACAATGTAATTTTAATGCGGACGACTAAAACTTACACAGTTTATGTAAACAAGCATATAGTTTAAGATGGTCAGGCTTTAACTTTTCTCGAAATTTAAAAATACAGAGTTATCAGAATAAAATTCTACTTGGTGGAAAGTTTTAAAATATATACGGCCACCTACTAATGATGTGCCAACAGTTTTGGTAATTAGTATATAAGATACTTTCTGATACATCTTACATTGTGCACGGATTAAAAGGCTTAGTTGCACGTTCTTGTTATGCGAACATTTAAGTCCATGTCGTAATCAAACCATACGCGAAGATTTGTAGCCGCATAAAAAGGAGTTACAATAATACGATACAAATCATTTGTTAGTGAGGAACTTAATAAGCTCATGGCGAGATCTAATTTTTCTTGATTCCTTTTCGTCTTCTACTTCTGCTTATCAACAAGCATTCATATCCCTGTAGTTATAATGCACGGTCCCATTGGATTTATAACCTGTTTGATACTGGCTTGTCTACCCAGCCTGTATGATAGGTACAGTTATATACCATCAGCGCACGTGAGAGAATTAGACAGTTAATCCCTGATGATTGTAAGAAATTTGCTGGTAAAAGGAGAGAGCATCAGAGAGAATCCTTGAGGAACGCCGAAGGTAGAAGATGAATTTTTGGTACTTTCCTCTTAACTAAAACACGTTGATAGCACTAAGACTAGTATGTAGTAAAGTATTTGAACAGCTACTGTGACATCGAACAAGTTGCCAAATGGCCACTACAAGATGCTGTGATCTATTACAATTTAAACGAATATGGTATTTTTACTAACAATACATTAGCTGCTAATGCTACATATTAATTCCTCATATAAAAACCAAATAGGAACTAACAAAATGAAGGCACTTTTAACAATGTCTATTACGAAAAGAATAATTTAGAACTGTGCGAGAACTCAGGAGTAGAAGTACACGTTTCCTCGAAAATCTTGTTCCAGATAAACTGTTAACATCATTCAATGGCTTTTGTTGTATCTTAGTGAATATGCATTCACTATGAGATGTGACTAACATCATAACAAGTTGCATTGGTAAAATGGGAAAAATCTATGCGCAGCGTGAAAATGAAGCGTTGTTCGCCAAAGGGATACTTGATTAGGAAATTTTACGTTCTGCTTTTCCATTAACCTTACTCTGCTGGTCACACGCTTTTGTAGCTCAGCTCCCTGGCAAATCTTTGTCTGCAATTTCTTATACTTCAATTTTCAAGTCCTTAAATGTTCCGAGTGTTTTTTTAATTACGTCAGTCACCATACAGTTGCATCTTAATTATAAAATTATTATCAGATGGGCATGCGCAAGATTGTATTCTTAAGAGCCTACACAATGTTAGTTTTGCCTGGAGCTGGATGTCGATGTCCACCGGTGGATGACTGGGAAATAATTTAGTGACTAGAGAAATTAAAGTATGTTAACATCTGAGGTCACCTAGCTCAGTTGGTAGAGCGCACGCCTCAAAAGCGTGGGTCACGCGTTCGATCCCCGGTGGTGACATACTTTTCTATTTCACTAGTGTTCTTTTCAAAACTAACATATTAAATCCTCTCTTCTCGATAAAACCTACACAATGGTAGATTCCAGTGATCTCGCAAAGGAAATCCAAAATTCTGTCCCTAACATAAGAAGAATAAAAATACAAAAACCTAATTAGCAGTTCAACTTATGAGACACTGTCGGACAGGATGATTGATTTGTTTATAGTAATTCAATTATTGCCTCGTTGATACAACTTGGGTTGGTTAGGTCACCCTCACCCTAACATTTTGGTCCACCGAGCCGGATAAATATATCCTCGAATTAAAATGTATTTGTGGACACTATCACCATATCTACATATCTCTATCAGACTTCTATAATTAAACTGCTTATTTTGTTTAATCATGGATGAAGAATTGTCAGAAGAGGCAACCTCCCCTAGTCCAGCAACCTTGAGTTCAGCTCTCATCACATCTCGACATTCAGAGAGAGTGCCAAAGCATACTCCAGAATATGTATCTTATCAGGCTGATATTGCTGCAATGCTTCATAGGTCAAGGTCAGCACATATCAACAAGCTAAACAAATTAATTTCTGAGGTGCAAAGTGGCCTGTCACCAACTCCTGCAGGTCAACAAATTCTCAAACTAAAACACAAAATTCACTGCAACATCACTTTGAAGAAACTCATGCTGAGTACCTGGCAAAAGCTGGTGCCAGTCTCAAAGCCGCTGAAGCACAAGCTAAAGCTTACAGAATGATAGCAAGTGTTGAGTTCTCTATCAAAGAATTAAACCAATACTTACAAGATGAGATACCTGGCAATGTTTCAGTAGCATCAACTACAGTGAGCACATCCAGCAGATCAAGTAAGGTATCAACTGCTACATCCTCTAAGTTAAGGAAAAGAAAGGAGCGAGCTGCTATTGCACAACTAAAGGCTGAACAAGCCCAAGCTGCAGCAATTGCTTTGGAAAAGGATGCTCAGCTTGAAATAGAGCAGTGCTGCTGAACGGCGAGGTGGTCGGCACCACCAGCTCGGTCGCTTACGGCCACGCGGTCGGAACCATACTCGCCTTCGCCTATGTAAAGCCCGCGGCGGCCGTGCCGGGAACCGCGCTCGAGGTCGTGATCCTGGGCGCACCGCGCAGGGCCCGCGTCCTGGGCCAGCCCGCCTACGACCCGGAGAGCCACCTGCCGAGAACGGACGCGCCATGACCGAGCCCCTCCCGAACATCATGCAAGCGGTCGTGTTGACCGGTCATGGCGACCTGGACCAGCTGGTCTACCACGAGGACTGGCCGGTCCCGGAGCCAGGCCCCGGCGAAGTGCTGATCCAGGTCAAGGCCTGCGGCCTCAACAACACGGACGTGAACACCCGCACCGCCTGGTACTCCAAGGGGGTCACCGGGGAGACCACGGGCGCGGCTTTCAGCTCGGCCGACGACGAAGACGGCACCTGGGGCGGGGCGGCCATCACCTTCCCGCGCATCCAGGGCGCGGACGTGGCCGGAGTCGTGGCCGCCATCGGCGAAGGCGCGGATCCCGGCCTGCTGGGCAAGCGGGTTCTGGTCGATACCTGGCTGCGCGATTGGGACGACCCGCTCGATCTGGACAAGTGCGGCTACTTCGGCTCCGAGTGCGACGGCGGCTTCGCCGGCTTTACCAAGGTCGACCAGCGCAACGTGCATCCGGTCGAGAGCGCCCTGAGCGACGCGGAGCTGGCCACCTTCGCCACCTCCTACGTCACCGCGGAGAATATGCTGAACCGGGCGCAGGTAGGCACCGGCTCACAATTGTCCTGTCCTAGATCAAGTATCTATTTTTGTTTCACTAAAACAGCATGACTGGGGGATAGGCCGCAAAGCAACATATGAGTTTCTTCCGTAGGGAACATTTGTAACTCGTGAAGAAAATTTCTTCCGGTTTTAATTTGGAGACAAAATAAAGGTATACGCAAAACACAGGCGTATCGAACAGAATAGTCATCGTACAGTGTTCTCCACATTTTACACTTTGACCTACAAAAGCACGTCAAAAACGTAAAAGAAACACCTAAAAACTTGATATGCGACACATTTTCTTGTTTGATCTCGCTAAAAGAGTGACTGCATACAAACTTTGCTACAACAGGAGTGTAGTAAGGGCTAAAAGACAGCTTTGAAGCTCCCAAGCCCTCTTTTATATTACAAAATCCAAGTAAAAATACTAATGCAAAAGCTCCACCTCGTCTTGACTACAACAGTAAAAGGGTCATTTCTCAATTAGCTGAAGATACAAGTACAATATTAACTTTAGCTGCCACATTACCTGCTGCATAGCCAGATAATCGCCATTGATAGTGTAATATTTCCATCCTTCTCCAAATCCATCAATACAATCTTTAGTAACAAGCTGACAGTCATACAGGCTTTTGGAGATCGGTTTCAGGTTAACAACAGCACATAAATCTTCCCCAACGCACCAAAAGATGCATTCAAGTTCTCCATATGTCTTGTCTCTCGCAACCTGTACTCCATTGCATCTTCTGTTACTTTTGCTTGGATAGAAGACTCCACCACGTTCGCATGAAAGTCGGAGGGATTCCACACAAGTCTAAAAGGCACGGGTGTACCTGTAGGCATCTTAAAATAAGTCTTTGGGTTAGGGTTGATCGCACTTTTGTATGAATAGTGTCTTCCCTTAATAAAACATCGCCACAAGCAAATAAAATGCGTACGGATCAATGTAGCTCCGTTCGATTGAAGTGCCATAAATTTAAATAACCCTAACATTCAAAAGTTTTGCTAGCTTATGAAATGACTGATAAACGTTCTAATTCGCAAACACAGGTTTTCTTGATGTCTGTAATCTTCGTACACCTGTGCCTCCAGGGCCGTAGGAACTGGGGGGCCAGGGGGCACGTCCCACCCTCAAAATTTGGCAAGCAAAAATTTTTCTGTTTATATTAAAATGTATTAGCTAGAATAACACACCGCAACGGAACAATGATCTAGCCACTTGCCAACCTGTTCAGAACCGGTCCAAATACGACATGAAAAATACCACCAAAGGATACTAAATTTCCTTTCACAGATTTTAGTGTCAAAAGCGTTCATTTTAGTGAGGTTGGTTTGTCAAATACCCTTGAATCCATTATGATAAGGAGAGTGACAAAGCGTTTTGTTTTACTGGCATGAAGGCAAATCAAAGAGAAATGATTTCATCCAGCAAGTCAGAAGCAGCAGTTATTAAAATAGGATTTGGAAATTGGAAAAAGGCAAATGAGAAAGGCAGAAGATTTGATAAACACCATCTTTCTGATAGTCACAGAGAAGTTATTAATCGTTACATAACCAAACCAGCAACTGTTACTGGTGATATTGGAGAGATCGGAACGTTGTTTTAAGACTCAGGACATAAGCGTTGATATGTGTACTAAGGTTATTATTGACATTGCCATTTGGATAAGCTTCCAGAGAATTGTGGAGATGTGAATGATGAGCCAGAAGAATGATATCATCAGGATATCAAAACGATGAAAGAGCTACCAGGGCCGGTGGGGAAAACGGCTGATTACGTTTCGAGTATGAAAGCGAAACGAAATAACATTGACCATAAAAGGCAATCAAAAAAAGGTTTTTACCATACTTCTTATGTTCACGAACGTTTTACTTTTTGCTGATAATATATTTAACGATTTGATAAATATACTCGTTGGTCTTGGTATATTATGCTGAGTTATTTAAAGACTTACGGCCCCATTATTATCGCAAAAGTGCTATTTTTAGATAACCAGACCAGTTTTTGTTGATTTAAATACAAATTTAGAGGTCTTCACTGTTCTACTTTAAGAAATATCGCAATCAGTCAATAATATATGTGAAGAAAATATATGAAAAATATGCTTTATGGCCCCCAAATCAGACATTTCTGTACCGCATAAACGGTAGCTAACCAAGAGAAACTAAGTTCATTTTCAGATTCAGCGCCTCCAAATTAGCCCAAAAAGGTGTTAAGAGTCTCGACACCATTTCAAACATTTTTTTTATTGACCAGTGTAATTACTCTAATGAGAGAGGATATGTTCTTCAACAAACAACCTGTAACTAGTTTAGGAAATACGGTAATTTCCTGATTTGATGATCAAATATCAGCTAAAATAGGTTAAAAAATCCTAAAAAATCGGTTTGTTTGCCCTCCATCTGGAAAGCGGAAATGAAATTTCATTTCCGGAACGCTCAGACTGCAAACGACCTGTCGTGCAATGGACAAACATCCGTTTCCTGTCAGAGCAGGTATGTCTAATGTATCGCTGTTTCCGATGTGCGGCTTTGAGCAAGTTTCACTGCCCACGGTTTCGGATCCCCACAATAACAGCGTATCTTACTTTGAAACCGAAATCTTTGAGGCCTTGGCACAGAAGGAATTGGAGCGTTCAAGTAATATGGAATCGAGTCAAGAACAGTTCATTATGATTCTATTGATAACTCTACTGGTACAGATTCATGTGATTGCTGATAATGCTGAACAAAGAGGTAAGGTTAATCTTTGGTAAAGACTATAAGATTAAGACTTGTGATTGTTAGACACCCGAGCAAGGGAACTCGAGGGAACTTGTGGTGCCCTCTTACTTTTGCAATTTCCTTCTCTCCTTAAAACGTATCGAAGACTGTAAAGGAACTCATTATTGTTACCCATAGCTCTGTGGTCGTAGGTGCATTACGTTGTTTTTCTCCAGCGCTTTCCATAACGGACGATCCTCAGCTATTCTTGTTGCTTTATAAGGTGTAATGTCGTTCATTTTTGGGGGGTAGGGGAAGCCGTCGCCATGCCGGCCTTAGCCCCCCTCCCGACCATCCCTTTGTTATGTGAAGGATGACATGTGACGTGTCCACACATTTTTTGATTTATTTGTGTGATGGTAGAGAGTAAACTAATATGTTTATTAACCTTTCTGTATGATTTCACCTTTTGCTAAATTACAAGCTCCATTCCAGAGTGACACTGAAAATTTTTTCTACATTGTTTAGTTAAACTGTACCATTACCACATATGATGAGATGCTCATAGGAATCATGACTATTCCATTGCTGTGACAAAAAAGGCTACCAAAATCTTAGTGACAAGGGAGTTTCTCAGAGGTAAGAAATGTTGCGCTTAAACAAATGGTATTTTGTGTTAAACATCAATAATTTAGTAGCTCTGAGCCATGCAAGCCTCTCTTGTACTGACTACAAATAGGTATATCTGTAAAAACAAATGGCAGATAAAGTGCTGACCAAAGAATAAATATGGAAAACGCTTTGCAGAGATGTGGAGTTCACCTTCTAAATTGTCACCTTAACTATTGCACAGTTTGATGTAGTGGTAAAGTTCCCATTTCTGAAGCAAAAAGCCATTGACAATCATGTTTCATTTTAGAATATATGCATCACATGATGGCTAGTGTCTAACTAAGTACTGATCTACATACAGATGTGACAAACATAAATATTTTGACAATTATATATCTGTATCTTTCCAATAGATAAACACCAGTAATTGTGTCACTGGGGGTTTTGTGGGCTCAACCCCTTTCACTTTTTTGCCAAATAAATCTGTTCTCTGACAAAGAGAATAAAGAAGACAAGAAAGTATCACATACATTTGCCAAAGCGGCAACTCAAAAGCCAAAGTTGCCTTGGTGTTATGTACCTGGACATACTGCAGTGGCTAATGCCCTAACCAAAATAAAGACACACCTAAGTCTTTGCATGAAGAAACAATTCCCTAATTTTTAAGTTAGAGAAGCGTTGACAAATATTACGACAGGCTGCACAAATTATAACATTCTGGGTTACTTACTTATCAACTAGGCTAAAATACAGACATCTTAGTTCGTCATGGAAGAATAGAGTCAGGAAGGTCACTTTTAAATTCTGCTTACCGTTTAAAAACTAAGCTAACACTACTTAATCAAAGCACAAGCTATTGTTGTTCGTAGAATGCATAATGTTTGCTTGCTCACACAAATATTGATTTCTAAATATTTTAACACTTTTCGACTCAGCCATTGCCATAGATAGTAGAGTTTATTGTGTCTTGAAAAAACCTTGCTGAAGGACAGCTACTCAAGATATGATACATATCGACTATTTGACTTCGAAAATACACACCTTTTTACAATAATGTAACTTAGAAGAGCGCTATCATTTAAAACAGTGTAAGTAAAGAACTAAATTTAAGCTGACCTAAGAGCATTTATCACATTATTGATGTCAATATTATAAGTGGATGGAAATGGTGCGTAGATATCATTTTATGATTTACTTTAATAATGTTTTATGTAGATGCTGTCCTTCCAAATTAGAGGATTAAGAAGGGGATGAGTTTATATTATTTAGAATTAGGAACACAGTAACGACTTTTAAACAGTTTTTTTCTCAAATATTTAAGAACATTTAAGCGCTGTCTTCACCCATGTGCTTTTTCAAAAACAATGAGTACCATACATTGATCATTACAATTAGCACACAATCATACATTTGTGTGATCAGATGTTGTGTTGGAAGAGTAAAAAAGGAAAAATATCTTCCAACGTTGTTACTTACGACCATATAATATACAACACACTTTGTGCTGTGGACGTATGCCACTTTCCATTGAAATCTCTGCAATTCCGTACATGTTAAACAACGGTGTTCATGAGTACTTATAAGAAATATTTTCTTCCGTTTGAAGTATATAAAGCACTCCCATAAATCTTGAGGCTCGTCCTTTTCCGTGCAATACACCTGTTGTCGTATGTAAAAACGCTGGAGCGAGTTCCCTCCATAAAACGTTTCGGCGAAGTGCTTCTGTAAAACGCTTCACACGGCGGGACAGAAGCATATCAAAATAGTAGTCATGAGTTTCTTCTATAATTCCTATCTCTTCATCGAGCGTGTAGCTAGCAGAATGAACACAATGATACATAAACCCAGCAACGATCGCCACTCTGAAGAACGATCAATTCCCTATAGTAACTCGGTAAATTTCTTCTCTCTTTAGACATGAGGGACACTGTTCTACGAGAATGGCCTGCTTTTGTGAGATAATAACCTGTGATTAAAATCTTGTACGTGGACTGTACAACAGATTGTTTCTCTTGTTCTATGATTTGATATTGCAAGTACGTGTCCTGAACTCAATTGGAGAATCCTCTGACAAAAAGAACGGCAGATACAATGTCCCCTTTTCGCACACAGAGCTTTAAATTTGATCTTTCATTTAAAATGTAAAGTATGTACAACGCTACACATGGATGTATTCCGAAAAACTTCACGGAAGTAGGGTCCTTCTGGTACTTCCTTGTGTGTAGAGTACGCAGTAGTGACCTGAAGAAGTCTGTTAGATGAAACGTTGTCAATGAAGTTTCCACATTTGGCGTTTTACTTATAATAACTTCCGTATCTATTCAACAGAATAATTCTAAAATAGTAAAATATCATCTTATTCTATGCAGTGTACAGATATTCTTTAATTTCAGCAAATGAAAATGTCTTTACTAAGTGGTAACTTGGAGTCAGATTGCAGTGTAGCTGAAGCAAAATGTTTGTACTGGTACGTGAGTTAAGGAACTACGGAGAAAGGAAATGAGACAACTCTTCTTGAGAAATCCACCCAAGATAGTAAAACTGCACTAGACATGCTCTTAGTCTAAGTAGCTTTCTTTCCCATTCTAGTCTTACCTTTGGCTGTTTCAATGGCAAGAGTGCAAAGGAGTGCCACCCCACCAACAATGAAATAAGCAGCACCAGGAAGACGCCGGCCGACCCTGTCATGGAAGAAAAGGTGTAATCGTTATATAGTTATCAAGAAAGGAATGTCGCTTCTCATCATTATCCTCCTTAGAATGACTGGGAAGCCACTATTACAGGCACGCGGCCAACGGGGGGAGGGGGCTGTGCCCGCCAAATGGATAAACTTGCCAACGTTTGTCCCCCCCCCTGAAATATCCTTACGGGCATTTAAAAATGACTTCTTATTCAATATTTTATAACCATTTCTTTGTTATCTCCAAAAAGAAATCCAATTTGTCAGATGAGATAAGAAAGACGAGAAGTCTAAGTCTCTCAAATGCAATTTTGAGCCTTCTAGGGACTGTAAAAATTCAAACAGACACATAGCATTTATTATATATTTATCACAGAGTGGAGCATTACCACAATAGCTTGCTTTCTTTTTTCACTAATACTTTTTGAATACAAGACTTTCATTTCGACTGTAACCATAAATCTGTTGGGAGTGATTTGTTTATACTAGTTTCGCTGCCGAGATTCAACCCTCTACCTAACCTAGCCAGTGCGATACGACGTTATTGCTTAACAGTCCCAGACCTAAACATTTGATATACATTTGACTGAAGCTCACAAAACCGGAAATAAGGTTGTAGCAAAACAGCTACCTTTAATGCTCGTATCACTACATCTCTAGGTCTGTTCCTGGGGTACAATGAGGATATGGTATGTTAACCTCAGAAACTATCATTTTATAAATGATGAAAAAATAACTACGGAAACGACACAGGATCCTCAATCAGTTTCAGCAAGGGTTATTACTTTCCTACAACGAATAATAAATAGCTCCGCCGTTGCAAGATTGTTACTATATTGGAACCTTATCGTATTACTCCCTCTTTGCTGTCAGCAGTGTCAGGCTAAAAGCATTAGGGACAAAAACTAACTTAACCGAATAAAAACTTTTAACACTATAAACCAATTCATCAAATATTAACTTGTTTTTATATTGTTTGTGTATCCTTTCTGTTGTTTGCGACATGGTCCCTCCTTAGTCAAGTGACTATGAGTACTAAAGTTGGTCTAGAAATTGGAGAGAGCTGAATGTCGATTTCCGCAGGTGGATCACTGAAAACATCATTCAAACCCTCTCGTTAAATTTCATACTCTCTGTTCCTTGAAAACGTCAACCTT
Source organism: Alatinidae sp. Z8VKAUB7J3 (assembly GCA_010016025.2). Taxonomy (NCBI): domain Eukaryota; kingdom Metazoa; phylum Cnidaria; class Cubozoa; order Carybdeida; family Alatinidae; species Alatinidae sp. Z8VKAUB7J3. The sequence goes on along the minus strand of JAAAKM020073195.1, from coordinate 226,285,168 downwards.
CGCCCTCTTGTGAACCCATCAATCCGTCCCCTGCAGCAATTATGTGACTTGAATAATCCTCATATGTCGACTCTGCATCTCGTAAATTGAGACATGAATGTAAAACACTCTACGCAAGATCTTTAAACCCATACTTGGTTACTTTATGTTGTTGTTTATCATGATAAAGCGAAGTCTAACTTACATTTGGAAATCCTTTCCTGAACACTGGAAGGTTTTTGCTGCTCAAGCTCATGTAATTGTTTCAAAACGTTTACCCGGAGTCCTGCAAACAAGTTGGCCAACTGTGCGTCTAGAACAAAAAACATTTCACGCAAATGGGCATCGTTTCACAATTTACATCATTTTTTGTGTGCCTCGTTTGCAATTTAACATCGCTGGTCAGTTATCACGGTCTCGTAATGATGTTGGTTTAGTTAGAGTGATTTCTACATGCCTAGTAAATATATATAGTCCTATAGTCCTATAGTCCTTGACGAATACCATTACACTAGAGTTGACACCAATGCACGGGAACCTTTAATGACTTCTCTCTAGGATGTTCATGGAATCCGCAAATTCTGTCCCTATAAAGTAAGGACAATAAAACTCTCGACGCCAATTTGATGAATCGTATCTACGTTCTGTCCAAGGCTTGTCACAGTGCCACGTAATTTAGGAAGTGCCCTTTAGTATTTCTGTTTAATAATGATGTCAATTAGAGAGTTACACCCAATATAATAATACATAGAGTAGTGTTTCTGGCAATCTACAGTTCAAAAAATGGGGGAAGGGAAATTGTGGAAGATTGCATTTATAAAAAAATGCCATGATGCTATAGTTTGACGAAACAACTACGTAAAATATTTCTCCCCAAAATCTCGGTTGTTGGATAAATAGTTATTTACCATAGACACTTGCCTTTTGCTTTATTGTTTTGCATTAACGGTTAAACTACTGGAATCCGTGCTGGAAAGTAATTGCTATGATCATATTTTGTGTATGTGATCTTTCACTCAGTTAATACTAGTGTACCTAATAAAAAGCTTAGTCGGCGAGGTACTCACCTCAGTAGCTAGGAATGCTGCCAGACCTACTAAAGTCATTGCAAAAAGCAAAGTCGATTTGGGAATTTTGTGAAATAAAAGGTCTTACAGGTCAGAGGAACGTTCCAGGGCCACTTCTAAATTTTGCATGTAATTCTGACTTAATAATGAGCTTACATAATGCGATACGTTGCCTTTCCATCAACCTTCAGTCAGGCATCCTTGTGTTACGTTCTTCAATAAAGACTTGATAAAGACCTTGGGCATCTAAAGCACCGTTTGAAAAAAACGGGTTTGCAGAGGGCCCTGAAAGTAAAAAGAAAATGCGTAGATGATTTGTGGAACACTTGCGCAAATTTTATGAAGGATTGGGGCCCTCGGAAAATATCTTTGAACCTCACAGCTATATTGAGAAAATCGTTTAAAAAGGGTGAAACTATTGAGAATATGAATGAAAAATTGCGTGGCATTGAAGACGAGATTAAAATTCTTGGGATGTGAATTTGGAATTATCATTTGAAGAAGTTCTATAGAAGGTTCACATACTTTCTGTATCCATACTATATGTTTCTACTACAATATCCTCTGAGTTCCTTTTCCCTCTATTTGCCACACGATTTTCCTCAGACATATCATCAGTAAGGCTCCTCTTCTCAAACACTTGGCCTAACAGATGTTTGTAATACTCAACTATGAAAAAATGAGAATTATCAATTAATTCCTTATTGAATATATTAAGGCATTTGATTCTAAATATGCATGTAGCTACTTTATCTGCAACTAAATTACTGCTAGTTAATCAATTTATCAGCATTTTGGTGCATTCTGACCACCTCAAAGGTCCTCTCCTGGCAGCTTTTATGAGCTGTTCACATCCACGATAGGTTCACAAATGGACATAACAGTTACAAAATGGTGGCTTTCTTGTGACAAACACACATCCCTAAATCAGTTCCAATAGCAGTAGAAGCAATTATATTTGATACTGACAGTGGTATACATATCTACTTAGGACCTACAATACACATGCCAATGCTGCAACAACAGATGCAAATGAACAAAAACAATCACACAAGCTGTGCACTCTTAAGTACTTTTAAGCAATAGTAGACACTTAGCACTTACTCCAGATAATAGTTTTTCAAACACAAAAAAGAGTATTAATTCATGAATATAAGTATACCAGACACGAAACCAATTTTAGCAACAGTATTTATGCAAGGTGTAATGAGGTTAGAATTACAGATCGGTAACAGCAATTGTGGGAGATGGTGAGATTACATTTAATTCCATTTTCAACAAAAAAGCACCATGTAACAAAATATCAAGGAATAATAAAGTCACCAATATTATTTTCATAGCGTCAAATTATTCTTGTGGAGTGAGGTAGCATACGAACTGATGGAAAACAAGTGACAGATCCTTTGTCTTTTACATATTTGTTATTTGATAAAATGTATATTTCTTTTATTCTTTTTGTCAAGTTGATATGCTATAAGAGAGTTAGAAAGTATTTTCTCACAGATTTATCTGGACGCATTCCCATGTTACTACAAAAGATAAACGTATAGTCAATGCTCCTGTGACCGTTGTATGATGTCAGGCAAGGCTGATGAGGGACGAAATTCATTAACTTTCTTTCATGAAGTAGAATTCTGTTGAAACGTAGTCAAGTAAAGTTACAGCTTTTTTTCTTTCACTTAAGCAAGGCCGTGTTCTTTTGACATCCGTTGTATTTATTTTTGACGCCATTTTTGTTGCTAGCATTCTAATATTTTATGTAAATGTAAGTAAACATGGGCGCAAATATCAAAACTCGTAAAATTGGTAGATATGTTGAATTGGAAATAATTTTCTACTTTCATACGAATTAATTGAAAGAGAGACCATTGTCCACGTATGAAGAGGTGAAGTAGTGTTAATATCTTGTTCAAAATGTCCAAGGATTTGCAATATTTTACGCTAGTACACCTTACTCTGTAGTACGCCAATGTAAGAGATACCTCAATTTCTCTCGATGAGCATTCTGGATAAGTTTAAAGAGTCCTCTTGCTCTGCTTTGTTTCTGTAACACAATACCTGCAATAAACGGATATTGATGACAGCGGAAACAATAACTTTGTTATATCTCCTCAAAATGTGGGCAACGTTATTTTTGGTAACCTGATACTTGAATTGCTGCCACCACTGGAAGTTGTACTCGTGTTCAACACTGCCGGACTTGGTACATCAACCGGCGTTTCTATACTGTTCCGTAAATTTGGCGAAGGTGTACTCGTAGTTGTCTCTTCCTCGATTCGATTTGCAACTGTAACCTTCCCGAAAAACTGCTCAATCCTGTCCCGAATTTCTGTAATCCGTGCAGACACGCCATTCTATTTTTCGATCAAGATTTCGATTTCGTCCAGATCACAGTTCAGCAAAATTTCCTCATCCAATTTTGTCAAGTAACCCTGCTTTTCGATAAGTGATTTCGCTATGGTGCGAAGTCTAGGAAGGGCTTCCTCTTCATCGACCAACCCCTCTGTTCTCAATGTTGCCATAATGCCCAAAGCATTGTCCCCCAGTTTTGTGGCGGTTGATCGATTTCCCCTTCGTATAACTTTCAATCTCTGTAATTTTTCTTCCATAGCTGAATCTCTTTTCTCCGTAACTGACATATGCAGAGCCAACTGATAACTTCCTTAATGCCCCACGTTGGGAGCCATATATTGTACATAATATAGTTTGAGTTGCAAAGAGGAATACCAATGCTCCAATTTTTCTTGTATATTTTCACACAATCACTATTCCATTAACTCTTTAAAATCTGCCTTTGAAAGATACTGAGCACTAAAACTTTTCCTTATCTTCAACCCGAATGTTTTTGGTTTGTAACGCAGAAGCTCATTTGGATCAATTTCAACATCAACAAGATAATGTCCTAATTTAATGATAATTTAGATTTTCTGGGCCTGTCCAATGTTTGTTTCTTCGACAAAAAGGTAATAAGAAGAGCGCAATGCTACTTCTAATAATAATAATAATAACGATATACAGGAGTTTTCCAAATTACATTGGCTCTTCATCTCCCTTAATGAATAAATGTAGGTATAAACAAATAACAAAATAAAAGTGAGAAGCCCAGTCGACCAAACTATAAATATAGAAACAAGTAGGTTCTCCATACCAGTGGTCCGCAATCTTGGCACCGTAAAGTATGTCAAGGGGTCTGGAACCTATTAAGGCATTGAAAATTTGAAAATTTTGAAAAAATTATTCTTACTAAAACCAACGGAAAGAAAACTAATCAATTCCTTATTTCTTACAATGTGCCCATTCTCCGGTGGCAGATGAATTCTCTTGGGCATGTCACAAGACAAGGTAATCAAGCAGATAACAAATCTTGGAGGTATGAATAAACTTTATTATGTTGCGGTCATTGTCAATACCTTTTACAGCATGTATTACATAAGAAAAACAGTGACAGTTTTGGGTTGTTAATGTAATTTTCATGACTCGTTGCTGTTTTGCTGCATTTTTTCAAAGGCAATTGTTTAAAATGGGTCATCCCCAGTAAAAGCATGATTGAAATGAAATGTGAAGTCATTTGTGTTGTTGCACGAACCTCCTGTGTTACACTAGAAATTTTTGTAACCGATATGCCAAATTTCGTTTTAGCCTGCACCTTCAACTTCAATCACATATTAAGCTCAACAACGACGGGAGAAATTCATAGATGTGAACTTTCTTTTGAAGTGTGTAGGGACGAGGCAAAGACCTTGATCTTGGAGAGATGTTGCAAGAAAATTGTCGCTTCTCGCGCTTTTGACAAAGATCGCATGTAGCGCCTGTTATCATTAATATCATATGGCCTCATCTTCTATGGGTAACGGACCACTGGCTAGCGAAACTGCCCTCGCGGCTTGCTTCTTGATATTTGACAAGGGACGGATGAAGCATATAATCAGCGAAATATTTTCTTTTCGGATTTTTAGCGAGGATCGGTGGAATCAGTGAACATTTCACATACTCTCTCACATACCTGATATGCGCCTCTTTGGTTATAGTTCTTGCTTTTTGTTTTAAGCAGTTATCACTATTACCAAACCGAAGATGGTGTACTTTTTTGCCTAAAAAGTTGGTTCGTGGTACAAAATTTAAATATTGCGTTGAGTAACTGATTCATTTGCTAAACGTTTTTGCCATACACTGCTCACAGCAATCGTATGGAGTGAAATAAACAAGCTCTTACGACGAATTTATAGGAAACGAGAAGATCCTAGAAAATAACAAACGTGAGAGCGACACGTTTTTGTCACTCGTATTATTGAAAATGGCGCAAATTGCACACAATTTTTTTTGGCAACAGAGTACCGGCTTCTTTGTTTTAACGAATGAGGCATCTAATGCGGCAAGACTAAAAGGAGATCTGGCTTTGGCTAATACCCTAAACGAATCCTCGTGATAGTCGTCAGCACATGATGGGTTGTCAATCTAATACTGTCTCGTCCGATACGATCCCGGCGATCGGTGCTTTATGTGCCGGCCAGCAAACCGCGTGCGATGGAGAAAGCCCGCGACCTGAATTGCGACACAGTGATTTTCGACCTTGAAGACGCCGTCGGGCCATCGGAAAAGCTCGCCGCACGCAATGCGCTGGAGAACTGGTTCTCTCTGCCACGGCCAGCCGGTGAATTCGTTGTCCGGATCAACGCGCTTTCATCCGACTGGGGCATGGCGGACCTTGGAGCCGCTGGCGCCTGGGGACCCGACGCCGTGCTGTTGCCGAAGGTGAACGAACCCGACGATATCCAACATGCCCAGAAACTGCTCGATGACGCACCGGTGCAGGTTCGCCTCTGGGCGATGATGGAAACGCCCCATGCCATCGCCAATGCAATCCCCATCGCCAATACCGGCCGCCAGCCGGGTGGTCGCCTCGACTGCATGGTGGCCGGAACCAACGACCTGGCGAAGGACACCGGCGTCGCGCTTGAACCGGGCCGAGCGCATCTGTCCGTCTGGCTTATGCAGATGGTGCTTGCGGCGCGCACAGCAGGGCTTGATATCATCGATGGCGTTTACAACGATTTTCGCAACCTGGACGGCTTCGATGGCGAGTGCCAGGAAGCAAGAAACATGGGCTTTGATGGCAAATCGCTGATTCACCCGACACAAATCGAAGCGGCCAACCGCATCTTCGGCGTCAGCGATGCCGATGCGGAGGCTGCCAGGACAGTGGTTGCGGCCTTTGCGCGGCCGGAAAATAACGGTCGCGGCGTGATCCAGATCGACGGTTTCACTAACGGAGCTGAGGGGATTCGAACCCACGACCCATTGGTTTGAAAACCAACACCTTAACCATTGGACCGTCAAGGCCCTGCTATATGAAACGTAAGCCATCACCGCCCCGCGAGACTGCTATGTGAAACATAAGCCATCATCCCCCCCGCGAGACTGCTATATGAAACATAAGCCATCATTACTGTTCGGTGTTACATTGATAGAGTTGACTTGAAAATTTCTCTCTTTAATTGTTATACTTGATGGTTCAATGGTTAAGGTGTTTATTTTCAAACCAATGGGTCGTGGGTTCGAATCCCCTCACCTCCGTTAGTAAAAAAAGAAAGCAAGCTATAGTGATAATGCTCCGCTCTGTGATAAATATATAATAATTGCTAGGTGTCAATATACATAATAAGAGGCTGGTCACAAATTGCGTAGAGCTGGATGTCGATGTCCACCGGTCGATGATTGGAAGCTAATATGGCGACCAGAGATATAGAAGTGTGTTAACATCGGAGGTCACCTAGCTCAGTTGGTAGAGCGCACGCCGCGAAAGCGCGGGTCACGGGTTGGATCCCCGGTGGTGACATACTTTTCTATTTCTCTAGTGTTCTATTCAAAACTAACAGAATTATTGTTCTCTTACATCATCATACGTAGCCTGCAATAATGAAAATTTTCCTTGACTTTAGATAAAAGATTAAAATCGGCCGTGACCAACAGTTTTCCCACGGTATAACCGCGTGTTGTTTATTCCACCCAAAAACTTCTGCCTCTTGCCCAAAAAGACGTACTACCTGTCATATCACACGTCAATGGCCGCAAACCCCAATGGGGAACATTTAGATCTATCAAATCTGCAAAACGTTCTGTCATTTCTGCTTTTAAGTTTCAAAATGTGATGAGTATTTCATGCACTGTTCTTCCGTTACATTGTTGTTCGATACATTGGGGAACTGGCTGAGTTGCCCGCGGCCAATGTTGTTTTTAAACAGCCCTATTTTTGTTATGAATGAGGTCAGGATGCTTTTACATGTCACTAGGGTCATCTGGTTTCCTTATAATTTAGAATTCTAGAATTCTAGACTCACTTAGAATTCTAAATAAATCGGAAAGGTAAGGGATGTCATTCTTCAGTCCTTTAAACCTGGTGGCAAATTCTTGGTCAGATTTCCTCAGAAATTCTAAAACTGTGTCATACAAGGCATAGATGCGATTCAAACACGCCCCCTTAGAAAGCCACCTCACTTCTGTATGCAACAAAGGTTTTTCGAAATCCTCATCATTATCACTGCACAGCTGGTGAAACAGTCGATCACTTAATAATTTTGCTTTAATGCAATTAAAGCATTTGATGACAAAATCCAGAGTCCCGTGCAACTCTGCACTCCAGTTCTTTGCCACAAGATGGTGTCTATGTAAAACACAATGGATAGCAATTGATCCTGGTTTCCCGTTTCATTAAAGCAATAAACCCGTGATGCTTTCCCACCATTGCAGGAGCTCCATCTGTCACACACTGGATTATAGAATCCGTAGGTATTTTATTCTCCTCATAGAAATGCTTTACTGCTTTGAATATAGTTGAGGCCCCCTTTAACAGAAAGGAGAGCATTAGAAGATGTATCACTTGGTGACATGATCATGCCGAAAGGTTATCGAGTGGTACTATTAAGCGGGATTGACAATTCGTCAGAGTGTAGTGGAATAGATTGGCACGATTTTATACCGGAACGTCATCTGGGTGGAGGTAATTTTTTGTTTAATGTTAATTACTTGTTTCCAAGTGTACTTATGTTCTGATGCATAAGTCTCCCCTGTTGTAGCCTTTATCATTATTGCCCGTAGAGTAGTGAAATTTATTATTTTATGCAATTTTATGAACTCGCAGTGGCGATGAAGTACATAAACACAAAAGAAAGTAGCACTGAAACATTATAGACAACAGTTAAGAGGGTGAAAAAGCTTTTTATAGGTCATATGATGCCTGCTATTCAATGTTAATTGTAGCTTTAGGCATCGTACTGCTAAATTTATTGTGAATACCCAAAGCGAAATATTTAGCCATGTATTTGAAGCTGGAATCGCAGCCCTCTTCATATGATAACAAACCGTGTTAACACTTTTAGACTTAAGTTACTCTACAGTGCTTTTCTTTATGTCAACTTCGACGATATCTGGCCTGTAATTTTGTTACAGGATCATAACAAGTTGAGCTATGCATGACACCCTCTGTTGCGTTATGTGATTAATATGTCTCCAAGTATTTACTGCCTCAGCAATCACAATGTAAAGATGCCCGTCCTGAATCTCATTCCATACTATCTAAAGTTTATGCATAACATGCTGCATGCGCCGTTTGGACACTGTGAATTTTGATATTCCTTATTGATGTTTCGTTCTTCATCTGTCAAATGGACAGCAGATGATTTAAAAGGACTTTCAAAGCTCTGGCAATTAGTTACATTATAATTTGAAGCTGGTAAATCTGGAAGGGTCTTGCTGATAGACAGAGGAGCTCTACACATGATACGAGAGAAAGAGGAAGTTTGTCAAAGAAAACAATATGTTGATTGTCAGATCCTTCTTCAGCAATTTATTTGTGCCACCTTACATGAAAATTTTATAAAACCTAATTTCGTTGATTTCCAAAGAGTACGTTTTTTGCTATAGGTATATATTGTAGAAAATTTATGCAAGACGGAGGAAGGATTATAATAATTATGTATAATTGTGCAAGTCATGTGACATTCTGAAAATCTGTTCTAACTGTGTTCACAATTGTAATAGTTAGCTGAGTTATCGATAGCGATGGAGTGTAGTTTGTTACCTTGGTAATAATGTTTGTGTTCAGAAATCATTCGTCTTTTCGTAAACAGAAATCGTATATAATATTTAATAACGGAATCATTAGTGAGGTGCCATTCGGCAAATGACATTTCACTAATGATTCCGTTATTAAATATTATCTACAAATTTTGTAGTACCGGGAATCTTTTTAGAAATCGTGTACAGTCCTCAAACGCATAGATTGCGAGCAGGGTTTACAAATTCGTACATTTATAGGTATTTTGCGAAGTTATTTCCGCTCTTCGCATCTCATGTCCATTGTTTGGCATCCTTCATCTTATGACAAATATAGTTTTAATAGTGCCACAAAGTCTTAAAACCGACCTTGTATCTGTTTTAATATCTATTTGTCCCTTGTTAGTTGTTACCACTTTCCTCTGTTCTTTTGTCATTGCGTTTGTTCACATCTGTGTAGTGTTACTTAGCCCGGCTGTAATTTTTATAAGCAGATTGCGATTTCCGCCTGGCATTTCACTTGTTACAATTCTGAATTTTTTTTAAGTTTAATCTTAGTTTTTACAGATAAGTAAGACGTCAGCAAGTAACAAGTAACACTTCAGTCTGGTGTAATCCAGGTTCGATGAACTGGACAAAATTTCATTTATATTTACGATGGCATGTTTGCAAATAAACGTTAATTAGTTTTAAATTTAAATATAGTATTTAAAACATTCGTTTATAATGATTGAACTTTAACTAACTAGAGTTTTTACTCCCCTTTTTGTACATATATACCCAAAATCATCAAGACAACAGCCCGGCTGGATACATACCTCTTGAAAACGTTTCCCCCTTTTTAAAACCCACTCAATTATTCTTTTTTACATTAAACACAAAATAGCGTTGACGTAGGCTTTAATGCCACAAAACCTTTTTGCAGTACAATAAGCTGGAATACAGCAGCTTAACATGAATTTAATTTTTAAAAATATCAAATATAACATTATATGTTTCAAGTGTCAAGTATTTCAAGAAAACAGCGAAATAGAAGTAATAAAAAATAAAAATATTGATAACGATCATAATTTTTTTCAAAATCAGGTTTTTATGATACACAATTTAGATCATCACAGTAGAGGCATATCTAAATAATATTAACACAAGCAATATTCAACGATTTAAATGTCAATATTAGAGTTCTGTGATTAGGTTTGTACTTCCTAAAAATCTTACTGTCCCCATTTCAGGTTTTGTCGGGTGAAAATAGTAAGAATACGTTGTAAGATGTTGTGTATGTAAATATATATGAAATATATGGCAAAGATGTTTTAAAAAAATTATTATCTCTGGAAGTAATTTCGCCCAGACTTAATTATTTAAAGAGATGACTTTCTCTCCATTGTGGAACTGATCGTTGGCTTCGAGACCAAAACGAGTTAAAACTTTGACCGGAAAGCAAACAAATACAAGCTTCTGTGCTTAGAACTAAATATAATGTTCGATTTATAGATCTCAGTATGAGTTGTTGCGGTTGTGTTACTAAATATACTAATGAAACATACATAGTAATCACATCCTGCTGTCCAGGAGAAAACAGCGGGGAATATTATTGTACGTGAAGATTACCAATAAAGGCATTGAGTGTTTCTAAAAATTATGACTTTATGATAGTAATTATTGTGTTGTACTTACATTATTTTGATTTCTGTTTATTGTAGCACTGTAATTGTTGTGCTATTTACGTTTACAATTGTTAATAACTGACTGTTTATTTTGTTAGTATTAACTTGTGTCGTGGTAGCTATGGACACATTTATTCATAGAGCATCCACAAGGTGTTATGGTTACATACTTGAAACAGGTATACGTATATCATCGAGAATAGAGGATTTGAAATGTTAGTTTTGAATAGAACACTAGAGTAATAGAAAAGTATGTCACCACCGGGGATCGAACCCGTGACCCACAAGAACAAGAACAAGAACAAGAACAAGAACAAGAACAAGAACAAGAACAAGAACAAGAACAAGAACAAGAACAAGGAGAAAAAGAAAAAGAGGACGAAAAAGACGAAGAAGAAGAAGAGGAGGGGGAGGAGGATATAATATCGAGGGTGGGTTGGGGACTTTCAGTGAGGTTTGATTGATATTATTATAATACGACCAAAAGATCGTTGTAGCACTATATTCAATGTAAAGACTACAGAAATCACGACAGTTTGAACCATAAATGCTTGTCTTCATCTTCAATGGTTAATCCGATTTATTTTTAAAAAGAACTATTCAGTTGCACCCTAAGAAATAGATCTGGTAGTATACTAAGGTGCTTGATATCTTCATGGCTATTTCAGCTACTGTCGATAGAATAACAAATATGGGTGCCTTACCGTTCTGTTTGATTTTTCGTTATAAACTAGTTAAAAAGTTAGGAATCAAAATATGACTACATCAAAAACTATAATGACCCCTACTTAGTGTTAATTACCTCTTAATTAGTATTAGCGCGCTTGAAATGTGTTAAGAATCTAATTTTAGATCATTCTACCAACAGTTTGTCAAATTCATGAATAACCTCTCGAGTTATAACCCTTTGAGAATTTTCACCATATATGGTCGCCTTTTTTATCAGCGTCATGTGACCAGACTACGGTGACGGCCAGTTATTTTTTTGGAAAAATATGCTAGGTAAAAATTATGAAAAGTCAGAGAGTTTCATCAACTTTGAAAAAAGCATCCAAAAGTTATTAAACAATATTTACAGTTACTTTCAAATTATTCAACATTAACAGAAACGATTTGCTTTCGGTTGCTATTCCACCTATCGTACTCAAACTCAAATTTATAAATGCACAATCATATTTCAATCATTTTCGATCATAGTTCGCTTTTAAGTTTCTCTCGAAGCCTACCGTGAGTTCTAAGATGAAAAGTGATCCATCACTCTCGACTCTCATATCAGGTCTTAATTCCTCTCCAGATATGATCGAGGGTAACCGGTAGCCTTTAACATCCCACAAGATTTTAAGATCAGGATTACAGAAATAAAGAAAATCAGCAATGGTTTCAACAGGGTGTATTACCCCGATATTCAACTACCTAAACGATTGACCCCTTGCACCCTTATTTGCATTATCCAATTAGTGCAACCCCTAAAGACTGAAGTGATGACAAATTATAGTTAGTGTAAAAGCTCCACAATGTAAGGGACGCTTTCCCTTCATGTCTTTGTCTGCTATCCTCGTTTCTGAGCTCCCGGCGTCCTCCCCCTCCGCTTCAGGCATTCTGTATAATTAGCCATGTATACGAAACTGTTTGCTAGGATTATTTCATTGACATGTGCCCTTATTGGATACGACCGTCGAAGGGTATTTTTATAGACATGATTTTTTTTTTTGGACCAAAGCTGAGAAAGAAGAACAGTTCTCATGAACGTAAGCAGATAGGAAAAGAGCACATTGGGTGTTTATTTATATTTGGATTCTCCTCGTTTCTGAACTCCCCGTCCTCCCCCTGCGCTTCTGACATTCTGTATAATTGGCCATGTAAGTCTACCGAACATCCCAGGTAAAACGTTGAATTTATTTTTTGATTCCAGACTTGGCATTTTTTGTCACAAAACCCTCTATGGCATTGTCATCACGCACATACTTTGTTTCCAAGATAAACACGTTTCTGGTCACCAGAGTCAAGGAAATCCTAAAGCTGTAGAATTGTTAAGAACGTTTGACAATTGCGGTTATTTCAAACTTTCTTCTAAATACAAATACGATTGCATTTCCATAATAGAAAATAGAACTTTCTGTATCTGCGGGCGCACATATAACCCTACCCATCTCCTAGACTAGTAGGATTAGTGGTAACAGTTGCAGTAGTTGGGGTGGTATCGTAATGGAAAGCGCTTAAATGTAGGTATTAGCTTTCAAATGACTTGAAACTGCTCTCTACAATATTCTAGTGCTCCATTAGTAGTTGCACGAGGGTTAAGCTAAAACGGAGGTTGAGTTATATGAGGGTTCAGTTAAACAAAAGTTTAATCCCAGTTTTTCAGCTAAACAGAAAAATGTTATTTTTCACATTAACTGTACCTTATTCAATTAGCTTTTCGTCTCAACTTACCTATTCGTATCAAGGAAAAAAAATACTAAAGTTGTTTCTCTTTTGAAAATAATGCTTATCTTTTGATCTTACTAACCAATTTAAATTGAAGTTTTGGTTATTTTAAAACCTATGTGAAGAATTAAATAAAATAGACTGAATCACTGCATACTTCCTAAATATTAAAAACTGTGTTTATTAATAAATGGATATTTTTTACAAATACTTTCGTATCATGCTATAATACATTTGGGGTTAGTAGAGGGCACCCAGCGATGAGATGATCTACAGTTTTAACTGAATTATCGCAAAATCTACAATTAAGGTTAGTGCCATTTTGCAACACATTGGCTTGGTAATTACGGGTCAGTAAACATTGTTCTTAAGCTGCTAACATGCAACTTTATGTCTCAACTTTTAATTCAGAGCTTCTGAGTCACTGATGGGTTTTTTCTTTACCTACATCAGCTTGATTTGCTCAAAGAGGATATTGCCCATGACTGGGCGGTAGGAACTGGGGTGCCAGGGGGCACGTGCCCCCCAATAAATTGCCAAGCAAAAATATTTCTGTTTATAGTCAAATGTATTAGCCAGAATAACACACCGCAACGGAACAATGATCTAGCCACTTGCCAACCACTTCAGAACCGGTCCAAATTCGACATGAAAAATATCGACCAAAGGATACTAAATTTCCTTTCCCAGATTTTAGTGTCAAAAGTGTTCATTTCAGTGTGGTTGGTTTGTCAAATACCCTTGGATCCATTATGATAAGGAGTGTGACAAACCTTTTTGTTTTACCGGCATGAAGGCAAGTCAGAGAGAAATGATTTCATCCAGCAAGTCAGAAGCAGCATTTATTAAAATAAGATTTGGAAATTGGAAAAAGGCAAAGGAGAAAGGCAGAAGATTTGATAAACACCACCTTTCTGATAGTCACAGAAAAGTTATTAATCGTTACATAACCAAACCAGCAACTGTTACTGGTGATATTGGAGAGATGCTTTCCTCTTATTCGGCAGAAGAGCAAAGAACAGAGACATGTGAAGACCTACTCCCTGCTGAGGTGGGTCTACTATTTTAACTTCTTACCTTTTATACATTTGTCAATATTGTTCTAAAATATTATACGAGTAGTTGTTTGTATTTTATGCACCTATATTATGCCATATCTAGTTTTGAGAGAATGATAACCTGAACATGATACTCAAGAGAATGTGATCAAAGCGTTTCATTTACCAAGACATAAGATTTTACTTCTTAATAATGCATATTAGCACTTCACAATCATTCTCTAGATCTTACCTGCTACGTTGAAGATTTATATTTATACACAGGGTCTTCTTATATATTCTGGATTGATGGGCTAAAATATTAGTTGCGTTACTTTATTTAGCCCCTCTATTATGAAACAGATGCTATATCAGTAGTAAATTCGCCATGTTCAAAGTGCCTTTGTATAAACGCATCCTTTTCAAAATTGACAGCCTCGTTCCAGCATTCAAACTCCTTCTTGTTGCTCCAAGCTTCCCCATACATCTATCATAAAATTATACATATTTACAGAATGACGTTTGTGTTGTTGCCCAAAAGAAATTGCAAATTGTTTTCCATAGAATAGCAAAACATCTTATATTGGGGATTTGAGACCCCTCCCCATTGCCCCTGGTGCAGATAAAAAATATTTTTGCAGAAAATGGAACTACTACGACATGAACAATACCATTATTGAATGCAGATAAAGGTGTATCTAAAGGAAACGTAAGAGAAAATAGATCATGACGTAATCCTTGCTCTAATTTCACATTGTTCCTGAGAGTGTGTTGTGCAGTGGAAATACCATCCAGTCCATCGCATGGAAAAATGTGAGTACATTTCTTGTTGTTCTGAAACTTCAGGATGGCTGTATAATTTATGGTATACATCTCTCTATGTACGGTGGTGGGCGCTTGTTGATTTTTTTTGTGGGTGGGGGAGCCGCGCACCTTCCCTTTCCCCTTCCTTCCCCCTTCGTTTATTTTCCTTTCCTTTCCTTTCCTTTCCCTTTACTTCCGTTCCGTTTCGTTCGACTTCCCCGTCCTCTCTTCGCCTTTCCTTTCGCTTCCCTTCCGTTCCATTTCGTTCGCTTTCCCTTCCTTTCCTTTCCTTCCTTTCCCTTTTCTTCCGTTCCGTTTTGTTCGCCTTCCCCTTCCTTTCGTTTCGTTTCGTTTCGTTTCGTTTCGTTTCGTTTCGTTTCGTTTCCTTTTGTTTCCCTTCGCTTCCTTTCCTTTCCCTTTGCTTCCTTTTCTTTGGCTTTCTTTCCTATTCCTTCGCTTCGCTTCTCTCCCCTTCGCTTCACTTCCCTTCCCTTCCTTTCCTTTCCTTTCCTTTTCTTTCCCTTCGCTTCCTTTCCTTTCTCTTTACTTCCTTTCCTTTCGCTTCCTTTCCTTTTCCTTCTCTTCGCGTCCCTCCCCTCCTCTTCCCTTCCCTTCCCTTCCTTTCCCTTCCTTTCCTTTCCTTTCCTTTCCTTTCCTTTTCTTTCCTTTCCTTTCCTTTTCTTTTCTTCCCTTCCGTTCCCCTCCGTTCTGTTCCCTTCCGTTCCCCTCCGTTCTGTTCCCTTCCGTTCCCCTCCGTTCTGTTTATCTAATAACAATTAATAGACATATATTTTAAATACATACATAATCTATATATCAAAAGATAGCTAATTAACAGGGTATTACAAGAGAACCGGGAACATTCTGACTAAATTCTCTTGCCAAGAATCCTCTAATTAATTTGGAGAAGTTTTAGATCATCAATCTCTTTAAATTTCTGTACTTACTATTTCCTTTTTGTCACCATTCTGTACTCAAAACCTAGTATGCGACCAATGGCTCTGCTAATCCCAATCATTACAACAGATTCAATCTGCTTCCTTTCGAGTTACTAAGCTTAGAGTGTTGGTGAGAATCCTTTGTGCGCTAAAGGACCTGACTAACAAAACTTGATGTAGCTGAAGGTTGCACCTTCTCTTTCTTCAATGGCAGGAGAAAGTTAAAAAACCCTATCAAGAGCAAAATGGTTCAGTGTCTGTCTTTAACGTATCAATATAGAATAACGCTCTACTAAATATATCAATATTACACAAACGTTATCAGAGTTGCTACAGAAAATCAAGGACTTTTTAGGGGAGTTTTTCTGGCTTTCAGAGGCACTTACCCCGTCCATTCCAGACCTTTTGCAGGTTGTTTAAAGAATATCAATACATTTCGATGGCTTTACTGATTTTTTCTTACAAACTAATCAGCATTGCCTCCGACCTAAAAACAATATCACTTTCCACATAAATTCCTTTTCAATATGATTAAAGGTGGCAATTGGCGATTGGAATCTCCAAACCAACTAATTTTCGAGATAAACAACGCCCAATGATATTTTTTGGTTCGAATAAGATTTGGAACAGAATATACGCGAACCAAGGAGGGATTTAAAAATAACTTGTCTCAGTGGCAAGAGAGAAGATTTGACACAGAATAGACGTGAACCAAGGAGGGATTTGAAAAAGACTTGTCTGAGTGGTAGGGGAGAAGATTGAGCATAGAGCAGACGTGGACCCAGAAGGTATCTGAAAAAGGCTTCTCTGGGTAGCATGGTAGAAAATTTGGCACAGAAGAGACGTGGACCAAGGAGGAATTTGAAAGAGGGTGCTCTAGGTAGCAGGGTAGAACATTGGGAACATAGCTGCCCCAAATAAAAGAAGAAGGTCAAAGGGGTTCAGCTTTCCTGCTTTGGCCACCTATCATATGTAACGGTTAGTATCCCACAATATATGTCAAATGCGAGGTCTTGAAATGCTATCAAATGCTGGGGAAATGCATAGGAACATTTAATATTTTTAGGGAGATCCCCAGACCTGCTAAAGGCATATTGACAACGGACACGTGAAAGATTATTCCTGCCAATCATGGGCATGACCTTCTCCTGCAAAAATTCGTGGGTACGACACTGAAGAGGTGTTACCTAGTTTAAGATCCTGTCGGTTTCCACTATCATCTTCACTTTTATTTTCCAGGCTCTCCTGTCACCTACCAATGTCGCATATTCATTTATTTGCATCCGTGTCCAGTTCCTGATATCAGCAATCCAGTGTCTTATAGGTTTCTATCTTCACCGAGGTCCAGGTTTCATTCCCAAAGTTGCCATTGTCAGTAATCTGTTGGCATTCATTTGGCGTGTGTGACCTTATCAAAGTCCATGTTTACAGACCAACTAATCTCATCTCCAGAATGTTCTTCTCTCCAATAATCCGTATTCATGATGTTGAAATGCTAATACTGCAACGGGATCATTCGAGTAAATACAGTATCCGACAATTTGTCAAAACTCAATCACTCGAGGTAATCGTGTTCGAAATATCAACTAACTCCAATTGGCTACCGCTATCTTTCATTTCCTTCGTTATACACAAGTCAACCAAGTCAAAGTATGCACGTAAACCTACAGTCTCGCATTCATTCTTGATGGTCATGTTCTGCAACAAGCAGACTCCGAATACTTTACTAATAAAACTGACTTGTAGTTTGTAGTGCAGACAAGAGCGTTCCGTTACTTCAGCGAGCTACAACATACACCCCTTCCCTATCACTTCCTAATAATGTTAGAAAGTGAAAAATATCTACAACCGTGAGAAATAATTTGAAAATACAACCATTATTTATGTTAAAATATCAGTATTGTCACACATCGCCAAAACACATTTAAAGACGGATAAAAAAAAGGTAAACTACCAACTGTACCTGCCCATCCTGAATATGAAAAAACTTTGCAAATACTCGAAGAATCTACGAACGAAGTGAAAAAGATTATTACATGCAAGCACGCTAGATCGCCTTATAATCGTTTTCCATTCCCCACCGTAATACTCAAGTCGTATCTAGGTCGGCAAATTGCGCCTGCCTGAGACTCTCACAGGTTGGTCCATGGATGACAAAATTCCTTGGCATTGCTAAGGATGGTTGTATATTTACCCCATAGATCGTATTTCGGAACTGGAATATTAAGAATAAAAGCTTTTGTATCATTTAGAAAATCTTAAAAACTTTTAAAGGTTTTTTATTAATATCTACAAAGTTTTTAAACCTAGACTTTTCCGACTGTTCTTTGAAATAAAAGTCATGCTTGAAGCTAAAAATATATTCAGGAGGCAGCACATAGTTTGATCGAAAAGCTTTTCGCTGATTCTCGTCGGTCGATCTACATCGGTAATGAATAAATTCACGGGAAACAATTAATAGCTAAGGAAAACAACAGAATAAAAGTCACAATAGAATGTGGGCTGTAGTGCTAATATCTTGTCAATAATAAGAACTATTTAACATCGTAAAATCACTCAAGTTTGATTTACAGCATCATAAACGGACTTTCTTGTTACAGGGCTGCGTCGATTGCCAAACTATTGGTAATTCCTGCACTGTTCAAGCCTTTTCTCACGATGGATTTGTATAGAATGGTAGAACAATGTGACCCATTTTAAATGGATGACTATATTAATGGTCCCTTGTGAAAACTTGTAGAACTAAAGGAATAACAAAATCTTTGACTAATTCTCGAAAGAACAAGAAAAAATTGTTGCCGACTTTGGATCTGTTCGCGCGGACAAATATTCGCGCTGTATTTAAATTCGCGGACTTAAGGGTATGCGAAAAATAGTACTGCGCAAATTTAAATACACTTAAGGTAGGTGGCGCTCTATGTCCGATCCGGTTATTGTTTCCACTCTTTGAACTTGTATTTGTGGTACAAAACTTGAAAATAGTTAAGAGTCGTTTCCTATAAATTCATCATGATTGCTTTCTAATTTCACTCCATACGATTGCTGTGATCAGTGTATGGCGAAAACATTTAGCAAAATGAATCCGTTACTCAGCGCAATATTCAAATTTTGTACCACAAACCTACTTTTCAAATCATAGTCTCGACATAAATATCAGAATCAACTTAAGATAAGTATCGATATCGTTAAATCAAGGGCAAGGCCTACGTTCTAGTTGTGCTTAAGATGAGGGCACAATTTTCGGTAGAAAAATTAGAGCAGGGAAGGCCTCCCCTCCCTCCCCCCTCTAGTTGCACTCCTGCATCCTGTAATCCTCTGTATTTTGCTCCTCACAAATTTGCCTATATGCACCTTAAATATAATTACTTAGCATCTACCAACCTTGCTTTGTTTAGTAACCCATCAACGTGACCAAACAATTAAATACAAACAAACAATTAAGTCTTTTATAAGCATTAACGAGGCAAAGATTGTATTCCTTGTACTGAAGTTATTAAAGACGGTAACAAACACCAACAATCACACAGTATCTATTGGACGGTTGTTATAACCACGGGATCCTGAATGGTGTGGTGACACGTACAAAACGTACATTCACAAATCCCAATCTTTGAGATTAGATCATAAGCAGTTACTAATTAACTTTGCAAAGCCATATGATCCAGGCTCGGTGCCGACAGTTTTTCGTTAGTGTCAGGGCACACAAATTCAAAGCAAAACCTCTTCCCTGCCCTTCTGCCTTCCAAGCCAGCCCACCACGGTTTTATTGGCTGGGGAAATACTGACTCGAACATAGGCTGCCCAACTCCAACGTCCACTAGATGCAAATCTCCTGCTTCTTGTATATCATGAAAATAGCAAATAGCGTGATCGGGATACTTATTATCGTGTGGCATTGGAACAACACCAAGACTATTGTAAGACTTAAAACCAATTGCATCGGCGAGTAGACTAAAGAACGCATTCATACTGTAACACAGTCCTCCTCGATTTGCCATCATGGCCTCTTTTATCTCTAATAAAGACGGTCTCCTCAGTTGATCTTTCGATTTGGACATAAGATCAATGTTGTTGAACGGCTCTTGAGTTAGAAAAGCCACCATGAGCTGATTCAGGACAGCTTGTTTCTTACTTCCAGGATGCTTGATGTCGGCAAGTTTCAGATCAACTTGAAGGATGCGATGAACATAATCTAACGCTTCTGCCTGCGTTAACAGACCCTCAGCTGAATCGTTGTCGAGGATGTTTTCTCTCCACTCCATGTTGCTTCTCCTTCTTGTAGGATAATGTCTTGGATAAAGGAGTGTCAACAGCTGCCTGAGCGTAAGATCATCCTATTGTGGGAATGAGTCAATAAACAGAAGATGTAATTGGGCGAGACGATTCTTTGCATGCAATGGCAAATCTATTATTCTCATTGGACAATCCAACCAATATGACATCGCTTAGCTTGAGTGCAAGATCCTCTGGTCTTTTGGGCATTTTATACTACATGAGAATTTTTTCTGAGTACTCAGCAGAGACGGGTGCCCACAGTGACTTTTTGAAGGTGTTTATGGCATTTGTACAGTCGGCATCCGGAAAAAACATAGGAAACAGGTCCTCCCTCTTTGTTGGTTTTGACTATTAATACAAACATCGATAGTATGGAATCGTCTATGATTGTTATTCTTTTAAATCCAGTCGTATAGTGCAGTTACTTCGTTATAGAAAGACAGAGTTTTTAGTGATAATAAATTGCATTACCAATAACACGTACCTCCAAAGACCAATGAAAACGTTTCGAGTAAACGAATACTCTGTTCTTATCTTTCTTAAAAATAGGAAGAACATCTCTGAAATGATACCTGCAAAACCTTATGGCATCTTCAGTCTTATCGTCTGGAACCTGCACTTTCGTTTTTGGTATCTCCCACGAGTTTTGAACAAATATATCAGCCATCCAGATATTCCACCGTGGCCAAGTCTTACGGTGCTGAAAGTCTTTGCTTCGCAACTGCTTAGGGCATCGTGTCAATTATCTACTTTGGAGATTTGGGTAACTTACAAAATATATAGTTGATTAAGGTTACGGTGCAGGTTACAGTCAGAGTAAGACGCTGTTAATACATGTATCACCAATTGTTTGCGGTGGGAGCATAATTTATTTCTTCTAGTAGTTGTCAATTTTCTCCATAAATACTGATTCTATTTGTAGTTTGATGCCACTCACTACACACTAACGTACACCTTATCTATAAGAGCTCTTTCTGTTCTAATCAAAATTAAAGAGGCTTTCACTAATTAAAATTATTTTGCAGCTCAGACCTACTGCTAAGTATCCCTCCTTATCTATTAGCTTAGAGTGCAGACCTAACACGGACCTTCCCCGGGTTTATCAGAATCTTAAAAATTCATTTCCGATTTGTGGCTCTCACAAAACATCGGTATATTAACACTTGAAAGAACGCTCCTATGAATTACCCAGCAGTTGACTAAATTGTCTCGAAATAATATACTTTTGAATCTCACCTTTCTGTCATTAGCAGGTGTGAGAAAAACCCGCTTCAAAACAGCCATTTACAGCAATCGTTCACCGTCCTTCCGAATCAAATGTGCTTTTTGAAAGGTTTCTCAAACAAAAGAGTGCCGTTAGATATCCGTGACTGCTTTTTAAGCTCAGTGTCGTTTTCCCAGAACTTACTTCGACAGCAAGCGTCTGGAATACAGCCAAGAGATGGGTCCTTACTTGACTTCGATTTGAGAAATGCTGAACGAAGGTTCTCTGGACTTTGTACACACAAATTAACAACATTATTATGCAAAAAAACCGCGCTGTCTTGCACTCTTGTCAGTTTGGTTCGTGCAAAGAATACTTGTTTTGTGGAAAGAGAAAGCAAAAGCAATAAATACAAGTTCCGAAGTGGGCAATAATAATCCGGCAATGGTGTGATTACTCCCTCCTACGTCTTAGGGGATTTACGTGTAAAAGAGGAAAGGTCATCGTGAAGTATCGTCTTATGACTACACGCGTATTGCGTTGAGTAACGGATTTATTTTGCTAAACGTTTTCGCAATACACTGATCACAGTAATGGTATGGAGTGAAATTAGAAAGCTATACGATGAATTTATAGGAAACGAGAAGATCCTAGAAAATAACTGTCACGAGAGCTCCTTTTTACCTATAAGCGATGCCCGGGAAAGTACATACACTCTGTATACCAATTAACGTCAAGTTACATCATAAATCTTTGTCAAACCACGTTTGCTGCACTCCCACAAAGAATCACCATACACGACGTAAACTAAAAAAGGGCACTAAATATGCATGCGGTCTTGTGCTTAAAATGACCCGTGAGTGAAACACGTCGGTGGAATTATTAATATGTCAGTAAGCACACTCCCCTGGCTGGATGGAAACAAACCCCATATAAATTCTGACGTTGCACTGGAACTTCGCTTGCGCCTCCTTTGGAACTTCATATGCGAACATACAGAATTTCCACTGATAAGCATCCTAATGGATACTTTCTGGATTTAAACTTGTCCCATTTTATTCACTTCGCTCAAATACGCCCGCTATTATTACAAATGTACAGTAGGTTTAAGCGGAACCTACGTAACTACTACCATATATCCAAAACTACGACCCTTCTGCAAAATTAGTACACAAAGTCGTCTGTACGCTCAGACATTCCTACGAAACGTTCTAAAGGCACCGAAGCAATATTCGTTAAATGTCAATACCAGTAAAAAAACGAGAACGCGCCACTCAATAGCAGTTGACGCCTTCAGCAACTTTTATCCATAGACTGAACTGGTTTGAACGAAAGCTACTGTTTCTCGGCTATTACTTTACTGGGAATACAGTATCAGTTACAAATCATTTTGTCAACTTACATGGGTGTTGCTTCTCATGAGAGTGGTGAATGCTCCTCCTTAGGAAATTCACTTACATGAGCACAAAGTAACATACTATTTATATATGCTCTATATATAATGAAGGGGTTTCATTTGTATAATTTAAATAGAATCATTCATTCATCAATGTTTCCATGGTGTAATAGTTAGCACTCTGGACTTTGAATCCAGCGATCCGAGTTCAAATTTCGGTGGAACCTTTAGTCACCAAGGATAGGCTGTTTCTTAAACTTTTGCCTAAGACCTGGCCTTTGTACCTTCTCTTAACAATCAATGGGCTACACTTCTGTTAGGTGCTTTATCATGTTATGGCTTGCTTTACTCATATAAACCAAAATTGAGCGACATCTTTAAGTTCTCTATTGTAATTCTGACAAAGCTCTACTACCAACTAACGCCATGTTTAAGAAGTAACATATTCTTTAATTGAAGGTAATATGTTATATATAGTATGAAGGTTTTTTAGTTGTGTTATTTAAATAGAATCATTCACTCATCAATGTTTCCATGGTGTAATGGTTAGCACTCTGGACTTTGAATTCAGCAATCCGAGTTCGTATCTCGGTGGAACGGTTCTTAATTAGAGCTTGAACTTTTTCTGCCGTTTTCATCGTGTTTATTTTTGCATACTTTCTTAATGTTTTCTTGCCATGGTTTTTTTTCCTTAGGCAGCTATCCTAGCTCAAATCTTTTGAAGCATTCACAATAATCATGGTCAATTTCGTAACTGTTTTAATGCATTCTGAAGAACCAACTATATCAACATCCCAACAAAGGTAAATTGATAGAAACGAGGGAGGTGGCTTGTCTTACTTCATAATTGTGGAACATAGTCATTGGGTTCAATTTAGCCATTCATCTGACATTCTCTGTAGATATTACCATTTGGAGATCTTTATATCTGTTTGTTTGTTTTTAGGCCCACTTCTGCAATTATAAAATGTTCTCACTTCATAAAGATTACTTGTCGTAAGGGGGGAAACAAAACAAGAAATCTAATCCAAGTTTCTTACCATCCTTGTCTTTGTCCATTTTTAGCATAAACAACCTGGAAAAAAGTGATGGATAATTATTTATTCTATTTGTTTACTTTCATAAGCCAATTAAAGGTAAAAGTTATGGCTGAATCATGCCGGAAACCCTTAATGTCATACTGTATCTAAAGTGTATTTATATTTGTGTTGTGCTTTGGAAAAATGCCAATGATGCTCAAAGTCAACCAAAAGCGCCATTTTCCTGCAGTGTCTAGGATGGTCGCTGCTTTATATTAGTATCCCTAACAGGCCCGTGATCAGCTACAGCCATCAAGAAGACCTTGTGAGCCTTCGGGGGAAGGGGGGAGTAGGAGGGAGTAATAACTTCATTGAAATTAAAAATTATAATTAATCATTAGACAAATACGATAGAAATCGCGACAATTTTTAATTTTTGGAAAAAGCATTCTTTGTCGTAAGGGGTGATTTTGTACAAATCCCGCATTACCTTTTTATACGAATATAATCAATGATATATTTGAAGTCCTGCAAACGGAAGACTAGTTCCATGTAATTTAGGCATTCCTGTAGGCAATATGACACTAGACATTATGTTCTTGTTTATACAACATTTGTAAACAAATTCTATGCTAGTTAAAACATTTCCGGGATGCAAAGTAGCTTTAGCTGAAATTATTTGGCCTTACTAAATTTCACGTCTGTTTTTGCCTGTTTTAATCATTTCCTGGTGGAATAAGCTGCGAATGTCAAAAACCAAATTTAGTATCCGTCTCTCCATATTTTACACCAGGGCGTATCCATGGGGGCCAATAGGTAGCCAAACATAACATACATAGTCCGTAGGAACTGGTTTCTAGTTTTTAAAATGGCATTTCCATAGTCGACAGGAAGCCAAATGGCTGCAAATTGGGCCCATTAAAAATACTGAGAGCTCAAATTGGTTTAAATGACGTTATAATGGCAGTACGAAGGTCAGTGATCAGTCTCAGTGAAGTGCACATTTTCATATAAAGTCAAATTGACGTTCCATGCGTTTTTACTGTTATCCTCAGAAAAAATGATATGCATAGCCAAAAATGGGTAATTTGCAGTAACGAGAGTACAGCTAAACTTGATACAACACTAACATATAAACTCAACATCTACGGCAGAGGAAAAAGTTATCGACGATGTTAAAGCCAACCAGAAACAGTGAAGCTACCACGTAGTGCACCAATACACGTGCCCCGAGGCTGGATGTAACAAGTATATTGGATATACAACCGAAAGAAGGTTACTTACATTTCTACCGACTGTATATACGTACGAGTTCCAGAAAAAGAACAGTGGAGTCAAAAAATGGCCAAACCCTTACAATTCCTGTAAAGACCTAAGGTAAATTTGACTAGCTTTGGGCTCATCTCTGAGCTTAAAAGGCAACCTATATTTCACCATGTCATATTTGACTAGGAGGTATCATAGAAGGAAGAGGATAATGGGTGGGGATATGCAATAATATTGACAAATACCAACTTGACAATGAATCAGCAACAGAAGGGGAACAATTGGAAAAATTATAGTATCTGTTTGGAATACACCCTCACCCTCAACAGCCTATATTTCACCAGGTCATACCCGACTAGGAGGTATCATACAGGGAAAAGGATAATGGGTGGGGATAAGCAATGAAATCAATACATACCAACTTGACAATGAATCAACAACAGAAGGGGAGCAATTGGAAAAATTATGGTATAAGTTTGGAATACACCCTCACCCTCAACAAACTATATTTCACCATGTCATGCTCGACTAGGAGGTATCATACAGGGAAAAGGATAATTGGTGGCGATAAGCAATGAAATTAATACGTACCAATTTGACAATGAATAAACAATAGCAGGTGAGCAATTGGAAAAATCATAGTATTTGTTTGGAATACACTCTCGCCCTCAAGAAACTATACTTCGCCAAGTTTTACTCAACTAGGAGGTATACAGAAAAGAGGATAATGAGTGGGGACAAGCAATGTAACCAAAATATAACAATTCAATGATTAGTAAAGCAATTGCAGGTGAATAACTGGTAACATTGTTGCATATATCCTTGTGTCCCTTGCCAAAAATGTACTCCATCAGGTTTAGGTTTCAATAGCGGGTTCATACAGGGAGAAGAATATTTGGAACAATGAATCAACAATCAAACAACAGGAAACATATGCTGGACAACTTGGAGAACTGCTCCTTTCGGTTTCAACAAGTCGACTGACGTGGCTATGGTCAAAACTACATAACTATCTCAACACATCGGATGAGGGCGTTTACACGTCTTTCAAATATGATTGATCTCGTTCTGAGAATGACATAAAATTGATGGGCGGATAAGCGAATACTTCTGATAATTTACAAGTTAGACAAAGTTTTTTGGAGTTAGATATTCTTCTTCAATGGGTCAGAGTTCGCCTATAAATTAACAGTGATTATCGAAATTACGGTAGCAGCTTAAGGTTAAACCACGTAACGTTCAATTATGACCTTTGCAATACTTGTTTCTGTTTGAGCCTGTCAATGGCTTTCTTAATCGAGTCAGAAGGCACAGGCAGGCTGTTCTCCAAAATCGCGCGTACAGCCTGCTGTTGATGTAAAGTGGTGGAGGATTAGGAACCAATGTGGTCAATCAAAAAGTGAAGCATCTTAACTTCGGGGCCATCTTAATTTAGTTGATAAGCATCAAACCACGATACGGTGAGTTCTGGGTTCGATTCCTGATGGTAATACAACTTCGTTTTCTCTGGTATTTCTCAAAACACCTCGTACCACCGGAAATAACATATCAATCACTCAACAGTTAACTATAATCGTTTATATCATTATACCTCCGCGTGATCTACAGTCATGATTAACCGTATGTGGGTTCGCCAACCAAAAGCAGCATTGTTTCCATAGACGAAATTTTACTTGTCATGAAATAACAACAAAAACATTAAAATCTTACCTCAAGTTCAGGTACTGAAGGTTTTTCATTATCAAGGCCTTATAGGTCGCAGGGTTACGTTTTTGGAATTCACGTGTGTTAACTTGATTTATCCACGCCGGTTGCAAGTCAGCTTCTTTCTTCACACACCAGGTCTTGTTCAGAAGTAGTTATTTTCACATCGGTCTCCATAATAAAATTGCGTCAGCCGTAAAATCACTTCTCGGATGAAAATTTTGCCGTAAAATATCAAGGCCTTATAGGTTGCTGTGGTACGTTTTTGGACTTCACGTTGACCTATCCACGCCAGTTAAAAGTCAGCTTCTTTCTTCACACACCAGGTCTTGTTCAGAAATAGTTCTTTTCACATCGGTTTCCATAATAAAATTGCGTCGGCCGTAAAAACACTTTACGGATGAAAAGTTTTTTCCGTAAAATATCAAGGCCTTATAGGTTGCTGGGGTACGTTTTTGGACTTAACTTGTGTTAACTTGACCTATCCACACCAGTTGAAAGTCAGCTTTTTTCTTCACACCCCAGGTTCTGTTCAGAATTAGTTCTTCTCACATCCGTTTCCATAATAAAATTGTGTGGGCCGTAAAATCACTTCGCGGGTGAAAATTTAGAGTTTGTGTTAGTATATTACTGCCTGCCGGAGTAAAATACATGAGGTTGAAGCTCGTGCTTAGATTTTAATTTTTCTCTTCGTCCTTGCGAAAGTGAAGCTTCAGTCATTGTATTGGTATTAATGAATTGTGCTCTTCCTGTTTCACATATTCATTATTGTACCCATGATTCATTTTACAGAGGAATTATTCGAGGCGATCGTTGAAGATTTTGTCAAGATTTGGAGTACCCTTACCAAATTTCACCTACGCTGGGTTACTTTCAACAAAGGGCCCTCTAGAGGCGCTGCGTATCAAGTCACATTACATACCTGTTTTATATGCAAGCGTGATTTCTATTGAAAAAGTTGCCAATAGTAATAACGAGACAAGAGAAGACAAAAAAAATGCAAAGCCTTTTACGAATTCACATAATTCTTAAGAAATGGTCTACATGGCTAAACGTACATTAATAACTGAAATACTATGTACATCAGATACAACTGACAGACTGTTGTTTAGTTTTTCTGCGTGGGGAGAGTCGGGGAAATCCAATAAGAAAATGATCTATAAATAAAATTTTGTATAGTTTTGTATAGTTACCTTACGGTATAGTGTAATCGTTTACACATTTCCCAAGGACTCAGTGGTAATCATCTCTTTCCATATTATAGTTCACACTTGAAGGAGTACCTATACGATAATACAGCTAAAACTTTTAAGCTTTAATGATTACAGTCTTGTAACCACTGCAATAACAAGTTCGAATGGGTTGGCATATTCTCAACACATAAAACTCGTTTCCTTGCGAAAGGCTGGTAGCACACACAAGTATAAAAAATATCTTTAGGACAGGAACTGAAATCACAAGTGTGAAAAGATAACTGTGAAATAAAAGATATGTTACTAATGCGATTCGAACTCAGAAACGCCTCTGTGGCGTGTGCTTTACCAAGATGTAAACCTAGATATTTACACAATGACATACTCTGCTTCCTCTGAGCCACATAGGCTCCTTAATCCCTGAAAAGCACTGTACAGTAATGTAAAAAAATCACTTTTTTACCATCTCCTTATTTTATGTTAGTAACCATATGTAAATCATGACGTTTTGCTATACTACTGCGTAAGATTGGAAAGGTCATCCAACGCATTCATGATGTATCGTGAACCCTTCTTGCGCGGTTGTGGATGAATATAACCACAACCGCGCCATTCATTCACCATTGTGGGTGAATGAATATAACCACCCTTATTGCGCGGTTGTGGATGAATATTTAACAGCGTTTCAAAAATCTGATGTACTCTGCAGATTGTGATCTCTGTCAAGGAATTACTTGTTGTACTTGTTAAATAATACTTTTATCGTGATGAAAAATTTCTTCCTTCCTTTGTCTGATTCTGTTTGATTTTTATTATTGTTGTAGGTCTTCTTTGAGAAAAATTGTAGAAAGAGACGATATTGCAAGTAAAAGAATAGTTCTCTGCATCAGTAGCCTCGCATCTACTAATGCTGCATGTGGTAGTAAGGACGATAAAAGTAAAATAGTTCCGGACATTAGCAAAGAAGAAGGGGTAAGTAGTACTACATCTAACGTGATTCACGGACTTTATTCCCTCGTATTATTGTTGTCTTTCTAACATTTGTCTATGTCATCTCTGTATGGTCGGTCGTAGGTACCGCGAAGGAGTTTATTTTGAGCCAACAATTGTCGCCACTGTCACAAAAATTTGCATTTGCCCAAGGGCGTGACGATCCAACAGCCGATCGAAGATCAGTTCTGGGGCGACCGGAGCTTCAGCATCAAGGACAATCTCTATTAGATTAGATCAGAGAATTGCAAGTGTACGATCGCTAATCATTACTAAATGATAGATGCGAAATTGTACAAGACTCGAAAAATGTAGTTTCTTCACAGCATCTGATCCCGAATATAAACAAATTATGATTGCAACATTACACAAATGCCACAGTCGATCGTTATTCACACTATTCGAGAGGCACTTCAGGACCTGTAGTTTGTGTCCTGAACGACCTGGACAAAGTGTATTTTCCCCCTTTTATCACATTTCCGACATAAAGAGTTGCATTCATTCTAAGAAGACTCGCAATGGTAATGAGTATTGTTGTTGACACTTGACGCCACCCTGTACAATGTAACAGATGCACACTGTTCAAATTTTAAACGTTTGTAAACCTTTGCATACGTCTTCTCTTGGCTTTCAAATCTACACAAGGCCAAAACTTCCACGACAACCCAAAGGAGTTTTGTCAAAGTTTCCTAATTCAGCGATTTCCCCCATTGCCATCATTAATAGTATTACAATCTCGAGATTTTGGAACAAAGACACATGAGACTTGCTGATCACGTGCTGTATCCAGCAGAAAGGCGAATGGTACAAACCTGAGGGGCAACGTAATGGGGGGAGGCCAAAACAGACACAACATACCACCTTTAAGGAAGATCAGATATCAAACATCTCTTGGGGAATGCTACAGCCCATGCAAAAAAAATCAAGAAAATTGCACGAGAAGAACTTTGGTCTGAAGTAAGGTCATCCAAAAGAAAACTATAGAAGAAAACATATTAGATCACTCAGAAATGTGCTAAGGTAATCAACCGGTGAACAGAACTGGAAGTGTGTGCCGGGCACACAGGCACACCACCTACCAGCCACCCTTGCTGCTGCTTCATACACTCACTATCGCTCCCTACTTATCATTTATACACCAACGCTGCCCCTGCAAGCATAGGGACACTACGACTTCTTTGAGGACCTATGCTTTTTAGAAACTTTTCTGAAAATTTAACCAATATAACTCATTCAGGAGTTTAGTACTAAATCGTAAAAATGAGGTTATTACTAATTTTTTAATTCGGAAATTAAAATCAACATGTGTGGCATAATTCGAGTTGCAGGTTTTACGTCAGACGAGAACAGACAAATGCTTTACACCCCGACGCGTAGAGATTTACGCACAGAGGAAACAAATTGTTCTCCTGCAGACACTGTGAATATAATGCAAGGACGTCATGGCCATTTCCCATAAAAAAATTGAAAAGGAACGAAGATAATACAACTACAATAGTTGCCAACATAGAGAAAGTTTTTCCGGCATATCAAACGAGATAAGTAAACCACTTGATTTTAAATTTGGTCATATTATTAATGAATATTAAGGAATTTCTTAGGAAAGCTAGAAAACCAAATGATTAGACTTTCTAAAACTTCTAAAATTTATCTAACGTCCAACTTTTCATAGTACTTGAACAAATCAGTGAGAACTATTCCGGTAGACTTTTAAGACCTTGTTTCGTTAAGCTGATCGTATTCATAGGCGGGCCACAAGGCACATATTGGCCCTTAAGCAATACCTGAGTGGCACAGTTAGTGTTTCAATAATTAAATAGAAGGAGAAAGGAAATTCGTAGGCTGCACTTATTCATTAACGTTTTTGATAAAAGTAAATATATGTTTACAACTTGCAGCAAAAATGCCGAGCCAGTATTGGGAGTTAACTACTCTCAGATCTGAAATATTTCCAGCATTTTTCGGTCGATGGAAGCATTCATGAAGGGAGGTTTCACCATTACTTATAAGCAAACCGTTGATATATGTGCTGTAGGAGTTTCCTTGGTTCCTCATTTGAAAATTAATGTAAACTAGTATTTGGCAAAAACACTCTAGTATTAAAGCACTGCCAACTTCTCAACACAAAATGACTTTTCTGGATGATACTATCATAAGTAAACTTCCTTAACCTCAAATACCTCTTTGTCGAATATTTCATAAATATTTACTAAACAAATGGATAAAGGAAATTCATAGGCTGTAATTATTCATTAAGGTTTTTAATAGAACTAAATGTGTGTTGACAACTTGAAGCAGGTATGCAGAGGCAACATTATGAGATGATCTACCCAAAGATCTGAACTAGTTTTCGCATCCTTTCATTAATGAAAGTAGCATGGAAGAGCCAAGGTATATTCTCCATGGCATTCTTAAAACAATGTGGAAATTGAAGTTTGTGAATGTTCTAATTTATGGATTACTGCTTCTTGCGTCTCTCTCTTACATACGTACAGCGAAACTGAGTTCATATGTCTCAGAAAGCGTCTGGATTCAAAGTGAGTACTCTTTTAATAATGAAGTTACTTTACAGCAATATAGATGCTTCACAATATCAGAGCTCTAACTGGTTCTAAACAAGCACTCCAGAATGAAATAACTGTTCAGTGAGCACCTTTTTCTGCATCAACACCATCACCATCATAACCCCACAATCATCATCATTAATACTGCCACCATAATGTTCATCAATTCTGCATCATCATAATCACTACTGTTATCATCTCCGTCATTACTGACACCATGACAATTATCATGATCATGGTGAATCATCATCATAATTCTAATAATTTCTTCCTTTATCATCATCATAATCATCATCACCATTATCATCATTGGCTTATAATTAGCAGTGTGCAACTGACAGTGATAGGGGTAGCTCATCTTGTGATGCTAAAAGAGTTAAGCCAGAAGAAAGAGGGCTGGCAGGCAATGCTCCCTAGAAACCCTTGTGTCAGTTTCCTTCCCCTGAAAAAAAGCACAGGCATTTCAAACTAAGTGAAAACATTGAATTTTCAACTTTAATACCCACTGTGTACAGCTAACATTTTAATAATGTCATTCTACATCCCTTGAATTGCATATATACATCCTGCAAGCTCTTCAAAACCACGTCTCGTCTAAAAAGTTTTGCTTTCTATTCACTCTTTTCCAGAAAAATTCCCACGAATCTTACAATCTTGCTCCTGGTTACCTTCTTAGCAAAGTTCTGTTGAACTCCAGTGATTAAACATGTGTTGACAATGTTCAAAAGCACTGCAGCACTTCAGAATCTTACACTCTTGCTCCTAGTTACCTTCTCAGCAAAGTTCTGTTGAACTCCAGTGATTAAACGTGTGTTGACAATGTTCGATTTCGCAGAACTTTCATCTAACAGCTCAAAGATTCAAATTGTGAAGCAGGATATATTTTAATGGCGAGAATGACAGTGACGATCGGAGCGAAAGAGGAGGAGAGGAATAGGTGATATAGGTGAAAACAGCAACCCTGATAAGGCAAGGTATGGGTAAAATAACGAGGAAGGGAAGGAAAGGGGACAAGAGGAAAGAACAAAACACATACAACGAGAAGCAGGAAGAGAAGAAAAAGAGAGAGCTATAGGAAAAGTAGAAAAGTAGGCGAAGAAAGAAGACAAGAAGAAGAAGAAGAAGAAGAAAAAGAGAGAGCTAAAGGAAAAGCAGAAAAGGAAGGGAATGAGACCATTTGAATGGCGAAGAAAGACGAGAAGAAGATGAAGATGAAGAAGAAGAAGAAGAAGAAGAAGAAGAAAGAGAAAGAGCTAAAGGAAAAGTAGAAAAGGAGGCGAAGAAAGAAGAGAAGAAGAAGAAGAAAAAGGGAGAAGGTAAAGTAGTAGCATGCGAATTAAGTATTTAATTAAATTAAACATTTAACTTCAAAGGTCCGACAGAAAACCCGTAAAAGTTTGGTAAACAGATAGTGAAGCATATGGCAAACTCCCTCACTCTTCCCCGCGAAAAGCACGATGGAATTTCGAAGTAACATACATACATACCTTGGACTGTGTAGATATATATCCGCATGTATACCAACAATACATCCGACCGTCAAAAGTGCCAATACTTCCATACTTGGCTGCATCATTAAATCTTGCCTGCACTGCAACAGCTTGCTATCCAAGCATAGGCGTTTAAAATAGCCTAATAAAGCATATTTGACATACTTTGCATACACTAGATGCGTACATTTCATGGTGCACAAAACGTTCAAAATAGGCTAATATGGCATATTTGACACTGTTTGCATACACGAGATGCGTGCATTGCATGGTGCACAAAGCGTTCAAAGTAGCCTAATATGGCATACTTGACATAGTTGGCATACACTAGATGCGTACATTCCATTGTGCACAAAGCATTCACGATAGGCCATTAAGGCATAATTGACATAGTTTGCTTACACTAGATGCGTACATTCCATGCTGCACAAAGCGTTTAAAATAAGCTAATAAGGCATATTGGACATAGTTTGCTTACACTAGATGCGTTCCTCCATGGTGCACAAAGCCTTCAAAGTAGCTAATAAGGCATGTTTCACATCTTTTGCATACAATAGATGGGTACATTCCATGGTGCAAAAATGATTTAAAATAGGCTAATAAGACATATTTAATTTATTTTGCATACACTAGATGCATACATTCCATGATGCACAAAGCGTTAAAAGTAGCTTAATATGCCATACTTGACATTGTTTGCATACACTAGATGCATACACTTTATCCTGCAAAACGTCTTCACAAGAGGGTAATAAGGCATATTTGACATAGTTTGCATTCACTAGATGCGTACATTCCATAGTGCACAAAAGGTCCAAAATAGGCTAATATGGTATATTTGACATAGTTTTTATACAGTAGAAGCGTACATTCCATGGTGCACAAAGCGTTCAAGGTAGGCTAATATGGCATACTTGCAACAGAGTCTTAACAGCTCTCTTTGGAAGAGCTAGGAAAATCATATCAGAGCCAACCATCAACAACATCCTCTCACCCAATGGATACAGTTGCAAAGACATCAAAGTGGCCTTGCGGAAAAGAAAAACACTCCCCAGGAACAGGAAACGGAGCTTCTGAAACACGAATGCCTTCTCTACATCAAAGACATGAGCGAAACCATCAAAAGAATACTCCAACAACACAACATTCGATGCACACTCTTTACATCGTCCACTTTATGCAAGTGTCTCTTAAAGATCCTGTCCCAGCGGCATAAATAAACAGCATCGTGTACAAGATGCAGTGTAAGGACTGTCCAGCGACTTACATTGCCAAATCAAAACGTTCTTTATCTCCGAGGGAGAAAGAACGCCAGAGAGCCGTCGAAAAAGGAGCTGTAAAGAGCCACGAGATCTCAGAACATTGCTGGAAGGAGGGGCCCACTTTTGATTGGGAAAACAATCAAATCATAGTCCACAAAACCGCAAGAAAGATAAAAGAAACTATCCACACCTTACACCATCACAGCCACATCAACGACGTATCCTACCACTTTCTAAACATATAGAATCCAGCCCCTTAAAAGAAAGCACTACAAACGTAAAATGGCATGACACCGCCTCGCAACCTAGTTTGATCCCAGATTCCTTGGAGGTCTGCAACTCAACATCAGCAACATAATTCATTTCCTTCAGCCTGAAGAAGTTTCTGTCATAACGTAGCTGGCAAAAAGATAAAGACTCAAGATGTGATAAACTTTAATATCTGTCCTGCCCGTAATGGTCATCAATGGACCATCCGTTTTTAGTCATTTACTTGTATAGAAATGGTGAGTACTTCATGAGGACCAAGTTAATATTTCCCCCTGTCTAAAGAGTTCCATATTTTAATTTACTCACCTAAATAACCAACAACTCATAGTTAGGAAGATCGAAAGTTATTTTTAATTGATTGAACAAGTCCTTGTTTACACAAAATTACCAAATGGGAACGCGACTTTTCATATCAACCTTCGATGCGCACTTTGATCTCCCCGGGGAACCTCTCAGGACGTGAAAGTTAAATCTCATTTATACATAACTTTGGTAGAACGGCTATCCCCACCTATAACGGCCAAAATTGATCAGTCCCTTTGGTGACCGTTACATGCAGATTATACTGTGCAATAATAACCGGAAGCAAGAGCGTAAAAAGAAGCTCTCAGTTTAGCTTTACTTATTTCTTCTTATGTTATTAAAGTGGTGTGCTTGTTTATCGTCTAATACATTTGATATTCCAGATATATTTGATATCTATTCATTTCATATATTAACTTTAAGTTTACAATAATAATGAGCATGGGCGCACGGCCAAAGGGCCTGAGGGGGGCTGCAGCCCCCCAGCTTGTTAAAATGTTATATTTTTCGGGCCCTTTTATAATTCCCTAATAAGAAATTAAAATTAAATAACTCTTAGTCTTAATAAGTCTTACCAGCTCTCTGAGTTAGCATCGGCATTCCTGCCGTACTGAAGTGAATTTAGTCGATTCAAGCATCATTTATGATAACTCGCAAACAAAGACACACACACACAAACCAGATCAATTGCTGGATCTACCCCTAAGCATACTATACCATTCATCCATTCATCCATTGATCCATGAACCCATCAATACATCCATTCATTCATCCATCCATCCATCCATCCATCCATCCACCCATCCAACCATCCATCAATCCATCAAACCATCAATCCATCAATCCATCAATCCATGCATCCATGCATGCATCCATGCATGCATCCATGCATCCATCCATGCATCCATCCATGCATCCATCCATGCATAGATGTGTCCATGCATCCATCCATGCATCCATCCATCCATCCAATGGCCCATAAATCTATCCATCAATCGATCATCCACTTATTCATCAGTTGACACATCAATTAATCAGTCAGTCAATCCGTACATCCAATATTTCATCCATCCACCAATCAATCCACCCAATCATGCACCCATCCATCAATCCATAACCATTGATCCATTAATCCATTCATCTATCCATCCATCAATTTATCAATTCATCAATTCATCAGTCCATCAATCTGTCAATCAATCAACCAATTAATCCATCAATCCATCATCTTTAATCAATACGTGAATCCATCAATCCATTAATCAATCAATTGGTCAATACTTCAATCCAACAATCAAGCATTTCATCTATTCATCAGTCCATCAATCAATCTGTCCATCCCTCTTTCCCTCAGCTCCTCCCTCCCTCCCTCCCTCCATCCATGCATCCATGCATCCATCCATGCATCCATCCATCCATCCATGCATCCATGCATCCATGCATCCATGCATCTATATTTGTTTGACCTATTTGTGACCTATGATCTTCGACCTATGCGAGCCGACGAGGTAGTTCTTCATAATAATGGATCACAAATTGAGTGTTGACATGTAGTTCCTTGTCACTTTTACCGGAGAAAATACGCAATATTGATGTAGTTTTTGTAATCTCTTTTTATCAATTAATAATATCGTCATCATGCCAATGTAATACCAAAACTACAGTTAAACCTGTTTAATCCTAGATATAATATTTTTACACTTACGAGCAAGCGTACGGCTTTAGAGAAGGCACATACTGTACGTAAATTAGCCTGCGCATAGACAGAAACTGCTGACGTAATACCCACTCCAGCTGGGATAGTCTGCACGCAGGCTATACGTAAATACATTTACAACCCAACATCAAATGACAAGCCGTGGTCCAGTGGATATTCATTTGCTTAGGTATGGGTTCGATTCTCTGAAGGGCCATTTGTGACAACAGGAAGAGCATCCGAACTTAAAGTGCTCTCAACTCCAACGAAAATCAAATACATAAGGGCATCGCCCTAGCCCCTGTCAAGGGGAATACAGGGCGTAAAGCCGATAAAAATATCATTGAGAAGGGAGCATTTCAAATGTTAGTTTCTGTAAGAAAGGACACTAGAGAAATAGAAAGTAACGGATTCTAGTCCCGGTGGAGACATATTCTATAGTGTCTTTTTATAATATATATGTTTTTTCCATCAATACAAATGCATAATGTACTTAACAGAAAGTTATAGTTTTTACCGACTTTGCTTATTTTTATTGATTTATCCTGGAAAACAACTGGCCTACTAAGGCCTGGTATGACATGGAATTATCCATGGCGTTAATTTGAAACTTCACCGTAGCCTTTCTTTTTTTTAACATTCCAAAGGCAGGAGAATTGAACGCTAGAAAAGTTTCCATTTTTTTGGTAATACAAAGTAAGACGGCCTACCACCATTTCAATGGAAATGCTACTCCTTTACCTTTGACACAAATTTGGTCATTGTGAACTGTCTATAAATTCTTGAGACCAGAGAGGTTAATACACATAGCCAGAACGATAGCTAGGTCAGGCTCTTCACGAGAGGTTAACACAATTGGGACTTAAAGTCGTCTACTGTTTCTACGTTGTTTATAATTTCCAATACCTCTCACCCAAATAAATTTTGAGAAGCATTTCAGACGCTGCAATGTTGTAGGTCAGTTGATTCTAACGCGAAAGTCGTCCACAAATGTTGGACAATGGCAACTGACCAAGGCGACATCTCACCGGGAATGGACACGTCCGAGAAATAGGAAACTCGTCCTCGTCACACACATTCTGACATCAAAGCACATCATGACATAAAATAACCTTAACTTATTACGTAATAACTTTAAGAAATACCGGCCAAGGTATATGGCATTTGAGCTTTGAAAATTGTGTGAACCTGATCAAATTCGTTTTCGAGTTACGTGGTTACTCGTAAAAGTTCTTTTCACAGGTGCGCTACTCAGCGTGACAGAGTTTAAATATGGTGCCCTCTTCAATACTAAAGCCCTCTCTGTCTAGTTGCATATTGTGTTACCTAAAATTGAAGACTTAGTATGTCTGACATTTTGCGCTGATGTGATGCTTTAAAAAGGTTGTGGTAAACAGCAACCCTTAAAACCTTGCGCCCTGACCTAAAATATGTTGGTTGAAAATAAAAAGATTTGAATTGAGACGGTAGGTAACCTACGTAGAGGAAGATGAACCAATGATACGAAGAAGGTTTTAAAAGAAGAGAATATTTCGTTCCCATTATCTTTTAGCACGAAATATTTTATAGTTTTTATAACATTCCTGGCTCAAACAATTTCACGTATGAAGAAGGTTTGGAGATAAGTGCTTGTGTTTTCTCCTGGCCTACCAAGTGCTAGGATCAAGGACGGCTGTTGGAGATGAAGTCTACCGCAAAAAGAAGGATAAGGTACGTCTCTGACGGTAGAGAGCACGTCGCGAAAGCGTTGATCACGGGTTCTATCCACGGTGGTGACATATTTTCTTTTTCTCTAGTGTTCTTTTCAAAACTGATTAAACCATTTCTTCACAGACCATGGCTTAAGGAAAACATACGGCGACTAATTACAGCATACCTTCTTAAACAGAATCCTTTACAAAGCGTTGAAGAATAAAACAATGGTTGTCTAGGGGGAACGTCTTCACAACAGAGCTTCTCATCACGCATTAGTGTCCAACCTGCCCCAGTTTATAATGTTAAGGTGTTTTTGTTGTAACTTCACTTCGCATACTATATGCAAAGTTTATTAGATTCATTCCATCACTTTTGTGACGTAATATGTTATTGACCCCTCTTTTAGGTGTTGTTGGTGGACAATAAGACAGGAAACCCGTGGTAGAGTGTAAAGGAAGAGTGTCGTGGGCATCACTGTCTTGGCTCCAGACTAACTTGAGCAATAGTCTCGGTAATAAAGTGTACAAGGTCATAGCGTAGAGTAGTCATCAACGATGAAATGATTAGTGTATCTAGAAAGTTTGGGAAAATTGTCATATTGTCATATTGTTAACTCGATGTAGAAATACCGGCAGCTTCAACAAGTCATGAAATGTTAGCCCTTAACTTTTATCTGATTGTTTACTGGGCACGATACGAACATTTCCTTTCGTGTAAATTATTTAGGACGTTCTGATGGTCAGTGGTTGACCGCAACCTCATTTAAAACTTTTAAATGGAAAGTAAGATTGTTACCGTTGTGTGTACCATCCTAAGCAGACGTGTTGTAGCACTTTACACGATCCAAAGGAACGTGCTTCATATGAGTACGTCAATGGCATATACAACATCGAGTGATTGGTCATTTGGGGCCCTGGCTTAATGTATTTGAATTGACTGTCTCCAGGGAAGGGGAGGATTCGTGACTTTGTGGTCATGGTACAGCGTCTGTGATTGTCGTTTTTCTACTTTCGCACGTCAGCCTTGTTATGTGTGAATCTGTTGTCGAAGCGTGTACTAAATTGGTACTGACTGATCAGGAGGAGGAATTTTACTCGAATATAGACTAAAAGGTCAGATATATCGTGCTGTTAGTAAAAAATGTAATCCTCATAAATTTATTGTATGAAATGCGGACTTGAGTAGTGAGCAAGACGTGTTACAAAATCGAAATGGATTTCATGCCCTGTTTAAAAACGACTCTGCGTACTGCTACAGTGAGATTCCTTTAGTATCCCGTGAAACCAAACAGCTTTACGCGACATCAAGGCATAATCACATTGGAGATAGTAAAGAAATCGCCTCTCTTACTCGTTTTCAAACAAGATGTGTTTAAATCGTAAATTGATACAAGCCTCCTCGTTTGGAAAATCGTATCCCTCTTCACTAACTAAAACTATGTTCTCTAGTTTACCGATTTTAGCTTGAATTTTTCCACCACATTTACTGTCCTTGAGATGATCTAAAGAGCAACTCATTCGATATCAAATAAGACACACTGTTTATACCACAGCTCCAACTAGTTCAGGATTTATTCAGTAATTGATGTTAATTTCTATTGTATTTCGTTGCTTTGCAGATATATTTATCTGGTATACCTAAAGAGGCTTACCATATTTGTAACAGTCACATTTCGAGTTGTGGTTTTAAATGACGTGTAAATTAAGTGCTTTTATTTATATGCAAGGGCAGTGATTAGCAAGCTTTCTAATGGAGAAGCTGTACTGCGCACTTTGATTCGGTCTACATTCTTTGACATTAATTAATATAAACTGGTCTCACCCCTGTTCCCATTGAGGATGGATTTTGAAAATCTTTATTTTGGTGACATGCATCTCACACCTCCCTGTTGATAGGAGGTAAGGGGCAGATAGCGTGTAATACCGCAAATGGGAGCCCCTTTCCTTTCCTAAGTATCTTCCATGATTCTGGACATTTTTATAGAGATTTAGTAAAATTTTACATTACTTTTATCCCAGGGGCAGCAGCTTCCTTCAAAATGGGTATGCTTTGCACTTTCTTGAAGCTACAATAGTTATTCAATTGTGCGGAAATTACCCAATAACATTACGTT
The DNA here is from genome assembly GCA_010016025.2 of Alatinidae sp. Z8VKAUB7J3. Classification (NCBI taxonomy): domain Eukaryota; kingdom Metazoa; phylum Cnidaria; class Cubozoa; order Carybdeida; family Alatinidae; species Alatinidae sp. Z8VKAUB7J3. Next base: position 226,244,757 of record JAAAKM020073195.1, on the reverse strand, counting down.
CAGCGCCCAATAAGACGCTCTAAGCGGTTTAATACCTTAGAATTCCATACAATGGCGGACTTGTCTTAGTTTGTCTTTACAGAAACTTTAACCTGAAGAGGACCTTATCAAATATGAATAAGAGTCTCGACCTTTAATGCCCCACCCCTTGGATCCTATGATGGCCCATAGATTAATAAACCTTCTATTTAGACGGCAAAAATGTGGGTTTTTTCGGACTTGTTCATATACAATTTGATAGCCAGCAAATTACAAGATAGAAATGTATTACGTACATGATAAAGACTGTTTTATCTGATATGAAAACATTTTAATAATGAGTAGAGGTTATCAAACGCAAATTGCCAAGACATGCTACACTCTCCAACAACAATCACGGCTGGTTTTAATGCTTAATAAATTACTATTCTACGGTAGAAATTAAATGCCTTACTCCATACAATTAATAACAGTCAAGATATGATGAAAATGCTGTAGGGCATTATCAAAGGGTTTTGCATGAGGAATAGATAAGACTTCATTCTACTATCAGGCACTGCTTGCGACAACAAACGGCTTCAATACCAAGAAATGGAAAGGAAGAAGTAAAATGTCAGTACTATCTTGGTATTTCTGGATGAACTGACGAACTGACTAATGAACGTTTCTGCCCTACCAGGAACAGCTCAGGAATGCACTACGTCTTCCATTGGATATGTGTTGTCACCATGTGGGTGCCTCTACACTCCTCCCATTAGATTCTATCTTCTCCTGATCCTTTGAGTATTGAGAGTTAATTTGCTTCCTTAGCCACTTCTGCTTGGTTGTGCTCATCAAATGAAAGCAACTGTGAACGTTGTCAAAGTTGTCTCTTTGCTTTTTTAAAAGCGAATTTATTCAGCCCATCTGGCAAAAATGTCGTTTTTGACCATGAGTAATACTGCGCTATCAACCTGGAGTACTGGGCTAGATCAATTCAACTTCATGCAGCTTTTTACCTGTGAGTGGTTTGACATGACTTTCACACCACGCCTACAGCGTTGTCTTGCTATGACAAAATGTAACTGGGTGTCACTTATTGGGCGTCGGCTGCCTCCGGTGTTTCGTAGTATGCATTGTCATGTTGTCATTTCTTAGTAGCCCGTCCCAAGGAGAGCCGTGGTTGCGGGCTATGGCCATACAGACATTTAACCCCTTGTCAAATATACAAGGGACGCCCTCTGTTTTCAGCCGAATCTTTAATCGGCGCCGACTTCTTTAAGACTGCACTCTTCGGACAGCCTGGTTTTACTCAAAGCAACTATGTCGACTCGCTAGTTTTAGAATTTTCTTCCTATAATTGTCATTCTTAGTTCCTTTTGATCGTTGTTGTCAATACCAAGAAATAAGTCCAAATCTTTTCTTTTCCTTATTCGTACTACCAAGGTTACAACAAGCAATATTTAATGCTCTTTATGGCCTATCCTTCCACTGACTAGGGAGAGCAGCGCTGACCTAAATGGATCAGCTAAGGGTGTATGGGCGGTATTTCTGTAATTTTAAAGCTCTCTTTCAATAACTTTGGCTTGCGTTAAATGGTTCCGATTGCCACTTTACGTGTGCTCTAATATTCTCAGAAATCACTGGGTTTTAACTTCGTCCATAAATTGGATTTTTAATAGTTCTCCCTTGCAAATCTAACAAAAAGCTATATAATTCTATATAATTATGCAGGCTATTCTCTTTGTCTTACTTTGTATTCAATGGATGTATAATTCATTAGCCAGCAGTTGACAAGAAAACAAACTCCCTCTAATATAAGAATACCAATTTAAAGTTTTTCATAAACTCTTCTTTCTTTACGTACGTTTTTTGTCTTCATCAAGACTTCCTTTTCCTTTGTCTTCATCGATTACCAGTTGCTATTAACAACAGAACGACTTACAGATAAATGACTCAATAACTTTGATGACGCTTGATGTAGTAACAAGGGGAAAAATATGTTCGTCTTTAATGTCTATATTAATAAAGACTTGCTAACGCAAAGACAAGTGAATAATAATACAATCATATTTTCCCGACGTTTCGGTGTCGTCATCTTGACGCCATTCTCAAGGTGAATAATGAATCAATATATGACGATTATTTACAACTTTTGTATACAATTTACGAATCTAAACTAAAACTTTGACTTGTATGGAGTCCGTTTGAACTTTCAAGTTTGGCTTGAGCATGCGAATGTAAAGCATTTCTTTCACCAAACAGTCAAATTTGTTGCTACATCTAGCAAGCACTTGAAAATGTTCAATCAGGCGATCTGGTGAGAAACAGTAAGTGTGAGCGCAAGGTAAATTTAAACATTACAACCAGTAGAGAATTAAAAAAACATGTTATTGTAAATCTGCTGGACATTATAGCTGTGCTTTGTAATCAAGTCTCTTTCTGTTATTGGCTTGTAAAATAGTCTCTCTCATCTCTGGATTTGGTATAGTTTCTCATTTCCAGATTTGCCATGTCATGAAATCTGACACCAGGTACGATACTGTCTACAATTTACATCTACACACAAGATTTACGTAAAGTGTGAAATTGTTACTAGCTTCCATACGGTCAAATTCAAATTCATTTAAAACTAAAAAAACATGAATGTGTTACATACTCTTGATAAAGGCCCAAATAGATTATTGTGATAAGTAGCTGTAAAGGGAATTCAATCACAGTATACTTGCAAGTGCCAGAGCAGGTTACGTTAAGTATAGTGCACAATGTATATATGTGTGCCACACTGTTACAGAGTAGTAATGGAGTAGGAGTCATAAACCAATCATCATGGGCTCATATTCCAGTTCGGCTCTTAGCTTCACAATCAGTTAAAGTTGTGAGCTTAGTTGCCATACACAAGAACAATGTTGTTGTACACTTTGGAAAGGCATTTTACTGCACAGATCCTCTGGACTCTATACCTTCCATGTTAAGTCATGTACTAGTATATTACGTAAAACATGTATGTAGGTCCATGGTTTCATCCAGCTTTCCAGGTCCCCCCATAAATTCTAGGTCCCCCCATAATTTTAGGTCCCCCCATGGAAAAAATTTTCTCAGGTCCCCCCATGGGTTGTGCAGATTGGTGTTTAATGCGTTAGTTACCTCTAACAATAACATACAACATTTGAAGAAAATCAGGGAAAAGTTGGATAGTGGGACTTGCAAAATGGAGACCTATAACAGGTAACAGGGATAAAGAAAGGCAATGTTGCTGTTGAGGGACCTTGCAATCACGTGGGATCAGTTAACTGGTTCAGTAAGATTACAAGATGGGTATTGACTAGTAATACTAAGTATTTTGCCCCGCAATGAACAACTGACCATAATTATAGTATTGTTGTCGTTTACTTATATTCTTCTTACATCAGAATTTCTTGCTAATGTGTTAAACTGAGCACAGAATACTAGCAGTCAACGGTTTAAGTGCTAAGTTTTCCCGTAAATCAACTAGCTTTGTAAACTAGGTAACCTCAAATGCTTTCTGTATCAAAGATCTGGTAGTTGAAAGCAACATGGTTTCCAATGATTAGACTGACCATAGAAGCCCCTTATTTCACACCAGCTTTGACGCATGTTTCACCCCTCATTCAGTTGATTTTGAAAGCCAACACTACTGGTCGATCTCAACAACAACCAATTTGTGTTGTATAAGGTATACTAGGTCAGTATAATATGAGTGTTTATTGGTTGATAAATAATTATGAATACCAAAATGGAAATGGTGATTTTTGAATACCTTTGTATACAGTGTGTCAAGTCGGGTTGTCCAAGCCTTGTTATGAAAATCACGCTGACTGTTTATCATAGTAAGCTGAGTATAGTTGCTCATTGAAACCATTATTAGTTTTGAAAATAGCAACAGATATTAAAGTTTATCACATCTTGAGTCTTTATCTTTTTGCCAGCTACGTTATGACAGAAACTTCTTCAGGCTGCAGGAAATGAATTATGTTGCTGATGTTGAGTTGCAGACCTCCAAGGAATCTGGGATCAAACTAGGTTGCGAGACGGTGTCATGCCATTTTACGTTTGTTGTGCTTTCTTTTAAAGGGCTGGATTCCATATGTTTAGTAAGTGGTAGGATACGTTGTTGATGTGGCTGTGATGGTGTAAGGTGTGGATAGTTTCTTTTATCTTTCTTGTGGTTGTGTGGACTATGATTTGATTGTTTTACCAATCAAAATTGGGCCCCTCCTTCCAGTACTGTTCCGAGATCTCTTGGCTCTTTACAGCTCCTTTTTCGACGGCTCTCTGGTGTTCTTTCTCCCTCGGACATAAAGAACATTTTGATTTGCCAATATAAGTCGCTGGACAGTCCTTACACTGCATCTTGTACACGATGCTGTTTATTTCTGCCGCTGGCACAGGATCTTTAAGAGACACTTGCATAAAGTGGACGATGTAAAGAATGTGCATCGAATGTTGTGTTGTTGGAGTATTCTTTTGATGGTTTTGCTCATGTCTTTTATGTAGAGAAGGCATTCGTGTTTCAGAGGCTCCGTTTCCTGTTCCTGGGGAGTGTTTTTCTTCTCCGCAAGGCCACTTTGATGTCTTTGTAACTGTATCCATTGAGTGAGAGGATGTTGTTGATGGTTGGCTCTGATATGATTTTCCTAGCTCTTCCAAAGAGAGCTGTTAAGACTCTGTTGCCTAGCTACAGTACCTACTTACACTACATTACCTTACCTACTCTACCTATCTGTACTACCTACCTACACTACCCTGCTTACTTACTCCATCTACTCTACCGAACTTCCTACCTAAACTACTTTAGCTAATCAAGTTACATACCTACACTACTCTACCTAATCTAGCTACCAACCCTACCTAACTATCTACCTACACTACTCTAACTAATCTAGCTACCTACTCTACCTAACTACCTATGCTACTCTACCTAATCTCGCTACCTACTCTACCTAACTATCTACACTACTCTACCTAATCTAGCTACCTACTCTACCTAACTATCTACACTACTCTACCGAATCGAGCTACCTACACTACTTACCTAGCTACCTACTCTACCTACCTACACTACTCTATCTAATCTAGCTACCTACCTATACTACCTCATCTTGCTACCTACCTATGCTACTCTAGCTACCTACTCTACCTAACTGTCTACACTACTCTATCTAATCTGGCTACCTTCCCTACCTAACTATCTACACTACTCTACCTACCTACCCTACTTATCTACCCACACTACCTAGCTACCTAAACTAGTTACCTACTCTACCTAACTATCTACCTACACTACTCTACCTAATCTAGCTACTTAATCTAGCGATCTACCTACCTACACTACTCTATCCAACTATCAACCTATGCTACTCTACCTAATCTAGCTACCTACATGACTACCTAATCTAGCTACCTACCTAATCTTGCTACCTCCCTATGCTACTCTAGCTACCTACTCTAACTAACTGTCCACATTGACCGCCGTCACCCCTTACAACAAGAGAACTACATACCATTTGCAACAGGACAACAAAGAAAGCGATGACAGAAATATTGTTAGGACAGAGGCGCTTTGTTTTCATTGATTGCTGAACAGCTAGAAAGAATTCAAGCAATAATTGTGTGCAACACCTCACCCGGCACAAGGCGGATATTCGTACGTGTACAAGAAGCAGACCACAGGCAGTCAACCAAGTAAGCAAGTCACGTGGTATTAATCCTTTGGCTGACGGTCAAACACTTAAAAGATGAAGTGCGTGCCCAAAAACTTGTGGCAACCACCTATTGTTGTATTACTTTCTGCTTGGTGATCGAGCATCACACAGCCAGGCACAATAGGGCAATGTTTGTGACATGTTGATGTTCAGTGCAGGCAAGCGTGGAGTAATCGTGGGCCATCGATAGTTATAAGAGAAGTAAGAATATCAGAATCAGAGAGATGACTTGGCAAATACTCATTCGATCGCCAGGCTTTTGAGTTTATCGATATTTTATCATGACGAACACTGGCGACAAATTGGAAAACTACAAGATTGTAAGGGAATCCATAATGCCAGTCTTTGTTTTGGGAAATATCCGGTGGAAGAAGCGATGGAAAAACCTAAATGGATCGTATTTTTCATAGCATTGCAGATAAATCATTGTCAGGATTACTGTACAATCAGAATAGTGATTGATTAATCTTCGTATTTGTAATTGCATATGAGCAGCTGACCCGTAGTCCGAAATCATTATGGCTAACAAATATCAAATCGGGAACGGCGTATTTTGTAAACAAAATTCTATGTGTTCATTTCTTTTTCTTTTCTACACTTACATGTATACCTACACATGGAAATATGTCTTTGTTGATATCCGTATAAAACAGTAATGCAGGATTTGTACAACATCACCACTGATGATGAAGACTGTTTCTTCGAAACATGTCTGGTATCAATAAATTAAAAGTTGTTGTGTTTTCTATGTTATTTATCTTAAAAATAATGCTACCGTGACCTTTCAGAAATTATTAACATTATCATGCACCAATCAAAGTTGTTGCTTTGTTGTGTAGGCAATGCTATTGCCGTTTCTTGTAAAAATCATTAACCCTACTTACAAAAATGGAAGGACCTGTATGATTATGACTCATTGTTAATTAGGCAAACAGGGCTATTGTGATAGGCAGGAAGGTTTCTACCCTTGATTTTGACATGAGGTCGATAATCTTATGCTTTTACTGAGAGTAACTTTTAAATACAAAGTTACAGAGTCAAAGACCTTAGGCAAATTCCCACAAGTCTTTCCCTTAGTGGCTCCTGAAATCCACTCAGATATTGAAACCTTAGCCACATGGTGTGAGGGACTCATCAGAGTAAACACGTCCAGCAACACATTAACTTTCACACGTCCTCTTCTTCTAAATAGTTGTATTTAATTAGCATCGTTTTCATCTGAATTCTAGCTTCACATATGGGAATGGCTGACACTGTTTGATGGGTAACTTCATCCTCGCGTTGGCAAAATACAAATGAGGCACAACTTCTTTATTGGCATTAACTCGCACCTAAATGCATTTATTTTCAAAATTTTTTAAAAAAGTAAATTGCTCAAGATGCCTCAGTGATAAAGCTACATGATGACGTCATTTTACGACATAAAGCCCCCAAAGCACTAACGTCAGCATTATAATGATGTTCCTGCAAATAGCAATATCC
>JAAAKM020073195.1:226125035-226237491 GCA_010016025.2 Alatinidae sp. Z8VKAUB7J3 | reverse complement strand
ATAGCAATATTCAGACATTGGTTTAGTTTAAAGAACTGCATTACTGTAAAAGGATTCATTAGTGATTTATTTTCCAGCTTTTTTTAAAAGTAAATTGCTCAAGATGCCTCAGTGATAAAGCTACATGACGACGTCATTTTACGACATAAAGCCCCCAAAGCACTAACGTCAGCATTATAATGATGTTCCTGCAAATAGCAATATCCAGACGTTGGTCTAGTTTGAAGAACTGCATTACTGTAAAAGGATTCATTAGTGATTTATTTTCAAAATTTTTTTAAAAAGTAAATTGCTCAAGATGCCTCAGTGATAAAGCAACACGATGACGTCATTTTACTACATTAAGCCCCCAAAGCACTAACGTCAACATTATCATATTGCTCCTGGAAATAGCAATATTCAGACATTGGTTTAGTTTAAAGAACTGCATTACTGTAAAAGGATTCATTAGTGATTTATTTTCCAGTTTTTTTAAAAGTAAATTGCTCAAGATGCCTCAGTGATAAAGCTACATGATGACGTCATTTTACTACATTAAGCCCCCAAAGCAGGTCAAAGGTTCGATCCCCATTGGTGACATATTTTCTATTTCTCTGGTGTTCTTTTCAAAACTGACATTTTCAAATCCTCTCTTCTCAAAGAAACGTCCTTGCCTTCAACAAGCAATTTAGAGAATCAGTACATAAAACAACTTCCATAACCATTCTAAGTCCAAAGGGGCCATATTTGGAAAGCTAACAATACGTTAGCATAATTAAGTTGCTTTCGGCCAATGAATGTGAAAATCCTTAATAGCAGTCCGGAAGTCGTTTATATTTATTTTAAGACATTTTTATTGAATGTTTTATGGTTTGTTGGGGAGATTTTCCTCTCACATCCTTAATTTGAATATTGCGTTGAGTAACGGGTTCATTTTGCTAAACGTTTTCGCCATACACGGATCACAGCAATCGTATGGAGTGAAATTAGATCTGGCTCTCGCTAATACCCTAAACGAATCTTCCTGATAGTCGTCTGCACATGACAGGTCCTTTTCATCTCTGCACATGACAGGTCCGCATTTATAAAAACGAGGAAGCTGGTACTCTGTCGACAAAAAGTATTTGTTTACAATTTACGCCTTTTTCGATAAGACGAGTGGCAGAAGATGTGTCGCTCTCGTGACCGTTATTTTCTAGCATCTTCGCGTTTCCCTAAAATTCAATGTAATAGCTATCTAATTTCACTCCATACGATTGCTGTGATCAGTGTACGGCGAAAACGTTTAGCAAAATGAATCCGTTACTCAACTCAATATTGAAGTTCTGTACAACAAACCAACATCCTTAATTAACCATCATTTCCTTAGTGCCATTGCTTATAATCAGTCATGAGGGTAATAAGTGATACGAAACGAAAAAGGAATCCGATGGCAGTACTTCAGCAGGACTATATTTGGAGGAAAACTAATTGTGTACCTTGACGTGTCTCTGATCTGTTAGAGTAGAGAGAGTATCCTTAGTGTTATTGATTATAATCAGTCATGAGGGTAATATGTGATACGAAACGAAAAGGGAATCCGATGGCAGGACTTGTACAGGATTATATTCGGTGGCAAACTAAGAGTGTACCTTGACGTGTCTCTAGATGTGTTAGTGAAGAGAGAGTATCCTTAGTGTCATTATTTATATTCAGTGTTGAGGGTAATAAGTGATACGAAGCGAAAAAGGAATCCGATGAGAGGATTTGACCAAGACTCTATCTGGAGGAAAACTAAGTGTGTACCTTCACGTGTCTCTCATATGTTAGAGTAGAGAGAGTATCCTTAGTGTCATTGTTTATATTCAGTGATGAGGGCATTAAGTGATACGAAACGAAAAAAAAATCCGATGAGAGGATTTGACCAAGACCATATCGTGTGGCAAATTAAGAGTGTACCTTGACTTGTCTCTCATCTGATAGATTAGAGAGAGTATCTTTAGTGTAGTTGCTTATAATCAGTGAGGTGGGTAATATGTGATACAAAACGAAAAAGGAATCCGATGGATGGACTTGAACAGGAATTTATTTGGTGGCAAACTAAGAGTGTACCTTGACGTGTCTCTCATGTGTTAGAGAAGAGAGAGTATCTTTAGTGTCATTTTTTATATTCAAGCAGGGGGACTGGAATGGGAGTAATGGAAACAACTTTAGGTTTTACTCTTTTCTTAGTATATCGAAAACGGGAAAAATGAGTCTTCTTCGAGTAGTTATTATCCACGTGTACAACCAAATTAAAATCGGTTAACAACGTCAGTATGTGGAATCCACGTACAAAATGTTGACTTTCTGTCATATAGTACAATATTATGCTTTATTGGGGCAGTAAATACAGTCTCATTTGCGTATCTACTAGCGAAGAAAGGTTAACTAAATTTAGATCATTGTCACGCTAAAATAGAAATTTAAGGTCAAGTCTGCTGAACGAGATTTGCTAGTAGGTTTCTTAAACAGCAAATTTATTAATTTGGGGGAGCAATTGCAGTAACTTTCTGTCACTATACGACAACGGTTGTAGTTTATGAATGTACAATATATTTACTGTTACATACGGAGCAATTTCAATCCTCTTCATTACGAAGCGATCCAAGAGTAACCAATGGATTTATGGATAATAAGCATTGGATCGTTGTGTCACAAGAAATAATATTTGGTTCAAAGGCCACGACATATTTGTACGACGGATGTGGAAGAAGTATAAAAACAAGCAGAAAAACTCGAAAATAAAACATAGTTGTTATTTCAATTTGACACAAGATGGGAATGTGTTAAAATGAGCACACAAAGAATACTCAAGGGTCATAGGACAACCGGCAGACAGATCTGACGATGCAAGTGGCACGACCATGAAGTTTAGAATGATTCTAGCAGTGAAGTAGGGTAGTGCATAAAAGTGAAGCTGTATAAGATGATGATGATGATGATGATGATGATGATGATGATGATGATGATGATGATGATGATGACGATGATCATGATGATCATGATAATGATGATGATGATGACGATGATCATGATCATGATGACCATAATAACGATGACCATGATGATCATGATAATGATGATGACGATCATTATGATTTTGTTGCTGTTGCTGCTACTGATGATGATGATCATGATGATGCACTGCTGAATTACAGCATGGCAGATTCACAGAAGGTAAACGAGAGTTCAAAGTGTCTCGTTCGTCTATTTAAAATAATGCATTGATATGTGACGTGTGAGGATTCCATTGTTTTCTTCACTTACGATCAGTGCATAGTTCTCATTCGATTTGCCCTTCTGTTTGATCGATAAACGCAAGTAGACACCGCACTGTTTGAAATATACAAGAAAAGGTTGCAACATTCCAAGCTTGATACGGAGTTATAACTCCAAGGTTAGCCTACTGCTTTAACTTTGACCATGTCTTGTAGGTAAAATCGTAGGAGTAAAGAAGGAACAGAAATGACAGGTATTGGCATAACTAAATAACAATCTATATACCAATTAGCAAGTAGATAAAAAGCCGTAAATAAAAGATTCCTGCGAAAATTCACTCGACCACAGCTCTAAACTATTCGCAGCTCTAGCCTATATAACCTGCCACCTAATCAAAACCACTGAAAAAATTAGTTAGGATATCGAGTAAATTTGAAAATAACTGTATTAGCATAATTTTTATTTCCCTTCAAGTAGGGTCTCCAATGATACAAACTTGACTTAATTCAATATCGAGGCTTAGTTTTCTTGATAATATAATATGATTATGTTGAGGCTACAATTCGCTATTTCATGTCTCAAACGTCTCTCCACAACTAATTTTACAATGTGATTGCACGTACACTCCGAGTCTTGCGTAATCGGTGTCCGATAATATTTTGTTTACATCTTGTGTAATCGTTACGTCGTTGTTTATATTTCGAAAGGTTGACCTCAGGTCAGTATTACCTCATTACATGATAGTTTCCCTTAGTCTTGCATGAGGGGCCTAAAAATAAATATTAATCAAAACAAGATATGTATTGATCGTACCCACAGTTCTCATCAGGTAGCCCATATGCGTGTAGTATTTCTATCATTTTTCTGTTGTGTATTGTATCGAAGGCTTTGAAAACGAACGAATACAAAAACGTCATTGAAATTTTTGGCCTTTAGTCAATCTAGTAGACAACAGAAGCCTTACCTGATGGCCGTCCTTTTAGGTCAACATAAGAACGAATTCACAACGTCGTCAAGTATGACCGACCCACAACTTTGCAAAAAAGTCACGTTCTTCAAACTGGCCGAGTAAATTGTCAAGAAAAATTGATCATGTATGCCCTGGTGTGAACGGGCATTGTTTGTCCTGCATTGACCTTTTTGTGGGAAGGCATTTTCTTTCATTATAATGTCGCATGTTGGCGGTTGATGTGAAACCAGAGTTATATCCGTTGCTTTCAAATGATCTACTTTGCTGGATTTCACCATCACACCCAAGGGTATAGAAATGGACCAAGTAGGCAACCTATTTATTAGGGTATAACTTGAGCGTAAATGAAGGTGTAAAAGTGCAGCTTCTTCCTCTAAATTCAGTAAACACCATCGACCACTTTAGCAGTCATCTAAGATTTGCCTGCAAGTAGTTAACAAATAAGAGTTATGTGTTTGATGACTCAAATACGAAAACAATTATTAGTTTCTACCTAGTGTTCATAATCTCTATCAAAATTGAGCTTTGAAAGAATTTGAAGGCAAAATTAATCGCCGGTACAAGTATCTATCTATCCGAGGGGTAAATCACTCCAAAAAAGGTGTATGAGATTTGTGATTTCAACTGATTTCACTTGATTTCACCTGATTTCACTTGATTTCACCTGATTTCACTTGATTTCACTTGATTTCACTTGATTTCACCTGATTCCACTTGATTTCACTTGATTTCACCTGATTTCACCTGATTTAGCCTGATTTTATGTTTCAATTTACCTTATTTCTTTCAAATTTCGAATTGGAGGGTCAGCAGGAGAGGGGGGGGTGAAAATTAAAGGGAGTAAAAATCAATTTGAAAGTTCAGAAGGGGGCAAATTTTAGGGCAATCAGTTTGGCAAAGGAATAGATACGTTAGCATTGTGAAGAAGGTAGGCATGTCTACTGCAATACCATAGATAATAGAATTACACAGGGGGCTGGTAATTTTTTCAAGGGGTGCACTTGTTTACACCGTCATATAAGTCGGAATATTTTTTCTGCCGTGGAAAAAAGTGCCGCGGTAATTTCCGCGGTGCCTTGCCTTCACCGCGGAGTTTTATGTCTAATTAAATTGTAAACTTTTGAATGACCCTTGTCAGCAGCACTCCATAGGGCTGTCAGTCCGTTCTGAAAGTAAAGAGATTAGGCATGGTAACGATCTTCAAAACTATCAGTAAATATAAGTATTGTATCAAAGAGCAACTGATAAATTACGGATTAATTTCGAGGACAAAAGAAAATTCGAGGCCAGATTGTCATACTAGTGGAGGGGGCACTGCGCCCTCCACTAGTATGACGGCCGTTCTCTGCCACTCTCTTCGAATCTTCACCTTTACAACTGGTACTAGTAAAAAAGATCAAGTAGTAGTCCAACCCGTACACTCTGGCATTGAAGCAGAGCAAACTATCCACTGAATCACGGCAGCTCACTTGTTAAAGTTTCGTACAACACAAAACATTACAGAGTGACACACTGCAATACACTGCTCTTCACTGCAATACACTGCCCTTCACAGCCATCACGGTATCGCACCCTAACCCTAGTAATAAGTGTGTGAAGAACAAGGTATCTCTTTAATGAGGAAGAGACATTGAGGAATGATTCTCTATCTTAACGGCAGCCCCAAAACAGCTTATGGTAATGACGATGAACCGTAAGTGCAGGCACCTTCGAAGGATTATGGTAATATTTTCTAATTACCAAGTGATAAATAAGCTAACTGCAAACAAAAACCAAAGCAACTTTGCATCTTAGAGAAGGGGCGCATAAATATATGTTAAGGTATCATTATGACAATCGCAAACGGCACAGAAGTCATCCTGTCAGTTACTGATTAGAAAGAAACCCCGAAATAATTCTGTCATCAGTAAATGACATAGTATTTAATGCAAATATAGGATTGCACTAGCTAACATTTTGCAAATATCAATCAAGATTGTTCATTGTTGGAAGGAAGGATACACCTTTGTTTGGGAAACAACCAAAATGTAGACAAAGACGTCCACACAACCACCAGGAAAAATCAAAGAAACCATCCACACTTTACATCATTTCAGTAACATTACCAACATATGCTTCCAGCCCTTGGAAAGAAAACACAACAAACACAAAAACGGCATAGCACCACCTGACAATCATTTCAATCCCAGATTCCTCGGACACCCGCACCTTAACCTCATAACTAGCCCGCGACATAATTCAATTCCAGCAGCCTGAAGAAGGGAAAAGTTTCTCCCGAAACGTAGCTCACAAAGAGACTCGAGACATGATAAACTCAAACATCTATAAGAATTTTCAACTGAACATCACAATTAATTACTTATGTGTAAACAAGAAGGCACTAATGTTTATCCCATTGCCACATCTTACTTTAAAAGGTAGCTAACTTTGATTTACCCTGATTTACCAATTTCAGACAATTAACAGACAACCTATGTTTGAAGAGACGTCTCGTGCACTTCTATGGAAAATAGTTCCCTCCTTTCCCTTCCGTGTAGAGTTGAAGAGGTTACAAGTCCTAATTGTGAATTAAACAAACCAAACAGTCTGCACAAACATGATGTTGTGTAATTTTGGCTAATGATCACGAATGTCAATGTTTGTACCTAGAAGTTCTAAACCTCTCCTACTCCGTCATAACACATCCTAACAAGTCACATGGCGCAAAGAGGCTGGTCTCCAATTGCGTTGAGCTGGATGTTGATGTCCACCGGTGGATGATTGGGATATAATGTGGCGACTGGAGAAATAGAGTATGTTAAAATCGGGGGTCAACTAGCTCAGTCGGTAGAGCGCACGCCCCGAAAGCGTGGATTAGGGGTTCGATCCCCGGTGGTGACATATTTTCTATTTCTCTGGAATTCTTTTCAAACCTAACATTTCAAACCCTCTCTTCTCGGGAATTTGAGTACTGCGTTGAGTACAGAATTCATTTTGCTTAACGTTTTCGCCAGGCATTGGTCGCTGCAAAATCGTCTGGAATGAAGTAAGAAAACTTATAACGAAGAACATATAGGAAACAGGAGGGCTAAAACACGCCGTAGAACATAACTTGGAAGTGAGCGCCACGTTTTCTGTCTCTCGTTGGATGTCTCAAGACTATTTTTCATCTTTATCCCGAGTGTGTACCACGTAAAGATGTGCCTTTAACTTAATGTCTGGTCAGAACATATCAGAATCACATTCCATTATTTAGTGTTAAGTTGCCAGGAGATTTTGAAGCAAGGAATAGTTTCAAAAAGGTTGTTCCTTAGAATCCCTTTTGTTATAGGTCTTGTTTGAGCATACATTAATTCTGACCACGAACCGCCACTGATCAGAAATATATGTTCCATCCAGAACCTGCAGGTACAAACCTACCATCATGCAGCTAATCTGTCGAATAAGTTTGCGATTACCAGGCTGAAATTAAGGAAGTCAGTCGCTTCCCTACTATGTACTCTTAACTGGATCAGTAAAAGATTTTGGGATCTCCAGACCTTTCTTCTCCCGTTCTCTTGCTTTAGTAATAAGCATTTCAAGTCCTCTCTCGCGGATTGTACTAGCAGCCCCATGATCATCTACACAACGAGCATCACTCACCGCTGATTCCATTGCTCTCCTATCCGACCATAGGGCTGTTAATTATTTAATAAGACTTTAAAAGTTAATATTTTTACAACAGTACTTTGTTGGAGACAAAAGTCGTTTCAATATCATTGTGTTAGGTGGTTGATCTATTTATTTTGGCTTACAAATGCATAAGGGGTTTGGGTAATCGGTAAAATGTACATGATAACTTCCAAGAAAAATTCGGCAGTTTGTTAAAAACTAGAAATTGTTTGCAAAAGTCGTACATTAATCAACCAATCGCTACAATTAGGTAGCAGAGAGTACAATACAAAATTGTAGCGATTGGTTGATTAGTTGATTAAATGATGAAAAAATTTTTCAATTAACCATGTTGCTTTGATGCAGGTGTTACTAAATTATGGAATCAAACAAACATCGAGTTTGAATTGCAGTAGCTTCTCGGCAGTAGAAAGTAATAACAAGCTAAAAAAAATATGTTAATGGAACGAAGGAATCCAAATAAAACTGGTCAGGATCAAGAAAATAGAGAACTACTATTCGATTATGTCACTCGATCTTTATCCTATTACCCGATGCTTGAAACTACGACAATTCCACGACGATATTGTGGACGATTAAACTATCAACTTCGAGATGATCCTATAGCTTCGATATGCTATGCTTTCTCAACGAAGAAAACCAAAGATGTTACCTGATTGACATCGTCTGTGATAGTCACCTAAAATAAAATTATACAGATCACGAAAATAAATTCATACGGCAACAGCTCATGATGAAGCACGCATTTTAAGGAAAGCGCTGTAGGACTGTAAAGATAATAGAGGCTAATATCTAACAAAATGTCACTTTTTAATTGCTCAGATAAAAAACAGGAAATATTGCTTACCTACTGCGTGCTAACACAGGCTCGCAATACATTTCCAATGAAAATTAGCGAAATTGCACTTCTTTATGTAAAATTTGTTTTTAAATAAAATAGACTTCTTGACATCAGCCAATTTCACATGCTGTTCTTGAAACGAACGTTTGAAGTAACGATATCAATGCTGCTTTGTTGACAAATGATTTGATAATTAAAATATGCACAACAATACTATCGCAAATATTCAATCTGACACTTTCTCTTGAATCAGTACCGGTACCCTCCCTATTAAGCGCCCTCTCAGGACGTTCATTACTTGGATACGTACCCCAGGCGCTAAACCGGTCATTTACGGTATATCAGCCCAGGATAGCCACGAAAATGTGAATGGGCATGTCAGTAACAACCTAAACTATTTTGACAATCCACCATCGCAGAAGAATATGCCTTCTATGTGTTATCTCAGCCTCTGTGAAATTGACTAAACTTTACAATAAACAACGAAAACAAGACTACGAAAATGAGCAAGGCAACCAGCCTCAATATACCCACCTCACGCAGAGATGTAAGGTATGCCATTTTCGTGCCGCTTACATCAATAATGAACGATTTTCTTATTATAAATTGCTTACGACGGGAAGGCCTTAAATACAATGACTACTACGACGCTCGTCGACATACCAAACTATCTCTTTCTCTCGGTATCATCCGCAGAACGCTTAAGATCCTCACTAAGACTAGTTAGCATTACCAAAGTCGACTGATAACTATTTTCAAGTTCCAAAACAATAATAGCTGGATCAAAAATATTGATAGAAAGTTATAAATATATAACTACTACATAACTAGATAAAAAAGTTCCCAGTCTGATTTCAGGCACAACCTGCCTAACCAGGTCATTACATTGCAAGACACTTACGAGTCAATTAAGTAAGGGTGAAGGTGAATTTGCTAAGAGTGATTTGCTTTGCGATTGATATGTTGCACACGCTCTACGGCAAATTGTTAACAACATCATTTAAACTAGTTGAAAAGGTAGGAAAAAATATTATAAATCCATTGAGGAGCATTATGGAAGTTACCAAAGGCGTGTGCAAAGTACACTAAACGAGTGTGCAAAGTGCACTAAAAGAGTATTCAAAAGTGCACTAAACGAGTGTGCAAAGTGCGCTAAACGAGTGTACAAAGTGCACTAAACGAGTGTGCAAAGTGCGCTAAACGAGTGTACAAAGTGCACTAAACGAGTGTGCAAAGTGCGCTAAACGAGTGTACAAAGTGCACTAAACGAGTGTGAAAAGTGCGCTAAACGAGTGTACAAAGTGCACTAAACGAGTGTGAAAAGTGCGCTGAATGAGGGCCATTTTTGTTTTGTTTGAGTCAACCACCAAACAGGCTAACTAATAAATAAAGGGCAGCTGGGGCGTCCAAGGGCGACACCTCTCAATTTGTGCTACCACGCAGAGAAGCAAGCCATGAGGCAGGCTCAACCGCCTAGTATGACCGCCTCTCGCGGATTATGGAAAGCATCTGTCATCAATGAGAACAGATACTAATCCATTCCTTGCCAAAAGGCCGAGAAGCGATTTCCATTTATTAGCGCCTCCCCTTTAATAAGCACCGCACCAAGAAAATGTTGCGCTTATTAGAAAAAGGGGAAAACCATTCAGAAGGATAATTACACAATAAAATACCTTTTTGAAACTTAAAAGACATTAATTCTGCTTCGTTCATTGATTCTGTTCATATTGTTTTTTGAGCTTCAAGTAAACTTATTATAAACGCCGCCCTCTTATTAACGCCGCACATTGTAGATGAATTTTTAAATAAACGCCCGAAGCATTTATTAGAGGAAATACGGTAGTTGTATTCAGAAGAACAAATACTACACCTACCAATATCCACTTGTTCTCCAAGACTAGTAATTAAGAATAGTCGATCTTCAACCAACGTAATTGTTACTGATGTATTTACGAGAAACCTTGTTTGAGGGTTTTGAAGACAAGGAAAACGTCTCTATTGGGATTCGAAAAGGCAGTACTTATTGCAAGTAGAATAAAGACTCGAAACGACCAAGTAGTGAGTATTTGAAAAAGGCATTGTGTCGAACTGACGCCTGAATGTGCTTGCTTTAAGGAATTTACTGGGCGAGTCGTTGAACAGAGAACAGTTTCCCCAGCCAATTGTAGTAACCAACGCCTGGCAAAAGCCATTATTAAAATGAATTCAAAAACAATTAAGATATGCGCCCATGCACTGTATAGAGGTAACCTTGTCATGAAGACGTTTTCATTGATCTGATGGAAGTTGCAACACGTGGTGTTGAATTCAGCTTCAGTTAGGAAATGTACCGGCAGCAGAACGGGGTGAGCATTGGAAGTCCCTTGGGTCCAGCATTGACTAATATCTTCGTTGGTTTCCATTAACATCAAATTTTTGAATTCCCCCAAAAGTCCATTGTTTATTATTGTTAAAATGAATTCATGAAGCAACGTAATTTAAAAGTTTTTTATCAAGATCCAGTCCGCCAGTATGCGGCCGTCGTCGTGGCTTTGTTCTTTGCGGGATTTAATTCTACTCACGCTTGGTTTAACCTAGAAATTCACGGACAACCCCAGTTCTCATGGCCAATACGACAAACGAAAGACCACAGGCAAATGCCCCTATAGCAGACTTGAGATAAGCGACTGGAGAACATGTAAACCCAAATAGACCTGATTGTAAACACTTTGTGACAATAATTACACAATTTTGCGTATGCAGAAAGATATGGAAATTGCAGAATAACTGGGGGCGATATATGACAAAGATCAGTCAATTTGAAAATTCCTTGAGTCGTTTTCGGTAGTTAGGCTATAGTCTGGCATTGATTGAAACACGATACAATGGCATTCAACTCTTAGCAGTTAAGAGTCACTGATTTGCAATATTCATAAATGTCATAACAAAGAGTGTAGGATGCAAAAAGATACATCAGATTTCAAATATATCTACCCTTCATGAGTTGAAAGATACATCAGATTTCAAATATATCTACCCTTCATGAGTTGAAAGATACATCAGATTTCAAATATATCTACCCTTCATGAGTTAAAAGATACATCAGATTTCAAATATATCTACCCTTCATAAGTTAGAAGAGGAAAAAGCCTAAATGCAAAATCTCGGTACATTTTCTGTAAGTCACAAATCGTAGTCACCAGAATGAAACAGCATGCTCCGCCTTTGGTCCAACATGGGGAAAGTAGGAAAACAGATAACGTAGTCAAGCAGGGAAAAAATTTGTCCGAAATTAATCGGTATCAATTGCTGAATCCTCAGTGTTGCAAAAGCTTTAAAACTAATAGGTTTATTATTATGTACCAGGTATGTTCACGACTTTAGAAATTAATGGACTTCCGTATCTGGTAAGTGAGTAACCAATCAGTGCTTGTGTTGTTTTTTATTTTTTAAACTTCGATTCATATGATCGTATCTATTTGTATTCATCACCTTTGGGTCTGATCGGTATTCGTACGAAAAAGCCTTTTAGCCTACCTTGTGAGTTGTTTATTTCGAGATATTTGGCCTGAATAAGCCTGAATAAAAATTTGAAAGCAGATTTTGTAATACAGAAACTTTTAAGATAGTTATTGGAAATGACAAATAAAGCCAAGTAATCTTACTTTACAAAGAACCTATATGTGTATGTATGCAAGTGTATATATGTAAGTGTACGTGTGTATTTATGTAAATGTTTGTATCGCGATGGGCTGAAACAATCAATCTTCAATTAGCATTCACACAAAGGCTCTCGTATAAAAGAGCAAGTTTGACGCTTTGAGCATCGCAGTATATGAAAAGATAACCGATGACCATGACAACAGCTTTAAATGTAAACAAACCAAGACAAAGTTATTATTGCAGGTGCAGCATCAGAAACACGTTTGCGGCAATTTCAGTGCTGTTGGAGCCTTGATTGATACTTGTGACGTCATTGACTTATTTGCATACCAAATTGGGTTAGAACACAAGACAGCACGGTCGGCTGATGTTGCAGTTCTATGGATTTTGACCTCGAATTGCATCCCGGTGTTGTTAAGTGGAAAAGAAAACATTGAAGTTGTATGTAGCGTTTGAATTAGGTCTGCAGCTATCCATCAACACCAGGAGATGTAGTAGTGGGGTGGGGAAGGTGGGGTTTTGATTGTATTAAGAGGGGTAGCGAGGTCGAATATCTCAGAGCTTTACTTCATTGCTTTCGCATCATAATTTTTTCAGAGGATGAAGTAATTCTTAGGTGGATGAGTTTGCCGATTATTATGAATGAGTCCCAAGGTGGCAATATTGCCTATAATACAAAAAACAGCATTTAAATACTTCTTCTAAACTATCTCAATCTACAATGGATGAAAATTTGAAAAGGGATTTTCAAAAGGAAATTACATATTTTATTAGAACACTAGAGAAATAGAAAATATGTCACTACGGGGATCAAACCCATGAGCCACGTTTTCGCAACGTGAGCTCTACCAACTGAGCTAGGTAACCTCCGATTTTAACATACCGTCCTCTGTCGGCCTCTGTCTCTCGCCCCCTCTATTCGTCCAGTCAGGATCAGATTATCTAGACTTTCCTTCCTCAAAGCATGCCCTAAAAATTCCAGCTGCCGCTTCCTTCTTGATCGTTAAAGTTCGATAAACTGTTGAGTAATGAATTTTTTAATCTATATCCAGTCATTTGTCGCAGTTGTGAAGTTATTTCACTATTAATCCTTTTGAAAGGTGGCTAATATATGTACAAACGCCTATCAATGCCTTCTAGAAGCTTTGATCTTGCCTAAAATGTGCTACCATCTTTACTCTCCATGCTTGACAAATAACAACAAGAGAAACGATTAGGTACCAATCCCTCCAGCCTAATACCTCCATCGGAAGTATGGAGGCCGCCATTTGCCACAACTAAGATGGCAGCTTTGCCACAACTGCCACAACTGTGCGTCATGAAGAGTATCTATGTTGGTTCCGCATGCTTGTCGAAAGGATTAAACTTTCCGTGGCTCCATTTAATTGTATTTTATTGACAATATAGGACCGCAACCTTCATAGAGAGCTCATAAAGATCTAGCAATATCAATCCACTGTGGAGGTAAAGTTTTAGTAATCCGTACAGGATCAAATGGGGATTCACCTGTATAGGCCTAACCATACCCTACATAGCCCTAAATTCCCCTAGACACCCCCAGACACCATTAGACACACTTCTACAAGAGTGAAATCCCCTCGGCGATTCCTCTGATTTTGACTTGTAAACAAGAAAGGTGTTAAAAGGTATCTGAGGGTGTGAGAAGACATCTGAAGTTGATGAAGGAGATGATAATGATCTTGAAGGAAATGACGATGATGATGTATGCAGTGTATATGATTTACCTGCTGAAAGGGCCAAGGAAATTGATTATCTTCTTACGGAAGAATATCAGGGAGGGGCAGAAAATAAGGATTTTCAAAAGTCAATAAAGCAAAAGAAACCTAAAGGAAAAAAATGCATTATGGGCGCAATACCAAAAATGAATGGCCACTCGGCAACGAATTACAGTACAGTACTTGTCTCAGCTGAATAAACGAAAGGTTTTAGTACATAACCTGCATCAGAAGGGACTATTTCTACACAGTCTTTGAAGAAGCCTGTCTGCACCACGAGATCGAAGGAGACAAAATTCTGTGTAAGTAAAAGAACAATTTTTGAAAAATTTATTGCTCTTTCTCTTTTGTTTAGGAGTAGTTATTAAACAAGCAAAAATGATTGCTTCAGTCATGTGCCAAACTTTCCGTTTCTTTTTGCAGAAACGTCTGCAACAACTTGCATCTAAGAAATTAAATTGGGCCGAGGTTTTGCCTCGTCATGATTTATTTTGCAGTAAGGTGCAACCATTTGATGTGCTACAGAGACTAAGAATTGATTAATGGATTATTCAATATTGTAGTAGGCATGGCTGCAAACAACTCATACAGCTAATTTACTTAGTTGTTGAATGTTGGCAGTTGCATCTCGGATACCATATGTATAACTATTTATGTAGGGATAAGTGGCGAGAACACTGATCAGAGACTGCACAAAAGAGTTGTAAAGAACTTACAGTACCATATATTGGTTTTTCTGTTTATTTAGGGTAGTTTCAATGTCGGGCCCACTGCTCATCAGGGGTCTTTGATTGAGAGACTGCAAGCAGGCTTGGTTCAACTTTTTTTCACATTCTACTAAGGTGCCTTTGGTCATTGTGTGGAAAGGGAAAAAGATCTAAAAACAAGTAATTATGTAATCTTTGATTCTTTGGATACATCTGTTTTGTTAGCACACTAATAGAACTACTATCTCATACGTTATTAAACAAGAAAATGTAATGACATCTTCCCCATGTATTTAACCTCTCAAAAATATTCTGCGTAAGAAATATCACAGAGACATCAAAGTGCCGTCCTCTAGTAAATACGTTACATACTCCCGTGTCATTAGCAGCTTACTCCATCAAATCATCGAATATATTGATAGATGGTTTTCCAATCTGAGAAAGAGATTCAACATCCAAAGGAACACCCTGCACAAGTTGAATGTCATCAATAGCAGATGACAACTCATTAAAAAGGTCATCTTGGTAAGTTCCGTAAAAGACATTATTTAAAGGAGTGTCTATCATCATAACTCTATATTGTAACAAACGGAACAGCAAGTAGGGCCTACGTCTTTCCTGATAGCCTACAATTTTGAACAAAACTGTTGAGAATTTTCAAGTGAAATTGGAGTCGAAGAGTGAAAATACATCACAATGGTAGTCACGGAACAGACGCTTTCACTCCTGTAATTTTGTTGCACCTGGCCTTTCCCTTGGGGTATTATAGGGCTCTGGAACATAGCTCTCTGAAACGACTGTTTTGAAAATGATAAACGGGAGCACCATTCTAGATCTGGAAACTGTTCTCCGACCAAGGACTGGTGGTAGATTTATAGAAACATAGAAACACAAAACGAGGAGGCAACCATTCTAAGAGCCAACTTGCAAATAGGTTGAATGTAAAGTATTCAGGAGAGATTTGGATACAAGAAAAAACCAAGTGGCTTTAAAGGCGTAAATTCCTTGAGTGGGAAAGCATCTTTATTGGGCATATCTTTCGCGGCGTAGATATAAGAGGAAGATAAGGATTCCGTTTCCCGTTGAACGACCAGCTTAATGGAGTACTTTTAAAATGTAATTTCATACATTGTAACTCATTAGATCTAAGAAAAAGGGCTGATTAATATAAAAAGCTCTTTCGTCTTTGTCATAAACCTGAAAGTTTGCAAAGTAACGCTGTATGTCACGCCTTATTTAATGTCTTTTAAAAATTATTGAACGTCTTAGCCCTTGCCTATCCATAAACGTATAAATACGTTTTGTGGCAAGATCATCAGAAGATTATCAATTGAAAGAGGTTTGAGGTCGCTACAGACAAACACGTAACCTTTGTGGTGCTTCTCAGAACCTTACTACCGGGATTTGATATTGATTAAGGAACAGAGTAAAAATGAAAAAAGGAGAACTGACACAAGAACAATAAATGAAATGTAGTCTGAAGAAAAGACAAAAGGAAGAATATGAAAGGCTCATCTTTATATTTAAGTTTTTGCACTATAACAGCTGGTAGAACCTGAAGAGCGAAGACAGTAATAGCATGAAGATGGTTTACAGAGTTAAAAAGCAGTGGAGAAGCAAGACGTGTGGCACGCTCAACCGCCTGTTAGGACTCAGTACGTCAGGTAAAACATAACTGGCCTTAGCCAATGTAGTAAAACGTAGCGATAATTAGATCGATCGCACCGTTTCATAAGCAAAGGAGTCGAGTATCGAATACCAATTAATTTCTTATAGGCATCTTTTATATAAACTATAGTGTCATTTGAACTCACATTTATTTCTTCTCTGCTAATATAAATGCCCTTCCACAGATCAATCCCTGTCTTTAATGACGTGCATGAGTTGCAGAATCTGGCTAAGCAGCGTCACACACCACCGCCCAACGCTTTCCCTCTTGGGGCCAGCAGAATGCCCATCCTGGACACTCCCTTAGACATTATGTGCTTTGACTAGGGTGGATTGTGGACCAATGACTATTGGAACGTCCTATGGTGCCCCCTATTTCATCCAAGTATAAGAGCAACGACACTGCGAACTACAAGAACTACGTATGTTTTCTTACATTAGCCAATATTTGTTTTCTAGTCTGCGAAAGGGTACAGGTGGGGTTTCACTAGGATTGGGCGAAACTTAAGCTACGAGTCCATGACTAGCAACAGACGTCTTAAACATCTGACACCTGACATTGCACATCCCATTATGTAACGCGCTAGTCAGATCACGTATAGCTTTGATGAGAATAGCATAAAGCATACATTCCCAAGTTTTGAGAACGGGGCGGCGGGACCGGACACCACATTCGAGTAATATCAGTACCTAGTATAACCATTAAACTTTTGTAAGTTATCCATAGTTCTCTATCGTGTAAATCAAGAGTTAGCGAAGATAAGGTACTAGATATTAATTAACCACAGTCAAAATGCAGGGGGGGAGGGGGTTCCAGATGGACGGAAGTAGGTGCTATTCTGATATAGCTAGCTGCTCACCAGAGATCTTCGGAAAGCCAGAGGTACCACAATTGTGGAATGCACTCCTTGCACTTTTCATTGTAACCAAGGCTGCACTTGAGTGCAACTACATGAAAAATATTGCAATGCATGCATGGTCATATACATCAATAATGTAATACATTTCCTGTTCAGAACCTCAGCCCTTTTCCATTGATGGAAGACTGATTTCTCCAGCTTGGTGTAATTGATTGGAGTACATGCTGTGTACAGTCTTCTACGTTTTCCAGATCAATAGCAGTGAAAGCACATGGGTGAGTGATATGAAAATATTTCCCACGAGGGCATACGGGGTACAAGTCATGAAGGTCTAGACCAGTCATTCTCAACAGGGGTCCTGGGACCCCCAGATGGGGGTAGTTGAGAATTTAAAGGGGGTAAAATTGAGACAAAGGGTACTAAAGGGGTTCTACAGTTAATAGCATGTGTCATTGCTTTTCGTTAATGTCAAAATGGCAAAACCAAAGAAAGAGGTAGATAAATATTGCTCTTGTTTACTCCTTTATTGCACATATTTTTGGTTAAAGTCTAGTAAGTTGCTAATCTTTTATTGACAGTGTTTTCTTGGTTGTTTAATATCAATGATGTGAAACAATGCCAAATTCCTACAGACCCCAGGGGGTACCTGAAAATTTTGTTTTCTGCACCTTGCTATCACTTATCAGTAAAAACAGACCTAACCCTTGAGTTATTGAAAGTTGTTGTTCACGAGTTTTAGGACAATGTTCCGCTACGATCTCAACTCCATTTTTACAAAACTACACAATGCTACAAGTCAGAGTATGTGTTCCTCTAAGGTTGAAAAGTACAATCGTTGCTGCTGGAGAGTTGCGAGAGGACAGCGCACCGTGATAATTAAGTAAACAGTTATTAGCTCGTACTTCAGACGGCGATCTGCAAGCATGCAGAATCCGGCCGCTGGAAAATATTAAACATTAAGAAGGGTTAAAAGCCTACGCTTGAAAACTTTATTTTACCCCTTTTAAACACCAATTAATTAACATGGTTAATCATACTCAAGCTATACTATAAGCCAAAATTATGCAAGTAGTATTCTTTTAGCCAACTCCCAACTGCAAAGACACCCCTTAAAATGTTTGTCAGCAAATTATCGTGACAAAAATGGTAACCTTATAACCTTAAGTTCCTGTAGGAGGTAGAGTGTTAAATTAAATATAA
This sequence comes from Alatinidae sp. Z8VKAUB7J3, assembly GCA_010016025.2. NCBI lineage: Eukaryota > Metazoa > Cnidaria > Cubozoa > Carybdeida > Alatinidae > Alatinidae sp. Z8VKAUB7J3. The sequence continues at coordinate 226,218,997 of JAAAKM020073195.1, read as the reverse complement.
TAAGTTGTAATCTTGTCGTAGCAAGCAAGTTTTAAGAGATTCTTCTACCATCTGCAGGCTACGCTACTTTCACTGCTATGTCGGTTTTTGGTGACGATTTTCAGCAGCACCCTATCGCATGCCACTAAATATCTATGTTCCTTTGCATTCGCCAAACCTTTATCAAATATTTACAAAATTTGGTCGATGTGCGTCATTCGTTGGCTTGTTTTCAGTTCATTAGAGATCTATTTAAAGGCACACATCCTAAAATTTCAGAACCTTTAGCCGTACTTTCACATCGAAGTTAACAAGAAGGCTCTTCAACCGTTGTAGATATATTGGTTATGGAGACGGTCTCGGAATCGTTTTAAAGAATGCCTAGGTGTGGCATTGTCAAAATGTGTGAAATCAGGGGGTGGGTCAGAGCATAACAGGAGTTTCTGACCAAAACCGTTCTTGGAATGTGTGCTTTTTATTGATAAATGACTCTTAAGATCCCTGACTTCACTGACTTTCACAAAACTGTAGGACTCGTCGACGAACAGAAGCTGTCCTGAAGTTCCTATGAACGTTCCTTTGAGTTAATAGTAAATGTAGGTGTGTCCAGTTCATTTCCAACATCTGACCTTTATGGTGGCAGCAATAGATAGAGACGCTGTTCGTTTGTATTGTTCTTAGTTGGTGATGTGATTTGGCCAGAATACGTAGAGCCCCTTGGGATGCTTAATTGTCGTTCGCCACGTTCAAGCTCTGTGAATGAGTACTGTCATGCGACAACATTAAAAAAAGCTGGAATAAAGTTCTGTTGTTATATTTCTCTAACTTCCATATGCTTTGTAAGTTTACTCAGGCACCCCTGGCTAATAAAAGTCTCGTTCCATAGCGTTCGTTCCATAGCGTCCGTCAAGAACGATTCCGAGCTACTTAAACGATTCCATGTCTTCAATGCCATTATACCTGATCGAATTATTTGTATTCTTCTTACAGTCCATGATATTGCTTTTGGTTTCCTACTGTGACTGCTGACTCAAGGGATCGCATCAAGTCTCGTCGTCTTTAAGCGAGAACACAGAGGAGGAGAAAGAAGAAGCGAGAAAAAAGAAGAGGAGAAAGAAGAAGCGAGAACAAAGAAGAGAAAGAAGAAGTGAGAAAAAAGAAGAGAAGAAAGAAGAAGCGAGAAAAAAGAAGAAGAAGAATATAACAAAAATGATAAGGGTTAGAATTATTTGGAACACTAGTATAGGAGCAAGGAGAAGTGTGAGGACATCAACTGGACGGGGACGGGGACGAGGACGAGGAGGTGGGATGTCGCAATGACAGCATCAGCCACGAGAACGACGACTGTGGTGATGTTATTAAAGAATAGCTTGACATAAACAGGATTATCAGCATGTTTGCAAATTGGGGAAGGGTAGGGAAGGGTTTTTATTCCGGAAAGTTAACCGTAACTAAAGCAATAGTAAAGGGAAAGAAAACTTCTGGGTCTTTGCTAGAAAGTTAACAGTAGGCATGGGAAAAGAAGTCCCAGGGCTTTCCGGGAATGTCAACAGTAGTCTCAGAAAAGGGAAAAACCCAGCTCTTTAACAGAGAGTTAACTGACGCAAACAACCAAAAAAAATCACCGACCTAGAAAAGGGCGCCAATAGAAGTGATAGGGCAAGAAATCTCAGCTCTGCAATAGAGCGCGATATGAAACCATGGACATAAAGGCTCGGGTCGTTGTTTAGAAATGACAAGAAAACAATCGTACCCAAAACTGAATCGAAGATGTGCTGTGATAGTCACTAAGTAGCTATGAATTGTTCATTTTCAAACGTAATTTACAGGTCAATCACAAGTTGTCAGGTTCAAATGAGTTAAGAAATCAACTAGTTTTTCCTTATTTTTGACTAAAATATCCAAGATCGGTTGCGCTTTATTTGGATTAGCTACAAAGACCTACGAAAGGCAAGGAAAAGTATACAAAAGTTATAAAAATATTATAAAGAGCCGATCAGCTTTTTTGAAATTCGTCCCCTTAACGCTTTTTATCACTTATAGATAAAAAGACACTTGAGAAATAGAAAATATGTCAACACCGGGCACAAAAAAATATATGACATATTTTGCATTTCTCCAGTGTCTTTTCTTAACTGATATTTCAAATCTTCTCGTCGACACTTATAGATAATAGCTAAGGAATCAGAGGAAATCACTAAGAGCCACGGGGCCATATATTATCAATTTTATCATTCAACACAACATTTGCAATCAGTCTCAATCGGATCCTTTATAGTAGTCATAAGCACTCCTAGTGCCGCTACGAAATCCCCTACGACTGCAGCTGTCTGGGACCTACACTACAGAAAGATCGGAAATACGAAAAGGCTATGTAATACAACTACGAAAACCTAGACCGAAGAAACGTACAAAGCCACCATATACAGCGCGCGTCCGTCAGCAGCACCGACGAACACGACAAAAACAAAGAGATGAGTAAATTCGCCTAATACATCAGGCTCGTCAAGAAGCCTCTTCTATGAAAAGACATTATTGCTTGAAGGATTATAATTTAAAAAAACTTTAAAAAACCGGTAACATGGAATTACCTTGAACACATGGAAAGCCTCAAATTGTATATTTCTACTCTTGTCTCGCAGTTATCTCAAATCTAATCTTTTAACCTAATCAAGCAACTGTGTTCAAATAATTTTATTGATCGTTTGTAATATGATAGCTTAAGATAGCTTCTCTATCATTCAAATACAATAATCTTTATAATACATTCTTCGTAAAGTTATTCTTATACATTTCGTATCACAACATTATTCTTATCAAATTCTTATCATAACATAATCCTCATAAATTTCTTAATGTGTGGTGATCAGGTTCGTTCTTGGTTCTTTGGTTGTTAAAAGCAGACGTTCTTTATTGTCTGCAGACTTTAAGGATGTTGCTTAAAGGAAATCACCATCACCATTGAAAACGATCGTTGCAGAACTGTTCTACTGTTCTTGGTAGACAGTTATATCGGGATCGAATAAGCGTGATTGTACGTGATTTTACTTCTCTTTATCTCAAAATATGATACTTCTACATTGGCAGGATAATTCAAAAGTTCACGTTTCTTGTCAGCAACTTGACTGTAAACGACTCTTTGGTAGTTCTTTAGAGATTATTTTTTCTGGGTCGGTCTTCTATCTTCTGTTTTCTTGACTCTAGTCTCTTGTTCGCTCTTCTTCTATTCTTTTACTGGGATTTCCATACACACTAAACTGTTCCTAGATTTCATCTTGATATGGGTCTACCAAAATTTAGGGTTGCTAGGAAACATCTGACGAGCTAAGATTTGAGTAAGAATTGTAAGAGGTACAGTCAAGTGACATCCACGATTATACAGGTTACAAACCCCTTGGTGGTTCCCTACTGAATCCATCAAATCATGAAATATACTACAAAACAAGAGAACAGAGACATTTGACCTTCTACCCTTTTTCTTGTGCAAAGCAATTTAAAAGGTTCTTAAAGTTAGGGCTTTTACTACAATTTTTAATCTAAAAATGGATTTCACGGAGCATAGTTTGGAAGTTTTGTTGATCGAGAAGATCATTGTATTTTCGTAACTCTAGAATGACAATATCTACACTAATTTACAGATAAATTTGTTATATTCTAGCAAGCAATAGATGGTAGTTAAATAGATCATTGCATATTCCCATAGCAATAATAGTCATCACAAATCCAGGAAATAGGACTTTTACAGGTATGTTATTATATAGTCTGTTGTCTCTAATGATATGTAATATAGATACGGATTAAGTTTTCTTCAAGTCTAGATATATATGAAATCAATAACAGCCCCAAACTTTATGCATTAATATTAAAATCAACCTTGACAACTGTACATTACATTGAATTGCAAAATGATTATGGCATGCTAAGTATCATTTGTGTATCAATCCTCTCTATGTATGATTGCGATACCCCTAACTAATTTATTCTTCAAAGATATCTTAAAGTACGATATAGTACATTCCGCTTTATCTTTTCGATGTTATTTCCATCTGAAAAGCCGTTTGATGAGTTTTAAAGGAACATGATTGCTTTCAATTGTTCGTCTTGCAGTTTAGAATGTTTGATTCAGGAAGGTTTGTTATAAACGTGAAGGTTATGTCTAATTTGAACGAGTGATTTCGTCCTTTACATTGTCATGATCGGATTGGGATTTTTTCATACATTTTTACCTTTTCTTGCCGCTTATAACAGGGGTGGGCAAAATTTTGGATCGGGGGTCACATTGACTCTTAAAATTTGACAGACGGGCTGGGTCAGCACAAGATACGATACATATAAAACTGCATTTGTTAACAGTAAATACGAAATATGAACAGAAGAAAGCATTACATTGTTAACATACTTTTTGACGCGAACAGTGTTGTTGGCCACCCACGTCTGGTGGTATGAATGCAATCAGCCACATCAAACCCTACTTTTGTACCAATCTACGGCGGGCCGGATTAAAAAGACCCACGGACCCGATCTGGTCCACAGGCAATAGTTTGCCCACCTCTGGCTTATACGCTAGGACAGTCAGTGTGTCAGTGTTCGAAAGTATTGCTCAGTGGTTATAATGGGCAAAGAAGGTAGACGGTTTACAACTTCACTTCTGTTGTATTGTATTGCCTTCATTTTTTTGTGTATTATACGGTACTGTAGTGTGGCTTGAATGCAGTCTGCAATTGGGAAGAGGTAGTTTTTACTGCGATTCTATTCTGCATATCTACAATTTACATTTTCTAAAACATACAAAGATGCATAAACTTACTTAGTAACTCCAGGTGTCCCTCCAACAGTACAGGCCCTGCTTCGTTTTAAACTGTTGATGACGCTATGAGAGAACAAACACATTGACCATAATTCCATAACAATGTGCTTTTTTGTGATTGCTTACATAAAGCACGGTTTACACTAGGTTGCAGCAGGTTGCTGGTTGCTGCAACCTGCAACTTGTTGCAGCGTATCTGTCATCTTTACAACGGCGTGTTTATCAATTCATTAAGGTGTGACTGCTTAATAACAGAAGGCCTGGCAAATCTTTCTCTTAACAATTCCAGTGCTGCTTCGTAGTTTCCTTCTGTAAGCTCAAAGCCTTTTATAACGTTTAATGCAGTTTCTTCGAGGTAATATCTTAGATAAGAAAACTTATCTCACTTTGACAAACTCTCAATGTCATCTATAGAGCTTTTGAAGCTGTCCCAAAACTCTTGCCAATCTTCTGGCTTGCCCGAAAATTTTCGCAACTGTAACTTAGGCAATTTAACTCGGACCTGTCTATTATGCGAGCTAGTAGACTCGATTGATTGCCTTCTTCAAGTTTAAGTTCTACTTTTCTTGTCCAAAGCAGCATTTATACTAGCTATGGTATCTGCGATCCCTGCTTTGAACTGCCCAGCATCATCTATCTCTTTAAAAAGGGCGTCGTTGTTTCCTTCCTTTTCCTCGTCTAGGTCCAGGATTAAGGAGCTTATCTGCGTATCCAAAGATTTAATATAGGATAACTTCTCACATACCTGTTTCTTTAGTGACTCCAGCTTTACTTCGTCTTGTCGAACGTCTTCTAACGTGGAGGTCAGTCGCATCAAATGCTTGCGGTTGGCTCTTCTTGCTCTCTGCAACTTCTGGAGTTCTTCCATCGTCTTCTTTGTTGGTTCTTTGTCTCTCATCCGCGGCTCCGGTGGACCATATGTGGTGATCGCGCTCACACAAGCAATGCTGATTCTCGAATGAAGAGACTAAATACTCCAAAAGAGCACACGTTTCTTTAGAAGAATATTTTAAAGGCTAGTCATCAAAGATAGTTATATAGATCAGATTTCGATTAGTTTTATTTTTGCTCAGATCCAGGTTTTAAGATAAATAGCGTTGAGGTAAGTCAAAAAGACCTAAGGGATAAAAGGAACATGGACGAACATGATCTGTAGAAATACCTTTTCGTTTTTTTGTCTTTGCGATGAAGGTCAGTAATTCATCGACAGTCTCCCAGCCCACATCCAACAAAATTTCGATGTCGATGAGGTAGAACCGACGTCTATGCGATGTGATTATTCCAACCAAGGGGTTGGTTGCTATATCGACATTCTATCAACGTAGAACCAACACTTTTTGTTTTACGTAAGTTTTACTGACATCTGATTAGCACCAATACGACATCTTTTTAACTTCCAAGATATAAAGTTGCTTCAACCTTCATATTCAGTGACGTCGCTTCAATGGAGGAGGTTACGATGATCAAACAAAATTTTGAAGTCGATGACATCGAATCGACCTCTATCCGACCTAATTATTTCGAACAAGGGGTTGGCTGCTTTATCGATATTGTATTTGTCTAAAACCTACGGGGTTTTTTGGACGTAAGTTCTACTCACATCTTATCATGGTCCATACGACATTTTCAACTTTCGCAAAATGACGTCGATTCAATGGAAAGATGACGTTGTTCTAACAAAAATTCGATATCAATGACACTAAACCGTCGTCTATGCGACGTAATTACTTCAAGCAAGGTGTTGGTTGCTATATCGATATTTTGTCGAAGTAAAACACACCTTGTTTTTCGAGAAATAAGGCAAACCATTCAACTAATTCGGGAAGGGTTACTACATTAGCTAACCACACAGCAGGCAGTCTTATTCAGGAAAGGGAAACAAAATCTTACCCACCATGCCCCAAATGTAAGGGTAAACATGGAGTATGGAAATGCCCAGTTTTCAAAGCAGAAAGCTATGACGAAAAGAAAAAAGACGTTAAGACGTATAATTTATGCATTTCTTGCCTGAGCGAAGGGCACTTCAGTAAACAATGTAAAAGGGGATTCACTTGCCGGGTGCAGGGGTGCAACAATAGACATCACACTTTGATACACCCCCCAGGAAAAGACAGTAGCTCCAACGGGTCTCAGGTATCTGTGAATATGGTAAATCTAGCAGAAAATGACAAGACAAATACAACAGGCGATTACAGAGAAGCAATTTCTGATCAAGTAACGATAGGGGCAAGTAATGCAAAAAGGCCACGGGTTTGTTTCAAAGTTCTGCCAGTTAGAGTTAAAGCAGGAAACAATGGCAAAGAATTCAAAACTTACGCCTTTCTAGATTGCGGATCAGACGCAACATTATGCTTAACAAGTTTTGCCAAAAGGTTGGGTTTAATCGAAACCCCGTTGACATATGATATGGAGACGACAAACGGCGTTCAGAGAGTGTCTGGTAGTGAAGTCAACTTCCAGATATCCTCTCTAGAGGGAGACAGTAGGTGGTTTAACTGCAGACAGGCATTAGGCAGTTTCAGCTCTGGTACGATAACGATAACGGTAACGTTAGCCAGAGGTCAGAGCACTAATACGCATGCTCGCGGATTATGGAAGGCATCTGTCATCAATGAGAACAGATACTACATCCATTCCTTGCCAAAAGGCCGAGAAGCGATATATATATATGGGCACCGCCCTAGCCTCTGTTAAAGGGCAGTACAAGGCGTGAATAATAATATAAAAAAAGAATATGCTCGGGCAAGACAAACATCTTAACCTCCTACTTCGCTTCGTTTTAGATGCACAAAACTTTGTTTTGAATAATTAGAATCACGCTTAAGCCAGGAAAATCAAAATCTTAGGATCGAGAAGTAGACAACATTGAACGTGTAGAAAGAGTTCACGTTATTCAAAATACTATACTTCAGTCAAGCATCAAGGTGGGCATTTAATCAAGTCATACGCAAAACTGAAAGTTATTAAAGAAGGTGAGAAGGAAAGGGAAAGAAGAAAGCAAAATTTCAGGGGTAATGAAGGCAGAAAGATAGTCAAAGTACACAAGAAAAGTATTGAGAAGCGGGAGAAGGATTTGTAGTAGAAAGGCGGAAAGTTCCCCTAAAAGTAAATACTACTCTGGTCGGACATTTCTGAACAAGCTCCCAAGACGAAAATAAGAATCGCACGTTCTCCCTTTAACTGTTATGTAGGCCTACACAAGACATAAAAAATCCCAACATGCCTACTTCCGAAAATGAATAAAAAGCGCTCTTGTAGAGAAAATACATTCCTAAAACAAAACCCCCACATCAAAGTGATAAACTTTTCAACTTACTCTCGACTCAGTAAACTTGACAAAGTTGCATATTTCGTCATCGTTTAAACCCCTCATGACACAGGCAATTAAACAAATAATAATCTCATATTAAATTTCTTATAATTTAAAAATACGAATTGTATAAGCAACCGACAAGTGCCACCTATAATCACCTAAGATCATCTATGTCTTAACGCGTAGGAATTGTGAAGAAAAGGTTCTTGTTTTTGTAACGTTACTATTTTATTAAACGATCGGGAAATAATACTAATAAAAGCAGTTAAGGACGTCTCATTGCAAGTGAGCACAACATCTAATCAATAGAGAAACTGTATTAGGCTAGAAATAATTCGATTCTAGATGCACTATTTTAAGAGGATTGATAAAGCACTTAGCCAGCTTTTTGGTATATATGTATTGGTGCATCTATTGGTGAATGTATTGGTATATAGAACCGCGGTAGACCAGGGGGGGGGAGGTACTTTTGGTCAATACCTGGGCAAAAAAGTGGGTACTTTTGGTCTTGAAGAAAAATTTGACCAGAAGGACGACCACCGCCAGAAACTTGATCAAAAGTACCCATGGTACTTTGGGTTTTGTGGTAAAATTAGCAACCTTCACCCCCCCACCCCCTCTATTGTTTCACCGTACTCAGTCGAACCACGCCTTAAATCCACATTTAACTTTACCTTACCCGGGATTTTTTAAAGTGCTCCATGTGCAGGGGCTGGATTCTCCCCTCTTTTATATCTTAGGAACTAGTCAAATGGCTCTGAGATTTATCACACACACCCTAGATCAAACAAATTTGGTTGCCAAAATACAGACCGGTTTGTGCAGTGGTCGAGTTTTAATCATGTGATCATGCACTTTTTACATTACAATTCACCCTGAATGTTGCGCGGTACTTTTCCATAGTCTTTTTCGCAGTTTACGAGAGACAGCAAATGCATTTCCTATTTCATTTCAGACCTCCTTGTTGATTCTGACATTTCTGTAGACTGTGCTTTATAGGGATCTAGTGGTCACAACACTGCCTGGTTTTTAGTGTATGATTTAACGCGTTAAAATTGAGCACTTAACGAATCCAAATGGACAAATAATGCTAATTGCCCTAATTTCAAATTCTTGCCTCCATCTAAAAGCTTATGTCGTTTGTGCGTATAGTGTATGCATCGATTTATTTCATTCACTCTGCTTAAACTTTTAAAGAAATATGCAGTTTAGGAAAACAAGCAGCCAAAACCCAAAACAACTTAACGTAAGTACAATAAGTTCCCTCCGATTCTCCACACAGAACAAAACAAAAAAGAAAATGTACCTTTCTTGCTGTCATTTCCCTATCAAGAAGGGCCCGTTGACGTATATTCTCTTTCGTGAGCTGTGTTGTCTGCAAGTAAATAATAAATGTAAAAGAAAGAGTTGAGAAAGACAATGTGTAATTACATGAAGTTTATATCTAATTATCTTATTACATACTAACAAATTAACATTTACAAACTATATTTTAATCATGAGGCAAATGTCAAGTTTCTCGCTGCATAGCTCTCAGTTCACTAAAACAGACAGCTACTGGAGTTGAGAGTATATATAGCATAGACATATTAAGTAATTAAATGGAAGTATCAAAACAGAGATACCTGTTAGTATAAACATTGGCTCATCAAATTCCATGCTTGTTTGATGGCTACTTGCTATCAATGGCTTTGATCGTGGCATAGGAAGTGGCTCAGTAGCAATAGAGATACTACTGGGAAGATATATGCCTTGGAGCAGATTTTTCTTTTCAGCTCTCTTTTGCCTTTTGTTTAGCCTAGAAAAGAAGGAAAATTTTAGATACTTTTCTTTTTCATAAACAGAACTGCAGCAGATGATGCAAACCCTGACCTGATGGAGGAATTGTTTCACCGCTGCAAATTTCAATTTGGTATATGTTTGATCTTAGCAGTAGAAAAGGGGCCTGTATTTCCATTTTGCACTAACATGATATATTTTTTAAGACATTGTGACACAAGATAATTCCCTTCTTCACTTTATTGCAAGTATTTACTATGTGAGTGAGCATGATTCAGGCAAACTTTAGTTCAACTACCTATTTCCAATGCCATGTCTACAGAAGCATACCTAACCTTGTGACTGTAAGACCATAAGGTCTTTAAATGAATCTTTAGCCTTATGAATTTAATTCTGCTTTATTGGAATAAATAATTATCAATGCAAGTGGACACTTCACCCACACGATATGGTATTTTTAAGAGATGCTTACCATTTGGAAACAGTTGTATTGTTTACAGCCACCAGGACAAGATTGGTATTTTCCATTACGAATTGTGAGTCTTCCACCAGCTGCTTTATGTGGGAGTAGCGCTGCGCAATTGATTGTGAAATTGGCAGGGTTACCCCATTCACATCTTTTGGTCTATTCCTTGGCTGGGAGAAGAGCTTGAATGAATAAAGGAGCTTTGTAGTGCGCTGCTTTAGATACATTGATGTATATTTGATCGTTCGACCTTAAGGTCCACCCTTGGGTCTATATAGATGTCAAGATCTTCAACAAATAAAGGTAATATAGAAAAGGCTATGGGTCCTTCCCAAGAACGGGATATGCGAAGGAATTTTATTCCTGCACAAATTGACGAAACTTAGTGGTAGATCTGTTACGCTAGTACTGTGTGTCCGGTTCACAGTTAATGAGATCCTTGCATTTTTTCTTAAAGCCGAGGAGGAATTGGTAAGTCTCGACAAACAACTTCCTAAGGATTATCAGGTAAAGAAAAACCACACACGGTTTTAAAACAAATATGTTGTTTCTAAGCGCTTTCGTCTCATTGCCCTGAGACTTTATAAAAGTTAACATTAAAACGGGTCCAACTGTTAAATATCAAACGCTGAAACAATAAAATTGATTTGTCTACATTCTCAATAAAATATGCCATTATCATTTTGTAATATTACAGTCTAGCAATATAAAATGTGACGATGAAATAAATTCAAATATTAAAACATTAAAACATTGGAAAATACAAAAAAATTGTTCATGTGTTATGAAAATGCTAGTGCCGGAGAATTATAGTAAGTAAAATTTTGTCAAAGTAATGCCATATTTTTGTGATGACGATGACGATGATTTTTTTAAACATCGGATGAATTTTTTCCTTCTCTTTGATATGCAATTTAGATAATCACGGTACAGGCATATCTAAATTATCTTAATACAGGCAATATTCATCGTAAAATAAATTTAGTTTTCGGTTAATGTCACTAGAAATTTTATTCATTTTGTGAATTGTTTGATAAAGGTTACTATAATAATTGGTTGGACATTTTCAGCAGTGTGAATATTTGAACTTAATTCAAAATTATATCTTGCGTAGCAGCATGGAGGAAAATATTAGTGGGTATGGCATTTGCTACTCATCACACAGCCCCTCCTCTTAACTTTTTAGGACGGTACCTTTGCTCCCACCCCGCGCAGAATAAGATGATGATCAGATCAGATGTGCAGATCATCCCTGCATGACATCAGACTTCTAATTTCCTGTGTAATGTAAATGCTGTGTGTGTACTATTGTATTCATTGTTTGACAGTGGCACACAGCGAACTTTAGTAACAATTAAATGCTGCGTCACAGCTGATGTGATTTGTAAACATACTTGGCAATGATTTCAGATTACATTGAGATGAGTTACGATCGCATGTGCTTTATTTATTACTTTCCATTTCACGATACAACAAATTGGCGACGAGTTTACGTACCTAGCGTTCTTACTAATTCTTGGTATTCATCAACTCAAGTATGGCAATGAGTACATCCACTTCTACAGCCTTTTCATCGATTTCTTCACTGCCGATGCCACCTTAGTTCTTGCCAACTCCTGGTCATCCGGCATTACAGTGGGATGTATGGTTTAAAATGTTCAGCAATTACATGCTTGCTAGTGGAAATGCAGATCTTCCTGAGCCACGACGCAAAGCCATTTTACTCCATGCTTTGGGTACGGAGGGGCAGCGTATCTTCTACACCCTGACTTGTAATCAATTCATAATGAAAAACGTTTCTTGATTTGTTCTTCAGGCGTTCTAAAAAAATTTTCCCTCCTGAATTTGAGGCCTCGAGTAGCTTAGCTTGTTGCTTAGATTTTGGACTTATAGATTGCTTATAGAAAAAAAACGTGTAGCTGGTCCAACGAACGAAAAGCAGCCGCAAGGTTCAAGTTACTTTGATGAATGCTCTACTGTTACCAATAATTTGTCGCATCTTGGACAGAAAGCAAGCTCATAACAGAATTAATGTGTCAATAAGTTATAGCTGACGATATTGTACGTGAGAAAATGTGAATTAATTAATTATGCTGGGCTATGATGGATACATACAACGGATCTCATCGAAAAGAGAGGATTTGAAATCTTAGTTTTTGAATAGAACACTAGAGAAAGTGGTTACCTACTTTTCTATTTCTCTAGTGTTCCATTCAAAAACAACAGATCTCGTAGTTTCCTATTAAAACACTATCAAAAGACCAATTGTGAAACGCGGACCTTTCGAATGTTCGAAACTACATTACTGCTATCAATTAAATAAGGCTATTAACGTGTAACAAAGAGGATGAAAGTAAGCATAGCTTTTTACAACACCCTGAGGGGTAATAATCTACTGAAATTGTTTATTGAGGAATTTTATGCTCCTGTTGTTTTGGTCTGGCAACAAAAGCGATTGCTTTTGTCATAAAACTCTTCGATGTCGTAAATACATTAGATTGGGCAACAAGTTTAATACTAAAGAGAATTACAAGAAGTTTTGCAATCATTTTTGTCTCAATTTGCTCTATGAATTACTACTGTGTACTGCTGGGTGAGCACTGTGATTATATATCACACATATGTAAGTCTTGTTCCTTCAATTAAAGAGCTGTGATTTTAAAATCAGCAAATTTAATCCTGTGACTGTGATATTTAAATCCCATATATTTTCCAGGTCAAGGGTAACTTTGCTCTGCCCATACTGTTTAGGGGATCCCATACAAGAAAAGCGTATCAAAACACCAGGCATGGGAATTGTTATATCTTACTTGCCTTAACAGTAAAAGCAATAAAAAGTGATGGATTGGCCACCATTTTTTCTAAAATGATAGTGACTAATTTGGAAATATTTAGACTTATTTGTATAAGAACATTTTATTTTTGATCAGTTTTTTGCACCCTGTCTTTCCATTGGCAAGCGCTGGGGTGCTGACCATGTATGTATGAAACATTTGTTGGAGCTTAGAGCACTCCTGTGGGTACACTTTCTGTTGTCACCAATGGCCCTTTGTGGAATTGAATCTGTACCCTCTAGCATCTAAAATCAAGCTCTAAAATATTCGTAGATATTTGGAAAAAACCTTAATATGTTCTGTAAATGATGTGATACCTTTGTTAATGTGGACAGTTCAAAAATAGAGAAAGTAAACTAACAGAAGCTGAAAGGGTAATATTTCCTCAATAATGTCCAAACACTATTCCTATCCATGTCTCCAGTATAGTAGTATAATATACTCGTCAACATGGAACGAAAGTACAGGCTACATTTGGAAATAGTGATGTTCACAAACAGTTTTTACGTTTAAATGATCCTATTCTGCATATTGTTGCCTCTCCACAGTACCATTTGCAGAAACATCACAAGAATTGGAAGATCCAGTGTCCAGTATGCATTTGCTACTGTGTGATTAAGTATTCTAGTGTGGTAAAGTAATGAACTGGCAATCAGAAGGAAATTTTCTGAGTTTCATACCAAAAAGAACATACAGGTCTTGTTTCAATTCTCTGTTTAATAATGTAGTAATTGTTTCTTGAAAGGATATAATTAAGACTTGCAAGAGTCTGAACTGGACAATTTCGCTGTGCCATTGATAACCTAGTTTATAACATCATTTGAATTTCTTGAAGATTCATCATCACATCTACATTGACACATCAGTACAACAGGCCTCTCAGTTAAGGTGATACCATTTCATTCTATAGCTGTCATCAATAACTGTATGAAACACTAATTTTTCAAAAAATCACAAAGGGGCTCATTAGGGGGACTTGGTACAGTAGCTAAGGCAAATGACTTGACATATCTATGACAGGTGCTAATGCAAGTATTATGGTATTATGCTAAGTATGAAATGTACATTAAAAATCTTTAAATCTCCATACCAATACAAATGCAAAGCATATATTGACAATGTAAACATAACTTTTCATCAGGCTACTAAGTCTACATCTTAAAAATGACAGAATTACATGTTTTTGAATGGTATCTTACTCAGCACACACACACACACACACACATACACACACATACATACATACATACATACATACATACATACATACATACATACATACATACATACATTCATACATACATACATAGCTTAATTCCACTCCTGAGGATTCATCATGTGCTGTGCCTCAGATATAAACGTTGCTGGTCTCGTCTTTTCTTGTCACCCCCATTGCAAACCTCAGCATTCTCAATCCTGCTACCTCCTGTTCTTTTAGCTTTTTTGTCACTGGCACAGTTCCAAGCCCATACAACACTGCTGGTCTCACCGCTGTGCAAGAAACTTTAGCTTTTACTCTAGCTAGCAATCATCTGTCACAAATTGGTCCTGAAACTTTTCTCCTTGCATTCCGCCCAGCCTGGATTCTTTTCTTGGCCTCTCTCTCACAGCCTCCATTCGCTTGCATGGTTGACCCGCAGTATCTGAACTCGCTTACTCTCCACCCCTTCAACCTTCACACATCCTTCATGCTTCATACTCCAGACTTTGTTCCAATTCATCCTTTTCTCTTAACATGTAACAATGCCATCTGTGAATAACATTGTCCACTGTGCTTCGCCCCTTACTTCATCCCTCAACCTATATGTAACCAAGGCAAAAAGGAAGTGCTGAACCCTAATCCACTCTGACCTTTATCTAGAAACTATTTGTAGCTCCTGCGGCACGTCTTACGACTGTCTCACTTCCCCATGAATATCCTGGACCAATCGCACATAATTCTCTGGCACTCCTGACTTTCCCATACAGAACCATAACTCACTTCTTGGTAACTTTCGTATGGAATTTCTTCTGATCTTCTTCTTATGCGACAAAGGTTACTGTGTCATGGAAATAATTATAACCCGTAAAACTTACATTGGTATGTAAAACGTTAGTTCCTCTTTACAATTTTGTTATTTACCGTATTTCCTCCAATAAACTACGCCCTCCATTAAACGCCACACTTCTAGTTGAACATCTGTGATAAACACCGCATCTTAAAAAACGGAATTATTAGAAAACAGACCAAACAAGAAACAAAAACTAGTTTATATGAGTTTTACTTTTCTTCTATCAAAATATTCTTCCGGAACTAAAGATGAAAAAAATATTGCTTTTACGCTTTAACATTGTCAAGAAGAATTTTTTCATACATTTTACTTGATTGAAAACATTTTTCATTTTGTAATAAACGCCTCCCCTTGTTAGATTCTACACTGCTGTACACTATACTTCCAACTGGGCCGTGGGGCAAACGTTTAGCGCCCAAGATGTTGTATTGAGGCACTCATTATTAATACCCTATCAGCATAAAAGTAACAAGCTTCTGGAAATTCAAAGAAAGCTAACTTATTTATCTACTTTATAAAAAGTGCTGCACTTACTTTGTCCAGCTCTGCACCAGTATCATATGACCTGGAATTCAGGTAACTGATAAGAGACTGCCCTTCATAGGGTTTAGGAAACATGTAACCATCCTCTGGTTGATAGTAGTAACCTTGCTCGCCTGCAATAACTACAAAAATGAAAAGCAGAAATACTTAACCTATTCTTCAATGGGGCAGGAAGGCTGTTAGTACCCTTGGGCAGATTGAGAAAACACCTGGGGCTCATATTTCAAACTGTTCCTCTTTAGCTATCTATCTAGTGTAAGAATGACACAATTTCCCCCAAACCTGTGTCACTAGAAAAGAGGCTTGAAAACTGTTTCAAGCCGATATGGTGGAAGCATTTTCCTACAAAAATCCACAAATAGTTGAACTTTGTTCTTTGATGTCTTGGTGGGATCGTAGGTGGACCTTACCATAGCTACAGAATAATCTCAAATTTTAATGTCAATAAATGCACCTCTAAAGATCCTATAGAATCAAAATAAAAGTCTCTTATGTCTATAAACCCAACACTTTCATATTGCGGGATCCCCCTTCCAATCCACATAGAAAAGCAAAACATTTGTTAGTTTAGAGAAGAACACTCGAAAAATAGAAAATATGTCACCACCGGGGATCGAACCTGTGACCCACGCTTTCGCGGCATGCGACACGATCCTCGGTGGTGACATATTTTCTATTTCTCTAGTGTTCTTTTCTAAACTGACATTTCAAATCCTCTCTTCTCAAAGCATTTGTATTAGCAAAACAATTTGACTAACACCAATTTTACTTATCTCGATAAAAATGTTTGACTTTTAATGGGCTTTAAACTGACAAACAGGTCGAATGGCGACCCTTCCCTGGTCAAGTCGCATGGCGCAGAGAAGCTGGTCTCCAATAGCGAGGAAGATTGATGTCGCTGTCCACTAGTGGATGACTGGGAGCCAATATGGCGACTAGAGAAATAGAGTATGTTAAGATTGAAAGGTCACCCAGCTTAGCTAGTAGCGTTGGTCACGGGTTCGATCCCCATTGGTGACTTACCCTTTATATCTCTAGTGCTTTTTCAATATTGACCTTTTATATTCTCTCTTACTGATTATAATATCAGGTTCTTTCCATTATAAAACGATTATGCATACTTGATATGCATTTTTAAATGTTTCATTAGGAACCTCATTGACAAAAATGGCACTGGTTGGAAGAGTGAGTCGAACTTTAAAACTCAATTTTGAAAGGGGCGGAGCATAGCCCGGTCTATAACTCTCAAGCTACGGGTCTGTTCCCCCTAGAACTAATGGTTTGCTCTCTTTCTCTCCCAAACAGATATTTCGAAGCATGTGGCGTATGGTAGACCTCGGACTCGATTTTGAAACAATACGTTAGAAAAAAGCAACAGAAAGGCGATCGAAGGCCATTTTGCAGCACAGAGCAGGGCAATTAAAAAACAGATAGGCCAGATCAAAAAAGGGAAACTTCAACTCGGACCAGGTATTTTTGGTGGTCAATTTAGACAAGGTAATGCCCAATTTTAAACTAATACAAGTAAATATTAAATGCCAATTCTGAATTTAAGAGGCCAAGAGAAACAACATTTAACCTATAAAAAACAAAGGAATATTGGATTTTGTCTCGCGAAAATGTGCTTGTCTCTGCTCTTCGGGTTAAAGCATTCTTCTGGGGCAACTTTGGCATGCTCGTCGCCATTTGAACAGGCCTGCAGAATACGTCAGGTACCGTGATTAGGTACGATTATGGTCCGTAAAATATGCATATTTCACAGACCACAGTGATATCACCGTCTTGCTCTTCTTTTCCAGTTGCCCTCCACCACCTTGAAGCAAAAGTTGGCAGATCTTGGATGCATGCAACGCTTCTACTACGTGTGAAAGAGGTGTCACAGAGTTAGCTGCAGGAGATGGCTCAAGTTTGTTCTTCAAAAGAAGTTACCGTAAGGCATACTTGAGCTGTAAGGCATTTGGGTTATTATTCCAACCCAGTCTGCCTCTTACTTTGCTGAAGAACATTTCAAGAGGATCTTAGGATAATCTGTATGTTAACACATACTCAAACAATTTTACATCTCGGTGCAGAAGCCGCTTACATATCGCAATAATTGATGTTGCAGAGATAGCAAATCCAACAATGAATGTTTTGCGAGGTCCTTCAACTATTTTCTGGCCATTTGTGTCTGTCAATTCCTTTAAGAACTGTATGCCATCAAGTCAATATTCCTCTATTTTAGCAAGATTCTCTAAGTTGATTGGCTTTTTCATGGCTTTTCCATATTTACTCTTTGAATTGAGTATATCAAAGAGGTTGTTCATCAGCAATACAAAGTCACTTGTTGCTTTATTGTCTTTTAGTTCTGGCAGCCCTAAATTTCTTTAAAAACTTATGGCTGCAGCAACTGAATGACTCAGGGTTTGAGCAGCCACACTTACCTTCATTTTATGGTTACTCCATTGAACATGTTTTGACTTTAGCTTGCTACCAAGTTGAAGAATATCTCTTTGCTGTATCTTGTGAAGAGATTGAATGAACCCCCATGAAATCTTTGACCCTAGAGAGTCTGTAACAATGTTGATGTCCCCAAATGCATTCCTTGCCAGTTTTAGCATATGGCAAATATCCAGTACCAAAAAGATAACATTTTCTGGTCTAGATGGAGGTTTAAATGCACCACTCATAGCTCAACGCAGCTTGTCAAAATTATCAGTGCCTTTTAATGGTTTACACTCTTGACCTAACACAAGCTAATTCTTACAATGCTTGTGCAGCTTCTGTACATTGACTGGGTGGGGAGAGGTGATTGGTTATTAACCCTAATGTGGTGACACCACATCCGAGTTAACATAAGGGCGACGATTCATGTTACTTGACAGGAGTATTGTTTAGTGGCACATGTCACATGACGTTTGCAAACTGGCAATCAAATAACAACAGCATCTACGCCTTTAAATGATGTGACGGGAATATAAACAGAGGGGGAAAGGTATTGGTGATAGTGAGGGTGATAGTGCCAACATAGCACTGACAAGTTTTCTTCTTAGGACGTCTACTTCAGTCGACGGAAAGAAACGACTCAACTGCCAATACTATACGTTTTTGTTGAAGTTTTTACTCCGTTCCTTACTTTATACAAACTCTATTGTCATGAGGGGGCATTGTTCATTTAATTCATTCTATTATTCATGTGATTTCCTATTCCCCTGATTACGAAATCTTGCACTCTTACCACTCAACCATAAGAATAAAAAAACCTAACAACTCCTTGATTCTTCTTAGCCTATCAAATCCTTCCATGTAGTTAAGAGCTTGTGATTGGTCTATTTTGTGTATATCTTAAGTAACATTGTAAAATGGAGGGAGTGACTGAAGGCTATCGAGAGATCATCGTTCCTACGATTGGTCAATAAAACTGGCATTATATTTTGCAGTTACTGGAGTTTCCCCACCTAATCCCAGTCACGACAGCATTATTCTTTAGCCCTTATGCATCTGCGATATTAACATCCTACCTTGAAATTAAGGCTTTAGAATTGCCACTAAATTACGAAGGACATGTTTTGGGTCTAGTTTAAGTCTCTTCCAGACTATAAAAGCGCTGTGAAGGTCGAAATTCCCTGTCTGATATGAAATGTACCCACCATCTCCTTTTATGTTTTCTTCTACCAATTATCTGACCCATAAGAGCAAAAACATTGTCTTCGTCAGAGGAATACATCTTTCTACTGAGCAGCTATTTTTCAAACATGCGACGACATTTTCAATCTGAAAGCACAGTTTCCCGTGGCATTTGCGACGTGGCATTTGCGACGTGACCTTTCAGACGTGCCACTTCGATGTGTAAGCTCCCTCAGTCTTCTTTCCAGCAGTGTGGGCATGACTAGTCTATGCAATCTATCACCATAGTCCAAGTTACTCATACCGGCCACATTTTTTGTTGCTCTTCGCTGAACATCCTCAAGCACTTTCATATCTTTTACCAAGTAGGGACATTAAGTTGTAGTGCATACTCAAGATGTGGCCTGATGTATGTACATTAGATGATCTGAAACCCTTCAACATCCAGTTTCCCAAAACAACTATTTACACTTCTAAGCACAACAGATGCCTTCTATGCTGCACTTTAGATCAGAGGTCACCTAAACCCACAGATCCTTCTCCTCACTAACATCCTGCATTTCAATATCGTACAGGCCTTTCTTCATTTTGTACTTCCTAGGGTGGATCTGCTTCCATGAATATATCGTTCTTTAAAGGCCTGCATGCATCAAATCACAGGATAAAGAATAGAACGCAAATAATCGAAAACAGTAATTGATTGCAACGTGTTAATAGCACATTTCTAGGATCTATATAGCTCCGAACATATTACCATCACATATTATCACGATTTCTTGAGTGAACTATCTCGTGTAGTTACTTTCACTTCCTATAAAAATGCCATACGTTATCTTACAACTCTCCTCTTTAATCAAAACCAAAATTAATTACACAATAAGCTAATACTATACTTAAAGGAATAATACAGAAAATTACAAAAATATCTACCAATCAGAAGCACTGTTAACGTGCGTAAAAACGAAGACGCCTTACGAGTGGAGTCATTTTCTGACCTCATTGTCATACAGAGGTTCCAGCGTCATTATCATCGAACTTCCTTTGACATCTAAGAATAAACTTCTCTACTGAAGGATGACTATGACATTATGAGATTAATGAGTTTCACATACGCACACGATAGAGGGAAACCCCAGTTACACATTGCCTTTGTTAGCAGTCTTTTGCAACAAAAAATGGGTAAACAGGAACTACACAATGAATTACTGCACCGTTGCTTTACCTCAAGCAGCAAGGGTACACGCAAATTGAACAAAAATCTTACAATATTGTTTTGTTCATTGACTGAATCATCAATAAGCATTGGAAACAAGATATTTTATGTAAGGAAAGTAACAAGAACAAACGATTAAGTTTATACACGTAACTCTCATTTGAAATGGCAAATCAACAAAAAATTTAAAAGAATGCTGATTTACTTACCTTTGTTTCCTTTTCGTACAATGGGTTCGACAAGGCTGTATAAGACTTAGCACAATAGATTTTTAGAGAGGAAATGCCCGACAAACTGGAACATGTTCATACCTGACTAGACTTCGTTATACAAGGCTTGACAACCCTCGACTTCTCTTTACAAGGTGTACGAGCGGGCCCGACTTTTGATTCGTCAAAAATCGAGTAAAGTCTAGGAAAAAGTCGAGCCTGTTTGCAGCTTTAACTTTGATGAAAGTGAGAAAAATCGATAAAAAATCTAAGAAGAGGCTTACATCTCTTAATATCATCTGAGCTCAGTATATTTCAGAAAAGGTTGTGCAATACATTGATTAAATCCACGAAGGGGAACAAAACTCCTTTGCGTAACTGTTCCAACCTACAGTTATTATTGTAATGGTACTACTAACCCTAGTGGATTTTTTTGTAAAAATTTCAAGGCCTGAAAAGCTACAAGTCTGTTTATATAGGTAGACAAACAACTATGTAAAAAAAATATTTCTAGAAAGGAATAACAATGTAATGATTTGATGGGTCTGCTCTTCCAAGCTGGTGGACAGAATCCCTTCAGAGGAACTGAGAAGTAGATTGTGTGTTATTGGTATCAGTGAAAAGACCCAGTAGGAAAGATTGCGCTGGTATAGCCACATACAACGGACGGAAGATGAAAATTGGCCAAAGAAGGTAACACAGCTGGCAAACCCAAAGGGAAGACCATGCAAAAACTGGCTAGAATGCATAAAAATGATCTACAAGACAAAGGCATAGGCAAAGAGCTCGTAAAAGACCGCCCAGCTATTTGTATGTATAAGAATTCCAAAATCCAGAAACTGTCGGCCTAGTTTGTTGACATATTGACAGTATACAAGAGCAACAGGAGACTTACCAGGATGGTTCTGGGTATTTATATTTTTCTTAAAAGGTCCTGAATATTTATCTTTTTATTGGAATTTCTGAACATGTAAGGTTCCTGAGTAGATGAAGTTATAGTATATCCGTTGTAAGAAAAAATAAATGGAAAGCTGTTCAAAGAGCTTCAGAAATGTACATTCCGTTCCACTTATTTGCAAGATATTTTATCGTGACTTCATGCATCAATACAAATATAATTATTCAACCTCGGCGACAGTATCTTGATAGTTTAATTAAGTAAATTTTCCAGCAATATATAGAAAAAATTGCGCTACAGTGACATGTGGGTTCAACCGTCTGTTTAATAAAACGAGCTAGCTATCTTTTTTATTAGATTACAAATAGTAAGCAAGTGTGATTAGCAACGTTTTGGCATTTTATGACCGTGGCAGGGTCGATTTCCGACAGACATAAACACTTCTAATTTTGCCTCAAAAATTTGCTTTACTCGGAGGTTTACAAATCATGGTAGTTAAACTGCTTGGATAAAACAAATACACATTTGGAGTATAGTAATGACATTTTTGAAGCTTATTTAACCAATAGGACTCATAAATTAAATCCCTGAAGTACACCATTTATCATGGTTTATAGCTTGATATAAAAGAAAGCAAAAGCAATTCTCACCTCCTTCGGCAGTGTATGCCAGAATTAATGGACTTGGTAGACCGATTCCGAATTCCTTTTGCACTAGAACTTTTACAACATGTTTGTGATGCTCTTGTGGAATTGATGATTATTGTGTGGAAAAGATACATTTTGATAAAAGGCATTGAGTGTTGCACGAAAAATTATAACCAAGAAAATACTGTTGCTAATATGGTGCTGATTATAAAGGTTGATGGATAATAAAAGAATTGATATCTGAATAAAGTAAAGCAATGAAGTCACTGATATAATTTTACAATTGCCAATTGACATTTGATGAAAATATGAACAAATCAAAAAACCAGAAAAGTTTTTTTCATAAAGTTTTTAATCATCGACAAAGCGAGTAACGCCATCACCATACTTTTACATAAAAAATTTATTCATCTAGGTCAAAAGATTAAAAACAATTCGTATAGAATTTCATGTGTTTAAAATAAGTAAACAGACTTTATTTGATTTTTAGTAACGGCAGCAAAACAAGTCCCTTCCCTTCCCGTCTTTTATTAAAAATCCTCCTCAAGTAGCATTAAAAACATGCCATAATAAGGCGAATATTAACTTACCGGTTCTGGTATTGGAGTATACAGTTCTGGTAGTTGTGGTGTAATAATTTTTGTCGTCGGTTGCTAAAATAAAAACAATAAAATTAAAGTCATTAATAAAGTTGCTAGATGCCTGAAAACTGCCTACTTGGAAACTTATGGAGGTACGAAATGCATGATTTCAGCGTATCCTAACCAATTAAATATTGTTGATGCGTCAGGACTGGTAGTTTGAAAGCCTTTTAGTAGCAACATCACAAAGACATTGAATAGAAGCCTCTTAGCAATGAACATGTACCAACTCTGTCAACTTTGCGGCAACGAGTGCTTATTCTGTCATGTTTAAAATTTTGAATTTTCTGTGAAATCGAAGTAAGACAATAAAAGTCTTATAGAAATTCTGCGCAAATAGTTTCTTTCTTTACTCTAGGATCGCTGTAACCAGTGTTTGGCAGAGGCATGTGGCAAATAGTACACCAGCTACTCAGGGCATTAGTCAGTTATTGTACCATAAACGGACATTCAACCCAGACTTACAGCCTAGGGCATTCCCGAAGGCCAAATATAATTCGAAAATTTTCCATAAATAAGAAAGTACTTGAAATATGTAAGGAACTGAAAAATTGTTTGAGTTTACTGAACCATCAATAAGAAGAGTAGGTTTGGTATTCAACGAGTTTTTGATACTGATTTTCGAACATGCATCAGATCTTGTCGTTAAAATTTGACACAAAACATTTCTGTATTTACATTACAATATCATACAACTATATGAAAACTGATTGCATTATTATGTTAGTCGTAATAGTGTAAGCCTTAAATCATTACAACTGTCGTCATTTAAATATCTGAAGTCTACTGTCAAGAAGTCGATTCACTGTCCATTTCTGCTTGACATAAGTCTCCATCGTTATAAATCGCTTCCATTAAACTAGAAATTAATTATTATAAATATAACAAGAATCACTTCACCGATGTAAAGACAAGACGTCCTCCGTCTTGATTTGGCACATGAATTCGATATGATGCAATATTTTGACGATAATGAAGGGAGAGACCACGTTAAAGTATTATTTAGCTTATTCTTCCCGCAAGGCATTATTAATTCACAGTTGAAGGAAGACCAAATTCCAGCGGAAGGATACGCAAGGGTGGGAAATGCCCCTTCTCACTTCGCTTCCCTGGGAATTGTAGATGTTGAAATGTACCCCGGTAGCCTATATGACAACAGTGTGTCAACAATCGATCATGGAAATCAGAAGATGATAACAGAAAGCATATAAAGGGTCCTATCATATCGTTTAACAGTCTAGAATGGCCGTCAGTTCCGATTTTTCTTCCTTTTATTTTATCACTGCCTTGCACAGTACTTCCTTGTTTGCAATTGATTAGCAATTAACTCATATTGATTAGCAATTAACGATTTCGTCGGCCAACTGAGTGCTCTAACAAGTAAATTGATCTTTTGATATCGTAGACGGCATGGGAAAGCCAAGCTACTGCATATATGTTCATAAATGGTATAAAATTGTCATTGAGTACCATTTGACTACAAAGTATTGCACGCTGTATAGTGGTTTAACGGGTGCCATCCTGTATATTTTTGAATGTTAGTGTGTAATGTATGACTCATTGGCAACTTCATTCCAATGAAGTGGTCTTTGCCCCAAATGTTCACGAAAAGCGATAGAACCTACAAAGAATGGGGAAATTTCTTTCACTTTAAAAGAAATTTAAATCGCTTTTGCTGGTTTTCGAAAAATAATTTTATTAAATATCAATGTATAGCTCGGCATGTTCACCAAGTTGTTTTCTTTTATCTTTTTGTCAAGTTTTGACAAAAGAATAAAAACGGCTTTATTGTCATTGATGTTTTATAAAGTTCTGATAATATTTGCCTATTTTAACTTTACAGCAAGCCTAATTAACACAACAAACCAGCATGGTCAATAGAAAACAAATTGTGGATCAGAAGAAACTTTAATGATTTCTCGATATTAATGATGTTTTTTAAACAAGTTGGTGTCAACCACCGTAAAGAAAGTACGTCAAATAGACTGAGAATCAAATAAATTTCTGAATTTCTGTTGTATTGTGCAATGTAGAGAGATGTTGATTAAAGAAACTTGTATAAATCTTAAACACTGTCTTTGTTGAGGTGTTTAATTTGGAAACATTTTGCAGCTTCGTGTTGAGATTACTAGGATGAGTTTGCCCTTTTTAACTAATGTATGACAAAGAAACCTCTAAAAGAAGAGAGTCTATTTTGATAGTAGCATTCTTATTACCTTTACTAAATGGTATAGCTGAGATGACTGGACTCTCAATATCGTAAAAATACGATAATCAACTTTAAGTTGCAGATAACATGGGGTGTTGAAAACCTCGACAGCATTTGAGCAATTGATCAATTGAGTGGTTTACAGAAACAGTAGTTGCCTTTATATTTGCTTCCATTGACATTATCACGGTCAGATCATTACTAATGATAAAATGTACTTCCTTCTCCTTATATCCTCTCAGCCGAGGGTATATTTTCCTACGATGGTCTTTACTTTGTTATGATTAGGATAATTGGACAAAGGCTGAGTTTAAAGTCTTGAGGACATTATTAGTTAGCCTCAGTTTCAGAAACCACCTTTATCTATATATTCTTAGAAGATGCTTCTTTTGAGTATGCACTTGAGCAAGGAATGTTAAGGCCATCTTTGTTTGCTTTACTTGATTAACTCTTTTCAGAATACTCGTATGCTTTCTTGTCACTGGAAACTATTTACCTCAGGTTATTAGGTCACTTGGGTTTTAGGAAACTTCACTTCGTTTAATGATTGTTTCATTTTGGTGATTTGTCTTTCGAAGCCATCAAAGCTTTGCTGGTCCATGTATTTGTATTTTAGTACTCTCATAGGTCTAAGAATGTTGAAAAGGTTTATTCTTTGCTAGGTTCTCAAATTCAAGATATGACTTTCCTAAATTAGTTTCGAAGTTGGTGTTAAAGTGTCATTAGTCCAATAAAGTTAGTAAGAAATGCAACTTTGCCGAAGAAAATAAGGGCCTACTCTATATACAACTACCATATACTAAATGATCGCCAAAATATACAGCTCAGTTTTATAAACCTTTCCTTCATCTTTGGTGCTCCAACGAGTACAGAGTGAGTCTAAAAATATTTATGTTAACCTGTTAGAAACCTGTTAAAATTATCAATGGTTAACAAGGACCGAAAAATGTCTGATTTAGAGGACGTACAGGTAATCGGTCACTTGAATAATTTAAATCTAGTCGACTAAGCCAAGTAACTATTATTCGGTAAATGCCATCGTACTAGATAACAGTTGAAGCTTACAGTTATTGCTACTTTTAAGAAGATTGACCACATTTTTATATGGTTTCCAAAGTATGCAAACGTAGCGTGTATCAAATATAAGATTCCTGCATAACTGTAAAGAATACAGTTCGTTACAGATCAGTTGATAACTGACCAGTAGCGGAGTCATTGGGGATAGGAGCCGGGGACTTGAGCTGCTCTCGTCTTTGCTAAGTAATGTTCTCCTCAGAAAAGGATAACAACTAAACCACTAAAGGTAAAAACAAAGAGGAATAGGGAGTCCTTTATCTAATCATGTCAAAAGGTGCAAATCTTCTTTAATTATCGATAAAAAAAACAACCGAAAGTTTTGGTTATATCAGAGGCCCCGTTTTTGACTTGGTGACGATAACAATTCAGGTGGACAACATATTTTTCATGCCGTTATATTCAAAATTGTTAATACATTAAGAGTTTACGCCGAAGTGAGAAAGACGCTTATATTTTGTTAATGACAGTCTGATACGCTTCAAAATTTAATAACTACCAGCAATTGCATTGTGTAGTCTTTTCCCTTGCTGACTTGTGACGCATCATGTAGCCCCTAGTCTACTGGGGTATAGACGCTCACATTTGATGTAGAATGTGTCCGACTCGCACATGAGGAACATGTAGGCAATAATGCTGACAGGTAAACTACTATTTGGACAACATTTCGTCTAATTTTTTGATCTTTTGGGCACTTAAATGCTACAAGGCTAAATAGGCT
This sequence comes from Alatinidae sp. Z8VKAUB7J3, assembly GCA_010016025.2. Lineage (NCBI taxonomy): Eukaryota > Metazoa > Cnidaria > Cubozoa > Carybdeida > Alatinidae > Alatinidae sp. Z8VKAUB7J3. The sequence continues at coordinate 226,192,007 of JAAAKM020073195.1, read as the reverse complement.
TCGGCACAAAGGTATAAAATATCTGTTACTTGATGTGAGAAGCGTTTTGAGAAATACCCACGATAGTATGCTACAGCCATGGAGGAATTAGGCTGGAGAGATCGCTCCAATGAAAAGACGTGACCATTTTTTAAAATCCATAATGGTAGCACATCACGATTCTTTGTTAGGCCGAAGCTTTTTAATTTCGATTTCAGCAATTCTTCCTCGATAATATCAACGTCTTTACGCTCTGTTGCTTTCTGGATAGAGCTATAAAGTTTCTCTATTTCTATCTTTTGACGGAGGTAATCATTCCGCTGTTTTAAGTTCCAGTTAAGTCCCTTTTTTAGAATACTCTCTTTTTCGTCTCCTTCTGTTGGTGTTATGTAAGAATTTAAAGATGTGTCTCCGTAGATCCTCTATGGCAGAGTGCACGAGGAAATTTTTCCGTAACACTAGAGGTGAATGTGCCAGTAGAGAACAACATTTTCAGCACAGTCATGTCCTAACGACTCTTGAAGGCCGCAACATTACATCATATAACTTATACTTCCAAGAAAGCTCAAAAGCATATGGAAGCCCATGGAAGTTTCACCACTTATTGCTTTCAGATTTAACAACAAACTGTGGGGCATGCAGTATTTGCCCATTTGTATAATATGCCATTTTTGTTAGATAGATGGTATAAGGCGATGTTCCTTTATTTCAACTTTGATTATTTCAACATATTTCATCATCCATTAAGAGTTTCTTGTGCCTTATCAATTTCCTTGTTCGAGTATTACTGATCGTTCATGATTTTTTTCTCTAAACCTTGAAGCATACTACACTCCAATGTCTCTCAATCTCCACATACAGTGTACTCCACATATAAAGAGGTTTGGTTGTAACGACACATTCCTTTTAACGAGCGAAATCGCTGGTCCCTGTAAGAATAAAATATTTTCACTTAAGTTGTTTTCTGACATACTATAGGCCTACTACTAAAAACAACCGAAAATTCGTTGGCCTACTTCTAAATTTAGCGAGACTCAATACCATCTCTCTTCAGTTACAACATTGGTCTTACTACAAAGAGAAAGAATTCCTCCGCGAGGCAATACCCTCCGCAAATGACATCGAAATTGCCAACTTGCATTACTATTATTGTTGTCACTACATGGTGCTCAGGTTTCCTTTTTACCCTTGAAACCGCGCTAACTCATGAAAACGTTAAATCGCTTGAACGTTAAATCGCTTGAACTAGCCAAGTATTATTTAGATAAAAAACAATTGTGATAAATTTGTAGTGTGTTGTCCTCTTTGAATACCACCCTCTGGCCAGCAATTCAACGCTACCAATTACGAAAAGCTTATGCTAAACGGGTGGTTTGGAATGCTATTACAAGCACTGAATGATTGTGATTAGATCATTGGCGACTCGAACTCTTTCCTCTGCAACGATTCTTGTGATAGGAGAAATAAATCTGGAGTAATATCTTCCTTATAATCGTAAAGGGATGTCAAATTTGCAATTTCGATAACCACTGCAGCTACGTGAAGACTTTTTCACACGGGGAAATATAAAAGGCACGCGGGTTTGATTAGAAGACAGTTTACATCATATACTCTACCCTAAACAAATTATGAAAATTTTAGGAACAGCAATATTACTAATTACGATAGGTAAGTCCAGTACCACATTTTACAGTTTTAAATATATAAAAACAATAAACCACTATCAAGTTAATTATTACTTTACTTATGCAAATATGATATTCAGCGGAACCAAAGCAGCAGGTAGCACAATAGCAGACTTTTCAGGATAAAAGATTGCTGCTGTTATCATGTAGGGATAATGAGTTAGAACAAATACCACGGTAAGGCATATGGAATGCAAAAGAATCACCTTGGTATGCTTGGCTCTAATAATGCGGGACGATGTAAATTGCCAACGTCCAAATGCCTCAAAGCTTGCTGTTGCTCTTTTGAAGAGAAAGGCATAAATCGGAATCAACACTACGGTGATAGCAACCATCGCAGCTTTCAGAAAGAAGACAAATTTGTATCCTGTAATAGTATATACGATCTGGATGATGAAGATTAAAGCAAATGCTACAGAGATGGCTATACCTATAACCAAACGACCGTTCAATTCTAACACCAAATGCCTGTAAGAATGACAAACAGCCAGACTTCTGTCAATGGCTAAGATGCAAACATGAACTGAGCACATCCAACTGTATGTTTCGGTGACTATTTCCTTGCTGAATTTCACATGAAGGAGAAGATTCCTCTGCTGAGCTGAGTATTTTTCAATATAGAGGATCGTCGCACCAAGAACTGCAAACGCCATACCAGCCATAACATCAAAACATGACATCAAATAAATTATTCTTTTAAAGAATGTTTTGCTCGTTTCTTTATGCAATAAAACAATGACAATGGTGCTTATAACTATACCAATCAATCCTTCGATAAGGTATGCATGTGCTGTAATAATCAGACTTTGGGAAAGACCCATGTTGGGTTTATTCTCCCTGAAATTATCAAAGTATACTGCAAAAGTCATCGTTAATATATTCGTATTGAAACAGAACTGATGAAGACAAGTAATAAATATTAGAGCTTGGTTAAAGTGTTACTAGTTGCTGTAGCTTACCTTTTAGATTCGAACACTGAGCTCTACATCTACACTTCTTGCAATTAGCAATTCATCCACAAGAGCAAGAATGACCATGTTTTGCTGCCAAAGATGCTTATACTTTGTGCACTACAGAAGTAAAAATTTGCAGTGCTGAATTAGAAAGCATGTAGTACTAAGTCTTTGAAAACAGTTGAGAAATATGATATTACAGTAAAAGAACTTCCTAAACTGCGAGAACAAAAGTGAGGATGGAAAAAACATTTTAAAAACCGCGCCATGCATAGGCCTACTATTACAAAGAAACATTTTAGTTAGATAATGAGAGATAACAAGGCAAGGATTATAGAAATGAAGGAAACAGTTTTCGAACTGCAAAAAGAGAGTAAATAACTCAGAAATGCAATAATTGCGCTGTATTATATGGGATCGAACTGGAACTACTGTGTTTCCTAAGACTGTTGGAAAATTTTGCAAAGGGCTTACACTTAATTTTTTGATAAGAAACCAGTTTACACGAAACCAGGGTTCAATCTCCCCAAAATCTAAGAAACTCGAGGGCTGGATGGGGCTGCTCTAAGAAACCTAAAAAACCTCTGAAAACGGTTTAAACAGTTTGATAACGGGTTATTTCCTGAATAGGCTAACCTGGAACAGAGGGTACCCTAAATGAAGTGTGAATTTACTAACAGCAGTGTGACTAGCTCCCTCCCCATACTTGTAGCTTTTGACTTCATACGTTTCATTGAATTTCATAAGCTTCTATTGAAAAATAAGTACATTTTTAAAATGCTGCTTCCGGTAGCCTTGTTAGTAATGAGTAACGGATTAAGGGAGATCTAGCTGAAATATTTTTTTACATGCTCTTCCAAGTTTTTTGTATTTGGAACTCTTGGGTTCGGATTTGATGACATATATCTCAAAAAACCTAAAGTGGAAGTGATTTCTCTACTATATTGCCATATTTCGTTATATCATTGACCTACTAATTCTGGCCATAGGAAAAGAAACAAAGTCTTGTACTCCCAAGAGAGGAAATTCGCATGTGTCCTCATCGCTTCGTGTGAACGTTTTATTACAATTGATTGGCTAGGATATATTCTGCATACAGGTAGAGAAAGAGATCCTGCATCCAAGAGTAAGGATTGGCATATGCTCCAATCAATTGACGTGAATGTAATTTCCCTACTATTAGTCTGCTAAGATGTAATTCTGGCTGCAGAGAAAGAAATTGATCCTATCACCGCAAGGGTGAGGATGGGCGCCTGTCCTCATCGCATTATGTGAAAGGCGTACTACTTTTGGTCGTTCAAGACATATTTCTGTCTACCGATAGAGAAAGAAATTCTGCATTAAGGAGAGAAGGGTGGCACGTGCCCCAATCAATTGAAGTGAAAGTAATTTCACAATTATTGATCAACTGAGATGTATTTCTATCTAGAGGAGGAGCAAGAGATCCTTTCCCAAAAAGACATGTCACAGAGGATTACTTAAATTAGGGAAGTCATGGGATTAGCCAGCCATAGCAAATGGACCATCATTTTCAAGTCTTTATTTTTTAACTGTGCACAGTGTTCCCTACTCGTGAAAGTTGTGTGATTTTGTGTTTGAATGTACCAGTCTTGTAATGAATATGATATAAACGCAAGAATTCGCACCTTATTAGCCCGCGTTCTCTTCTGTTATGCAATTTCATTTGACTAAAAGTGACGGTTGTTACCCAGACGAGGAGCCATCTACGGTGCCGTAACTTCTTTGCAGAGGTCAAAAGCTGTGCGTTTGTTGCCAAATTGGTCATTCACCAGTATCAGTCATTTTCCACCAAGATAACCGATACCTAGTAAGGTCCTTTCCCTCATGCTTGCTTCGTATTCAGCAAACACGTTTCTTGTATCAAATGCAGGTTAACGCGAGTAAATAGCACACTTCGCGAAGAATCAGAGATGACGTATTTTGTTGGAAAGTCACACTGAGCAGAATGGAGGAAAATATTCAAAAGACTTCTCGTCGTGCCCCATTGTGCCGTAAGGCAATATCCGGTACGCAACTTGTTCTATCAAACTGAAGTAAGTACGCGGTGTCTTTCACAGGGACTAATAGTAAATCGTAACTGTAGAACGGTGCTTCTCAACCTTTATTTTCACTTTCCTCCACTGGACCAAAACTGCTAGCTCATTCCTCCCCTTGGCTCTTAAAATTGCAATGACACATCGGATCAGACCCTGGGTAGAATGGATGGGACTCGCCACCTCCCTTTTGGGGGTTGGGGAAAACAAAAATCTGTCCACGCATTTGGCTTTACATAGTAATAAAAAGCTGTAACAAAACCCATGCCCAAAAGTTACTGCATAAAGTACAGCATATTAACACAACTATTATAATCTGCAAACTACTACGAAACGACTTTTGGGGGCGTTTTTGGCCAAAGAACTAAACAAACTTTGGGGCGAAATTCAAAAAGTGAGTTGTTTATCACAAAATAAAAGTGTATTGTTAAAAAATATCCGTAAGAAAGTAATAAAATGTGATAGCAGGGGTTCACCCTGGAGAACCAACGAGATTAAAGGAGCTTTTCAGCAAAGGCATGGGGACCTCAAAAAGGTTGCCAGCTATTTCACAAAAGAGGGGGGGGGGGAGTATGTGCCTTTAAGTTTTCAAAACTCTTAAAAATGGAAACTATCGTTGGAAATTATGTTAATGGACTGATAACGCCCTAAATAAAATTAAACAAATAAAGGTAATAATTCTACAATCACCATGACTAAATACGGAGTAATATACGGAGGTTTTCCCTTAAAAAGTAATATCTATCTCTCAAATAGTCATTACTGTGAAAATTAAATTTATTAAGTCAAATTTACGTTACCGTAGTCTCCTTTAATCCTCTTTACAGTGATATATATATGATACCTGAGTCATCAGAGCACAAAAAATTGGAATATTTTAAACATATTTTGACTCGGGTCATATGAATAATGCATCATAAAGAGGTCACTTTATCGCTCAAAACAAAACCAAATAAGTTTTAGAGCAATTGCTATAGAGATTTTTACTCTACAATATCACTTTCAACTTGAAAAGACAAAAGTATGACTGGCTTCTTTGCTTTCTTAACCAACTTGGCAGCCTCCATTACTAAATAATAAAAAACAAACCACAACACTACAGACATTGTCTTGATTACAATTGCTTTAAATTGTTAATTCATGAAGTGTTTGCTTTATAGGGGGCTGGGTAGAAGAGTACCACTGTAATAAGCATTGAAATGCATTCCAAACTTTAGCATCTACACGAAAGAGGGACTTACCAAAATACTCTTTGACTTGCACAGTATCTTAGACTTGCTTCAAGTCACACTCACGCACAAACAAAAATAAGCATATCTTAAAAACGAACTAGAATTTCTTTGATTACCATTTTGCGATAGCAATTTACCAGATGCTTTTGTCGTTTCCCCTGTTTTGCTTCGTTGATAGTTGATTTCAGTATCTCCTTAAATATGAAATTTTTAACCCATTCCTTCCCACAAAATTAACTTTTCTTTCTCCGCCTAATTAGTACCTAAGGATAGCTGCAAATGAACATGCCTTTGTCAAATCCAGACAGATATCCTGTTTCTGAATCATAACTTTAAATACGTGATTTGACTAACCCTACTAACAGCCTCAAAAGACCATTTATGCTTGCATAGTGTTAAGCTGCATTCCAAGTACTCCACAAACTCTTGCACACACAAATACCTACCAGAGGCTTCAGCTGGCATTGGTATATCCACGGGCAATGGTGTAACTGGCTGTGGCTTCCAGGCATCACCGAATACGCTGTGAAGGTGAGCCTTGATGTACCTAGAAAGAATATACAAGATTCTCGCACATCAGCGTTCAAAATAGGCTAATGACGCATATTTGACATAGTTTGGATACACTAGATGCGTACATTCCATGGTGCACAAACCGTTCAAAATAGGCTAATGACGCATATTTGACATAGTTTGGATACACTGGATGCGTACATTCCATTGTGCACAAAGCGTTCAAAATAGGCTCATGACGCTTATTTAACATAGTTTGGATACACCAGATGCGTACATTCCATGGTGCTCAAAGCGTTCAAAATAGGCTAATGACGCATATTTGACACAGTTTCTATACACTAGATGCGTGCATTCCATGGTGCACAAAGCGATCAAAATAGGCTAATGACGCATATTTGACATAGTTTGGATACACTAGATGCGTACATTTCATGTTGCACAAAGCATTCAAAATAGGCTCATGACGCATGTTTAACATAGTTTGCATACACTAGATGCGTACATTACATGGTGCACAAAGCGTTCAAAATAAACTTATGACGCATATTTAACATAGTTTGCATACAATAGATGCGTACATTCCATGGTGCCAAAATCGTTCATAAGAGGCTAATGACGAATATTTGACATGGTTCTCATACACTGGATGCGTATATTCCATGTTGCACAAAGCGTTCAAAATAGGCTAATCACGCATATTTGACATAGAATATATACACTAGATGCCTACATTCCATGGTGAACAAAGCGTTCTAAATAGGCTAATGACGCATATCTGACATGGTTTTCATACACTGGATGCGTACATTCCATGTTGCACAAAGCGTTCAAAATAGGCTAATGACGCATATTTTGAAGATAAATACCAAGCAAACTCGAGATCAACTTGGACACTTTGCGTCATTTCGCTTAGCAGTAGAATGACATGCGAATGAAATATTTAGTAGTACGACACCCCTTAGTTATAGTAGCCTCTAGAAGCGACCCCACTGCTGACACCAATACATTATTTTCTTCGTTTTGTACCCACTCGCTCATCTTATACTATTACCTTTCGATAAACAGTAAAACAATGAATATTTGCGTTAAAATCACAATTCTAAGTCAATCAAAGACCCTGACAGTCAGTGTCAGTGACAAAGAATCAGTTGCAATGCACACAACAGAATAAAGGCTGGCCTTACAAATATAAATTATAGGCTTATATAATAAACGAATCAATTATGCTGACCTTCACTCTCAAAATATGTGAGTCAAGGAAGAACAGCAAGAATCAACGCTCTTGCTCTATTCAAGAATGCATACCTGCGAGATTAAAAATTTGCTTTACAAAAAGTCAAATCCAATTACGATACTTATTCTGAAGGATAGTGTTGCCATGCCTTGCAAGAAACATGATCCTTGGAAGATACCACGCGGACCTGTAACGCTACAACATGATAAAGCTACGAACGGATTTTCCGGTATGCAACTGAACCTTAAACAAGAACTCTCATTACAAGTTAAAACCCTACCTTTAGAATGGGCCGATAGAATTCTTGTGGCCGTTGCTGTCACGTGACTAAACACACTTGAATCGCTGCTTAACAGTAACATGTGGATAGCCCAGCCGATCACCTTAACGCGCTCTTGGCTCGATTCTTCCTATTTGGGGCAGGAGGTAAGGGAGTGAGTAACCTAGATAGTGGGGAAATGGGATGAGAGAGAAAGTAACTTAGCTACTAAGGGAAGGGGGTAAAAGAGTAAGTAACGTAGCTAGTAGGGGAAACGGCATAAAGAATAATTAACTCAGCTAGTAGGGGAAGGGGGTAAAAGAGTTAGTAACTAAGATAGCCTACTGGGAGAGGGGGATTGAGTAAGTAACTAAGCTAGTAGGGAAAGTGGCTGAAAGAGTAAGTAACTTAGTTAGTAAGGGAAGGGGAAAAAGTAAGTAACTAAGCTAGTAGGGGAAGGGGGGTAAAGGAGTTAGAAACTTAAAGAGTGGGGGGGAGGAGATAAGAGAGTAAATAACATAGCTAGTACGGAAAGGTTAGGTAACGTAGCCAGTAGGGAAGGGCATAAGAGAGTAAGTAATTTAGCTAGTTGGGGAAGTGGGTAAAAGAGTAAATACCTTAGATAGTGGGCAAAGGGGACAAGAGAATAAGAAACTTAGCTAGTTAGGAAAGGGCATAAAAGATTAAGTAGTTTAGCTGACTGAGGAAGGGGGTAAAAGAGTAAATGGCTTAGATAGTGGGGACAGAGTATAAGAGATTGAGTAACTTAGCTAGTAGGGAAAGGGGGTCTCGGGGATCCCCAGTCTCACGTGTTATTATTTTGGTTAGGTACGTAGTAAATGATTATCGGTCATTATCCATATTAACGTTGATTGCATGTAAAAGAATGTTACACTCATTATGATTGACCCAAAGCGGTGAACTGATATTAGAGTTTTTATAACAGACACTGAAGCAAGTTCCCAATAAAGTTAGTGATACAGGAGAGCACTCGACGATATTTAAGATGAAAAAATGGTAAGTGCAAGTTACGGACCCTAATAGAACTGAAAGAGACAGGGCTCTTCAGCAAGCAAGCCAAATGAGCAGATGAAATAGCTACGTTAGTGAAAACATGAATGATTAAATAGATTACTGAAACAAGTTTTTATGAATATTAAATATCATAAATGGAAGGAAGCACAGACACGTTCAGAGGGCCGCTGTAATCAATGATAATAGAATGTTACAACGTATTATGAAAAATATAACTAAAGTTAGTCAAAAGGCACACAATACTCAGATCAAAGACTTGAATAGTAAAGACCTCTGCTGATACAGACTAAAACATCAGAAGAGCAAAGGAAATAATGAGAAGGACACTTCGGGAAGCTCTTCAGTCAGTAACGTTCGATAAACTCATTTGACGTCAGTAAGAATGCAAATAAACAGCTTATGATGTAAGGTTCGAAACCATAGAAGAAACGAGAGCACGCACACCCCATCAGACTAATAACAAATCACGAGGGGCTAATACAATGCCCGCTGAACTATTAAAACCTGTAGATGAAAGCCTATTGGAAACTCTGACAAAGCTATTGCCTGCTAGCAACAACAATGTGGCCCATATAAATTGCAAAATGGTTAGATTTCCAAACTACTCAAGGAAGAAAACGTCTCAAAATGCAGCAAACGAAGGGGGTTTGCATTGTCGTTAATGCCAGGTAAGGTGCGCCGCATGGTAGGACTAGCACTTGTAACTATTAGTTCCCTTTAATAAAGAGAAGATTCACCTTTTACATTTGAGCTGTGAGCCATTTAAACGGATGTCCGAGGAAAACAGGTATTGCTCCAACAAAGGCAGAATTTAGTTACAATTTTGCCTGACGACCATAGTTGCAGCACATTCAGTCATACACTGGCAACTTTGAGATAAATTGAAATCTTGCAATAATAGGGTCTAAGTTTCTCAGATAACTTTTAAAAAGATGAAATGATGCAGGGGTTGTCCGACTTTAAAACTGAAGTGAAAGGAAAGTGAATTTTACAAATGTTAAGTGGGTCACATAAAAAACCATCATGGGCTGCATGCTCGGGCCATGGGTTGGTCATCACTGGTCAAGGGTCTGCGAGATATGTTTATCATGCATCAAATTGGTCAAATAGTCACTTCTGTGGCTACTCCTTTTTGTAACGGCTGATCACTGTACAGAGCCTAGTGACTATTCCCTGTGTGTACACGTAAAACTTAGTAGCTTAACTGCAGATCCTGACTACTACCCCTAGGGCTTCAAACCATTATAGGAAACCCCTTTAAAACAGAAAAAACTCTAAAAGAGTAGAGTTCGAGTTGAGGGTGTAAATGAGACTAGTATCATGTTTGGTTTGTGTTTTTATAAGAAAATGCCGTAGTCGATTTTCTAGTTACCCCATTGTTCAAAGTTGGTTTCAGCAGGATATAGAACCAGATCCCCCCCCCCCCCCCGCCACCCCCCCCACCCCCCACCCCGCCCCCCGCCCACCCACCCCCACCCACCCCCCCCACGCGCAGTTCGACATGTATCCCTAGTTGTCATTTCCCTCCAAATTTCATATACCTCCAATCCTGTCAATAGCGAGTCAAACAATACTTTGGTATCGTGGTATACTTGTAAGACAAAGAGTCACAAATTTATGAACAAAGTCTATAGACACTGCAAAATAACCAAATATTTCCTTTTGAGATTTCAACATAATGCTGCCAAGGAAAATTTTACAGGGACCCATATTTGTATAAAATATTGACACAAATTAACGTTTCAAAAATTAGCGTCAGCATTTAATTATATTGGATTTAATCAACGTCTTTTAATTCCGAAAACGTTAATTAATGTTCAACGTTAATTTTATGTATTAAGGTAGATCTGAAGACGGAACGGCCTTGGTTATATGGTGACCGAAAAACTAACGTTCTCACGGTCTCTGAAAATCTCTCTAAGAGATTAGTTATAACCTATAAAAGTATACCCTCAACTGTGCAGTTAACTCAATCTACGACGAGTCTTTACTGAAATGTTGCAATAAGTAACGGATTCATTTTGCTAAGCGTTTTAGCCATACACTGATCACAGCAATCGTATGAAGTAAAGTGAGGAAGCTTTGTGCGATTAGTTCATAGGAAACGAGAAGACCAAAACATGTTGTAGAAAAAAACAGTCATCCTTAGCGTATTACCCAGAGCCGCCTTAGTTCCAAAATGATGCTAGCTATCTTATGAAATATAGTAGCAGTAGCAGTAGCAGTAGCAGTAGCAGTAGCAGTAGCAGTAGCAGTAGCAGTAGCAGTAGCAGTAGCAGTTCGTCTGAATACGATTGAAATTAGCATCATTCTGATTTTATCGGATCCTATTTCCTACAGACGTTTTATGGTTTACCCACTCCTCTCTAGAAACCAATAAAATGAGCACTCCCACGTATTCTGTAGATGTAGGCAGAGAATGTAGTTGAAGAGATAACAGAGTAATTATTTCCACACAAAATATACTATCTAATAGCATTTTTTTACTCAATATAATACATCGTAAAATTGCTATCACTGCTTTCTCTTGTCGATGAATAATCAAAGCAAAATTTATGCAATAGAAACTTACACAGATTGCGTTTAATGATCTTTCCACGTGAAAAATAAAATACAATTTTTCTTTGACTAAAAAAGAAACATAGCATTACGTAAGTTAATTTTCTTCCCCACCCGCTTTCCTCCTCTTCCCTCTTTTAGAGTAATGAAGATTAATCTGGGATGGGATTGTCTCTCACCAACTCACGAATATGACAGTAAATCAGAAAGTGAGTTGTTGTTGACGTCAAATATCTATGAGGGCATAATCTTCTTTATCATATGCATCTAACTAAGTCCCTACTGTTTTAAGAATGAAACGTGAATTGTCCACCGACAAGTTATGATAACTAACTCGCCAAATGTAAAAACTTTATTGACAACGTGTCGTCGACCAGATTTTTTCAGGTCACTAATGAAAATTGGCTTAATTTAGGCGAAACGTGGTCAATAAAGTTTCCACATTTTGGCGTTAACCTACTGTTTTATTGATATTAGCATGAATGCCTTGTGCGATAATTCGATGAAATGCGTTTTGGGTCCACCTCGACTTTATGTTGGTCTCTATCGATAAGCTAGTCGAGAGATGACCACAATGGCTTGCTGCAATCAATTTGTCGGATGTGAGGTGGAAGAGGTTTAATTGAAAAAGCGAGATAAATAATAAAAAGTAGTGCTGATAGACAATCTCCTTGGCATATACCAACAGAAGTTTTAAAGTCGCCACCGATATTGTTTTCTGGCCGAAAATTTAGTGTGACGTCGTTGATAAGTATGTGCATCATTTGCAATTCACAATCATAACTCTCTGATATGATAGCTTTGTCAATCAAGGTTTTAACTGCAAACACATGTTCAGTGGTAGACCGTCCACTCTGGTAGGCAGCTTGACTAACAAGGATATGATTTTTCATTCTTTCCCAGCATCTGCCAAGAAGAGCGATTGTTAGGATCTTTTGGAGAACAGATAGAAGTATGATAGGCCGTTCGTTCTTTTTAGGTGGTTTTGGGAGTGGGTTCAGAATACCATGTCTTAAGGCGTAATGATATTCACCTGTCTTGCTTGTTTGATTGAGTAGGCTCGCTATTTGTTCATGGATTTCACCACTAATATATTGGATGTATTCAGCATGTACTTCATCTATTCCTACTGCTTTGCCGTCTTTAGGTTTAGAAGATGCCCTTGATATTTCAGGTCCGTCAAAAGGAGGGTTCATTTTCACTGGTGGTATCGGTTCAGGTACATAATTAGATGACAAAAGTTTTGTGAAGTATTGCGTAATTATCTGCATTTGTTCGATTTCAGATGCTACAAACTGATCGTTGAAATAGTTGTATATCAGTTAAATCTCTAATGGTCATGCAAAACACATAAAATAGCAATAAAAACACACCAAAAAAACTACAAAACAACTAAATAGCAAAAACATAAAAACGAAATATCGCGAGGCGGTGTACGAGAAAGAAGTTGGTGTGGAGAGAAAGCAGTGGTATCGATCTCTGTGAGCCCTCTCGACCTCTGAATATCAATCTTTTGCGCGGTGCGAAGAGCGGCTGTTGCGGCATTCATGTTGCTATCATGTCAATATTGTTAATTGTAAAAGTTTTAAAGCAATCATTGCTGTAAAAGTTGGGAAATAAATTAAGCCTACAGAAATCTCAATGATTATTTTTCCCCTCCCTCCGCGGACACCCCTTCCCCTTTTGGAAAGTACGGACCGCGGGGAATGGCCCCACTGCTTATCAGGGGGCTGCACTGAGAGATTGCCATAAAAGAAGTTTGAAAGGGCGTCTCCCACTGGCTTAATCCGGCACTGATCAGTTATCACATTTGGTAAGCAGCGAGGGGCAAAGAACTGAAAAAAGTCACGTACGCTATTTGGGAAAAGTCCAAAAAAGTAAAAAAGTCAGAAAAAAGTCAAAAGGCAGATAAAAAGTCAAAAAGGCAGATAAAAGTAAAAAAGTCAGGGAAAAAAATCAGAAAGTCAGAAAAAAGTCAAGTAGCGAGAAAAAGTCAAAGAGGTAAAAAATAATCATCCGGTTCAGAAAAAGACGTTCACATGTCACCTATCATCACACATACTCTCAGGTCCCTAATAGACGGCCCCGCTTATTAGCTAGCAGCCAGTACGTGGGTTAGCTGACGATATGACCCATTAATTATTTGTATAAGCCGAGTGCTAGTTAAAATGTAGCATCGATTTAGTACATTAACAGGAAGGTTGTGGAAGGGGTATGAGTCTTCTTCGAATTAGAGTGTTAAATTAACACCTCATCTGTCAGTATATTTATGTAATTACCTGCAATTAGATATTTTCAGCTAAGCTAAGAGACAAGACAAGATGGAGCAGTGACGTACACCTTTCGATGTTAGTATGTATCAAGAACAGAGGAACACAGTATTGTTATCAAGATCATTATGGAGACCAGTTATTAGAATTGGGTCAATTTAAGACAGACTGGTGAAAATGTTGCGAGATTGTTAGAGTGTAGCATTGACACACGCAATAGGTTTGTAGAGGGTAGCTTTGCACATCTGCGAGATGAGCACGTCTATAGTCATTTTTAGCAACGTCAGAAATTTTGTTGCAGTTTAGGAGTAACGTGTGTATCAATATAGCTGTTGTGATCCGGCAGAGGTATGAAGGATTGATATTTGTAAGGTGAGTGCTTCCAGCACGGTTTAACAAATTTAGCGGCCATATTTGTAGCATGGGAATAAAGTGGCGGCCATTGCAAGCAACGAGTGACAATGAGTGCATTATTGTTCTTAAGGTGCAGCAAGTCATGCAATTGGCAATGTGCTTCGGTGCATGCATCTTATCAACGAAGGTCAGCTTTACGAGAGATATGACCTAATACCTTTCTTAATTCTAGCTAGATGGTGTACCAATAAGTAACATTTAAAGTTTTTTCAAGGAAAAGGTGGGGAGGGCTGGCAGAAGGTAAAACGTGCCCAGAAAAATTTCAGCGTGTAAATATGAAAAAGTTCCTTTTTCCTAACTATGATCAACGGTCCCCATGGTTCTATTGAACTACGCAAAAGATGACAATGACAAATGCGCTTATTGACATCATTCTCATATCTAAATTTCCACTTACCATCTGCACAATTAGGAGTGCCTCGTACTCTCGTGCCCTCCATTTCCAAACCTGATTTATGAACACACCAGCAATAGCCAATAGATCCATGACATTGAATTTGCTCATATTCCCCTTCCGGAGTACATTTTGGTACATATGCACCCAGCATAGGTACCTTAACACCATCGACCAATCTACCCTTTGCCAAAACATCTCTATACTTCTTTTGACAAGCTGTGGCATCTGCAAAATTGTAAACAGAATTATGATCTTAGGCAAACAGTATAGCTATTCGTATCTTCTTAGTGACTCTATAGCTGCCGTATATTAAAATTGCTTTTGACTATCGTACTTACTATATGCCACATCAATCGGTCTACGCATTTAAAACAAGGCGACTATGCTACTAATACGCAAGTCTGCAATTATCAGCTTCCTTATTCGCTGTAAACGCGTCAGTGGTTCGTCTGGAAATAGCCCTTGAATTCAAATGCTTTGTAACTTTACCAGTTACACATATTTTGACTAACTCTTTCTTCTTTATTTGTAAGCAGTTCGGATAACCATAGAAACGGAATTTATATGCAATTCGTTAAAGTAAATATGTACGTATTTTTATTCGATTCTAATTTTATTCGATTCAATTTTTTACTCCATGTCATTATATTTCATATCATTTCGTTCCATTTCACTATATTTTATTTCATTTTATTCTTTTTCATTTCTATTCCATTTCACTTTTATTCTATTTTAGTTTTATTCCATTGTCTTTGTATCCCATTCCATTTTTATTCCATTCTTTATTTTGTCCATTATAATTTGGTTTCCACTTTCTATTTTAGTTCATTTCATCCTTCTTCCACTCTAGTTTTAACTTCACTAACTTCATTGGGTTTTTTCATTTCGTTGTATTTTTATTCCATTCCATCTCATTCCTCATTTGGGCCGTTCTAATTTTGTTTCCTCTTCAATTTTATTCAATTTTATATTTGTTCCTTCGCATTTTTAATCCGTTGCATTTTCATTTTTGTCCCATTCATTTTCCATATTGGTTCCATTATAATTTTATGTTTATCTGTTCAAGTTGGTTAGTTTTAGAAACTTTGAAATTGATGAACATGGCTTTGTTGTAAGTTTGCTTCGAATAGGTTTGATATGGCCTATGCCAACTGTGTTGATTCCTATCGCGGGCTTTGTGATGGCATATTTCGATGTGGTTTGAATAAAGCTGATCATTTGAATTTTATGTTCGAACCTGTGTCAACCGTTCTTCTTTATGGCATTCTGGAAAACTCTTTAAGTGCCTATTGAGGTTGGTGTGACATGATATCCATAACAGTACTTCATTGGTTTGTAGATGACAAATGACCAGGAGCCTTTTCTTTCTTACTTGTTCGTGAGAAAACTTACTGTCCATTCCTGGAAATGGCAGTGGTTGTATTCCAGTTTGCTGCTCTAAAAACAGCTCTATATCAAACTTGATATCTTCCACGCTGGCGATGTAGTCTTCCATCATCTTGCTGGGTCTATGATTGGTTTACTGAGGACGCGAATGTATTTCCAACTAGCTATAAATACTTTCTATTAGTATTACCGTTGAATGAAGATGGCAAAAATTTGAAAAAGACACAGCGCAACCATTAACAATGTGGATCGATTTCTATCTCCTTGGCTTTAAAACTACTACATTATACTGCTAAGTAAAGTTTTGGGTTAAACTTATTCTAAGTTTTACTATGTGTAACTTGACTCGAGCCATGTATTCGAAAGCACTATCAATCGATCAATCAATTTAATGCTGACTGTCTTGTTTCGTTACCTTGTGTTATTAGAAGTTGGCCGTTCTGATCATTTTACCTCGTTTTCAAAAGGGATTTTTCAAAATGAAACTGGCAAGATCGTCTGTCGCAAGACAAACTCGAACAGATCCAATTGGAGGGAGAAATTTATTAGACTAGTTTTCATCTTAAAATTGTCAAATTTAGTTAGTTTTTATATTCAAAGTGTAATTTTTCAATAACAATAATGCCGCGAGGTGAGTATGATGAAAATAGTTTTCGATGTTCGCGTCAATTGTTAACGCACAGTCATAACAATAACGGAAAAGCGATTCAGCGCAACGGATGCACCGTTCCACAACAAGTTCTGCTTCATGGGAACGAATTTTATACGGAAGTAATAAGTTTTTTAAGTCAATCTCTAAACTGTGACTTACAATGTGTCTGCCTCTGAAAGCAATACTTAGCATTTATACTTACGAAGAATGTGTTTAATAATAAAAAGTTAAGCACTATTGAAAAGACACGAGAGAAATAGTAATCAGCCTCTCTGCACCGTTCGACTTGACTAAGGAAGGAGTGCCATCCAGCCAGCCTATTTGTCCAAACCCCATTGGAAGTCAGAAAGTATCATCGAGGAGAGAGGATTTGAAAAGTCACGGGTTCGATCCGGTTTCCATTCCTAGTATCTTTTCCACATTGACTTTTCAAATCCTGTCCTATTGATGAAAGTTATGCACATAATATCCTGCATAAGGACGCAACTTAAATTAAATATAATGAGACACTTTACAACTAGGGATGGATCAATACACTTCCATTGTGGGTGACGCGCTAGAGCCACTAGAAACTCAATGATGCTCTCTAATGGTGTCTTAACTTCATAGTTGTTTACGGACTTGCATTTTACGGCTGACCAGGGTGGCCACAGATATGGTCATAGGTACTTATAGTTAGTTTAAAAACTATTGCTATGCGATTCGTTGTCATATTAACATTACAAGCAATTGCTGTAGGATTACGAGTAACCAAAGTCATAAACGTGATTTGAACAGTAACATATATTATTATTTGGAAGTTAACGTATAAACAAATGTAAGTGTGTCTAAACGTCCATCAACCTTTTCTTTCTCACTTAAGGTTTCGTGAGTTTCTTTAAGCAACTTCTTATTTTTATATTAGCATTATGCTAAATGTGTGACCCCGACATAATGATTAGCGAAAAAAGACAACCCCAGTAAAACTGGGGACGTGTCTCCTAGCCTCGTATCTGTGAAGTCAAATTCTCGCAAGATCTATTTTAGTGCCTTACGCTTATATACCTAGAACTGTACCATACCCTTGTTGTCCAACATTCCCCAGTGAAAGACAACTTGCCGCAGCTGGTAACAAACACCTCGAAACCGGAAACTGAGCTCAAACGAAGACTTCACGCAAAAAGTTGTCATGACAACGATTTAACGATGTTCATTGTTTGGATCTTGAAAAACCAAATCCTTTTCCAATCCCTGGTAAAATAAAAGGCCTGTAATGTACATTCCCCTTTGCATGCAAAGCTCAGCGACCGTGGCGAAACGGATTACTGAGCTCAAGATTGAGTAGACCGGTGATTTACCGGAAGAGACTTCCAATCGCAGAAAAGAAGGGAACGCACACTTTTGTACAATCCTATATCAATAAATAGCGAGGAAAGTTTGGTTTTCAGATGCTGCCAGTTTGCTGGGTAGAGGATTTTGGGTGAGCCATTGTCAGCGGTCAAAATAGCGTTTTGGTGAAATCTTTGGTGAAAGCATTTCTTAATTTTAATTGTAATGAATGTTGACGACCATTTACTTGTGTTAACTCTACCTAATAAACTTGAATAGTTCTCAAAAATGTTAAGAGTGAGAAATGGGAGTGAGGGGGGATGGGGGGCAAAACTTTTGCTAGGGGTAAATAATATAGTGTTTTATTATGTTTTAGATCTTCTGTTGCAAGAGACCACAATCTAGGGGCCGCTAAGTGTTTTGAGCGATTATTGACCGATTAGGCGATATTTCTTCTTGTATTTTTCGTTTACCGAAAAACTGTAGACACCTTGGATATCTGGTATTATTTCTGGTATTATTGTAACTGTCAAATTCAGTTGGCTTCTTGAGCCTTGAACTTTTCAGTTCGTTAGTTAGTAGAACAGTGTAGCATATTTTTAGATATTGCCTTTTTTATCGCGACACGAAACGTTGATTTATTGTTGCGACCACGACCTTCTGACGAATTCATGAAATACGCAAATTGTAACGAGAATAACGTGCATCTAAATTTGTGTACTGACTGACATTTTGCGTTGCCGACTTTCTAAGAAAGTATAACCGGACCAGTTGTTGTCATCCATTCGTGTATCTTATTCTAACTTGAATACAATTTGATGTTTTGGTTCTACTATAACTTTGCTATTCTGGGCAACTGCTCTTTACTAAGATTGTTGTCTTCTATTGACTAACTGTAGATCCTTTTGTTGTCTCCTTGACATTCTCTTCCACTGCGTTCGCTGCTCCTCTTGTGTCCCCATGCGCGCCTACTACGCCTCCTACTACTTGCCTTCCGCATCTGCTGTCTCTTGCTTCCCCTCGTGTCCTTCGCTTCTTCCTTCACGCTTTCTTACCTCCCTACGAAACCCAGGAATGTCATCACCATTGCCTTCGTTTATACGCGACTAATTTGGAATCCCTGGTTAGACTAGAGCGTACCAAATGACCTGGTGGTAGCAGCATGTTCATTACAGTAGTTTCTAAAAGCGTTTCGAATTATTTCCACGAAGTGATTACAGTCCTGATACATAAATTCACGTTAAAGCAGAAGACATATGACTCCTGATATGTCTTTTACAAAGAGTATAAGATGTTTCTCACTCCTGTGCCAAGAATTGCTACTCATAATACTGTGTGTCGTTCACATACCTTGAACATAAAATGCGGATTCCCATCCATATGTATCCGTCAAAACACCACTAACAGCAGTTCCTACCACAACACCACCTGTAACGCCTAAACGGCAATGGTAATTTATTCTTGAGTGATGGCTGTAACTTGGTCGAAACAATTTACACTACGGTTCGATTCAAGAGATATGTTGAGAAGGTATCCGTACAAGCCTTTAACTAACTTTTTGCTTTCACTACCAAATTTACATGCATTACGCCTGTTCCTCGTGGCGGAATAGTAGCACACACTTGGGTGTGGGCGGGGAATGCGATTGCCACCCCAATATTTTTACTCAGAAAGAAAAGATTATTAAGCAATGAAATATGGCAAAAGGCAAACCAATTTCTGATAATAAATTGGTTATCATGGAGACCTTACCCCTTATTTCTCTAGTGTCTTTTCAAAACTGAAATTTCAAATCCTATCTTCTCAATGATACCTTCTAACTTTAAATCGGCTTTGGAGAAATAGACGGGCTGGGTAACAGTACTTCCTTGATCAATTCATATGGTGTAGAGAGACTGGCTTCCCATTGCATTGAACTGGATGTCGATGTCCACCGGTGGATGATTGGGAGTTAATGTGGCGACTAGAGAAATAGAGTTTGTAAATATCAGAGGTATTGTGTGAGCTAAATTGGGTGAGATTTTGACTACAATACATCTCCTTAATAGGGCCCTGCGCTGGTAAAGTGCCCAGGGCCCCACACGTCGGAGAGCCGCCCCTGAAATGATTTGACGTTCATATACGTTAGTTTCCTAGTGGCATGGCACTTGCTACCTGTCACTTCGATGTGAAATCAAAGAAAGATTGGCGGAGGTAGGAGGGGGCATTAAAAGCATGGCCGAGAGACCATAGGATGCTGGTAGAGTAAAAAAAAGGTCGACAGGACTCAGTCACGATGAACAAGAACTCCCATAATGCAATATACACTGTCAGTGTATGTATGCAGTTCATTACAACCCTTATATCAAGCAGGCGAGATTAGTGTAGCTCTCTAGGATGGTGTTTTCGCGAAGAATCACTAAGCAGCAACTAATGGTCACAATAAATTTAAAGTTGAGTATACTCACTTCCTGATAGAATATACAATCCAGTAGGATCAATTGATAAACACGTCACAGCATCTAAATGGGCTACCATGGTATGAATTTGTTCTCCTGTGGAAATAAATCAATGGGCTTACAAACGTCAGTCTTGCGATAGTAATCATGCTAATAACTTACGAACTGCATCATCAATTGCACCAATTTAATTTATCTCCCACTTTAAACAGCTTTAACTTAATTTGGCAATTAAACAGTTGCCAAAACGTTACATCGAATCGACCAAAATAAGTAACATTTTAAATACGCATTAGAAATCTTGAAAAAACGCTCCACAGACAAATCGCATAGAACCAAAATCCGTGACACTGTCCTCTACTTATCATGTATTATATTACAATAATTTTGAATATTTAACAGAAGAAAAAGTGGAGCTGCTAACCGGAAAGGAATCGATTTTATCCTCTGATGACTCGGACGCTCTTGACGTCTTCGCTGAGTACTATAGACCATTTGAACTCTCTGAGTTCGATACCCTTTATGCGCACACGATGCCAACATCATGCCGGTAAGTCACTGAATATTTTCAGGGGTAGATAATTGGGCGTTTGCGTTTTTCCATGTCATTGCTCCTGACCTAAAGTGGTACATTTTGTAGCCATAGGCATTTACGGGCGATGTACGGTGTAGCACGGTGCAGTGTACGGCATTGTAGGATAGGTAGGGGAACATTGGGTAGAGCATGGCACTGAATGGTACGAAAGGGATGTGTATTATACTCTGTAGTAATGCAAGGTAGGGTTATGGTAGGGAAAAACAAGGCAATGTAGTGGGGAGGAGGATTTTGTCTAGGGTAAAGGAGAGTTGGGCAGGGTGTCGGGGGCTTCTGTTTAGTAGGTTACATCAAAGCTTGTCAAAGCAGTGAATCGAGATTTTAATTTGTAATGTTATTTATTGTAGTAAAGGGCAGGAAAGAGTAAAGTCGTTCGGTTTGCTCTTATAATGTAGGGTTATATAATGTGAAGTGGCATGGGGAGCGCACGATAGCCTTGTTTTATGCAAGACTTTTCAATGTGTATGCAAACGGTGTTAAAGTTTTTGTTAGAGCCGTTTACGAATTTCCCATACGTTCAGCGTGTACAGCTTCTGATTGGTTACACTCGATACACTTGACAGGACGCCATTGTTGTCAAACAAGCTCCTAACTGACTTGTAAGCCGTTACTCGAAAACGCTTAAAAGTCAACTAATGTTATCCATATCCCTCGATTTGTCATTAGCTAAAAACTATTAACGTTTGAATCGAAGTCTGAAGGGCAACTTCAACTAACAGTCACCTTACAGCCTATCTAACCATAACAATACGTTTCAGGTTTACCAAAATTTTTCAAGTCGTCCTTTAAGTGATATTGATACCGCTCCTGAAAATATTTTACAATTCAATTATGTGTATTCGAGACGACAATAAAATTGTAAACAGCCTTCCTTTTGGCTCACTACATAACAACTCGACATTTTGATAGTGAGCACGTGTCTGATAATTTTTATGGTAAGTGGGAAAAAGTAATGTGTTAATTTGCATCAGTAAAGAGTTTTTGAAAAATTCTCCTTAGATTGAAAAAGTTTGAATGAAAGGCCCAGTCCGATCAACTAAATATTTCGCAATCAATCCGGATATAGAATTGCCAATGTTAACGGCTACATCTCCGTTTTCTACATGTGTTCAAATACTTTTGGGAGGGGAGTGTGGGTGGAATTTGTGTTATTTTCGAGTCCTAATACCCCTATATCTACAGTCCTATTCTGTTTACACAACAAATCCTTCATAAAACTTAAATTCTTATGACTTTCAAATACAAATTATGTAATTGATTTAGAACACACGTGACAATTTTAATACACCATACTCCTGGTATTTCTTGAAAGGTGCAGTGGATACCATAAATGATGAGGGTTAAACCTCTCTGTTATCCTGAAATCACATCCCTACCATGTGAAAGCACCTTTACAAATACTTATACAGCTACGCTGAAATTTCTTTACCCGCACTTACATAAAATATCAAGTTATACATTGTGTACATCTGACTTACCTCTTCATTAAGGGTAAAAAACCAATTGACAAGAGTCCAAAACAAATAAGGATTCGCACTCTAAAAGAAAAGGAATAAATCAACAGTAAAAATCAGAAAGAACAAAAACAGGACGTCCTCGATTACTGTAGGCATGATACCGTCAAGCAGTTTTAACGTCCGTGTAGCTGTCAAAAAATTGACATCGTTTGCTACTTGAATCCTTCGGCTTGAAAACAAATTCGTGGGAGATATTAAAGGGACATTGTAAACTTAGTCACTGAGTTGCCATGATCCGATGGATACTACTCCACCCCTTTTAATACCACAGGGCACGGGTTCGATGGCCGACCCATCATTGGTGACATCAGTACGGGCATCCTCTCTTAAAGTGCTTGGTGCTCCAATAAACGTCCGCTGTCTGTGGGCACTGCCCTAGTCCCTGCTAATGGGGAGTGTACGGAATTAAACTGAATTAAATGTAACCACTATGACGTTTCAACTGCACCAGAAAAAAATGGCAGCCTATTTAATCACTATTTGTACGCGTTGTCCTCAAACTAATTAGCATAAAAACTAAGATCTCTAATACTCCGAGCCAGCACTACAACAAAATAGTCTCATGATGACGCATGACGGGAAACCTGAGGTAATTGAGGTAATTTGGTTGATGCTTCTAATCCACATATCCCTTGGGGAGAAGATTCTCCTAATCCACGTATCGCTTCGAAGGAAGATGATTCTATTCCATGTATCGATCTAAATGAAGATGTTTCTAATTCATGTATCATTCGGAAAGAAGATGCTCCTAAGTCATGCATTAACTGGAATAAACATGTCAATAATCCACGTATAACTTGGGAAGAAGATTACCCTAATCCATGTATTACTTGAAAAGAAGACTATCCTACTCCATGTATATCTTGAAAATAAGGTGTTTCGAGTCCCTATAAACAATGTGCTTCGACGTCTTGAATCATTTCCAAAGAAACAGCCCGTGTATTATTGTAACGATGGCACTTTCAACCAATCTATTGCCTATAATAATGATGTTTTACTACCATGTATCAGACGTAGAGACGGCACTTTAACCTCAGGCATCGCCTAGAATGCAGGAGCTTCTGTGACAGCCTTATTTGCCAAACCTTTAAAGACTTGTGCTACGACCGTTATAACACAGAACCACACATTTCCATGACAAGTACAGCTTTTTATGTCCTGATGCCAAATGAGAGAACAACTCGTTCATACGGTACAAATAAATAGAGGAAACCTTCAGTCTATAAGTACATGCAACTCGATCTCATCATTTACTTGATTCATTCTGTTCGCGATGGTTTTTTAGAGGCACTGTGCATAACTTTAGTTTATCAAGGAACTGCGGCCTGCTTTCCGCCATTCTGTATTGTACTCAGGTCTGCAATCGCACAGGGTCTTCGATGAAATGGCTACGTCGCTTGTTGCAATACACTGCTCGACCCTTTCCTTTGTTGG
The DNA here is from genome assembly GCA_010016025.2 of Alatinidae sp. Z8VKAUB7J3. Classification (NCBI taxonomy): domain Eukaryota; kingdom Metazoa; phylum Cnidaria; class Cubozoa; order Carybdeida; family Alatinidae; species Alatinidae sp. Z8VKAUB7J3. Next base: position 226,168,090 of record JAAAKM020073195.1, on the reverse strand, counting down.
CAGCCAATTTATTTCCTTAAAGTCTTTGACTTCTACGCTTGCTCTGTGCTGTATCTCCATCGTGTGTCTCTTCTAGGATATAATTGTATTGCTCTAGTACCTCGTGATTTCTTCAGTGCCCCAAGTACCGCTAGGTATTTTGTCGAGTCCTCCCTTTAATGCCCTTTCATGGATATCCAGGGTAGAAAGGGTAGAAAATAATCCGACTTCCAGTTCTCTTCAAATTATGAAGATCATTTTGCGTGAGCCATTCGATTGCCGTGCAGGTCTGGGGAAGAACCACTTCATGCCGAGGAAAATCGGATTTGTTGAAGTAACTTCGCATTTTTAATACTTTCCTTTTTCAAAATAGGGAGCTAAGCATCCCAGAAATTTCTGATGTATGCACAGATGACTTGAATGGAGTGGAGCAAAATCATGTAAAAACTTTGATCGATAAACAGGTACGTGCTTATGCATGGAGCCGTGAACATGTATTTTGTTCCAGAAAGTTCAACATTGTCTTTTTTATTGAAAGGGTTGCTCATCAATCGCCTGACGAAGACTAGCAGTATGCAGTCGAAACGTCGCGTTCCTGAATGACAGTGACAATATCGTGAGACAACAGATTATCTGTATTGTTGCTGTTGTCTTTTTTGTTGCAATCTCATTTTCAGTATCCTCTCATTAAAGTGTACTTATTTTCGTTATCTCCAGGCAGTGTGGACTAGTGATTAGGGTGCTGACTAATACCCGACCTTTATGAGACCAAACTGTTAATCAAGGAAGAGCGTGCGAAATACTCCTCACGTCGCGAAAATTTCAAAGCTGACATGACCGAACGTATTCCCGGTATGATTGATCTGAGTGGTTCTCATTGGTATTATATTCCGGGTTATGCTTGTTTGCTTTATAATTTGGGTACACGTGGACTTGCAGAGAAGGCAAAGTGGGCGCTGGCGCGAAAAAGTTTGAGAAACGTTGATCTGTTGTATTCCAGCTCTATGCAAAAAGATGGCTTGTATTATGAGGGGGTAAGTAGGGAAAAGCTGTGCTTCTCTTAAAAATAATTTTACTACGTTGATTTTCTCCTTAAAGATACTGAAGATGTCAGAGACTCACTTTGTTATAGGAATTGATTAGTTAAATATAGTCAGCAAGAAAAGAAACACTTGCTTTACTTGTAACTACCATAATGAAACCACGTGACGCGAAACAATCACAATGAACACAAATAACAAGTTCTTGATAAGAAGTAAGATACCATTATCATCTACTACTGCAACACATACCTTAACCACCCCCAAAATCTACCATCTGTTCCTTAAAGATTTTCAAAGCCATCAGTCTGCCATGAAAACGTATGTGTAGATTTAAATTTGAATCGAGAATGTGTTACCACAGGCCCTGCTCTGTTTAAGGTTAACTTAGTGTCGACTTTAAGATAAAGATACTGCAGGAGTACAAGCATCAGAGATTATAGGAAGGAACCACTGGAGACAGAAAGATCATGTGACTGGCTATAAGTGCACGACCTTATAAAGCATTTAATAATCTGGTGATACATGAGTTGCACAAAGCATTCAAAACACGCTGATAAGGCATATTTGACATAGTTTGCATACACTAGATGCGTACATTCCATGTTAAACAAAGCTTTCGAAATAGGCTAATAAGGCATATTTGACACAGTTTGCATACACTATATGCGTACATTCCATGTTAAACAAAGCGTTCAAAATAGGCTAATAAGCAATATTTGACATAGTTTGAATACACTAGGTGCGTACATTCTATGCTGCACAAAGCGCTAAAAATAGGATAGTAAGGCAATATTTCACATAGTTTAGATACTTTATATACGTTTATTCCGAGGTTGCACAAAGCATTCTAAACACGCTGATAAGGCATATTTGACATAGTTTGCATACACTAGATGCGTTCATTTCATGGTGCACAAAGCGTTCAAAATACGCTAATAAGACATAATGGACATAGTTTGAATACACTAGATGCGTAGATTCCATGGTGCACAAAGTGTTCAAAATAAGCTGATAAGGTATATTTGACATAGTTTGCATACACTAGATGTGTACATTCCATGTTGCACATAGCGTTTAAAATAAGCCAATAAGGCATGTTTGACATATTTTGCATACACTAGATACGTGCATTCCGAGGTTGCACAAAGCATTCAAAACACGCTGATAAGGCATATTTGACATAGTTTGCATACACTAGATGCGTACATTCCATGTTAAACAAAGCTTTCAAAATAGGCTCATAAGGCATATTTGAGATAGTTTGCATACACTAGTTGCGTGCATTCCAATGTTGCACAAAGCATTCAAAACACGCTGGAAACTACCCTAAATAAACAGAAAAAACACCAAACAGGCTAACTAATAAATAAAGGGTAGCTGGGGCGTCCAAGGGCGCCCCTCAAGTTTGGCCATGGGGCAGAGAAGCAAGCCATGGGCCAGGCTCAACCACCCAGTAGTCATAATTGATGGCAATCCCTGAAGGCTTCGCTCATGTCGTCAATTTGTACAGTAAACCTTCGGATAGCTTGCAATTTTAAGTTTACTTTAAAATTGATATTCGCAATCAATAGTATTATCCCTACGCCTAACTTAAAGCTGAGAGTGGCCATAGTCTCATCAGCGCCACGACTTCCTAAAATGCATAACCAGCCAATTTTTGCGGCTGCAGGAAGTGACAGGTTGCGGACCACTGCTCTAGGGTGCTATTTCTGGTGACCAAGTTTGACTTATCTGTGGTTTAATGGTGCAAAAGCTTTGCTACCTGCCATAATTTTTCGATGCCTTTATTGAAAGTTCAATTGATATCGTAACTTGACGTGGATTTTTTCAATTTTTTTCCAGAATCAAAACCTCGGTTTCTTACAATACCTCTACGCATTCCGCTCTAGTAGCAAGTTCAATGCGTCTCTCAACAGAGATGTTAGTGCTCTTCTGTCTTGCAACTCAGCTTCATATTGTCGAGTCAGAGCTGTTGCTGCATCTGATTTTTCCCACGATAAAATTATTTGATCTACGGTCCTGCACAAGTTAATGACACTACAGCTTTTGCCTCTATAGACTGGGCAAATATGAATACACCACTTGGCTACGGGTGGCGTCACCGACTCATATCCATTCTGATCTTTTTCTGCTGTTCTGATAATTCCTCAACTCTATCAATATGCTTTTTCTGATTTGCTTTCCTGTATCCTAGAACTTCTGTAGCTGCCTCAGTGGTTGATGTAAATAGGACTTACACCGAAGCGAGGTTCTAGTAATATGGCGTTTTCAACTTCCAAGTCTCATTGGGAAGTTTAGTTTGCAAGATGGCTGGGAATGGTGTCGTCGGCTAATGGCTAGGTAGTTACTGTTTCTACAAAGGTAGAACTTACCCTCGAGTTTGTAGAATGGCAGAAATCAAAGCAGTGCCGCTGGGTAAGTTACGAATAAATTTAACTAGCCATTTTCCTCCGTCGACGAAGTACGTGCAAAATTACTATACCATTGCCTTCAAATCTAGGTTTCTGTCTTCTTTCCTACACATTCATTTTGGTTTATTTTCCCTTTTAATGCTTGATTTGGTTAATAACGTAGGCTTACAGCCCCTTTCTTAATATGAATTTTAGTATATGTGATGCAAATGTAACCCTCTCAATCTTCAGATACTAGCTTGCGGTACTTGACGAATTCCTCAGAGTGCCAAATGTTTTAGACAGATCTTCTGACCTGTTTCCTACCAGCTTCCTTGTTTAACCATAAAATGAAGGTTCTAGTAAATAAAACGTAACCCATTAATAATTATTATCAATTATGAAATTAGAATTTACCGCCTAAGTGGGCGATTCCACGGTGAAGTGGACATTTTTTGGAGAAAATGAAAGTTGTTCATTGCACAAAATATATTTATAATGTTATTCAAATTTGCAGACAAGCATAACTTCCAAGAATCGTTTTCAGAATAACGACCTATCGCTTTTCTGGATCTCCGACAACACAGTTTCTGAATTCCCTCTACTGTGTAAAGCAGCAAAAATTCTGGTTCTCCCGATCCCAAACCCTTACCTAGTTGAGAAAGAATTCTGTGCAAATAATTTTCCGCGGTAAACAATTACTGACCAGTCATTTTATGAGACAAACTATTACTGACAACAATTTTCGGTGTAAAACAAATACTAGCTAACAAGTTCTGGAGGAAACAGTAACTGAGCAACAACTTTCCGTGGCGAAAAATTAGTAGAAAAAATTCTAAAAGCAAATATGCTGACGAATAAATTTTGAAGGTAAAGTATTCCGTACGAATAATTTTCCATTACAAACAATTACCGATGACTAACTTTTACAAGTCATCGATTTTTCATAATCGTAGGGTTAGAGTTTACTCTATGCCAGTGGTTCAGAGCAGTCACGCATCTTTTAACAAAATTCGGAGGTCGCCTGGATATCTTCCAGCGCGGTGATCTTCGCCTAATGTTGACGGAGTTGGAGCCGAATATGAAGAAACTCGCGGCACAACATCAGCGTCAAGGGTCACACTGATAGCGATTGACTAGTTGCTGTTTTTCCGAACTGTTTCGTCTTTTTTATATATATGAGTGTTACAGCGAAGCCTAGAACTGGGGAAGGGGGACTTGGAACAGCCAGGCGGTTGGATAAATATTGTATGCTTCACAAAATTGTTATCTTGAAACCGTTTCAATCGTCGAACATAAGAAAAAACTGAAAACGTCTGTATACTTCGCAATTACCTATACTATTTATAAAAAAGGGCAAAGTCCACAAATTGAACACCTTCCCCCAGAGACTTTGGACAATTAAGACATCTTTAAAGACATATTTATTAGATTTTTCAAATATATTAAACAAAATGGCTGTTTCAAAATTTTGATCAGGTGACTTAGGGTAAAAAGAGGGTGGGATGGGGCCTAGTTGCTCTCCAAATTTTTGGTCATTTGAAAAAGGGCACTAGAACTTTTAATTTACCTTTGAATGAGCCCTCTTGCGATATTCTAGGACAACTGGGTCAATACGATCACCCCTGGAAAAAAAATAACACGCGTCCTTGATCTTTCTTCTGGCAAAAAAATCCAAAATTCCTCATTTTAGCAGATAGGAGCTTGAAACTCCTGCAGTAAAGTTCAGTGATGCGCTGAATTAAATGGTGAGATTTTTGTTAAGGTTATATTACTTTCAGGGGGGGGGGGTGTTTTTCCCTTTTTTCGGACATAAGACAAATTTTCTCAGGCTCGTAACTTTTGATGGGTAAAACTAAATTTGATACAACTTATATATTTGAAATTAGCGTACAAATCTGATTCTTTTGATGCATCTATAGGTATCAAAATTCCGTGTTTTAGAGTTTCGGTTACTATTGAGCCGCGTCGCTTTTTACTTGAAGTTCGTTACCACGAACTAATTGATTATAGCTTCGTAGTTGAATTGATTATGTTTTTTGTTGTTGCTTGCTCTAAATTTTGTGTTGTTTTCTATGTTAATTATGTACACTTCCCAGCAGTTTAAGTTACTTATGAAAACAGTGTACCTATAAAATGAGTATTGATGACAAATTTGGATCTAAATCATCCTGTTATTTCACTTGATGCAGTCAAGGACATTCGTGAAATTAAATAGTGTCTTCAAGCAACGTAACAATCTGATCTATAAGTGATCTCATATTAACAATCCTACGAAAATTGCATTCCATAAGGCCTCCCCTTCATTACTTCCCTTCATTATCCTTCAATAAAAAGAGCAACACCATGATTTAGGTACAAACGTAATAACAATCTTTACAGTTTTGTACATGGTGCTAACTTTTGAACCAATGAAGATATGCAGCTGGAACAACCGATGCTAGCAAAACCCCTTATCCAACTCAATCTTTAACAACTGGGAGGAGAAAAGCTCCAGGATAATGTCAGTAAGGAGGAAACTGAAATACTGTGATTATGACAAAAATATCGAGCTAAACAAAGAGCCAAGTTTCTAATTTTTTACACACTTCGACCGATTAGGGAAGGATTGGACACTCAACCTAGTGGAATGGGCTAAAACAAGGGAAACTTTGATAAAAACTCGTTCTGTTTACATCACTATGTTTGAGACCGAAAATAAAAACAGACCACAACACAAATGAAAGGAATGTAGGCAATCCTTGAGCCAAAAACACAAAACTATTCCTCCCTAAGATGCTCACAACATATGACACGGGATTCATTTTAGACATGGTAGTGTATTTTATTTTGAAAGTGCCTCAATTCGACGATGAAGTGAGGTTTCCCTCATTCCCTGTCCTTCCTATTTTGATAGCAATACATGAGGGTTTGAGTTTCACATTATTTTGCATAATTGCATAGCCTACTAGTTTTGACCCTATTTTCTAATGTAGCAAGAAGTTAGGCCTACTTAAAAAAGAAAAAAATTGTATGCTGACCAATGGTCAGCATTGCACAGCAAGTGATATCCTGATTCAATGTCTGTAGCTGGGAGTGTTACAAAACATTGATTCTTCATTTGAGTGCAAAAAACATTTGATTCTTCTTAAGTTTTTCCTCTAAATTTCTCCAGGTAGGCTAATCATTATAGCTAGGTGTACTGTGGCTAAGCTTACAGAGTCACACCATTGACCCTTATCCCAACCAAAATAACAGCAACACCAGGCCTTAAACTCCTAAGCTTAGGTTTTCAAGCCTGGAGTAGCCTACAAGAAACTTTGCTAGGAGGGCTCAAATGTATCTATAAATTAATATTAAAAAGTTGTTACAGGCTACCAATAAACTGCAAAGTTTTTTGAAGCACTTCAATGAATTACAGGATTCAATCTAGCCAAGGCTAGCTTAAGTAATTATCATTGAATGTTTTAAATCAGCTTCCAGAGTAACACAGTGTTTCTTTCTGTCAAGTGGGATTGAACTAAGCTTTCTTTGAACTATATACATTTTTTTCTGGACAATTAGACCTATTACTCACTCTAGGCTATGCCATCTCTACAAAACAATTTACCACTGACTTTGGATAGGCTAGCAACTGTCCAAGGATTACAGGAATTTAATTAGAAGCTTCCTAAAGCAAGACCTGAAGACTTCAAGAGCTCGATTAGCTTTTGCAACCTGAGCCTGAGTGTGGCTGTGGAATTTTAAATCTTTGTCCACAATGACGCCTAAGTCTCTTTCCTCGGCAACTGCTTCCAACTGATCACACCCTATATGGTAGGGATGGTGGGGGTTATTGTGCCCTAAGTGCAGTACCTTGCATTTTGTTGCATTGAATTGTAGGGCCCAAGTTGATGACCAAGAGGATAGCCTGTCAAGGTCCAGCTGAATGCAGGCTCTTTCTTCTTCAGTTTCAGCAGGCCCAATGAGCTTACAGTCGTCAGCATATAATGTTAAAAGGTTGCATAGATAAGTTGTACAGTCGTTAATATATATGCTGAACAATGTTGGCCCAAGGATGGTTCCCTGTGGGACGCCGCTTATAACCGGGGAAGTGGAGGAGAAAACTGGATCGCCATTATCAGTGTAGATCATGACACGTTGAGATCTGCCAGTTAGGAATGCTCCAATCCAATCAATCACATCCTCATGCACCTGATAAGCTCTAAGCTTCAGCAACAGGTATGAGTGTTCAACTTTGTCAAAGGCTTTGGCTTGGTCAAGTAAGATAATGTCTACCGGTTTACCCATATCCAAAATTTTAGTTGCATGATCATATGATTGAATAAAGTTGGTGTCGATTGACCTGCCCCTGCGAAATCCATGTTGTCTATCGCTAATAAGTGTATTTTCTTCTAAATAATTTATAAGAGCATGGTTAATGATACCTTCCATGATCTTGCAAATGGCTGAGGTTAGGCTTATTGGTCGATAATTTCCTGGGTTAAAATAGATAGTGTCAGGTACTGGCTTGACAGTAAGACAGCTCTGTATTGGATAAACAATGGAGGTGAGTGGAAGCAGTTTGTCCAGCACAGGGTAAATGAAATTTTAAACCTGACAACAAAGGAGAACTGGGGTCACTGTGCTGGAGTATGCAATCCTGCTGATTTAGGTTCTAGGGGTGTATCAGCAAGTACCTTAAAAGCAAGCCGCCTGTGGTGGGAAGGCCCCCATTGGCTGTCCATGGGGAGGGAACATTGGCCAAAGGAATTGTTGTTAGAAGATTCAAGTGAAGTTGATCTTGAAAAAAAGAAGGTTGTTCCTGTTTTGTCAATTACAGACACCACTGATGTAGGTATAAGCAACATCGTTCATGCTGAGAGGTATAGTACACTTGGTAAACTTTTAAGGGTTTCCGCATGGGTAGTTCGTTTTGTTCAGAACTTGAGAAAGAAGGAGAAATTGCTGACACCATTGTTGGCAACAGAATTGCAGCATTGTGAAGGTTTGTGGATTTCTGAAGCACAGAAAGTACTGAAACAACAAGGGAACTTCAAAGATCTGAAAGATCAATTGAGAATTGTTGAAGATAATAATGTTCTGAGATGTCGAGGTAGATTAGGGAATTCTGTCTTGGATGAGGGAGCAAAGTTCCCAGTTATTTTGCCTAGGGACCATCCATTCTCTGAGTTAACTGTTCGAAGCAGTCACTCTCGTGTTCTACATTGTGGGTTGAAATCCACACTCACTGACTTGAGATCAAGGTTTTGGATACCGAGAGGGAGACAGTATGTTTAACTCTCTTGCCATGCTGATTTTCTACTGCATGTAGGAATTCCTTGAACTTAATTATAACCTCACTCTTGTGTTTGATAAAATAAACACAAACATACCTAGACAGATCATCTATAAAGGTGACCAGGTATCTTGAACCTCCAATAGAATTCTCATCCATTGGTCCACACACATCACTGTGAATAATTTCAATCAGATCTTTTGCTCTATATGATGGGCCTTTAGGGTAGCTTGTTCTGTGCTGTTTACCTAGTATACAGCCTTGACATAAGTCACCTTCAGTTTCAGAAATGTCAACAGACATGCCCATAATCAAATCATTATTGACAAGCTTCTTCATATTTGGCATACTTAAATGTCCATACCTACAATGCCACAAAAATGCATCATTAGCCTCTGCCACATTGGCATTCTCTGATGGAACAAGCTTCAGAGTATACAACTTGCCACACGTTTCACCCAAAGCTATCAACTTTGAATTCCTGGTGATCTGGCACTGTTCACCTTCAAAGTTAACACAGGCTCCCAATTTCACCATTGCTCTGACAGAAAGCAAGTTTTTACCCAGTTCCGGTAAATACAAAACATCCCTTAACATAATAGCTTGATGCTTCCCATTCAAATCGGCTACAACATTGTACACACCCTTACCGAATGCAAGAATGATTCTATTGTCACCTAAATTAACCTCACATGGTTTTCTAAATTCAATGTATTCTTGTAGCATGTGTCGATCAGATGTCATGTGTTGCGTTGCTCCACTATCAACTATCCAACGCTTGTCAAAATTTGGGTTTCTTTAGGTACCTCCTTCACGTATTTGGGTTCAACCATCACTAATAATGGTGATCTCTTGCATGAAGTCAATAAAAGACGTGGAATAGCGACCGGAGTAATGAAATCCCTTCACAGACCACCATGGAATCAACGCTCAATATCTAGCAGAACAAAATTACGTATTTACAACGCCGCTGTCTTGTCGGTACTATTGTATGGCCCCGAAACCTGGCCACTGAACAAAACCTTAACATCGCGTTTGTCCGGCTTCGATAGTAGAGCACTGAGAAGAATTGAAGGAATCCGATGGTGGCAGGTCGTCGCGAATAACGAGCTACGTGAGCGGACGCAACAACCTCCAGTCTCAGTTTTAACCGCTCAAAGAAGGGTGCGATGGTATGGACATATCCTGCGCCTGCCTCCGAGTCATCCAACCCGCGCGGTCCTGGATTTTAGTCCGTCTGCAGCAGGATGGAGACGTCCACAAGGCGCACCTCGCCCTCTATGGCCCGATGTCGTCGCCAAAGATCTGCGATCCTGTGGAGTGCCTCTATCTCAAGCGGAGCAGCTCGCTGCCGATCGTCAGCACTGGCGAACACTTGTGTTGCAAGTTGGCTCTACGCACCGCACGGTGCTCGAGGATTAGTGAGTGACTGAGTGACCAACACTCATAACATATATGACAGGCCCGTAGCTTTGAGGCCAGGGAGCCGTCTACCCTGAATATTTCAGTGCTGGATTAAGCACCACGGGGGAAAAAATCAATAAAATTAGCCCAAGTTTTTTCCTACCTACGGGGAGATAGGTTATTTGTTAAATAATATGTTGGATAATTTTACATAATTTTGGCAATAGACGTGTGTTTTCCTACATCTCTATTTAAAAGATATTTTATTATTTAACTTTAATTTTGTTTCTATTGCCCCTCGAAACGTTTGTTCGGTACCCAAATTATTATTAATTAGGGTGGTAGAATTCACCCTCCTTACATATTAAACGTTACTACGAAATTAAAAAAAAATTTTTTTACACAAAATAATTTTTAGAAATAATTTAAAAACATCATGAATTTCCTTAACTCTGGTAAAGATAAGACCCCAGTTATTCTGGAGGTGTATTAAATGATATTTGACTGCAGTAATTATTATGTTGGTAAACTCACTAAAATTTTTAAAGACGTTCACAACAACACAAGGATAGTAGAATAAACACAGTAAATCCTAATAGTATTTTTAGTTTTTTTTTTTCAGCTCTGGGTATCTATATTTTCGAAATCCTAGCCATTCAGTACGTTTCCGAGACATGAAGACATACTTTTAGGGACGCATTTTAAAAATTCGTGGAAATGCACACAATGATCTGGCACAAGGCCGTATCCAGAGGGGTCAGGTGGTTTGACCCCTCCCCTCCCCGAAATGTTTGTTTGACTCGTAAAAACTTAGCAAAAGGGAATATAAACACATTTTGATGTGTTTTTTAAGTTTCTTTGTGATCCCCCTGAAACAAATCCTCTCGTACGCCCCCACCCCTCCCCCCCCACCAAAGCCTTGGTACCGCCCCAAACTGCCATCTAATAACATAAAACACTCTGCAAACTAAAGGCTCGAACGTCTTTCAATCCGTTGGGAGACGTTCTTTTTTAAAATACAGAATGTGTCCAAATCTTTGCTTTTGAAGAATCACCAGATTTGTGAGAAAAATAGATGATCTTAGTCAGGGATTTCGTCTCTATATTTACAGAGAAACGGTGATTCCTAATTATACAATTGAATTAAACCTAGTCTCGATGAATTGCAATTCTGCGAAAGAGTTGGAACGTTTGAAGATGCAAGTTGGGTGCAAAGGAGCAAGATGAATTTCTATGGGTTTTACATGCCTCCGAAGGCATGGGTTGGGCGATGTCCCGTTGATAGGTCCGAAGATCAGATAGGCGGGCGGTTGGATCTAAGTCAATTGGCGTCGGTAGCCGTCGAAAAAAAAAACCGTATCAGGTTTAGCAATCAAAGCGTGTTGTGACGGCTTAGTTTGGTTTGATTTCTCAAATTTGCCCGGGTTCGAAGATGAGTTGGTAGGCGGAAACGAGGGGTTCGACAATCGCGTCTCTAGGTATTTGAAGAAAACGGAATTAATGAACGCATTTTGCTTGTGCTTAAACTCCTCACTTTTGATGTGCCAGCGTCGAATATTTGAGTTCTATTGCATTAGTCCGCACGATCTATTGATTGCCTCTGGTGAAGGCAACAAGACGCATGGGATTGGGTTCAAGAATCAGAGTTCCTCATACCTCTACATGGGGCGGCTGGAAAGCTCCTACTCAAATTCGATGCCAAAAACGTTTGATCCGCGGATAAATTCTAGATCGTTCGTTATAGAATCCGACACCGTGCTTGGCCGATCCCGCCTACTTCACGGAATACGATCTCAATCAATTCGATGTGATCGTATTCGCCAACAACTGCGGAACGGCCTCGCCCATCTTCGAACCCGATCAACAAGCCGCCCTGCAAGCCTACATCCGTGGCGGCGGCGGTTTTATCAATTCTGGAATCCAAATTCGCAGCATCCGTCAGCCGGGGCATCATGAAATGAGCGGCTATCAAGTGGATGCCGGAGACGGCTGGTGGGGAAAACTTTATGACGAGGGGCGGCGCAATCGAGTGCTTGCCGAAGCAGCCGATTTGCGGGCGGTCAACGCGGCCGCTCGAACGAACCAGTGGAACGACTATCGAATCTTGGCCGAAGGAAATCGAATTCGTTCTTGGATCAATGGAGTGCCCGCGCTGGACTATACCGAAACCGATACAAGCGTTGCCTTGGACGGAAAACTGGGGATCCAGGTTCACGGCGGTGGAAAAGCATTGGTCGAAGTCAAGGACGTGACGATTCGGCGGCTTCCGTCCACGCCGGGCATTCGAACTTGGGCGGCGGTGCAAGCGCAACAACAAGCATGACGCGTGAACCAGCGGATGTTCCGATTGCAGCTGGAAAACGAATCCAAACTTCAAAGCCCGCAACAAGAGCAGCGTGGATTCACCGTGCCGGATGGATTCGAGGTCGAATTGGTCGCGTCGGAATCCGAACAAATCGGCAAGTTTGTTTCCGTCGCATTTGACGCTCAAGGACGCCTCTGGACGATGACGGCCATGGAGTATCCGCTCGATGCCAACGAAAACGCCCAAGCATAATGCAGGTCAGGAAAACCATTTTCTCAGCCCAGACCCAAAAAGGAGACGAATAAAATATTTCTTTTTATCTGGAAGTTCTACAGTCGAAGAGCAGGGGGAGTCCCGCAGTTGGTCAGAGTTCACTCCTGTCAGAACTTGGCAAGGTCAACCCCTTATTTCATTCGTGACGAATTTTGAAAAAAAAACAACCGACGAATCCTAATAACGCCACTGCTTAGAAACTCGCTGTGATAGTGAAATATAGCTAATCAGCAAGAGTTTATAACAATAGACCTAGCTTCATACCGGCCAATGACTTAACGCTGTCAAACATGAGATAGTAGCAATATAAAGTGAAAACTAAGAGGTTTTCGGAGTTATTTCTAGAGTGATATTTCTTTTACTTTCAACTGATTCACGTTGGAGCATTGAGACTTAATGTAATAGTTATAGTTTCTAAAAGCTTTAGTTCATTCAAATTTCAATGCTGCAATACTTCTTAGATATCAAAAATATATCAGTCCATAAGCTATTTAACGTACTTTTCATAGAGAAAAGACTTCAATTCTCGTGATAGATGGTGGCATCATCATAGATGTGGTCACATTTTGATGACGACAAACCTGAAACCAAACTATTCTAGATTTAATTTTCAGCTTTAACCTTGATAATAATCTATAATATTCCTGTGATATTTAGTTCCCCAAATAATGGCGATTATAATATAGATGGCGACTTTTCAACTTAAGATGATGGCATTATCATAGATGTGGTCACATTTTGATGACAACAAAACCTGAAACCAAACTCCGTAATGGTTTTTTATTCACTGAGAAAGGTACATTACGTTTGCGTAATGCTGAACATAAAACCAGTACCCTGCCCATTGATGAACATTGTGCTTGTTACACCTGCCAGAACTATAGCCGCAGTTATTTACATCACCTGGACAAAACGAAAGAAATCCTCGGCTCAAGACTGAATACCATCCATAATTTATATTATTATCAACACCTGATGCGTGGCTTAAGAGAAGTCATTGAACAAAACCAGTTGGATGAATTCATCCAGGATTTTTATTCAAAACGTGAGGAAGAAGAGGCGAATTAACCACAATGTCGACCGATATTGAGCTATTACCGGTTCTGGGTGTTGGCGCCAGCTTAAGTCTTTCTTCAAAGCCCGATCCCGTTTCAATCGTTAATGCACAGGGTGGTCCCAGTTTCGTTGAATATGCAGGCTTGGTGGATGTGGATGCGATCATCGACGAAGTTGAGCGTGTGCAAGGAGCCGGTGTGCCGGTTTTATATCATCCTTCTTATATAAACTTTTGTGGTTCCTTTGCCAATTCAAAAGATTGGTTACAAGCCACAGCTGAACATATTGCAAAAGTAGATTCTGCCTGGTTTGCACAAGACGTAGCGTATTGTTTTTGGCAGCAGGGCGCAGCGTATTCAACATCATTAGGTTATTTTGTCCCGCCCATCTTTAATCAGGCGTCACTTACACTGGCAATTAAGCGTGTTAAAGAGGTGCAGGACATAGTTAATGTTACCGTTGCGATTGAGCCGCCACCATTAACTTTCTTTACCGGCTCAATGCATGGCGACTAACACTATGAAGAGTGCAGCTTGCGTTGCAGGCAATGTGGCGTCGTTGATGCGGAAAGACATTTTGGGTACTCCCAATCATGGCGCGTGAAACACGTGGAGACTTCATGGCGGCGTTTTAGAATCGATAGATTCCAGAGATCAGCAGGATGTCGATCGTGTCGGAAAACTCCGCGGCGACATCCACCTGAAAGGTGGTGTCGAACGTGATGCCCAATCCTGCGGTGTAGTGCGTGTCATCGCTGTCGATCAACGTCGTGCCATCATGGTCGCGGTCAGTAAACGCCCCGCCGCGTAAGGTTATGGTCGAGATGCCGAACAACTCACCGGTTAGCGGAAACACCTTCTCAAGGCCCAGGTTCACGACCCACTCATCGTCTATAGCTTCGACGATTGTTGCCGGTTGCGAGGCTATGGCCGGGTCGGAGAATTGATCACGGATCGACGGATCGTTGAGATCAAATTCGAATCCCAGCGTGAGTGGCCGTACCGGCGTGAGGTCGGAATATTCGACATTGGTTATGTCCAGCGACAGCAAAAATGTGTCATTAGGCCGCCATGCAGCGCCGAGCGAAATCGTGCAAGAGGACGACCGCTCACGGATCGTCAAATACACGATAAAGCCCGGCGAGCTGACCGGCCGGCATACCCACGAGTTGGACTATGTGGTCATCTGTTTGTCTGCGGGCCAACTCACTTCGCAATTCGCCGACGGGACCTCGAAGGTGTTAAAAGACGAGCCCGGCAAGTCGGGCTCCTATTCCGCCCCGGTGCAGCATAATGCTGTCGCGCCGAAGCGCCAATCCGAAGTCCGCGGTCCCCAGCCGCTGCCTCTTGAAGTGGTGGTAGCCAGCGAAAGCGGGGTGGCTGACGATCGCTTTATGCATGTCCACATACCCCTTGTGCGGCATGTAGAGCAGGTCCGGCTTGTGCTGCTCGAGCAGGACACCGGCGTCGAACCCAGCGCGCGCGAACGTCCGCTCGTTGAGCCCGACCATGTCGACGACCTTCTTGCCCGGTGCCATCACCGCCGGCATCCCGACCTCGGTGGTCGCGATGACCAGGTCGTTCGGCAACTTGGCGAAGCGGTCGAGCCGGTACCAGTACACCCGGCAAGCCTCGTCCTCGATCACGCGCAGAGAGCGCCCCTTGGCGACAAAGCGCGCCGACTTGCCCGCGATCCGGTAGACGTCGGGCCACAGCGACAGCGCCACGAACATCAGCGCGACGACACCGGCGACCCGCAACGCCGCGCGTGACGGGGCCTCTCCGCCGGAGCGCACGGCGGCGGTCAGCCGCACTACCGAACGCGAGGCCAAGAAGGCCAGCGCAACGACGACGACCTGATAGTAGCGCTGCGAGTAGTGCATCATCGGCAGCGCGTTGAGCAACCAGTGGTAGAGCCCGCAGGTCAGCGCCGCGACCAGAACGCCTTTTTCACCGGCCGACGATTCGCGCCACCACGACGGGAATCGAGCCAAGACCTCGAACGCGACAATCGCCATCAGCGGCCAGTAGTGGCTGATGAACCGCAACAGCTCGGCCGTCGGAACGCCGGCGTAGATCGCCAAGAACCTGTATTCTTTACTTTTTAAATTTAGTCGTAACTTAGCATCTTAATCTGAAAAGTAGGGGCATGTTTTAATATTAGTTTTCCTCTCTATTCAGAATGTATACTTTTCAATTTAAATTTCAATGTTTACAAGAGCTATTTTAAAACAAAACATGAAAATACAGTTGCGACATAAATATCCTAGCATTTATCGTATAGATCAAAAGCTCTGAGGACAAGGAACGGGTAGAAGGCGAGTTCAATATGATTTTCTTGACATCAGAAAACTGTTTTACTTGAAATTTTCCACAGAAACAGAAACACTGACATATACACACCTGTCGGGTAGACAGACATACACAAACGGTCATGTATGCTATTGATCTACAGCAAACTCTTCTTAAGAGTATAAATTGGCCAGTTATTACTATTGTTCTTCCTTCTTTCGCTTATAAAAATTTGTGCTTTCTGTGCATTGTTTGCCTTCGGAAAGTTGATGGAAAAAGGGGAAGGTTGGAAGGTCAAATTCTCAGTCTGTCCATCTATCTTAAAATTTTCAATGTTAAGCATTGAAATGTTTTTTCTCCCCAAACTGTACTTTCAAACCTCCCTCCTGTCGTAAGCAATGTTGCTGGCTTAGCACCCCAGAGACGAATCTAAAGGGGGAAAGGAAACAGCCTACCTCGGATGCTTGTTTGTAGGGTGCCGATTCATAAGCAACTTTTTGATTTGTTCAAATTAAACCTGAACCTTAATTTTTAGCTCTCGAACGGGCCAAAGTTCGCCTTGAAGATGTATTTTGCAATGGCTGTATCTCAAATTCTTCCCGGCTGTAAGCGATGACGCTGCCGGTGCCGCCAAGGGTGAAGGATCGGCGGATAATTGCGGACAATCCCACTTTTTCCAGGGCGGATAGGGCGTGGTCCAGACTGTGGGCAAGCTCGCTTTTCGGGCATTCGAGACCGATATGGGCCATCGCTTCGCGGAAACGATCGCGATCTTCCGCCTTGTCGATGGCATCCTGGGAAGCGCCGATCAGCGTCACGCCGAATTTTTCAAGCACGCCATCGCGGTCAAGGGTCAGTGCCGCGTTCAGGGCGGTCTGCCCGCCCATGGTGGGCAGCAGGGCGTCGGGGCGTTCTTTCTCGATGATCTTGGCGATCAGTGGCGCCGTGATCGGTTCGATATAGGTGGCGTCGGCAAGGTTCGGGTCGGTCATGATCGTCGCCGGATTGGAATTGACGAGGATCGTGCGGTAGCCCTCTTCCTTTAAGGCCTTGCAGGCCTGGGCGCCGGAATAGTCGAACTCGCAGGCCTGGCCGATGACAATCGGGCCGGCGCCGATGATGAGGATCGATTGAATGTCGGTGCGTTTAGGCATTCTCTTCGATCCTGCTTAAAAACCGCTGAAACAGATAATGGCTGTCATGGGGGCCGGGGGAGGCTTCCGGGTGGTATTGGACCGAGAAGACCGGTTTGCCAGTGACGCATAATCCTTCAAGGGACTGGTCGAAAAGCGAGGCATGAGATATGGCGACGCCTTTCGGCAGGCTTTCCTTGCAGACGACGAAGCCATGATTCTGGCTTGTGATTTCAACGCGCCCCGTTGACTTATGATATGAGTCTCAGTCCCAGTATAGCCGCTACCATCTTCATTTAACTGAATACACAAACGTAAAATAAGCTTTCTAAAACCAGGACTCATTATCTAACTCTTGAAAGCCATGAAATTTGTCAAAATCTTGCAAATAAGCCTAGGTATGAAGCTTTTTAGCATACCACATGATAACTTTATCACAAGCAGGACCATGGCATGTTTGAAAGGTAGATTGGCCAGCAGCGATGCTGAAAATGGATGCTGATTATAGCTACTGCATATGAATCCACAGCATAAATGTCTTGCAGAGTTTAAGCACCCCGTGAACAATTTGAAAACATGAATCATTTCCAATGAAAATGTCCCTAATAATAGCCTAATAATCATTCCTATTTCCACAATTGACTCCTCCTTTGTAAAAGCTGATGAGTGCATACACATCACTGTATATAGTTCTTTGAAATATGAAACAAATCAGTTTAGTTGAATAAGTCTTTAAAGCAAACGTCAGAAACATTTTCTGTAACAAGAAGGGAGATATTCCCCTAAAGTACTCTTATTTAGGCTTAGCCTAAAAAAGTAGAGATGAGTGATTAATATCCCCCCTCCTCTCATACACCTTTATAAATTCATCTGAAAGCTCATGTAAGAGATAAACAATTTGGGCATTGGAACGTGCTCTTTAGGCGTCTAACGCCTCAACACCCACATGCACAAAGAACCACCACTCCTAATTCATAATAGATCATTTCATGAAAAATCAAGTGAATCAACTTAGTATTATCAAGCATTAGGATAAATGTTTTGATTTGATTAAGGTTTAGATTAGGGGCTATTGAGAAGGAAACAAGCTAAGAAAACAATTTTTACTTCTTATTATTCAGAATACACTAATTCTAGCAGAAAAATTTTGACTGCATCTCTACTTTACTTTACCCCTCCCCCCTGCTTGATCTTGCTGGCAAGTGCAATTTAAGGTAATTAATCACTATTGTTTTGTCAAAGTTATTTTAGTTTGTGCATACATGGATTGAAACAATAGAAATACATGGGAAATATAAAATTTGGACATATAGCCTATTTGGATATTAGAGGGGGAGGGGGTAAAGTATAGTGGAGCTGAAGTCAAAGTGTGTTATCTATAATTACACTGAAAATGTTGAAGTAAGAATTGATCTGTTAGCATGTTTTCTTCTCATCAGCCCCTAATCTTGACCTTCAATTTTAAAGGATAGGCTATATCTTGGCCCTACCTCTTCTTCATCATCAGATTCCTTGTCTACCCATTCATCTTCATCCTTTTTTGCTGTAGAAACAACACCAAGTGAAGGCTCTTCCTTGGGTGCAACTGGTGAATCTTTCTTAGGAACTTCTTCAGCTTCACCTGAACTAATCTCATCCTTCTTGGTTAATTTTGACTCATCAATATCATCATCTCTAACAATACTCTCTATTTTTTCAATCTCTTCTTTAATGTCTGGTTGATCACTTTTCACATCATCTGCTAGATTTAAAGCAGCTTCAATCACAGGATCACTGTCAGGTTTAGCATCTTGGTTAACATTCAAAATCTGAGATACTTCTAAGTCCAAATATGGGGCTTCAAATTTGGGAATCAAACTCTTCAATGCTAAAACAGAACCATAAAGATTGGAAGCAGTATTTTACAACTGCTGGGTTATTGTATGATTTAAATAGTGTCACTTTATAGCTACAGCTGGGTTTGGGAGACAGTGCTTACTCATAGGAAAGTTATTGGTAAACCTAAGAACTCTCTAGAGCAAAAGACTGCTTCAAAACAGAGAGAATATATATTTTAGCATTATTTGGCAAGTAATAAACACAAAACATTACCTGGATATCTACAAACAGATGTTTAAAGTCTCTAACCAAGACTCCTCTTGGTCCCTTAATTCTGATTTTCCTTGCCTTACATTTTATGTCCACACCCTCTGGTACTTTGACCACTTGGCTAGTTAGAATGGTCTTCATTCTGAAATACCTAAAAGTAATCAATAACTTTAGCATCATTAACAAATTATTATTGAAAGATTGTCACAAACCTATTAACTTCTCAGAGAATTATTATGAGCAAAAGAAAAAGATTAAATGATATAATTAGAGCATTAAGTGTGCAGAAGAAATTGATAAAAAAGAACTTTAAGAAATTGCTGCAAAAGTGCTAATGCTAACGTGGAACAGGGGTCAGAAGCAAGAAAAATTGTATCAAGGTTATACTAAAACAAAAGTCTATAGATGCATATTCCATAGCATGATAAATGCATTATTTTATTTTATTTTGAATTAATAAGAGATCTTATTATTGACAGCTAATGCATGGCTTGCAAAATAAAAGATCATGTCTCCACTTGGCAGTTGCTAGTTGAGGTGTAGAACTAAATTAAAGGATTTGAGTTTTGATTTTTCAAAAAGATTTGAACTTTGATTTTCAAATGGGCGTATATTACTGAAAATTGTTGAAAAACTTTGTCCAACGTATAAGAAGTAAGCCAAAAGATGGATTCTTAATAGAAAATGAAATAAAAAAAGTTTTTCAACTGAAACCAAGGAGCAACATTAAAAGTTAAGATGAGTAGAAATTATTCCGTATATGAGGGGACTTGCTCCCTCCTCAATACCTTGTTCTTTACGCTGAAGTTTAACTTTTTGTTCCAATAATTTAAGAATGACTCCTGAAACGCAAGGGTTGTTTATTTAGAATAATGAGCTTATTTAAAATTTGAAAAAAAATTTCGTAAAGAGCGAGGTATTGAGAAGGGAGAAACCTCCCACATATACGTAAAACAAACAGATTGTTCTTTTTAAGTTTTAACGTTGCTCCTTACTTTCAGGTAAAACTTTTTTTTTATTAGTTTCTGATCGTTTTTTTTTAATAATGTAGGGAAATCTGGCTCCCCTTTATGAAAAAATTCCTTTCCCCCACTATAGAAAGTTCCTTCCACGTAGCCCTCCTGCCGTAAACTGCCTCCCTTCAAAAAAATGTCTATGTACCTCCCGATAACTGACACTATGCCTGAACAATGATCAAAGTTCATAGCTTGAAGCCCTTGCTCCAGTTACTGGGAGGGGGGGGGTGTCAAGTTGTTCTCAAAGATATAGTTATTAGATTTTGAACTATGTTCAACAAAATGGCTATCTCAAAATTTGAATCGGTCAACCGCCATCGCCGACGGGGCCTACATAGACAAAGCCCACTTTGGTCTTGTCTTCGGCCAGCGCCGCGCCCGCGGCCAGGCCAAGCGCCACGGCGGCGCTGGTCAGGAGGTTGGTCAGTTTCATCAAAGGGACTCCCCAGTTGGTTTTGGTTGGCCCCGGCAGCCGGGGCAGGCAATAGGCCCCCGCGTCAGCGGGAGGCGTGGAAATTGCGGCCAAGCGCGGCGGGTGCGCTGCTCTTGTCCGCGGAAAGGATAACAAGCACCAGGATGGTAATCAGATAGGGCGACATTGCCAGATACTCGACCGGAATG
Organism: Alatinidae sp. Z8VKAUB7J3; assembly: GCA_010016025.2. Taxonomy (NCBI): domain Eukaryota; kingdom Metazoa; phylum Cnidaria; class Cubozoa; order Carybdeida; family Alatinidae; species Alatinidae sp. Z8VKAUB7J3. The sequence goes on along the minus strand of JAAAKM020073195.1, from coordinate 226,147,234 downwards.
GCAACGCCTGCCGCCTGCAGATTGAGCTGCACCACGGTGACCCCGCCAAAGAGATAGGCACCCAGCAGCGCGCGCCAGGGCTTCCAGCTGGCAAACACCACCAGCGCCAGGGCAATCCAGCCGATGCCGGCGGTCATGCCCTCGGTCCACTGCGGCACCCGGATCAGGCTGATGTAGGCGCCGCCGACGCCCGCGCAGGCGCCGCCGAACAGGATCGCCGCCAGGCGGATCTTCAGCACCTTGTATCCCAGCGCGTGGGCGGCGTCGTGGTTCTCGCCCACCGCGCGCAGCACCAGGCCCATGCGGGAATACTTCAGCATCCACCAGACCGCTGCGGTCAGTACGATGCCGAAGTAGAGGATGATGTCATGGCCGAACAGGATCGGGCCAACGACGGGCAGGTCGCTGAGCACCGGGATGTGGATGTCGCCCATCTGCGGCGGCTTCACACCGACATAGGACTGCCCCATCAGCGCCGACAGCTCCAGAGCCTTAAAGATCCCAGTACCATAGAAAAATAGACAGTGAAAATAGCAATAAATTTGAATGCATCGGATCTCTACCTGATTCCAAGTGGGAATGAGGAAAAATTCAATTTAAAGGCTTGAAAGTATCTGAGTCCTTTATAAGTCGAAAGTGGGTACGCGAAGCTTAATGGATTTAAGATGAATCTTTGAAAGTCCTTTAAAACCTTCAACAACGCCGTCTAGCTATCCTTAGTAGTAAAATGCTAGCATAACGCAGGCTGAAGGGTATGAGAAATAAAATTATGCACAGTGACAAAAAACAGTTTGTCAAAGACAAGGCTTAGAAACTGCATTGATGCTGCGAGTGCCACAATGTCCATGAACTTACCATCAAGGAGCCCACCTCACTCGGCCTGTAGTTTCTCAGAACGTGTCTTCCTTGCCACATGAAATTTCCCAGCTCTAGAAACGGAAAGATTATTTTCCCTCCTTCCTCAATGCCTACGTTGTTTGCCGACCTAAATCTCATAAGATCTGCAGCAATTGCGCCTACGGTTCCACCTGAAAGTTTTGATGAAGATCATTTCCTTTGATGAACTTCGTAAATCCATGGAAAATTTCATCGTCCGCCCTGTGGCTGCAGTATAGCTGCCGAGCTCCTGATACATGGGGCTCGTGCCTTGCTCCTTTGGCTCCACCATCCACCAAAGTGTGACGCACCCAGATCCTTCCGAAGGATTGGAAAGCTGTAATAATCCTGCTACTCTGGAAGCAGAAAGGATCCAGAGACCAATGCTCTAACTTAAAATATAGGAGCTCATTGCACCCACCTCTGCGAGGATGGGGAGTAAAGGCCTGCTGAGAGGGGATGAACGAACAAGCCCTATATGTTTAATTTAACCCGTGGATTAAATGGACGAAGCAATAAGGGCTAGTCTTGATTGATATCATTCACCCTGCCAGGAGCATTTTTTGGAGGTGGATCATTTTTGGACAACCAGCTATGATTAGACAGCCTTCTAAAATTCGCAAGGTTATGATTGGCTGTCTAATTAAAGCTGACCCTGCTGCTGACAGGGGGAACGATGTCGATCAAGACGAGGCTATAACCTTCGCATCTTTTATTGTTTTCTTGGTTTTCATTGAATTTTATAGAAGTTTACTCTTGCTTACAAGAAAATTCAGTCCGAGCAGGAGGAGGAGGATTTTTAGAGAGCTGTAACCTCACTGTCAATTCTCTGGTTAGTTCGGCACATAAAGAGACCAGGATCTGAGACGGAGTAGCCACGTTCGCGCAAAGGACTCACGCAACCGTTTCAGAACAAGCCATGTGTTTTCAAGATGTACAAGTCGAATTAGCAAAAAGAGAAAAACATACCAACATAACCGGACAAGCTTTATGGGTATGTCCAAGGTAGCACACATCCACTTTACCACGGTTGTAGTTGAACGACGGGGGTAGCACTGTTGGACCGGCTTTTTCAACAACAAGTTTCGTGAGGCTATCGAGCAGTCCACCTTCACCTCCCTCTCCTCCTCCAGAAGAGGCTATTACATTTTGTATTAAGCCTCCCAGAAGTCCTCCGAACCCAAAACCAGAACAATTGGAGGTTGTTTGTATAATTGATCACATCAATATTCTCGTTTCCTAACTCACGAACAATACCATGAATTCTAGATCCTTTCATACCAACACATGCTCCAACAGGATCAATTCTATCGTCATAAGAATCTACAGCTACTTTTGCCTTTTCGCCAGGGATTCTAACCACGTTTTTAACCGTGATCAAGCCGTCAAATACCTCAGGGATTTCCTGCTCAAACAATTTCTCTAAGAATGCTGGTGCAGTTCTAGACATGATAATTGCAGGCTTGTTTCCTTTAAGTTCTACGCTTTCAATTACACCTCTAACATTCTCACCTTTTCTAAAGAAATCTGAAGGAATTTGTTTGTCTTTTGGTAAAATCATCTCATTCCCTTCATCGCCTAATAAAATGATAGCTCGATTACGCATATGATGTACCTCTGCTGTATAGATCTCAGCTACAAGGTCTTTAAACTGCTTGTAAATATTTGTATTATCGTGTTCGTGAATCTTTGAGATCAGGTTTTGACGCAACGCTAAAATTGCTCTACGACCAAGATCGATTAACTTCACCTCTTCAGACACATCTTCACCAACCTCAAAATCAGGTTCAATCTTTTGCGCCTCCGATAAAGAAATTTCTTGATTTTCATCTTCAACCTCACCATCAGCAACCACAATACGATTTCTCCAAATCTCCAAATCTCCCTTATCAGGGTTTATAATGATATCAAAATTGTCATCATCACCAAATTTCTTCTTTAATGCATTTCTAAATACATCTTCTAAAATAGCCATTAAGGTGTATAGGTTTATTCAACATTTAAAAAGTTAAAAGAAAATAATATATATATATATATATATATATATGTATCCTTAATCATCTGAGTATCCATTAAATTCATCTGGTACACCCCTTATTGAAATTCGAAAGCTTGGGCTTACGATGCTATATGGGAAAAACCGTTAAATTAAGGGTATATAAGTATGGACCAAATACAACAAGATAAAAGAAAGAAAAGAAGAAGATTTTGTAAATATGTATTAGAAAAGAATATCTTTTAATATCATTGTCTATTTTCGAAAAAAAAGAACATTTATGGGGCTCAAGTAATCCTCCTTTCTATAAGAAAAATCCATAGACCAAAACTCTAATATAAATGCAATAATTTGCCATACCTTTTAGCCATCAGTTTTATTAGTTGAATGATCTATAATAACATATCATTTTTATAGACTGCATTTATTCTAAGTGACAAACGGAACGGTATACTACTTGCCAGCATTACCTCTAGGATTAGGAAACTAAATAAACACCCTTCCAACAGTTCGTGGAATTTTTTCCTTAATAGTATTTCGGCTCTTTTTGCAGAAACATTACTGTTGTACGGGCTAAAATGCTAAAAATTGGCCATTTTCTCTGGCGTGATCTTGTTCATAACTAACAAAAGATACAAAATCTCTAAATATCAATTCGAATGAAATCATTTTTACGAATTTGTACCACAGACATTTGTGTTCAGATGCATCCTTCTCAGGAAAAAGGTGATTTTTATGCTTTAGAGTATGCCCTGGAGCACTCATTTGTGATAAATTTATACCGGTAAGGTGAAGTTCATCTACCGCGATGTCTATTTCGACCGTCCCGGTCTCTGGGCGGCCATGATGGCCCGTTGTGAACCCAGCAAGTTCTTTGGCATCGCAGATATGCTTTATGCTGAACAGAAATCCTGGATCGGTGGCGGCAATCTGAGCGAGATTGACCAGAACCTGCGCAAAATCGGCCTTGTTGCCGGTATCGGTAAAGAAAAGCTCGATGCCTGTATGGCCGACGCCGAAAGCGCCCAGGCGCTTTACAGCTGGTTCCAGCAAAACGTCGAAAAAGACGGAGTGCAGAGCACGCCGACGCTTTTTGTTGACGGCAAACAATATTCGAATATGAGTTATGCAGACCTAAAAGCGATCCTTGACGAACGACTGGGAATGTAATGACTGCACCGCTTGCCGGGCTCAAAGTGGTTGAGCTCGCCCGCATCTTGGCCGGCCCCTGGGCCGGTCAAACCTTGTCCGACCTCGGCGCCGAGGTCCTCAAGGTCGAAAGCCCCGCTGGGGATGACACCCGCCAATGGGGCCCGCCCTTCATTGAACGGGAAGAGGACACCACCGCGGCCTATTTCCACAGCTGCAACCGGGGCAAAACCTCGATCACCGTGGATTTTCGCACCCCGGAAGGCCAGGAACAGGTCCGTGCCCTGGTGCGTGACGCCGATATCCTGATCGAAAACTTCAAGGTGGGTGGGCTGGCCAAATACGGGCTGGACTATGACAGCCTGAAAGCGGTGAACCCGGGGCTGATCTACTGCTCGATCACCGGCTTTGGCCAGACCGGCTGAGCTAGCATCAATAAATGAAGAAAAGATTTAGCTTTCATCGGCTACATCAATACATAGCCGAGCTCGTGGAGGTCCTTTTTAAGAATTCTTAGAAAAGCCCACAACAGAAGGATTTTCCTTTTTTACATTTTTTTTTAAAACCAGTAGAACGACTTAATGGGATTTACCTGCTCATTGCTCATATTGATGCATGGTCAATCAGTGAGAGCTCTATAGTTACTGTGCAGATAAAAAAAAAATTCGTAAAAATCGATCAAAATCATGATACCAATACCTAATCTTCAGCATTCGGTGGAAATATCGAAGTAAGCACATAAGGTACCCCATTTTGACGCCCCTTGTCCAAAATACAGGCCTTACGACACTGTCTTTTATTACTAGTGGATTTCAAAGCAAGGGCCAATTCGAGCCGCCCTTGAAAGAATGGTAGCCTCCTCACATTCAGAATAACTTTCAACATTAAATACTGAAAAACTGGATGGAGATTAAATAAAAACTAGTTGTGTTCAGGAAGTAAAGAGCGATGTTAAAATTTAAAACGAACGAAACTCACCCTATGTAAGATATCTTCTCAAACTGCCACCAGTTATACCAATTTTTAGGGCATGCAGCCTACCGATAATATGACAGAATTTAGCGTAATCCTACATATATAGGGGACGGGGTGTGTTCCTCCTACGCGTCCACTTCTTTACACAATAGTTTAAACCTATTATATTTTATAGATACTAATTATACTCTCACTTAACTATAAGCTACAGTTCAGCGTCAAAAGTGGGTACGTAGGGGTCGGTACTGGCAGACCGCATTCTTTCCACAAATATGTCATTTTGCGAGTTTGTATCGTTAAATAATGTGTCTAGCAGGTTAATAGACTTGGCCTTACGTTTGGCTCGTCGCTAACTGCTACCTGTTCTTTTATTGTTAGTATGGCACTCCGGAACCTATGAATTTTGTGCGGTAAGATTGTTCCTAATCTTGCACATTTCAGTAGACGAGGCCTGTTACGGCTATATTTCGGTTACGGCTCCGAAACAATTGCTTTTCTCAGTGTTGTTCACTACATCCTGCGGGAAAAGGACGAGAAATTACTGAGGATAGGTTACTTTAGGTACTGTACTGTAAGTACTTAAAGTACCCTGACACAGGTAGCTGAACTGACGTCTAAACTTGAATAGAAGACGCAAGACCATTTAGACCGATACATCCCACTTCAGACCTTTTCATTTTACATGTGAAGTTCACTGTCCTTTATTTGTTTTTTCGTGGTTATTTTCTTTTTTTGGCGTGCTTATTTTCTTTTTCTCCTTTTTGTATTCCCCTCTGTATTTATTATGTTGCATATGAGGGTAAAAAATAAATTCATTCATTCATTTAGTTTTCCCTCAAAGTGGTGAGGTGACTCTGAGACCCAAAAAAGAAAAAGGAAAAAAAAACATGCTTAAGTCAAAGTCATTTGCGATGTCCCTCTCAATCTTTCCTCGATAGAAAATATTTATTTAAAAGAAACGAAAATAAATAAAAGATGCCATTACAATCAAAATTGTAAAGTGTTTACTCCACCTACTTGAGATGCTGATAGCCATAACTCCATCTGAACAATCAATTGCAGCATCAAGCTCCGATTTATTCGATTGTGCGATCTGGTGGCTAAGACTGGACACAAAACGGGATATCCATTCAGCTTCACTTCAGAGTTCATAAGAAAAGAAAAAAACACAGGATCTTTTTACTCTTTATCATTCTCTACACTGAACTGGGTTTCAGACAGACTTGTTCAGTATGCTGATCAATTACATCAGAGCTATGTTTAGCCAGACATTTGGCAAAACGACGTTTAGTAGGCAATCGGACTTTGTTTAAAGGACAGCCACGGGTCTTTCCAAAATTATCTCCACAAGGAATACCAGAGCCCAGAGGCACGCTAAGCAGCCAACAACTCTGTGACTTCAAATCCATCACAGACCTTTCTGATTGGAGCCACCCCTTTTGCTTCTTAAAATAGTACATGTATTAGCTCACTTGTATCGACCGTCAGCAGAAACTGCTTCTCAGACATTGAAAACGACGGGGCTTCTCGCAGTAACTTAGATAGCACTTTAATCTTGTCAAGTAAATCATCGCGTGTTGATTGAAAGAGCCTAACATTTGCTTTTTTCCACTCGGATCTGAAAATCCACTCTTTTCAACTTTTGGAACCGAAAAAGACCATGGTATTTGAATAGATTAACAACCGAAATGTTAATGTCAGTCTCCACTTTAGTAACTGTCTCAGCGGAGGTTTGTGAATCAGGGAAAAGTCCAGATAAGAGTTTGAGCCGGAGATGTGAATGTCATCTAAGTCATGTAATTTTCTACATTCGTTACAGAAACCCACGGGAAAAATCGATGCGGTGCCAATTGCGGCTTGCGGGGGTTTGATTCTCACGATACAGTTTTTGCAACCGGTTGCAAATAGTTTTCAAAATGAGGGAGCGTCAACGTGGCACAGATCGGCATCGGCATACTTGGCGGCGGATACATGGGAAAGGCGCATGCGGTCGCCATGTCCGCTGTGGGCGCTGTGTTTGGCACCACATTGCGACCGCGTCTTGAGATGGTCTGTGCATCCACACCGGACAGCGCGGAACGCTACCGCAAAGCCTATGGGTTTGCCCGCGCGACTGATAATTGGCGTGCTTTGGTTGAGGACGAAGCCGTTGACGCCATCATCATTGCGACCCCCCAAGAAACACATCGACCCATTGCCGAGGCGGCTTTTGCCGTGGGCAAGCCGGTTTTTTGCGAAAAGCCATTGGGGGCATCCGTAAATGACAGCGCCGCCATGGCCGCGGCCGCGGAAGCCGCAGGCGTGACCAATATGGTTGGCTTCAATTATATTCGCACACCGGCCAGCCAATTCGCCCGCGCTTTGATTGAGGCGGGGGAGATTGGGGAAATCACCTGGTTTCGAGGCGAACACACCGAAGACTTCTTGGCTGACCCCAAAACCCCGGCGAATTGGCGGAGCAGTGGTATTGCCAATGGAACTATGGGGGACCTCGCACCCCATATGGTCAATGCGGCGCTGGCCCTAATGGGACCGATTTCAAAGGTCATTGCTGAAGTCGAGACAGTTCATTCTGAACGTCCCGGTGGCAGTGTTGGCAATGATGATCACGCCCAAGAGCAAAAGTGTGACAATTCCCAGCTAGATTTTCGAAAATGCCTTCGCTATTATAATCTTTATTCAAGTCAAAAATTGCCTACCTCTAAGGTTTGAAAAATAACTTTTTTGGATCTCCGTAAAAAATCGGTAAAAATCCTATCTCCTACGAATCGTGAATTAGCGCATCTGTCAAAACTTCTTGTTTCACTCTTTAAGCACATAAAATAATGGGGCCTCCAACAATCCTGATTCAGGATATCTGCCTGATTTTGGAAGCTTTTTTTTATCAATTTTAGTTTAAGCTAGGTTTTGGCTTGCTAAACAAGCGGATTGGAGCTGAAGTTAACTGAGTGTGGCATCGAAGTAATGTAGAATACATATTATAGTCTAGGCGCTTTGACTCAACGAAAACCCTAAAAGACCTTGTTTATTTCTCATGAAAACACCTGTCAGAGTTTGATGGGAACTGAAGTAAGTAGAGAATTAAGAACGGTGGCTGTGTCTCCCTTTTACCCCTTGAAACAATCAGATTACATTCACATTGTCCTTAGTACTTCTAGTCTGTATACTCTTCCATCTAAAGCATCTTTTTTTCAAACAGTTGATAAAAATGAACTGTAAGTAAGAAACGACTCGGCTCAATAGTAACGTAAATTCTAAAAACTGGAATTTTGATATCAAAGATACATCAAAATAATCAATTCATAATAATGAATTCCAATTATACAAGATTCGGGAAAATTCTAGTTAATTGACTTCTTGCTATCTCGGAAAGGGTTTAGGTTGGGAAAATGAAAGTTTCATGGATAATTGATCCACTATTTTCAATTGCCTTGTCGAAAGTGATCCACTGATCACTGATTTGCTTAAAGTCCATAAATGAAAGCAACTTTTTTTTTTCTTTTTTGTTAAAGAAGGGTACGTTTGTGAAGTTTTAAAAGTAAAATCTGGTTTGAGCATTTGACCTAAGGGCAGATATGAAGCCATTGAATTCCTGTGGTACCAAGTCCTCTATTCTCTGAATTAAGCTATATGAAACTCTGGGTTATTCAAAAATAGAAAGAATAAGCTTACTTCATTTCAGGTCTTATTTCACTACGGAACAGAACTAAAAATCAACTTGGCTACCAAAGGACAAAAAACAACGAGGCACAGCTCACGGAGAATGACCAATCCTGACCCTCGGGAGTTGGTAATGCAAAGTCACGCCTTCTCTCTAATGTATGAACTTATCCTCTCCTCCACCCCAGTCAAATTTCACTCGTATACAACCATTCAGAAATACTTTTTGGTTTGGAGTGACTCATCCTAACTGCACAATTTCTATTCAAAGCTGTTTAGCCAGTATGTGAGGAAGTCCCAAGAATACTATGTGACATGAAGTTGAAAGATCACGAAGTAGAACGAGCATAAGGAATGGGGAGATAATCAAACAGGCCCAAAAAAGAGAATACTTTAATCTTGCCAAAAAAGAACTACCGACAGGACATTTATCTGATAATTAGGGCTACGGGCCCCGATAGCCCGATACTAAAGTTTTGGCCCTTATTTGTCTCACTTTTATTTGAATAGGTCCTTTTACAAACCTTCTTGCCACTTTATATGCCCCCAGGGCATAACTTACAACGCCTGCCTTCGGGCCCTGGGGGCTGTTTCAACCCGAAGTTTTGTTATCTGCCCTTTGAACTACTTTTGACGTAATGACTTTTTAAAAATTTGAATCTGATGAACTTGGGGAAAAAAGGTCGTCGGGTGGGGGCTAGTTGCCCTCCGATGACTTTTGACTCTTAAAAAGGCACTAGAACTTCCGATGTCTGATCAAATGAGCCCCCTCCAAAGTTTATACGGCCATCCCTTCCATATGAAGTACCTCTGGGGAAAAACAATACAAAATAAATAATAAAACACTAAAGCCTTATGGCCTTTACTATAGGCAACGCTATAACATTGCCTCTGACTTCAATAGGTAAAGAGGTACTTGTATGAAATATCCCCTGTAGCTGAAGTGGCTCATGCATTTATGTACTGTAAATCGGTTGATTTCACTAGTTTCTTTCAACTTAGCGAGAGAAAAGACAAAGAGAAGGTACAGAATAGATAGTAAATATATAATTCAGGCTAAATATTTTTTGTACGTTGGAGGTGGAGGTGGTGTAAAGTATTTGGACAGTGTAAAGTTAGAAAATAATTCTAGCTTCATAATATGAAGAATAATTATAGTTAGCCTAACACAATTTGCATGTAGAACTGCTATACTTTGCCCCTTCCTCTCTAACTTGCAAAATATATTGCCTAAATTTGTTTAAAAGTATATTTTCATAATATTTTGATATATTTCATTAGGATTAACGAAACTTCACTTCTTAAGTGAGGTTGCTATAACAGAAAAGTACCGAACTGGTATTCGCCCAATGGCCCTTCGTCCTCTCCCTAGAAGGCCAATACATCGTCAAAAACTTAATCATCGTAACCGCAACCCTAGTCATCGCCGCGCAGCGGCGGAGTCAGTAACGCGGACTTCAGTCCGCACCCTACCAGCGCGAACTAAAACCCAAAATCACCCCATACCCCCATGACCACCCAAAAACACATCCTCCTCATCCAGCTACGGTACGAACACCAACTCGACGCATTCGCCACCGAGGCCGAAACCATCGCCGGCCCGCTCAAGGCCACCCCGGGGCTCACGTGGCGCATGTGGATCGACAACCCCGACACCAAACGCCCGGGCGCCGTCTGTATTTTCGAATCGGCAGATTCCCTCAACGCGTTTCTCCGCGGCCCAAACTCCAAGCGCATCCGGAATCACCGCAGTTTTTCCAAAGTGAAAATGAGACGTTATCGTCCGGGTTCCGATGCCAACGGACCACTCAACTAAGAATCCACCGCAAGAAAAAAGCGGGAGCAAGCTCCCGCTTTTCTTTCTGTACCACCAAAGGCATCCCCCCCCAGACCTCGATCAGAAGAATTTCTTTCTCTCCGCCGGGTCCTCGTCTTTACGAACCTCAACCTGAATCTTGGAAATACCCGCTGCCTCCAGTTTCTTAACCAATTCCGACACGCGAATGTAGGGGCACGACGGCGCAATTGAGAGCGTCACGTTCTCAATCCGATCCTTCACCACCGTCGCCTCGATACTCACATCGTCCCCGACGGACACTCCGCCCAGTTCGCTCAAGGTAACGATGTTACGGAAAAAGAATTTACGCCATGTAACATTACCTAGCAGTCTTAAAGGTGATTATAGATAATATCATTGAGGCGGTAATTTCTATCTTTTGGTTTCTATCTATCCATTAGCGGTATTTCTATTGAGGCGGTAATTTATAATATATGAGGCGGTAATTGAGGCGGTAATATCATTGAGGTGATCATTGAGGCGGTAAATTTCTATTCGGTGTCTTATTGTGTTTGGCTATTACCGGTAAAGCCCTGGAATACTTACTAATAAGACTGAAATTTGTAGACTGTGGTTAAAGGAGTTTCATCAGCAAGTATGGTTCATCTTTTGTGGCGAAATATCTATAACGGAGCTTCTATATTGTTAGGTTTATTCTCTCTTCGGTAAAGTAACCTCTCTTTTTACTTTTGAATTAGTAGAAGTACAGCATTCAACGATAGCAGGTAAAATCAAAGCTAAGGTAAAATTGAGGCAGGTGAACTTGGAAAGATAATCGTAACAGTTTTTGTTCATGGGGGGAAGATAAAAATTTGCAAAAAGTTATAATGTATGTTTGGTTAATTTGCTTTTCGAAATGCAGCGGATAATTTCGTTTCGGAAGACATTCATTTTGGAATGGCTCCGTTTTGGAATATAGTAAATGGAATTTCGTTGGGTGTTCTTTGAGCTAAAGATATGGAAACAATTTTGTTTTTCTTTGCTTGCTATTGGCAGGAACCAGACGAAGAACTGTTCTGCCCTGCACCAATGGACTATGGAATTACTTCCGGCGACCACTTCGATATGTGTGGTACATATCTCAATATTGGTCTTCTGTTTTCATTTAACCATTCTAAATACTGAGCTGTCACGACCTATGATTGTCATAAAACTCTCCCGCTCAATAGAAGGACTTGAGTTCAAGATATGCTGTGGCAGCAATGTGGAGTACAAGCAAATATCTTTCTTTCGCCCGACGTGTACCAGTGAATTGAACTCTGCTTGGCATTACGAGATCCAGGGTTCGATCCCAGTTGCCACAAAGTTGGACGACGGGCTTGCTACCTGTCCTGAAAAAAGACCCGGCAACTGAAACGTCGAGGGCAGTCGACGCGGAGTTCTCTTTCTTTTTTTAAGAAAAATAGCTTAAACAACCAACTCCATGCAAAGACGGTGAATTAGCATAAATTCGTTATCTAAATTATAAGTAATGAATTTATCCAGGATAACCAACAAAGATGCAACAAGTGCCTATCTTGCAAAACGCGAGCTAGCAGTCTCTATCTTTTTAGTTTAGATAAACGCAGTTCAATTTCCCAAAACTGAAACATCTTTCAAAAACTTGCAAAACTAATTGGTGCACACAACAACACAAACTAAAGAAGAAACGAGAACGTGTTTTGGGGACAGATTAACTTCTCTTGAGCATTAGTCAGATAGATTTTAGGTAATTATTCTGAATGCTGAAGACTTTCTACAAGTTTAGAACCGATTATATCATTCAATATTCATAAATTATGAAGACCTACAACGCTATTCTGACAGCACAATGATCAATAATGCCATATATCGAAAAGAAAATACTTTCAAAATTTGAAAAAGACAGACCTTTACACAAATTACCGCGCACTATCTGCACAAAATGCTAGACCGTGCTTACTTTCCTGTGCAATAATATGGGTAAAATTAATGACAAGGACATCCACTGGCTTGATTTCTCCTGTGTTAGTTCGAGCACTATCCGTGTGTGTGCTGCAATTTCTGTATCCCACAATTTTACTGAGTCAGACCTCTGATTACTTTATAATGACACTCTGTGACCCAAGGCGTTTTAATGCCAGCATTTCGATTCATTTAGAGGTTCTTTTTGGCGCAATAGAGTTATTGTCTTAAAATTGTGCCCCAATCCTTAGGCTATGCATCTGTTGGATGGAATGATGCATTAGTTAATAACGACCCTAACCCGCAAGCAAAATTAGTACAAAATCATTAGATCATTGGTTTATTATCACAAAGATACACAGTAAAACATCAGATTATTGGTATATTATCACAAACATTCATAAAATTATTGGACTCACTTTGTGTAAAGTCAAAGCTTTGGAATATAATCTTTTTTCCAATCAATGATAAAACGCACTTAAAGGGCTACGAAAGATACACAAGGAACACAATCGTACTTTTATCTTCATCACAAGTCAATTCCAGAGTCAAAATTGGCTATCACAAACCACAATACGTCCCTGGGACGCAAAATAAACGTTCAACGCATCAACGTAACAATAGCATAAACAATCAACGCAAAATAAACGTTCACCTAACAAAGAGCCAGACATTTTCAGTATTTTATGTTCGTCACTTGAGATGACCACCTTAGGTTACCTATGAGCAATAAGCTGTAGATAGTCCTTTATGCGCCAATCTTTAATTTTTTTTTTGGCGTTTGGAACAGACTCTGGATCATTGGAAGGGACACCTTAGCATGACAGGGAGAAGGGTACTGTGATATGAAAGTAATTCCAATTTTAAAAAAATGTTGAATATGTGTGGATAATAGGCGGGAGGTGAAACAACGACTGGGTATAGGTAGGGAAAAGTTTCGGACCTTTCTTCACTGTGAGCGGGCAACAAATGGGTTTGGTACATGTTTTTTAAACCCAAGAAGGATATAAATGTGTATGGACTGGATTTACCAAATTTGCAAGGATCAAAGGTGTGGTTGTAGAATGGTAAAAATAAGAAAGACAAAAGTCAAGAGCAAAGCAAGGATTTAATTACCCAGGAAACGACCAAAGCATCTAGATGAAGTGAGGTATTCCAACCGTGAGACTAAAAAGCATATGCGACACAATTTTCGCTAGGCAAGAGCTAGCAAAGCAGGCTTTTCCACTAGTTCTAGCGCGTAAATTGATTTAATTTGAAGTAGTTGGAAACTACAGAAGTAATTAAATGGAAACGACAACAACATTCTTTAAGCTATAAAAGCATCTTTTAAATACATAAATAGCTGAAAATGGTGCAATCGAATCATGTAAGTTTTTGACACCTGGAGGAAGCTGTGTCTGAATGATTGTTCTGTATAAACCATGAATTGTTTTACAGCTTGTTGTTTATTTTACAAATTTCCGTTGAGCGAGAAGCCCTTTCTAAACTTGCATTTCAACCTTCTAATTGGAACACCAAGTGGAACACTTGCTTCTCTCTATGTCTGTATTTGTGTGTTATTGTTTCTGACTCGATGCGTTAGTATTTGTTTTTCTATGTCTCTCTCTTTTTCTTTTTTACTCTCTCTATCTCTATGCGTGTGTGTCTTACCGGGGTTTTGCCTGTCTCTGTCTATATGTGATTTTGTGTCTGACTCTGTCTTTGTGTGTGTTTTCTCTCTCTTTATCTCTTTTTGTGCCTGTGTGTCAGAGCGGACGTTTGCTTGTCTCTGTGTGTGTCTTTGTAAGTTTATGCTTTCTCTCGGGATGGTGCTCATTTGATTTTGGGGTCATACACGAACTTTTACTGTATCTGTTGGCTGATGAAAAATAACAATAAAAATTCACCGGCCCCGGCTCCCCCTCTTATTATGAACAGCTAGGCCATCAATAGATTTTTTTCCTTAAGAGTAGAACGTCATTAAGAAATTAGCTCTGACCTATGAAAAATCTCAAAAAAGCTCCTCTGGTTTTGGTTTCACCTGTTAGTGTAAGCAACGAGGAACCACGAAGCCTATGGCGGTGCTTCGTAAACAGCGAGGTATCTTGGCTAAAAATACAGTAGTTTTTCCCATGGTATTAGAATGCCATTAAGAAAAAAACTCTGACCTATGAAATATCTGAAAAACCCCCTGTTCTTGGTTTTACCATTTAGTGTAAACAGTGAGGCATTCTGGTACAATCTTGCCTAAGAAAAATCTCAAAAAACCCTCTGTTCATAGTTTCACCTCTTAGTGTAAACAGATACGCATTCAATAGCCGTTATTTCCCATGGTATTAGCCTCTTAGGCCCTCCAGGACAAGAGAGAGGCAAATGCGAGAAATGTCGCCAAGAATTTGAATTATAGGCTTGCAATTATTTATTCCAATCTAGAATACACTGACGGCACTTGTGATGAGTCCAATGCCATAGAGAAAACTAATTTTTTAATACCAACTTATTTATAAAAATGAAAAACTAGGAAATTTTTTGATAAATTTTTGCTTCATAATCTACAGGCTTGAAAAAATCTTTCATGTAACGAGGCATGATTTCGGCCATTCCGAGAACAAGAAAGCCTCCATCTTTAAGCGAACTATGGAATTTCTTGTAAATCTTTTCTTTTGCATCATCAGAATAGTAAATCAAAACATTTCTGCATGATATAACATCAATCTGATTTATTTTGGATTCTGCAATGTCTCCAACACGAAAATCAATTGTTTTTTTTATTTTGTCATTGAATTTGTACAAATTATCATCAATTTTTTCCAAGTGTTCTTCAAATGATGACTTGGGCAAACTTTCTAACGCTTGATGTTCATACTGTCCTGTTTTAGCAA
Organism: Alatinidae sp. Z8VKAUB7J3; assembly: GCA_010016025.2. Classification (NCBI taxonomy): domain Eukaryota; kingdom Metazoa; phylum Cnidaria; class Cubozoa; order Carybdeida; family Alatinidae; species Alatinidae sp. Z8VKAUB7J3. The sequence goes on along the minus strand of JAAAKM020073195.1, from coordinate 226,131,954 downwards.
CCCCAATGGATGTAGAATTCATGTCGTTAGCAACAATTCTAAATTTTTTGTCATTTGTTTTGGTTGCATTGCTAAACATTATTGCCAAGCTATATGCTTCATTTCCTATTGCACAACCAGCACTCCAAACACAAATAGGATATACTTTGTGCGCTTGTTTGATGATGTTTGGAATGATCTTCTCCTCAAAAGCATCCCAAACGTTTTGATTTCTGAAAAATTGAGTAACATTAACTGACAATAGTGCATTAAAATCATTTGGGTTCGGCGGATACACAGTGTAAGGAATATAAATTATCTGACCCTGCTCCAGACACAGATCAATTACAATATCTTGTAGTAATTACAAGTGAAAAGGAGGCTAGGAAATCTATCTTTGGCTGCATTTATCTTGCATGAGGCTTTTTGGGAGACAGAAAGGCAATTCTTACAAAATTGCAACAACTTTTAAATTCAACAGCATATGAGAAAATGAACGTAATCCACTGACTGAATGTACGTGGAGCTTTCCATTAGCAAACACCTAAGAACTTGGACATTCTTTCCAGTACAAGACTGGATCCTTAATGTTTTTATTAGGTTAAATAAAATTTTTATTTAATTAGGCTTTTTTATTAGGTTAAATAAAAAAGGCAATACTTTTTTCTTTTCTGAATAATATCTATGTTTATAAAAAGTAATGATAATTAGGTCGGATACGAAACTTCAACCAGAGAAAACGAGACTTTAAAAAACTTTAGCCTTTGTTTTTTTAGTCCAAGTTTTTTAAGTTTTTTAAGTCTTAAGCTTTTTTAGTTTTTCTTTTTGGAAATGTTTTATGATGACTTGCCTATTGGTGAAATAAAAATAGCATACACTTTTTTTGGAAGCGTTATTGTTTTTGTTTTTTTCAGGGATGCGTCGTATAACTTGCTCCTTGTGAAAACTATTACTCTAAAAAACACAACTTATTCGGTTGAAATTACCAATACTAGGCTTCACGAGAAATTTGTTCTCTTCTTAAAACTAAGATTTCACGTACTTCAATTTCCAGTCAAGTTTTCAGGTTAATTCTCAAAACCATGCAACACTATTACTGTCCACATAGCGCCCTTTAACACCCCCCTGGTCATTCTTAAGACATTGTCTAGATATTTTATCGTTAAAAATATGATTTAAATCCCATGGTTCATATTTTCACAAGCCAGCCCTCCGTGATGCACCGTCTCAATTCAGATCACTGTGCCATACTACGACTAGCCTTTTTGGCTCCTTCTACCACACCTAATTATTCCTGAGACATTTTCCTGATATTATCTTGTTAAAAATCACGCAGTAAATCTAATGTTCATGTTTTTGCAGTCCACCCCCAACATGACAAAAGCATCCTAAAACGAACAATAAAACAACAATAAATAAAAGCATCCTAAAACGAACGGAAATTACAATAAATGACCGAGTCTAACTCAAAACGAGCAACAATTTACATGTGTCGGGCTAACACCCTCATGCCTTCTACCAGAACATAATTAGCGCTTTACTGAAAATCAAATTACTTTTTAAATGTTTTCACTTTTTTACTATAATAAATGAAAAAATATTAGAAGTTTATGTAATAAACGTCTGTTATATGCATGTTAAATTACAAATACAGAAGAGAGAATAATGAGGACTTTTTTCCCCAAGACAGTGAACGAACAACACCTATTTGAATATTTCGGCCCTATATCTAAGGGTCGTCTTCAGCAAAGAAAATAATAAATAATACAGACAATAAAAGGTCTCGGTTAAAAATTCATTTTTTCAAAATAACCTTGGCATCATTACTTCTCAACGAAAAGTACAGCCAAGAGTCGGGTTTAGCTTTCATTTCAAACTCCATACCGATCGTTCTAGCCTTACCAACATTATCAATATAGCCGTATCCGCATTCAAGTCCTCTGCTCAATTGCAGATTTTGCCAGTCGTTATAAAATATAGCGGCGTTCGCGATCAATTTGCCGTCGGCCCATTTACCTTTATATCCAACTTCATAATTCCATAAATAATCGGAGTCAAAAAAGCGAGGGAAAGTAGGATTGCCATTTTCATCCAACGGTAACTCGTCGCTGCAAAAAAGCATGGACAACCTCTGGCGACAGTAGCGTATAAAAGATGGTCTTTACTCGCCTGATAGGATAAACTGAATTTTGGGTTTAAGCCATTTTCCGGCTGCTCGCCTACTACTTCATTACGCTCCCCGGTAAAATATCCATCCTCATAAGAGTCTATAGAATTTTTAGCGTTGAAATAACGCAAGCCCAAGATCGCTTTCAAGCGATTGGTAATCGTAAAATTGGCTTCTCCAAAAAAAGCAAATTCTCTGCTTTTGTACAGGCCGTCAAAAAAGTAAAATGGGTAATTGGGGTCGGATACGGCCTCTGCCGATCCTTCGTCAAAAAAGGCGTTAATAGCCATATAAGGGTTAATTCCGCCATTGGGCGTATTCCAAATGGCTCTTTTTTCTTCAAAGGTGTAAAAAAGGCCGGCGGTAAAATCAAACGCGCCTTTAAAATTAGACTGGAAGCGAAGTTCTTGTGTAAATTGCTTAATATCCCGATCATTGGTAATCACGCTGCCCCACACGTCGTTCAACGTCTTCTCTTCCAAAAGGAAAGGAATTCCCCACGGATGCAATTGTTTCGACTCCAAAATTTGATACAAGAAGCTTAGAGAGATTAGAACCAGGAACAACCTTAACCAGGCAATGATCTCGCATTGTTTTTCAAGATCCTGTTTCAATTTTGAAAATGAAGCGGCTCTCTCAGAGTATCTTTTTATTAGTTCGTCTATGTACTTTAAGTTTTGGATCTGAGGAATGGGTTTAATTTTCATTAAAATCAATTTGATCTAGTCATCTTTGCAATATTTCTTACATAGAAACTATTCTTAATTTCTTCTGCAAATCAATCTTGCTTAAATTGGTTTCGGTTAGATAAATTTTATTTTGAAAAGAATGGAAGTATCTATTTTTAGTTTCAGCATGTGGAAGAGTTTACAACGAATTACAAAAGAGCTTAAATAGTTATCTTACTGCATTTTATTGAAGCTACAGCATGTACATTTTTGCATACATTGATACTATTTAACCTTTGAGTTTAAAGCTTAAGCCTTTACCTTACCCGCTCTCAAATAAATGTCAATTGGTTTAAAATTTGCTAATTTAGGAAGGATTTTCGATTTTTGCAACTGGTTGAGTAGTTAATAGAGGCCCACTAATTCCAATGATCCCAAGAATTCTACAATGCCCTATAATCTGTTATGCATAGGTCAAATAAAATTTAACTCTCCGTTAAACTCCAGATTCTTTTCACTCAAAACTTTTGAAAAAATAAATATTATAAACCGAGCTTGGAAAACGGCTACATAAGTAAAATATAACCGTAATCCAGGATAGGCTCCTTAGAAATGAAGGCACAAATGAGCACATTAAGAGCGCGAGCTTGATAAATCACAATAGGTGAGTCGCATGAAGTACACAAAGTCGATAAGCCACATTAAGTAAGGATTGGAAGCCAGTGGACAAATAAGCGCATGAAGCGTCCAAAGTCGATCAAGTCCCATGAAGTTCACCAAGTGAAATCAAGTGCTCAGAGCCAATAAGTCGCATGAGTATCAAATGGAACAAATCACATTTGTCTTTTGTACTTTGAGGCATTTAATGACATAATATGATGTGAAAATTCTCCAAGTTTTAAATTGAATTTCTTTTTAAGTACCAAGGACAGTGAAAGTGTAATCTGATTGTTTAAAATGGACAAATGGAAACTTACATGATCATCCATTTCTTAAAAAATGGGGAAAAACATGCTTAATGAAACAGACCTCCATATACACTATTATGGTTTTTGTAGCAGTTTGGCGCTAATAATAACAGTAATAATAAAAAAAGGCGAGTAAAAAAAACAGCAAAAAATAAGCTAATACCATAAGGCTGAAAAGAGCTTAAGAAAGTGTAGCTTTTTTGAAAGTCAAGTTGTCTCTGGGACTCAAGATATTGACGATTTTGAATCTTTGTTGACCAGAGGCATTGTCAGACTTAACTATCAAGTTTTGCTTATTAATTTTCACGGGTCAGAGTAGCAACACTTGGGAAAACATAGGGATCCACTGTAAACTCCACCAGTAAAAAAAAACAAAAATTAAATCTTAGAAAATCTTAGCTTTAAGGTGTGAAAAAACAGTTCTAGAGCAAATTCATTTAGATTTTACCTAAGCCATAAAAGAGGTAAATATGTGGCTAAAGTGGGGCATAAAATCTGAAAAAGAAACTACTACAACTACCACTAACAACTCACTGTAATAAGTTCTAATTTCTTTTAAATTTTTCCTTACGACCTCCTCCCATGCAATTGGGTGAAGACCTGCTTTTCGTTTGACCCTAGATATTTGGCCAAACAGGATGATCTGTGGCAATATGTCATCCTTCATCCGAAAAACGTTTACTAGCCATCTCGACCTTTCTCTCATTATAGCCCTAAAAAGCAGGGTAGAACCGCATTCATCGTGCGATTTGCTGTCGGAAATACGGTCAGTCAGACCGGCACCCATGACAGTCCATAGACAATTCCTTTGGAAAATGTCTAATTAATCCTCCTCCGTCCTTCCGAGCACCAAGTTTCAAGAGCTAATGACACCTCTGACACCAGTGTGTCAGAGCCCCACCTCAGAACAAAACTTGGCCACCGTCTTTGTTGGATTCCACTCGTATAACTCTGATGCATAATTTAAGTGGTGTGGTAATATTGTATTTTTTTTTACTTTTTAGACCTTTGGTGACAAGTTACTTGGAGTTTTTTCATGGATAATGCCCGTTTGTGTTGCCATGGCAGCATTTGGAGGTTTGAGCGTCCACATAATGACCTCATCGAGGTAAGGCTTTTGTTTTGTTTTAAGATCTTATGGTATGAGAGAGAGAGAGAGAGAGAAATAGGTTTATTTAAACAACATCGTAGCTAACAGCTAATTTGCGTTGCTTCACTATCCTTGATATATGCTTTTCACAGGACAATTTCCAGTTTAACTATTTTGAAAAGAAATAGGCAAATAAACACTATTAATTAATTGTCTACCGGGTACGTTTTTCAAATTCTAGTATGTTTTTTACTAAAGTGCAGAAATGGGAGTCAAGGTTAGGGTAATTGACGAGAACTACAGCTCCCTTGAAATTCAGGGTAATTTCTCATCATTTTAAGTTTAGATTGCGCTCTTTACTTCCCTGTGAAGATTCTTGTATTATTAAATTTAATGTCAAAATGTTCTTAACCTATTTCGGCGAGTAGGATAATAAACTTCACAGTAATGGGCGAAAAAACACACCTGTCCGTTGTGTTGTGCCCTGTGAAACTCATCGATCCTTATGAGGCTTTTCGACACCTTAAACTGAATGATTATCTAAAACTTTCAGTTAAATTGCAAGTCTCTCGTGTATACTCGGGAGGATACTTGGGAAATATTGTCGGTGATTCCCAATTTCATTCATTCAGTTATATGCTGCTAGTGAACACTGGCTGGGTATATCTGATGAGAACAGTGGTACTCCACTTTAAATCACAAGCTGCTCTTTACCATTTGTATGAAAAAATGCAGCTTAAACAGTTATGTGAATCCTTTTATGATTTCCCATTGGTTATAGAACACCTTAAGAGTTTACCTCCAACCTGCACAACGATACTCCAAGCTGCTCACATTATGAGTGTCTTAATCCAGCTCCTCTAAAAAATAAGTGATATCTGAAAAACAAAATTTCCCATAATCGATCTTTCCTTTGCCACAGTTCCAGCGTTTAAGAGTGCTTAACGTAGGACATATATATATAACGTAGGATGTAGGTATTTATAGCAGTTGTAAATAAATCATTCATTTAGGTGAGTTTCTTTTACTTGATAAACAAGATTATGCCAAAAACGAGGGGTTTTCTGTCTCCGGTGTCCACAGCTCTTTATGATAGAGCTGAAGTTTTGGAGCACGATATTTCTTTAAAAAAGACAACTACCATTTCCAGTTGAGAATTAGCGTTTTCACAATAAGAGACGGTCTGTCATTGCCCCAGTAACCATATTGCATTCTTAGGACAAAATGATTCCTTCCAATAAAGGAAAACTATGGGGCCAATTTTTACTTCCGCGTTGATCTCAAGGACCTCAAACGAAAATTTAAAATAAGAATATTTAAAAGAGGATCCACAAATCCTCTCTTAATAATTTCCCTCACCTCCAAAACAATCCACTGTAACTATCCTAATAATTGGTGCGCAGCTACATGCAGTGCTGTTTAACCACTACCTGTGTAAACAGTCTATAACAGCCTTTCATTTTGTAAATACAACATATATGCTTAAGGACGAGTATCTCACCGTGGGAAAAAGTGGTCTTTAGAATTCTTATTTGATAGCATTTTGACTTTATTCAGGCCGAAGTGCCGTTTTGCAGCAAAAAATGCAAAAATCCTTACTTTATTACTACTAAAAATAACAACTACCCACAGCATCAAGCCACCTAAGGCCAACACAGATACCCACACTCCTCCTCCATCCCATTTTGTTCAAAGCTCCCCTCTTTACACCCTCATTGCGCAGCCTCGTGAAATCCACCGGGACCGGCTTGGCGTAGCCGAACACCAAGCCCAAGGGGGAGATCAGGCACAGAACCGGGATGACAATGGTGCCGAAACGATCGATATGCGGCAGCGGGTTAAGGGTCACCCGCCCCTGGAGACGCGCGGTCGGGTCCCCGCAAATCCAGGCGACATAGGCATGCGCCGCCTCATGCAAGGTGATCGCCAGCAAGACCGGAATGGCCCAGACCGAGGCCTGGAAGAACAGGTTCTGCAGGAATCCGAGGCTGGTTTCCAACGTCGCCCCCTACTGGGCCCCGGCGATCTCGGCCGCAAATTGGGCCTC
>JAAAKM020073195.1:226052890-226122659 GCA_010016025.2 Alatinidae sp. Z8VKAUB7J3 | reverse complement strand
AATGTGGACCACCGGCGCGGCCAGTTCGATATGGCCCATGCGTTTGCGGCGGACGCGGCTGTGGGTGACTTTGACGCCACAGCGGTCACAAATCATGCCCTTGTATTTCATCCCACGATATTTGCCGCAGGCACATTCCCAGTCCTTTTCGGGGCCGAAAATTCGTTCGCAGAACAGACCGTCCTTCTCAGGCCGATACGTTCGGTAGTTGATCGTTTCGGGTTTTTTCACCTCACCGAACGACCAGCTCTTGATGTCTTGGGGGCGGGCCAGAGAGATGCGAACCGATGCGTAATCGTTGATGCGATCGTAGCTGCTGTTTTCGCCAATCGACATGTTTGGGTTGCTCCTAGGCGGTTGGGCCGTCAGGCCGTTTCCGTGATTGAGACTTTATTTTTGGCGTGATGACTAAAAAGAATGATCAAATTCCTCAGTGGGCTGAAATGTCTCTACCTCGCCAAGCCCAGATTCCAAACCCCGTTGCACCACCTCCCTTGCATAGCCTTGAAGTGTTTCCTGAGCAGCACCAACAATCATTCGCCGGAAATACAAAATTTCCTTGGGCCAATAATGACCAGGGTTCTGTACATATAACCAAAGACATTCTCAATACAATTCAAAATTTGGCACCAGTAGAACTAGATTCAACTCCTTCTGTGGTTGGGCCACAAAGCCAACCACCACCAAATCCTCCAGCATTGCCAAGTCAGTTGCCTTCGACTGACACACAGCAAAACTTATTATCCTCCAATGATACTCCTGAGTTACAAAATAACATGTATAACTTTTTCGCTAATGCTGGAGCTGATATAATAGGAGCTGGCCTAGCCGCGTTTGAGTTTGATCAGTATTCCCAACAATTTAGGAACAATGCACCCAACACGAGTATCAACGGAAGCTACTCGAACAATCAAAACCCTGGGTTTTCTAGAGAACTACCAAAAACACAAGAACAGCCTGGAATCAGCACTTATAGTATGAATCAAGGTAATTTTAAGGCACACTATGGATCTATTGACTGGAAAGACATAGGAAATCAGAATTCAGGTAAAGTTAACACCAACACTGTATCTGCAAATAGCCCAACCCGCGAAAAAACACAAGTACCTGGTATGGCTGCATATCAGCAAAGTGGCAACTCCGCTGAAAGTGGACTAAGGTACCAACAAAGTCAAAACCAGAATCCACAGAGCTTAAATACCAGGACTAGAGATTCGCCAACTCAAAAGAGACCAAATAATATAGAAAACATCCTGTTTTGCACATTTTTCATATTATCTAAGATTCTTTTACTCCCTAAAATCTCTCAGCACAAGATTAGATTTCTGTGTTCTAAAACTTTCGAAAGCGGACGTGAATATACCCTCTAGATCTGTAAATATAGTGGAAATAAAATCCATTATATTGGGAATTTTCCAAGAGAAATTCGTCTACTGAGTTTTGAATTCACCATCACCAACCAAAAGGCTTGTTTACACTAAACGACTGCCGTTAGCAAAACTCATTGCTGACATTTTTTTTTTTTAATCTGGAGACCAGTAGGCTAATTAATTTTATGTTTGTTTGATTTGGGTATGTTGTTTATTATGTATTGTGTAATGTTTCGAAATTAATCTAGTAGCTTCTTTGCTGAATCTGCTTCTTTGCAACTTTTCCCCAGTATCGCTTGAAGGAAAATGTACTATTGAAGACTTAGGGCAGGCACATGCCACCTTTACTTTTTTTTTCGTTGGTTATTCAGTGTCCATTATAAAATTATTTCCCAAAATAAGCTTTCAGACATAATGTAAGTACATCTAGGCTTTTATTTTTCACAAATGTTCCAACACTCCTTTCCCTTGAAAGGATATTCCATGTCCCCTTACTCTCCAGATATGAACCAGACTCCCCCCCCCAAAAAAAAATGTTGAAGCTATGCTCATGGTTGGTACTGTTTATTAATTGCTTCTAGTTGATATTTACTTATCTAGTGTTTGCATTTAGTGTTTGTGGTAAGACTGTTTGTGCTTATTATCACGAAGAACGTTATGTTTAGTGATTTTAATCGATTTGTCTTAACTTGTTTTTGGTATCATCATAGTCTATTCCTAGAGTCATAATTGATGGACTGGAATTAGGATCTAAACTCCACTCCAAATTGATTTGAGGGTCTGATGATTCAAAATACCCCAGTCCTATAGAGTGGCCAAATTGCTGGGCAGCAATGTTTCCTATTACTTTAGAACTTTGCAATGTGTCTTCAAAACACCAGTCAGGAAAGCTCCTATCATATTCAGGATAAAATGTCTCGCCACAAACTTCAGGAGCAATGTAAAATAGTCTAATCTGGCTTGCATTACCGTCATAGTATTCCCATCCTACTGCATTGGGATTTTCTTCATTAGGTGTTTCTGTAAATCTTACTTCAACTCTGCAAATACTGTTATCAAATCTAGGTTCTAGGTCTAAGGAGACTTTTACTACATCAATATTCCATTTGGTGGTATATTTCAACTCTGAACTCTTCAAGGCACTTTGCCATGACATTATGCCATTTTCAGCTTCTTTTACCCATGCATTTTTGACAGAATCTAGCTCATCAGGCTCATCTGGATAGTAAATACAAACTACTGGAGTATTTTGAAAACGGCACAGTTCAGCTGTTCGATCTCGACCAAGACATCGGCGAGCGAAATGACCTCGCTGAAACCGAGCCCAAAGTTAGGGAGAAATTGAAAAAAATGTTGCACGCGTGGCGTGCTGAAGTCGATGCAAAAATGCCGTACCCAAAGACCGCCAGCTCTAAACCAGCGCCCGGCTCACGCGTTGCCAACTTACCCGCAAAGAAATCGAAGAACATTTAGGTTAGTCACTCTTTGACCATCGTAGGCGTGGATTACTAGATTCCCATCAGAATCAGGTATAGAGAAATAAATTCTGCCGCTTGCTCCAAAGAAGTATTCGTGTGCCCGAAACGGTTCTATTACGAGAGCTAGAGCGCCACTTTCTACATCGAATCGCCACAGTTCTCCTTTGTCTGAAAACAACTGGACTGTATCCAGTTTGTAGAATTCGTCTTTAATCAGGTAGAGGGACTTTGAATCCCACGACCATTGAAACCCATCATCGCGAAAAAAAGATTCGCCGATTGGTCTTGGTTTAGACCAAATCGATTCAACATGTACAACTTCTTGGGTTAGCGCGCCGTCATGACTTACGATGACTAAGCGATCATCAACAACTACCGCTGCAAGTCGATTATTTGGTGCCGGAATAACCGATTTTAGCTCGCCTTGCAGTAGCGTCTTAGATGCTAAATCAAACGAATCTGCATACTTTAGCTCGCCGTCGATGGAGAAAAAGAAAGGCGAATCTGCTTTTTCCTGAAACTCCGAAGGATGAAAGTTCTCGATTTCTGCAGGAAAGGACTCGGCGCTACCTATCGTTACCCAATAGAGTACAAGTAGCGGAAGCAGTAAGACTGCCAATATCGCAGTCAGCGCCTTAAGCCATGTTGGGAACATCCAGTCCTCACACAAGTTGGAGACTTAAGGTTACATCAAGATGGTAAAGCCGACCGTCTCCTAAGGGTCGAAAGTAGACATTCGATAAGTTCGTTTTCTGTCCCATTTCGGAATTCAGATGAATCAATTAATTTCGACACTTTTTCTTACTTGAAGCGCTTCTTTTCCTTTCCTTACTTTTAGCAAATTCATCGCCAATTCACTTCGACCTACACCGCTTTTCAGCATAACCATCAACCTTATAAATAATAGTACCCACCAAGTCTGGAAAATACACTCTCTGGAAAATACCAAGTCCGGAAGTCGAAGTCCGGATGAAATGTCTGTATTTCCATTTGTATATAATGTGGACATACTTCATCCATTTTGTCATTTAAGTAATTCTTTTTGTCCTTTAATGTTATCCCATTAAACCACCTCCTGAATCTGTTTTTCAAGAAGGGCTCGAATCTTGCCCATATAGGAGAGGACTATGTCAATTAGGTCCGTATGGATACTACCACTTGTAAGGGTGTTAAAGGGGTCTCCAGACTCAGCTCTAAAGACAAAATTATTACACAAGGCAGATTCAGTTAAACAAAATCAAGCAATACTGGGGGTGAATCTGAGCCCCTTTTTCTTCTCCGCATCATCGCGGTCATTGCGAGGGGCGGGCACCTGATCTTTTAATATTCTATGGACCCCGCTAGATGGCATATATTCGAGCACACGGTCCAAAAATTGGGTATCGAGGCCCAGTTCCCTCACAAAAGTGTCTAAGTAAAAATTAGGTGAAGCTATAATAACTGAATTCATTCCAACACTAAAATCACCCTCATATTCCCTTTCCACGGGGCCCATACAGAGTTTCGCGGAATTATGTTGGCGGCGTCTCTTCGTTGTCCCTGGTGTACGTGGTAATGTTGAAGTTGAACCTGGATGGGAGATCTATCATATGAAGGGTGCGCCCGCTGATTCAGATCGGATCTACGCGTCTCAAACGAGTGACTGGTTTGGCCAAGTCATTCAACGTTCAAGTGACGGTGGAAAAACATGGGAAATACCCGGCGGGGAGAAAATGCCTGATCCATACGGCCCGCCTGTCGGGGTCAGTAACAAATTCGTCTACGATACTTCCCCAGAGACCGGTAAACCTTTGACCACTCACCAGTGGTACGATGGTACACAGAAGCCCTGGGAGTTCAAGCGTGTCTGGCATCTTGAACCTTCCCTCAACGATTCGGATGTTGTCTATGCCGGGGTAGAAGATGCTGCCTTGTTCCGATCGACTGACGGGGGACAGTCCTGGCAAGAGATGCCTGGGTTGCGTGAAGCGAAAGGAAATCTTTGGCAGCCGGGTGCCGGCGGAATGTGTTTGCATACGATTGTGTTGGACCAAAGCAATCCTAAGCGAATTTTTATCGCCATCTCAGCCGCGGGTGTATTTCGGACAGAGGATGGAGGTGAAACATGGCAAGCCAAGAATCAGGGCTTGAAGTCGCCTATGGAACTCCCTGATCCTGATGCGGAGGTCGGGCACTGTGTCCACCGTGTTGCGATACACGCATCCCGACCCAACGTGTTGTTCATGCAGAAGCACTGGGATGTGATGCGCAGTGATGATGCAGGCGAGTCGTGGAGTGAGATCAGTGGTAATTTACCCAGCGACTTTGGGTTTCCGATCGAGGTCCATTCACACGAGCCGAACACTATCTACGTGGTTCCCATTGTTTTTTAATGGTTTGCTGGTAAACAGTTTTCTTACGATTTCATGGGTCGACCTTTCTTCAGGTATGTCCATAGAACTCCCCTTGAAAATTAGGCTTGAAACTGGGTCGTACAGCATTGAAAGTGTTATATTGAACTATTTAAAGACTTAATATTATTTTAATTAGAATATTCAAGAATAAAATTGGATGCTATAGGATGACCACTAATAACAACGTCAAAAGCATAATGACCGATTTCACTACAGAGGGACTGTCGGCAAATTAGTGTGCAAAAGGACGGCGTTAAAGAACCACTGATCTAGGGCCTGCTCTAGAAATTGAAGAAATTAAGCTTGATATCTCTGTCAAAGAAAATTGAAAGCATTTTCGTTTTATTCTATTTTAATTGTATTTAAATTATCTTTATATTTTACATCCAATCACGGAAGAATGGTGTTGCAATTTATCTTGAAAGTGCTACGTGTATGGAGTTTTATCACAACAATGTTTTCCTAACTCTACGAGGCATATCTCTTCACCTAAGAAAAGCAAAACCACCAAGAGCCACCTTACTGTTTACAGTTACAACTATGCAAACTATGCATATTTTATATAGCTGGCTCAAATGCTTACACGTGAGAGGGGTGGGGAGTCATTTGATGGGCCCTTGTTTTTCAGACTTGTATTACTACGCCAAATATCAGGGAGGGTAATTAGAGCAAGACAAGGAGGTAGAGTAAAATCAATGAATTATAGTGGTGGAGAGGTGAGTTCCTTAACCTTTTTCCCTTACGTGTAGGCTAAATAAAAACAGATTTAAATATTAGAATGATAAAAGCTATTTCTTTCAAAAAAATATTTAAATACTGTATTTTAAACAAAAATTATAAATTTAGTTCAATCACAAAAAAGGACATTAAAAGACAAAAAGCAGCTGGAATCAGTGTCTTCCTTTTCTATTTGAACACCAAGTTTAATTGATGAAATCAATGTAGGCCAGGCAAATAGATAAAATATTGGATACGTTGTCAAAATTAAACTTGTTAAGGATACTAAAAACAACAACAAAATTAACCACAAATATTTCTGTTATTTCGAAATATGCAAAAACCCTACTATTAAGAGTTGAATATATCTGAGTACAACCCTTGTTCCTAACAAACTCACCCTTGTTGAATAAACCCAAAGCATAAAAAAAGGTCTATAAGTATAAAATAGGATCATCTGGCATAAATATACACAAGTTAAAAATTTTCTTACGAAACCCTCACATCCCATTCGGAGACAACCTTGCACACATGATGATGGTTCATTTTATGATACTGATTGTGATGTTGCATATTTTCACCATAAATACAACTTAGGCTGAGTAGAATCTTTACAAAAATAAAAGTTTAATCAACTGAGAGTAAGAAGCAACATTACAGCTCAAAACAATAAGAAATTATTCCTTATATGAAGTGGTTATCCCTTCCTCAATACCTGGCTCTTCACGCCAAAGTTTTTAGGTCTTTAAAAAAACCTCCTATTCTAATTAAACCTTCCTTGCGTTTCAGTAGTCGTTATTAAAAAAAAATAGAAAAACATTCAAAATTTAGTGTGAACGTCGGACCATTTCGAAAGCCTGCTGGTGGAATCCTATGATGAGCCCGGCTCCTACTACGGGCTGATTGCCGAGAGCCTGGAATACCCCGAAAGCCAGGATTGGGTGATTTTTAACCTGCGCCCCGAGGCGACTTTTTCCGACGGCTCCCCAGTTACTGCGAACGATGTCGTGTTCTCCCACAACATCCTGCTGGACCAGGGCCTGAAATCCTATGCCGAGGCGGTGCGCAAACGCATCCCCAAGGCCGAGGCACTGGGGCCGCACCGGGTGAAGTTCCATTTCAGCCCGGACTTCCCGCGCCGGGCGATGATCACCCAGGTGGGCGGCACGCCGGTGTTCTCCAAAGCCTGGTTCGAGGCAGACCCAGAGAACCGCCGCTTGGATGAGCCGCGGCTGGATCCGGGCATCGGCTCCGGCCCCTACATGCTGGAAAGCGCCGAGGTGAACCAGCGCATCACCTACAAGCGCAACCCCAACTATTGGGGCGCAGACCTGAATGTGAACGTGGGCCGCCACAACTATGACCGCATCCGGGTGGAGTATTTCGGCGACGCGATTGCTGCGATGGAAGGGTTCAAGGCAGGGGTCTATACCTTGCGGCCGGAGAACAATTCCAAAAGCTGGGCCACCGCCTATGACTTTGCCGCGGTGGAAAAGGGCCAAGTGATCAAGGGCGAAATCCCGGACGGCAACGTGCCCGCCGCCAATGGCTTTGTGATGAACCTGCTTAAGCCCAAGTTCCAGGACATCCGTGTGCGGGAGGCGATGCAGCTGGCGTTCAATTTCGAATTAAATTAAGATGAATAATCGCACCAAACATAAAAATAACCTATTGCAAGGAATAAAACTAAGCAAAAAATAACAAAAACATATTGCCACAATTGTTAAAGACACCATCCACCTTCCGCTCTTTGAGCTTTCATAGAAATAGAGTACTGCTCACCATACGGGGGAAACATCACCCCAAAAAACAAACAACTTTGTGTCTACACAAAGAAATCTAAATCATCAATATGATGTTATACTGATTTAATCAAACTAACCTGCATATAACTCCCAAGCCAATCATGTGGCAGTAATCAGATATTCTTGTAGAATCAGAATCCACTTTCTTCCATCTAAATGATACTATCTGTATCAGTATAAAAGGAGCTGCAGACAAAATCAGTGTAGAAACTGCCCAGCTTTGAATTCCAGCTTTAAAACAAGCTACTACTACTAGTATTTCTGAAATAGCAATATTCCTTATAAATATTTAGTGTTCACTGCTTTATTTATATAATGAAATAAGTAGTTGTTAAAGGAATAACCCGGATATTAACAACAAGAATTCTAGGAGTTATTAAAGTGAGATAATATCAATTAAATAGCAAAAAATTAAAAATTAAAGACAAATACAGAAATGAATAAATGGTAAAATACGAATTAAAAACAATTAAAAAAAAAAAATAGTATAAACAAACGGACAAACCAAGAGTAGCCATTAAAATATAACTATAAGTAGAAACAATATTTTTAACCAACAATTGAGACAACAGGCTAGCTCTGATAAATCAAAAGACGTCAAGTGAAACTATTTATTGCAAAAAACTCGTAAGAAGCAAATAACAAATAGGCATTACCAGTTCAACTAGAAAACAACCTCTTATAAACTACAAGAAATTAGTTGTTATTACAGTTTTAAAGCGTTAAAAAATTAAATTTTCTAAAAAAAAAAACTGGAGCATAAAGCGGCCATTAAATTTCCAAGCTTTATGCATCTATAAAATATGTATAAAAAGTTATCTCTTATATGTCATAAAGAGATAACTGTATCATAACTTTCGGTAATCTTGCAGAGACATTCCCTTCTCAACTAGCTACAACAACAACAAATTTTCTTCATTCTTATCTGCATAAGTGCATGAAATGTTCTTTTATAGGAAGCTTCAAAATCTAGGCTTTAATTTAATTAACTAATTCGCTAGATGTATTTAATTTATTTATTTTCAATTTATTTTCTAGTTTAACTACTCGTTTGATACAGTTTCATTTAAGCCAAGTTAATCCAATTTAATTCAAGTTCTTAGGTTTTTGATTAAATTTTATAATTTTCCCATAAATTTCTTTCGCACGGTCTACCTTTTATTTTCTTTTCTATAAAGCCTTTTATTTTCTTTTCTATAAAGCAGCCAGAACATCCTTCATGCAAACTTATTTATCTAATTTTAATTAACTGTCAAGTTTAATTATTCACTTAATTCAATTTCGTTTAATTCAAGCTAGTCCAAGTTTCTTAGGTTTTTTGGCTGAATACTGTATGATTTTTGTTTTCCACCTATTTTTTTTTCACACGACCTACCTCCTTTTTTATTTTCTTTTTCACGACGACGTCGGAAAGTTGGCAGATTATCAGGACTACATCCACGTTTACAAAGATGGCTCAAAGACAGAAAAAAAAACAAACAGTTGTGCAGTAGTTATACCCTCCCAGAGCCTGTCTCTTTCCTACCATTTACCCCCCAAACTGACAATCTTCTCTGCAGAGCTTATGGCAATTAAGTTTTCTCTTCAAGCCATATCAAGCCAAACAGAGATCAAAAATCAGAAGTATATTGTCTGCTCTGATTCACTGTCAGGTCTGGATTACCTTCCACAACAGCAACACCAAGCAAGAAATGTTGCCATTGAGACTGAAAAATTTGGTTACATAACTAGCAAGAAAGGGTATATCAGTTCTATTTATATGGGTTCCAGTACACTGTGGTATAACAGGAAATGAATTAGCAGACCAGGTTGCAAAACAAGCCTCCCATCTGGGTCAGATCATTCAAACTCCTATTACTAGTCCTGAATTCCTGTCTTCAATCAGCCTAAACATTTTGAAGGAAGAAGAGACCTGACTCTATTTTTTCTATAACCAGCTCTTAGATCTCTATGGTTATAGGCAGCCATCAAAAGAAATGTCTCTCATATCTCGCACCCTTTCAACTTGCCTCTTCCGTCTTAGATGTGGCCATGCAAAGACAAAATCAACATTATTCCAGTAGAAAATGGCCCCACCCCCAACTGCAATCTTGCTTTCTGGGTTAGAATAGAAATTGCAAAAAAGGACCGTACAGTCCAGAACAAAACGACTGTGTCTTTGGTGTTACCAAAGACACAATAAAACACAATTTCCAAGTGATCTCAGGTTCGTAACTTTTGATGAGTAAAACTAAACTTGATGAAACTTATATATTTAGAATCGGCGTAAAAATTCAATTCTTTTATGTAACTATTGATGTCAAAATTCCATTCTTTAGGATTTCAGTTACTATTGAGCCGGGTCAGTTCGTTCGTTACCATGTTCGTTACCATGAACTGTTTGTAAAAATATGCATTTTCATAAAAAATATTCTGTGATTCGATCAAATTATTTTTAACTCTTTTCAATCATCTTCCAACATCTAAATAACTCTCTTTTTAGGAAAAAACGCACCCTCGTCGAGCATTCTTAAATTGTCTGTTAAATTGATATACATTTAGTCCAATTCTTATACAGTAGCGTATCAAGGACAGTGAAAATGAAATGTGATTCTTTGAATTGATTAATCGGGAATTTACGCAACCATGTCCGTCTTAAAAAGATAAGGAAAGTCAGGGAATTTAATTTCTAGTAAAAAAGAGTGTTGTTACAATAATTAATAAAAGAGATATTTCCGGAATAAGAAGAAAACAAGAATTCTATTAAAATATGAAATAAATTTAAACACTAAAGGGAGAAGTCTAACAGAATAGGATGATTGACCTTTCTGTAAATATTTCTTGTAGCTATATCAATTGACTAGTAATTTTTAGTTTTAATGCTCGGCGGGCACTGAGTTTGAAAATAAGAAATGTCTGTGCAGCAGAAAACAACTGCAAAAAAGCAGCAGAAAACAACTGCAAAAAACAACTGCAAAAAAGCAGCAGAAAACAAGCGAAAAAAAGTCATCATGGCCCTGCGGTGGTTGCAACTGCCTAAAAGCAAACGCCCCAAGGTGATCACTATGTATTTTTCCGATATGGACAATACCGGCCACAGCTTCGGGCCTAACGACGATTACGAACTCCGCGCGTCCTTAACGGCCTTAGATAAAGTATTAGGTCGCCTGTTCGACGGCGTCGCGGCCAGCGGTCTGCCCGTCAATATCATTTTGGTATCCGATCATGGCATGCAGGCCGTGAGCGCCGACGACCTAATCCCCAGCGAATCTATAGAAAATGAGGAACTATATACCTTAGCGAATAAAGGCGTCCTGGCGATCGGTTATTTAAAAGAAGGCGTCGCCGAAACAGCGGCCTACGACTATCTAAAAGAGAGAGAAAATAATTTTCGGGTTTACCGGAAGGATGATTTTCCATATTTCAAATCCAATAAAAAAAGCAAACGCCTGGGCGATCTGATTGTTTTACCAGATTATCCGTACTATTTCAAACCCTTAAGGACGATAGGACTCCTCAGAGATTCCGGAGCAGAAAGGGGGGAACACGGCTATCCTTCTGAACGCAAAGAAATGCACGCCATTTTCTACGCCCAGGGCCCGGCTTTTAAATCTGAATTTCAGATTCCTCCTTTTGAGAATATTCACGTCTATCCGCTCATATGCAAAATACTCGGGCTGCCGATTCCGAAGGATATTGACGGAGATTTGGAGGTATTAGCGCCGGTTTTGAAGAATTAAAGTAAGAACATGTTTAAATTTCTCTAAACATGTTCTAAAGGGGCTTACGGCTTGCCATTTTCCACATGGAAAGTTCCTCCTGTGTAAAATACCATTAGACAATTCCATTCTCGATAAAAAAAATAGCCCCAGAAAAATTTCCATAGGGTAGTTCTGCCTAAAAAACTCTCCTTAACCTATTTTCATTTGGAAAAAGACTTATTTTTATTTAGTTTCTAATTGTTTTTCATATCATGCTGGAAATCCCCTCCTTCATGGAAAATTTATTTATCATATCACCAAAAAAAAATGAAAACCACACTGCTAAAAAAGGTTACAGTGTAAAAAATATTTCACAAAATAATTGCATTTGAGGCTTTGAGGCAAATTGTTAAATGTTTGAGGCAATTGTTAAAAGTATAATGATATATAACTAAAAGGATTCCCAGAATGTTGAGCAGTTTCCATATTTTTCTATGTTGCAATGAAAAAAGAAAAACTGTTTGAAATATATTTTATTGTCAGTGAATTGTAAATGACATTCTTGTCTTAGGAGGTTTTAAAGGGGCAGTACAATCACTCTTACTGACGTTTTTACTTTGTTTCATTTATTCATTCATAGCGATTTCTGCTGTTTAAAATTTGAAATGTCTTTTAAACTTATTTATGGTCTTTTTTAGTTTTAATATTCCTCTTTACTTTTCTGTTAGTAAGGATTTTTCAAATTAAAGATATGATAACATTCATATAAAGGAAGTTGAATACTTAATTCAAGCACATGTGATTACTCATTTCTATATCTGCTCCCTTGAGGTGAAATTTAGTTTTTAATATTCATATCTGTTCGACATGTTATTTGACTTTATTTGTACTCGTGTCACTTTCGCCTGAGCATAGACCGCCGTTTCGCCGAGGGTCAGCCAGAGGCTGCCGCGATCGCGTTCGACGGCGGCTTCGTGGTCGTGTGTGCCACGTTGCGACTGCTCGGCATCCCCGTGATGGACTTCTGCCGGCATCCGATCAAGTCCTCCACGCCGGCCGACTTCTGGCGGCGCTACAACCGCGTCGGCGGACGGTTCCTCTACGAGGACGTCTTCCTCCCCTTCGGCGGGCGGACGGCACCGCTGCGCGGCACGCTGCTCGTGTTCGCCGCGAACGGCGTGATGCACGAGGCGCTCTCGTACCTCTTCGTGCGCGAGGTGCTCGGCTACCAGCTCGTGTTCTTCGCGCTCCACGCCGTGGCCGTCGTCCTCACGTTCCGCATCCGCCCGCGAGGGGCGTGGCTGTGGGTCGGTCGGGTGCTCACCTTCTGGTTCGTCATCGCCACGAGCGCGCTGTTCCTGGCCAACCTCGATGCGATCCGTCCGGGGTCCATCTACCCCTTTGGAGGCCCGCTGCCGTAGGTCCGGCGGACGACGCTCTCCGGTACCCTGACGCCTCCGGAGACCCACGCATGCGCACGTCCGTCCTCGTCCTGCTGCTCGCGCTCCCGACCGTCGCGACGGCGGACGAATGGCCCTTCGGGACGAAGGCCGCCCCCGCCGCGCGCGGTCGCGATCTGTGGAACCTGGGGCTGCTGGGCATCAAGGCATGGGACGCCGACGTGCCCCCGCCCGCACCGGCGGCGAGCGGGCGCCGCACGGGCGCCTCGAGCCCGCGTCCGACCCACGTTCAATAAAATTTCCAAAAAAGGCATTTTTCAATGAAAATAGGCTGTCGCAAAAAAGTATTTTTTTTTTTAACTATAGAGGTAGAGGAGCCTCTCGATTTATGCCACTGTCTAGATCAATTAAAATTTATATCGTAATATCCATATTCATAACAGTATAGTATATTTCAGAAAACGAGGGATATTCAAGTCTTACTTATGATGTTCCTGTTCAGGCTAAAAAAAGATTTATTAGTGATTAATATAAAGCAAATTATAGTAGTGACAGAGTTCCATGTTCCACAACATCCCTATCCCACCATTCCACAACAGTCCTATCCCGCCATTCCAACGGCAGCCAACAAGTGCAAGTTATGTCATAGATGCAAGTGTCTGTTACACTTGAGGGTGACGCAATCTTGCATGAGTTGCTAGATTTGCTTAAGTGTTATTTCTGCTTTGGAAGGATAAACATATACACCTTATTTTAAAAAACTGGAGATGAAATATTCGAAAAAGTCGTGTGTACATGATAAAGTTGTAGTAGCATTGAATTCTGAGAAAGAGAAATATTTAAATTATGAAACAAGTGCTAATGGTAACACCAATGGAAATGTATGCGTGCGCTGCCATGAAAGTAAGAACTTAAATGTCTCTAGAGTACCAAGAAAATTCAAGTTTTATAGAGGTGGATATGCAATAATAATATCTCCAGAGAAGTTAGTATCAAAAGAGAACGCAAATCTAAAACTTTTAGTTGATGACAAAGGCCAATTTCTTGCTGCTGGTAACACATTACCAGTTGACAGATCTTGGATCGAGAGCCCCGTGCTGGTCAGGAGCACGCGGGCATACTGCAGGCGCAGCAGCCGATTGAACTGCACGGCCGAGCAGCCCATGAAACGCCGGAACAAGCGCTCCAGCTGGCACTGGGAGATGCCGACCTCGGCAGCCGGGGTCCGCTCATAGTGACCGTCTTCTTCGGCCATGTCGTAAGCCGCCTCGGTGATGGGCACATAGCCGGTTTCTTTGTGCCACAGATACTGCACCTCGGCTGAGGTCAGATACTCGAAGAACTTGGCCGAAGCGTTGTTCTCTTCTTCCGGGTTGCCGGCCATCGTGAACAGGGCTGCACCGCCGATGAAGGACTGGGTGCCCTCATCGATGATCGAGCTCCAATAGGGCAGGGGAACCGCGCCGAACTCGAAATCGGCCGATTTGGTCAAACCGCCGAAGGAGCCCGAGGAACCCAGCCACATGGCGACTTCCTTGTTTTCGAACGGGGCTTGGTTGTCGTTCCAGCCAGCGCCATACCATTCGAACCAACCGTTTTCACGCCACTCCAGCACCTTGTTGAAGTGCGACTTGATTTCGTCGTTGTTGACCAGCAGCTGCGTGCCGTCCGACCCGTCATAGCCGTTGTTGTTGGTCGCGAACTGCAGATTGTGCCGAGACATGAAGTTCTCGGTAAAGATCCACGGCAGGTGCGATTGGGCCAAAGCTGTGTAGCCGGCATCTTTCAGAGCCGGAGCCATTGCTTCGAAGTCTTCCCACGTCGTCGGGGGTTCAGCGCCGGCCGCCGACAATGCTTCCTTGTTGTAATAGAGATGGCCTGAATGCACAGTCTTTGGCAATCTGTCATGCTTCATCCGTAAAACGTGTCCTGGTCATCTGAAGGTTTCTTTTATTATAACCATAGAAAATGTAATCGAACCGTATCTTTTGGACAACTTTTTTGTTTGACATGCGGTAGTCAAATGGATACCTAAAACTACCCTTAGACAATTCCTCTGGAAAACATTTAACATATCTTCAGTGCCCACGTTACAGAAAGATACTTGACCACTGTCATTACCTTAGCTTCCAAATTCTAATCTCGGTTCACAGACTTTTCTGCCTATTCTTCCAAACTTCGTACAAGTTCAAAGAATAAGCAAAAAGTCCTTGGCCATGTCTATTCCACCTTTTGCATCTTCACTCCATCCACCATCTTTATTAATAATGCTGCCCACGTAATGAAGCTATCCACTTCAGTTTAAACCTAGCGACTTAGTCTCCTTAACATTAATTTCAAACCTATTCTTGCATCCTGAACTCAAAATATCCAAAAATTCACTCATTTTGGAAATATCTTTATCAAGGACACTCAAATCATCTGCACCTGAGGCCTTATTATTTTTAATCCATCCAGTACTGTCTCTAACTTTTCCTCGGATACTAAATCTTTCTTCACTTCCAAATTATCGATTATTTTTTTCAGTCTTGTTTCCTCAACTTGATTACGCTTTAACACACTCTCAAAATGTCCTCCTATCTCTCTTTGACACTTTCCTTGCCACTAAATGAGACTCCGTCCCTTATCACTAACTCTGGCCCTGTTTCTATCTTTAGCCAGGACCCATCCCGGCCGCGGCGCGGTCTAGCAAGGCTAGGGCAGACGCCACACCAAACAGGTCGGCAATCGTTTCGCCGCCAGCGGTGCCGACGTCCTGCCGCATCCACCCGATCGTCCCGGCGATCGCGACCGAACCGCCGGCCGGCGGTATCTGGCCCGAGACCAGGCGCAGTAGCGTCGACTTGCCCGAGCCATTGACGCCAACGAGGCCACAGATCGTGCCGGAACTTAGTGAAAACGATGCATCGTGAAGCGCTACCGTGCCATTGGGGTATCCGACAGTAACATCCTTTACGGAAATGGAAGCCGTCGCCGGCCGTGCAGAAGCATCTGTCTTGCTAGCAGTATTCAAGTTCCAAAGCCTTTTGCGATGGTCCCTGCCGTAACTTCCAAAAGCTTAATATACGATGGCACGGGACCGCCTTCATCACTCAGGCTATCAACGTATAGAACGCCGCCATAGTTCGCACCTGTCTCTTTCGCAACCTGCCGCGCCGGTTTATCGGACACGGTGCTTTCGCTGAAGACGACCGGGATCTCCTGTTCACGGACGGTATCGATGACAGCCCGAATCTGCTGCGGCGTGCCTTGCGAATCCGCATTGATTGGCCACAAGAACAGCTCCTTCAAACCATAGTCCCGCGCTAGATAACTAAACGCTCCTTCGCTGGACACCAGCCAGCGCTTGCCCTCCGGAATAGTTGCCAGTCGTTCACGCAGGGGCTGGTCGACGGCTTTGATTTTTTCTGCATAGGCAGCGGCGTTCTTGGCATAAGCCTCAGCGTTGTCTGGATCAAAAATCAGCTTAAAAAATTTCTAAACATCATTTTTTGAACTTCAACTTCTTAACTTCAATGAATCAGATGCCATTTAAATTGGATTTTTCCTACGTCTTGGAATCGCCACAGGAGAAATCCAATGCCTCCCCTGGATACAAGCGTACAAGTACACTTTAAGACATCCATGGAATCAAACCTAAGTTACTTACTTTCACATCGAATGTTTTTTTTTATAATTGAACCAGATTATTTTGAGGAGGTGACGGAGGAGGATGGGGGCTAGTACACTTTTTTGAGAGCCTTTGGTAATTTAAAATACAATGGTAAAACTATTTATCCAAGACTAGAATAAGACATTCGGTGCTTAAAAGGCCATTTACAGAATTGATTTTGACTTTTTATTGGTGCTAGATAAAATCACCATGATCTGATGAGCACTATCAAGATTATCAGGTCATTTTGCAGTTCTTAAACTATCTTTATGAAACCTCTTTCCACCCCCTTCTACCTAAAATAAAAATCCACAGTTGATATTCAAGGTTTTCAGAACTATGACTGGTTACAAAATATTTAATCTAAGCCTACACTCAGTAAACAGAGCGTAAAGAGACCAAAAAAAAATCCATTTATTGTAATTTGTCATTGTATAATAGCACCTTTCCAGAAAAAAAAAAATAAGAAAAAACTGCATACCTATCTGTTCTACTACATAAATCCCGTAGTCTAATTCCTGTTTCTGTAAGAAAGGATGCAAATGCTGAAGAAACACAGCAAGATGCTGTTTTCTGTCCCTATAGGGAACAACAATTTGCAATTCTCACCAGGATTGCAATCAAATTTGAGTCGTGTTCACCCCATTTCCTGAACTTGAACAAATTTGTTTGGGCTAAACGCCTTCAATTTGTATATTCAAACTGAACAACAGTTATTAAATAAAAAGTTTTTTTTGCTGCTTCCTTATCAGCCTTAGAAACTATCAGCCTTAGAAAATTTACCTTACTTTAAAAAACGGAGGAAACGCCCTCCAAACGGCAAGTGCCGTCATTAAAATCACACCGTTGGATTATTAATGTAGAGGATTCGAAATCCTATCTACAATACTGCGGAATTCTTCATTTTCCAAGGAGTAAGATTACGGATGCGTTTTACTGGTTTTCTTTTTTAGGGGATTTTCTAACCACACCGACACTCCTAGGAGGTCGGGAGAGGGTTTTTTGACGGTAATTAAAGCTTCTGGTGCTAATTTATAGTGACGAAAAGACTGTGCCACGGGTATTTGGTGTTGCCTGTCAACAAAAAGTACTTCCAGAAACCCCTGTTTACAAAATTTGTATTAGCATTTAATGCTAATGTGTTAGCATTTAATGCTAACTGTTCATTTGTGTTTCCTCTAAAGGCGTATCAGTTCTTTGCTCTTGCTATTATTTTTATAGAAACCGTTTGAAATTGTAGATTGCGATGATGTTGATACTTTGGAGCTTCAAAGACGACTTGAGCTTTTCAACGATATGATCGATAGTGGACTGAATGTTACCTATGACAAAAATTCAAAAAGGCAATATTACATAACCCAGTGTGAGTAGAAACATTTAAGAATACCGAACGTAAAATACAAAATAAAAGGAAAACTTGGGGGACGGTGCAGAAACCTATTTTCAGAAACTCACAACCTGAGCCACACTAAGTATTAAAAAGAGAAATCTTCAACCACTTCTCCAAGCTTACATCACTCTCTCTCAGTAAAGGCAATGCCCTGAAGCTGAAAAGCTGAATTTTGCAAGTCTAACTACGGAAAACATTAGCTGAAAAATGGAAACTACTCCAATATCTTCTAGATTAATCTGGGAAACTGGGAACTGAGAAACTGAAATACTGCTAAATCTTCTATATTTTTAAAGATATTTTTGTACTTTCAGATAATAAGCCAAAATGAAAAAGATAGAAAGATAAAAGCTACATTTTCAATCAAATTTACCTCCTCCTCTCTTTACAAAAATTTGACGGTTTGATATATGGAGAAGAAGAAGACTGGTTTCATCTCGTCCTGAAGATATTTTTACAATGGTTCTCTGCACACCCAGCGACTAGTGAGGCGGATGACGGACGGAATTAAGTTTTTATTCTTTGCCATGCTTCACACAACTAATTTTTATGGACATAAGTTTCATCTCTTTACTTTTTTTCGCAAGAAGTAAATTAAGCTTATGACACTTCCAAATAGACACTGCGCATTTAACCCGATCCAAACAATACAAAAGAAAAAACATACTGAGTCTTTTGTTGCCAAGAATCCATGACACATCCATCTTCTTGTAGTTCCATCTCTACAAATATAGGAAAAACCACGTTCATGGTATCTGTCAGGTGCACAAAACGAAACTTTTTCTATGGTACAGGGAATGATTCACCTCAGTCTTTCAAAAACTTCACCAAAACATGAAGTAACTGTTTTGAATATTGCAGAATCCTGCCTCTGCTAAACCAATGAGCTCATATACATAGCAATAGATACCAACAGCAGCATTGTGACTCTTCAGTCAGAGTTCTAAAATATAAGTCCCTAAGGTGCATGAGCTTTTACTTTATTTAAGACTTTAATGACTGTTTTCATCAAATTGCTCATACTCAATAGCCTGCCAAAATAATGACTTTTGGTGTACCATTCAATTCTAAGACAGAGATTTTGGAAAGCCATTGTTTTTACAACATAAGCACTGAATTCTTTCTCACCCCCTGCCATTACAGAAGCTCCATTTTATGCCAGAGCCATCTGCTTTTGTACGGGACTATTTTCAAAGTTAACAAGCTTTTTAAAAGCAGAATATAGGCCATGTCCTTTAGTGCCCTTGAGGTTATAAATCTTTTTCTACCAGCTCTTCTTTTGCTAGGAAATCATCAAAAATAATTCTTACAAAAATAGTCAGCCAAGCTGTATCCATCACATCAGTAGATTCTAGGAAAAACCCAAATGCTGTGATGTAGGCCAAGTTATTTCAAAATTGTAGAATTACATCTGTACACAGTTGTACAGACTGAATAGCAGACAATATTTCTAAACAGCTTTATTTTATTTCTGGTTAGTGTCTTTATGAGTAGCTTTGGTAAAATTATTGGCAAGCTCCTTTTGCCTATTTTGGAAAGGGGTTAGGCTAGGAAAATGAAACCTTCAGTAATGAATCCAGGGACCTTTTTATCTCCGCTGCTGCTCCAGGTAGGAGAGACGGATTCGCCGCTAGCCGAACTGGGCGCGGCGTCGTCCAGGAAAATCCAATCATAAGTAAACTGTCGGCTGTTGTTCGCCGTATATTCAATCTTGATATTATCAAAATGCATTTGCCGGGTTGATTCTTCCGGAATATAGCCGTTAGCTAGCATCCTGATCCGGGTATTAGCGGATACATAGGCTGAAATATCGTAAGATCTTGAAACGGCGCCCGTAGAAAACGTAAAGGTTTCCAGGTTTGTCCAGCTACTTCCACCATTCCCAGATACCGCCAGAGTAGTATTGAAGCCATTAGCGCTAGATTCCGAAAAGTCAAGCCATAAGGTAGCGCTTGTTGCCGCGCTTAGATCGGCTTCTCTCCAAGCGCCTCGCCCCGTCATACTAATGTCTTTGTCGTCGTCGTTTTCTCCGCCTATTCTCAAGGCATTTGAGGCGACGCGCACAAAACCAGAACCAGCGCCATTGGATTCTCCTAATTCCTGCCAGTTGTTTGACCAGTTTTGGGTACCGTTATTGCCAGCGTAAGAGTTATTGTTATTAAAATGGTCGGCGAAGTCTTCTGTGACCACGACGTCTACTTCTGATTGATTGCAAGGATCTGCGGTGAAAATAACCGCTTCTCCGGCGCAAACATTGTCGGGCGTCGAGAAGTAAGCAATTGGCCCTGTATTTTGATCATCATCACAGGCGTCGGGCGTACCGTCGCCGTCGGTATCGACATTATCGTCTCCGTTGGGGCAAATATCCAGATTGACGAAGCTAAGCTTCGATATAGTCGTGGTAGGCCTTCTGGTGGTACACCTAATGTAGTTGATGATCAACTCGATAGCAACTTTCATGAATCTTGTGATTATTATCTAGCAGTAGAATTCCCAGGACCATCTGGATTTTTCTTAATTAATGTCTACTTACCGACAAACCTTAACAGTGACCAATCAGAGAAAAAGTTCTCAGAAGCGTGTAACCGCTTAAGTAGGCTTACTCATAAACTTGGCAACAGGCGCTACGTGATTTGTGGCGATTTTTAGTGCGACCCAAACAGTCTTGGTTAACTAACAGATATACCTCTCGCCAGCTTACCTGACGATGTCTCCACATATACGAAAAGTCAGCAATTTCCTTATTTTTATAATTCAGGCTCGACTAGTAATATCGACCATGTTTTAACCAACGTAAGACTACTGGGATCAGTTCTAGTTGAATCAGAACAAACAATAAGTGACCATCTTAGCCTAAGTTTCAAAGTTCCATTCAAGCCAGTTGCCTCCACCCCAAAAAGTTTAAAATTCTATATTAAGTCGGAGTGGTCGAAAATAAACAGAGAGCAGTACGCTGCCACATCTGATAGTATTCTAAACAAAGTTAAAGTACCGTATCATCTGTTGCTACATGGAACTAAAAACCCAATAGCCTTGGAAATTTATTGTTGGGAGATAATTCATGCAATGAAAGTTGCAGAGACCGCTGCTGTACCAAAGTGCAAAATTAGGAAAGGCGCTAGCAAACCAGGATGGGATACATGCCCCAAACTCAAAATTGCTAAACCTGGGAGGGCTAAGTCCCTCCGGAGGACGCGGCGGCCAGAACGGCAGACGGAACAAGCGGCGCCCGCTTCGGGCGGGGCGATGATGGAAAAATCATAGTTTAATATTAAACATTTTTTAAGACATTGATTCCGCTTTGCGTAAAAAAATTAACAAAACACTAGAAACATTATTAATAAGCACACACTGCTGAGCTGGAGACTGATCGGACCCCTTTCCCTCCCACTAACTTTTTAGCTTTCTCAAGACCAAAGCGCTTTCTGTAATCTGCACATACGTCTCAATCTGAAGTAAGGTAGTGACCGTGTCGTAGTACCTGCAGATCATGCATACATAGATTTTGTCCGATAAGGCAGACAAGGCATTTTCCTCGATTCGAGCTTTGTAGTTTCAAAATTTTAAAGAGCAAATGGCCATGACTCTCACTCTTGGATTAAATTATTTTCTACACAGTTCCTAGGAACACCCATATTGAAATTTTCCTACACATAGTGTGATGGCATCTCCTTGCAGAATCGTTCGATATTATCATTGTTTGTTTGTACATACTACATCTTCGGACCTGCAAGCTCACCATTGGATATCAAGTTGCTCCTCGCCTCGCACTTGAAAAATAACAATTTATTTGGGGTTATTATTACCTCAAATAAGCGCTCCATTAGCTCCGGGTAAATGGACTGGTCCCAGTTGATGTAGTCCATTCGAGAGCTGATGTGTATGCCAGTTTTTTTTGAAATTTCTAAACGGCACTGCAATCGGCAACATTTTTATTTAATTTTACACTTATTTCTTTATGCCGACCGCGTTCAGGATCGGCCGCAGTTCTTTCAGGATCCGGCCTTTTGGCACGGCCAGGACGATCGGTTCGTTCGCACTCATGACCATATTCTCTAGGAAATCGGGTTGGGCCTGCGGGGGCGGCCGCTTTTTGACACACCCCAATGCCCTAGGAAAGCGGCAATCGGGTGGCGGGTCGTCGCGGCGACCGTCGCCAGCCCGTCTGTTTTGTCCCGTGGACAGTCGCGATAACCGGCGGGTCTTCGATACGAAGCCTGTCTCGGGGTCGGAAGGGAGCGGCTTGATGTTCCGTCGTCAGCGCCTGGAGCGTCAGGGGGCTGCCTTAACGCGCATGGTTGCCCCTTCGACGCCGGTGATCTCGACACGGGAACCGGCAACAAAGTCGCTGCCATCGGTCGATTCACAAGCCCAGCTGCTGTCCCCGATGGCGAGCCGCCCGCGGCCGTTGTTCATGGTCTCCGCGACAACGGCAACGCGGCCGATATACTGCGCGCCGCGTCGGTTGGGCGCTTCGTCCTCGGTCCGGGTCGGGCGCTCCGTCTGCGAGGTGCGGAAGGCGACGGCGGCAATCAGCGACGCGGCGGCAAAAATCAGCAACTGCGCCTCCCAGCCCATGTCCGGGAAGGGCAGCATTGCCAGGCCAACGACGCCGGCACCGACAGACAGGAACAGGAAGAAGGTGCCCGGAACGACGATCTCGAGCCCCAGGAAGACCAGCGCCGCGGCCCACCATTGCCAGAACTCGATATCGGTCAGGAATGCCATCATCATGTCGTGCCTTTCATGCATTCCTCTGGGCTTGGTCTGTTTTGGTGGAAGTTTTTAGGTAAAAACTCATCCTAGACAATTTATATACTATGTGTTGCCTCTTCGCCGTAGTATAATATTAGTAGGCATGATTATGTAATGAGTTGGAGGTAGTAGACTTGAAATTGTCTGTACAGGATTTCGACTCTTGTTGCTAGAAGAGCATCGCCAAGTGTTGAAAACCATATTGTGACCAAGATCGGCCCAGGATTACAGAAAACCTCCATTCGCACTGGAAGTCCCAGAGACTTCATGCTGTCCGGTTCTAAGACGGCTTGAGTGCTTCAGTGTAGACTTGAGAAGATATGTTAGTCCCCGTCCTGCACTGGTATCTGGGACCATTGCTTTTCCTGAGGCCAAAATAAATTCAATGATTTAAAGAATATGAAAATTAGAACTTGGAATGCTATGACGTTAAAAAATAACTATTTGTATCGATAGTTTGACTGACGAATTGAGACGATTCGAACTGGACTTATTTGGAGTTTCAGAAACTAATTCGGGGAGTAGGAAGGATGAAAATAGGTGATATAGGTTTTATTTGCTGAGTCAGGAAGGATGGGGTACAAAGACAGCGAGTACGGCTCATGATGACTAAGGAACCTGCTAAGTCTTGTTTAGACTAGGAAGGTATTAAGGATAGAATATCAATTGTAGGAAATGAAGATAGTAATAGCTGTCGACTGCTGCAATTTGTAGGTGTAACAATCTAGTCATAACCAATACAGTATTTGGTAATAAAATGGTCCATAATTTAACGTGGTATTCACATAGATCAAGGAAGCCGTAAGATAAATCCAAAATATCTGGCTTGTCAGTACGCCCTTCTTTCAGCATACGATAGCCAAGATCACGAATATCAAACGCAATATTTACAAACTCTGGATCACCCTTAAAGGTGGAACGATCGAAACTAATCTTACTCATAAGAGTCTTTTTACATATAGAAAATTATATTTCAAGAAGTTTTTTTGTAATATTCACATATGAGCCATGATCATTACAGATACCTCCCGAGATCGATGCCGGCGGCAGCCTGGTCCGAAGCTACGTCTGGGGCTTAGATCTGAGTGAGTCCCAAGCGGGAGCTGGAGGTGTGGGTGGTCTATTGAAGGTCATCGATCATTCGTCGGGTGGCGCGTCGCACTATGTGTCCTATGACGCCAACGGAAACGTGGTTGGGTTGTCCGACGCTTCCAGTGGTGCTTGGACAGCCGTATACGAGTATGGCCCATTTGGGGAACTGAATCGTGCGACAGGCTCAGTTGCTAGCCAGAATCCATTTAGGTTCTCAACCAAGTTCACAGATGATGAGACCGGATTGGTCTACTATGGCATGCGCTATTACAACCCAACTACCGGGAGATGGATCTCAAGGGATCCGATTGGGGAAAGGGGAGGCCTGAATCTCTTCGGGTTCGTTGGTAATGGTCCGATTTCCCAGATCGATGCGATCGGTGAGCAAAGTATGGTGTTGCCGCCAGGTCATAGAGGGCGACCAAAACCCGGTGATCGTCGTCCATCATTGCCTGGGAATCCCTTTATTGATGATGGAGGAAAGGACCTATCTCTTACTCTCAAAATCGAGGAGTATATAAAATACATGAATGAAGCAACAAAAAAATAAATGCCTCAACAAGAAAGACAAAGTAATGATAAAGCAATTTGACTCAAGCATTAGGCTGTAGATTGATGGCACGGGAAAGGTCAATACAATCTTATTCCTCTTTGACACTTTTTTTTTTAAAAAAAACAGCCGATTTGATTTTTCATATGTTATACATTCACTCAATGAGACTTCTTTCTACAACAGAACAATAAATAGCAGTTGTACTGAGCTTTATCCGACAGCTATTGTAATTTCCTTGATTTTTAATCTGGGCTAAATTGTCCATTTATACACTTTTTTGCTTAATTTTAAACGATGCATACGGTACACTTGCACTCTTATTTACCTCGCATTTCCATTTTGATGTCGTCTGGGGAGAGTTGGATCTTGTATTGCAAGCCTCAAATTCTGGAGATGCACCTTTAGAGACACTAGAAGGTGGACTACCTCTGGAAGCTGTTGGACTGCCAGTTAGTTTCAATGGTGCAATCCTTTCATGGCCATACGTCGCTAAAGGTCAGCCTTTATTATTATAGAATTGGTATTCGTCCTCAACTTATCTGCGCCTGAAAAAATAAAGACACATCAACTCTTAATAAAAAACTTATTTGCTATTTTTCAGTTTAAAGGATTAGCAAGCGTTTTAGTTCGCTTTAGTTCACTTGACGTGTAATAATGTGACCAATTAAGTCTGAAATTGATTTTAGTGGAATAAGTATTATCATACAAATAAAAATTACTAAGTTTCCATTTGTCAAATGAAATGAGCCAAGTCCACAATGATAAGAAATCGATTTTCTTATGCCGAAACTAATACTAAGTAGCATCTAAAAGAATCTTGTTTTAGCTGTAGATGACATATTTCAGGAAATTAACAGTAATGATAATGAGAATTTCAGTTATGTCTTCTACCATGCCAACTTATTAATTAGCTATCATTTTCAGCATTGGTAATTTGAGCGTACTGTCAATAATCATATTCTGTAGTTATAAATCAATTGTTGAAGTTGAGAGTCTATTTATGCCGAAGAAATAAAGAAAGCAAAAACCGAGATAAGCCTTTCAAGCTTAGAAAACCAGAATAGCTAAAGTTTTTTCAGCACTGGACGCAATAATAAGTAATCCTTGTTATAAAAAAGGAAGAAGACACTGAATATTAAATTGTTCAAAAATTATTTCGTACAATAATGTATTACCTTTATAGGCATTTGTTTTCCTTTAACTTTAGTTGGGTTAGATTGAAATCTCTTCATCACTGCCTTTTTTTAGTATTTGTTTTAGCTTTACTACTGACAATAAAAGTCTTTATTTCAGTTTAAGCATTTCTTTTCAACATATGATCACACTTCAGTGACGATATTGCCTTGTAAATTTTTATGCAATTGTAAATATTGAGTTACGCACCTGAAAATAACCTAATAATCCTACGACATAACCATGGGCGTAGGAAACATCTTGTATGGGAGGGGGCAGCCGATTCTGTGATGGAAAGGGGAGATGAAATTATATCGGTAGTTCACAAAACCTCACATCGCCAGCGAATGGAACACTGAAAAAGAGTTACCTCGGGGAATTGGAATTGGTAGCTGGTTATACACCACGAAACTAGACGATATTTTAGTTGTAGATGCAGAAGGTAACCCCATTCGTCATTCCAATACCGTAAGTATCTATGGGTTCATTGATTGGGCGGTTTTTCTAGAAGCAGACCCCGGTCAAGGTTTGTCTCTTTTTTTTCATGCTGGAACTGCCGATAGCGAGGTTAGCCCTTACGATCTAAATTTATCAGGAGGATTTGTTTACACTGGTTTACTGGATGGACGAGAAAGTGACCGGCTTGGACTTGCTGTATCCGCAGTTTACACTGGAGATAGTTTTTTGGCTGCGGCACAACAAAATGAAATTCTCGTTAAAGAACATGAAATAGTGATTGAAGCTTCTTACGAGTATAAATTAAATTCCTGGTTAGTATTGCAACCCAACGCACAACTATTTATCAATCCAGGTTTCGACCCTGATTTAGACGACACTTTATTTCTTGGGTTACGTTCCTATTTATCTTTTTAAAACTATAACTCGCCTAAAAAACATGAAAATTTTTCATTGGATATTTTTATTTATTCTGTCTGTTTTAGTTGGGTTTAATGCTTTGGCTGAATCTCAAGAAATAAATGAAAGTAATAAAAACGAAGAAATTATCTTTCCAGACCCAATGAGTTTAAAACCCAATTGGTGGAAATATTTTGAAGTTGAAACTTCCCTTTTGAATGAACGGATTACCCTGGTTATAGATCAACTTTCTAAAACTCAATTAAAAATTTCAGAATTTAACCGGCAATCGCCAAGCAAGGTGAATTGGCTGACAACCAAGGCGGACCCGCCGGTGTCCAGCAGCGAGCGGTTCATTTTTCCTTGTTCGTCTTCAAAAATACGAAGCTCGGCCGTTTTGTTCGCCAACCACCGGGCTTGATCTTCGCCATCCTCGTGCCCGATCCCGATCAACACCAGTAGACCGCGTTCGATTTGGCCCACCGTTTTGCCATCGACATCGACGCTGGCACGAAGAACTCGTTGCAGAACGATTCGCACTGGAAGCTTTCCTTTTTGTATCCTAGTAGAGAGCGTGGCAATGTTTTCTTGGTGGACCGCCAAGGTTGATAAAATAGCCCCTGCCCTGCCCTGTTCGTAAGAACGTGTTTGAAAATCTGCAACGAAGTGATTCAACCAGCGAAATGCCTTTTCTTTTTACTTGCCCGCATTGCCATACGAAAACCCAAGTGGATGACCAATACAGCGGTCAGGCCGGTGAGTGTGTCACTTGTGGTGGAACGATCAAAATTCCGGCGTTTTCCAAATCGCTAGGGGGGGCAGCCACATCTGATTCGCGTTCCCAGTCGATTCGTTGGGCGCTGGCATCGGTGGTGGTGGTGATCATTTTGGGATGTTTGGTGTTTGCCGGCGTTCGGCTGGGTGGTGATACGATGAGCCGCTTGACGGAGAGCCGCCAGCAAACCGCTTCGATGAAGAATCTGCAAAAGATCGCCGAAGCGCTGAATGCTTACGCCGCAAAACACGGCGCGTATCCTCCACCGGTCACCTACGGTGCTAACAAGAAGCCGCTTCCCAAGGCTCAGAGATGCAAAGTATTGATCTGGCCTACCCTCGTTTGGTTAGAGATGTGTTACCGCTGTATCTGTCAGGTTTTTTCTTGGCTGTATTGTTGGGCGCGGTATTTAGTTCTTTTAATTCACTATTAAACAGTGCTGCCACCTTATTTGTTTTGGATGTCTATGCTCCGCTTAAAGATGACAAAGTGGAAGATCAGCAACTCATCAAAGTCGCAAAGATTGCTAGTGTGGTTATTGCCTTATTCTCATTCATTGTGGCTCCACTACTTATGTTTGCTCCCGAAGGGCTGTGGCAAATCATTCGTATATTTACTGGGTTTTACAATATTCCGGTGATCGCCATCGTGTTAGTGGGGCTATTCTCAAATCACGTCCCCGCTTTAGGCGCGAAAATCGTTATAGTATTTCATGTTATCGCATATGGATTATTGAAATTCGTATTTGAAGTAGAAATAAACTTCATACACATCTATGCCATCCTATTTGTTATTGAAGTATCGATTATGGCGATTGTGGGGAGGATTTACCCACTGCAAAAAGATTGGCATTACGAAAGAAAAGACACCGTTGACCTTGTTCCTTGGAAATACGCGTTCCCCGCAGCTATTACCCTGCTCTCTTGTATTATTCTATTGTATGTTTTGTTTTCACCCATCGGCGTTGTTGGTGGCATCACAAATATATTCTGGTTAACCGTATTCTTTATCCTGGTGGCAAATTGGTTACTTTGCAGCTATTCGTTGCGCCATTGGCATCGAACATATAGCGACAGTATTGCTCAGCTAGGCACATTCCGGCGTATTGCCAACCTTTCAAAGGTTCTTGCTGCAAATTAGTTTTTGATGTCTTTTTTCGCAACCCATTTATCCTCTTTGCCTTTAAATAGCTCTTCGTCGCCGGCTTTTTTGAAAATTCTCAGGGCGTTGTTTTTCCCGACAACTTCCGGTGAGGTTTCTGTATCTTTGGCGATAATAGTATACAATTTTTCCCGGTCAGCATTTTCGCCATCGACGATTGCTTTAATTTTTTCGTCTTTTGCGAACGCTTCGGTGGTCGCTTCAACAAAACCTTTGGTAGTTTCGCCGATTTTCTGTTCTTCTTTCAGCTTCGTTAATGTTTCATAACGCGCTTTCATGGTTTCTTTAATAGTGTCTTTATCTTCATTTTTGTCCTGCGCGTTCGTCGTGGCAAAACCGCCCGCCAGGAGAAACATCAACGTTATCAGTAAACCGAAATATGTTTTTGTCTTCATTTTATCCTCATATTATTTATACAACACTTCAGAATATTGCCATAATGAATATCCAAATTTAAAAAGTATAATAGTTTGATAAATAATTATTTAACTTAAAACTGAATTAATTTAAAATAAAATTATTCAAAATATTGAAATAAAAATGAATTCAAATAATTAATCTGAATCTAAAACTCAAATTTACATTGCTTATAGTAAATAAAATTATTATTTAACAACTGATCAAAGACATAATTAAATTACAAATAAGATTATCGAATTCCTTTAATAGGGAGAATAGTTAAATAATACCTTGAAAATTATCCAAGAATTTTTGTGAACAAGGCAGAGTCACCTGGGTGCAGCTCGTCGATTCCAGCCAATCCAAAGCCTCACCGAGTGCATTTTCAAACTCAAAATGAATTAACTTATTCCCCTTTTGCCTCCGTCAATTTTGACAAGGATTACTGTCTAAAGATACATTCTGTGCCAGGGTGTGTCACCCTTGTAATTGCGCAGTTAAAATCCGTGAATTAAACTGTCTACGCAATCAGGGAAAAAATACCGTTACTATTATCAAGAGAAAATTAAAAATTATCACGGAAAGGAAAGGGGGTAATTAAGAGAACCAAAGAAAGAGAAAAAAAGGACATTTATCTTAAAAAACGAGGACCGAAGGTTTCTTCCAACACCTCTCTCCTAAGATAAATGGCCGCTAATCCGGTAGATTGGCTGGAGCCTAAAAACCCAAACTATAAAATCTAACACCAACTTCAAAATCACCTAAATTATTCATCTTCTCTTCTTTTGTACCTCTCCACTGCAGCTACCCGTTGGCTTATGGATCTGCGACTATACCAACCGCATGGCTTAGTTCCATTGCCATTCAGTATCTCTGTCCGACCAATCAAAGCTATTGTCTGTACGTCCCTCTTCATTAAGCTTGGGAGTTCGAAGAGGGGAAAATACACGCGATTTGTAGAACTTAATCGTGCTAAGCATGGTTAAATAAATTTTTTCTCGTTTTCACGAAATTTACACTTAAGAGACCGTAGAATCAGGTTCTGGCACATTCGATGATGCCAGTCATCAAGAAAAATTGGCTTAACTAGCCTCTTAATCTCCATCGGTGGAAACGTTTTTGGAAGAACTCCTGGAAAATAGGTGTCAGCCTTTAGCTTTCTGTCGTTGAAATCTAGAAGTGAACAGTAACCATTTGTCTTCTCAGAGGTTATGTTGGAGTGGGCCTTATACAGTAGCGTACTCCAAATATTTATGGTATTGAAGAATCCTAACCTTATTAAAAGTGTAGCAAAGTTACGTGCTTCTGGTCTGGGGTTCTGTCTTGAATTTTCCATGGATGAGTTGCCTCAGTGTTGCCCCTATAATTGCTTCTCCTTATTGTTTGAAAGACAAAAATAGACATGAAAAGTTTATTTAGACAGTACAATAAATAAAAGGAAAGTGCCCAGGGTTTTTCCGAGGGTTGGGGTATAATTCTTATTTACAGTTTGACTTGAAAAGAAAAAACATTGTACTATCTATCTTTTTCAGAGGGAAGGGATATATCATGGGCTCAATGCAGTGGTGATATGTTCTTGAGCGATTCTAAGTGGATTTGAGTAGAGGTTGAGGCATTACCCAGCACATGCGTGCTGGATTTTTACAGGGCGTAGTGGATTCCATGTTACTAGTACCATAACTTCTCATTGCAATTAGAAAGATAAAATAGGTTAAAAAAATAGAGTAAGTAAGAGTATTTTAGATTATAGGTGGGATATGCGTCGATATTCGCCTTTGTTGCTATGCTTATATCTCTTTAGTAATAATTTAGTATAAGTTTTTTCATCTGAAAGTAAGGAGCAACATTAAACCTCAAAACGAACAGAAATTATTACGTATATGAGGGAGGTTGCTCCTCCTCAACACATTAATTCTGTAATAACGCATAAAATATATAGTGCTAGGAAAAGGAAGACGTATCAACGGTGGATAAACCTGCATATTTTTTTTCCTCCAACAGTTCGGTAAAACCGAACTCCTTTGAAGCCCGATGTAAATACTTCGTTTTAGGGAGTGGTGATTTTATAAAATTATGGAATTCTCGATAATTGCTTGACCAAGACGCGTATATCGAAGCTTAAGGGTGTACAGGAATGCAAATAGAGATTTAATCTAAATTATAATTAAAATTCGTTAAGTTTTTCTTTGCAAAAAGTATTAAGAGAAGAAAAAGAAAATAATTATGATTTTCTTCGTTCTGGTGTATTAAGCAACATTTTAAATAGTATAGGTTGGCTAATACATTATTCGGCACAGTATTAACCGTAATTTTAGAAACGGTTAAATGAAAAAAAAAAAAACAATAAAATGCAAAAATGA
Organism: Alatinidae sp. Z8VKAUB7J3; assembly: GCA_010016025.2. Lineage (NCBI taxonomy): Eukaryota > Metazoa > Cnidaria > Cubozoa > Carybdeida > Alatinidae > Alatinidae sp. Z8VKAUB7J3. The sequence continues at coordinate 226,091,651 of JAAAKM020073195.1, read as the reverse complement.
AAATACAAAATTCTAATAGACAGTTTATCATAATAGATTTAATAGTCATCAACTTTCGATCATTTTATTGTTATTGCACCCTCCGACCTCCACATACTTATGGGACTGCAAGTAAGTACCTCTTCCCTGCGGAGAGGGTAAATTTATTTTAGCAATAAATACCTTCTCCACAACATGGAAAAATATAGAGATTCAGTTTCAAAATTATTCAAAAGAGCTACACATGGGAGACACGTTGGCTTAGAGTTTCCTGTTATTTTTGTTTCATTTTAATGTGAAAGTGACTTTAAAAATGTGCAATTCTTCAGAAGTTTTATAACTTTTGTATGGTGTGAGTTGCTCCCATCCAGGCGCAGACGCTATTTCCGAGAACCCAGCTCTCGGTATTTGACTCGAACGATGTCAAAGTCGGAAGCGTCTTAGGAATGTTCAATGACAAAGCCAACCCGTTATGGGTGGCCTTTACCATCGAAGGGCATTTGATCGCCCTGAGAGTAACGAAGAATCAACTGAAGGGGCCCGATGGCGTAGAAGCTTACTATTTATCGCAAGAATGTGCCGGTGAGCCCCATTTTAAATTTTCACAAATTCAGGGAGGGCAGGGGATGCTTCCCACGGCGCTGATTGGGCCTCCAGGGCAGACTGTCTATGTGGTTGATGACGATGACTTATCCTTAATTTTTTATCCGCAATCTCGTCGTTTATCTACGGGGCCCTGTGAAAAAGTCAATTTCACCCAGCCCATCAAATTGCGGCCAGGCAAAGGGATAATTAATTTGGAGGAAGTTTTCACTCCGCCCTATCATATTCGTTAACGTTCCTAGCCCCTCACCACTTCCAGGATTCGGGAATACCTGCCCACCAATTCTCGGGATGGGCCTCTTTCCATTTCGTTCGTTCCAACCACATTTCATCCGAGCGGGATTTGTTCAGACGGTTGGCCATCCCTGCTGTAACATCAAATTGTTGCCGCAACCCCTCTTGTAGAATTTCCTTCGCCATTCGGGACAGCATATCTGGAGGATCCACCAAGTCCATCGTTCCTCGATTGACCATCGACAACGATAAACGCCCCACCTCGCCCCAATTATCCTGCTTGGCCAGCGACTCGAGGTATCCATCAATCGCATCGTAAATTTTATCAAATTTTTGATGCACGTTTCTTTTAGTTTTCTATTTTCTATTTAGTGGAATACAAGATTCTGAAAAAAAATAACAATGACAAGAACATTCCATTATAATATAAATAAGAGTAAATGAGACTAATCCTGTAACAGAACTTACCAAGCTATAAAAAAGAGCCTCTGAGGCTTGAGCCCCGAGAATTATCGATAGTCATATAAGAGGTAAAATACTTACAGCGATGGTAGATCCATTTTTACCGACTCCTCCAGTTAGAATTACAGAAAGCTGTGAGATCCCAACATGCAGATAAATTAGATGAGTTATTGCACTTCCAATCAGACGCAGCGGAAAAACACCATCGGATAGCTAAGGCAAAAGCAAACAGAGTCAACACATCCTTAGCAAACGTTACAAAACAAACTAAAGTCTCAAACATTAGCCACGTTTCTTATCATGCAGAATAATTTTCTATTCTGAATAATTCTAGCATAAAAATTTTTATAACTTAATCTATCTTTTTTATTTGTAGGCTTATGACACGTGCTCAGCCCTTAATATCTAGAGAAGAAAGAGAAAAAATTAAAGCGTTTTTTATTTGTTTTGTAAAAAAAAAATCGCCCAAAGGACTCACCTACCTCGCGCTATACCATTACCCCTTGATGTCCCGACAGCAGACACTAGCGTTTTTCACCCTAACACTAATCTACATTTTTAGAAGTATCAAGTAATGGACATGTGAAGGGTATGATGAATAAGCTAAAGCGGTTGTCCACCAAATAGCTGGCCATAAGGGCGAGTTGTACCACACTCCTTGTGGTCACATGACCTTCTGGTTAACTTAATTTGATGTAGAAACAAGGTAAAGAAATAAATCTTAATTTATAAACATGCATGTAAATAGCCTAGAGGACATTATTCTCCATCTGATGATGCTTATCGATTGCTACTCTGGGAGGACAAAGTACAACTTTACTTTACTCTTCAAGCGTGTGTCTCAAACTCATAATAATGCCCCTTTACTACGTCACTCTGATATTCTTAACGAGGGGTGGTGCCCTCATTTTAAATCCGAGTTTTTGTCTCCAAGTCCCCATCTTCAATACCTGTAGCTCAAGCAATCAGAAAAGTAATCCAAAAGTAAAAACGAACTGCAGCATTAATCGCGTGGGAGCCGTCTAAAAAATGTGGGTCATATTCTGATTAAACTCCTTGCACTTGATGAACATTGTATTCTGGCAGTCCGCTGTACCTTCAACTATTCGAGGCTTGAATCTGATTCCTAATGAGGGAAAAGTTGAATCCTAGTGTTCCTCTTTTGACTCATCACTATTGCAACTTCTCTGTAAACTTTTTGAGCTTCTTTTTCCTGATGAGCTGTAGGCAACTTGCAATACTCTTCCAGATCAATTAGGACTCAAAGAAAAATCTGGCTGTCTTGACATGCATGCTGCAATAGCAAACGCCCTCGCTGATGCAGAATTGGCGGGCCGTCCTGGCTGAGTGGTTGCCACGCTGGCGTGGGAATTCTTTGTCCAAGGGGCACGGGTTCAATCCCAGTTGTGACCAGTTATTAAGTTTGGGACGGGGGTCTGTTTACCTTAGTTTATTCTATCAAAGATACAGTACAACAATTATGTAGCCAATCGAGGAGTTATCCCTTAATTGTTCCTGTGGGGTAAACCATGCTCAGATCGTTTTCTTATTCTGAAGCTTCACTTGCAAATCCATAAATTATTTTACTAATAGTCCAGTAAAACTACGAAAAAAGGTTAAACCTAGGTTAGATTTGAGCTAAAGAAATGTTTTTAGCACCAAAATGTTCAGAAAACTTCTTTTTAATAGCAAATCCAAAATCACTAGAAATCCCCTGTGCAGAAACAATTTTTTTTTCAGTGAAAAGAGAGGGGGAAGGGAAACCTCAAATTTTTTCTCCTACAATATTTTTCGAATTTATGGGTCGTTTCCTATTAATATAAGTCTGGGAGAACAAAAATTACATCAAAATAAAATTCTTTCATTTAGCGCCCTATTTATACTCTAACCAAGGCCAGAGGGGGGGGGGAGGAGGACAAAACAGAATGTTAATTTATGTAGTAAATTTTCAGAGAAGATTGTCTTAACAATATATTTAGAATCTTTTAACATCACCCGTACAAAAATACCCCTTTTTCAGGGAACAGAGAAAAAAGGGTGGGAGTGAGAATCTCAAATGAAAATTTCATAGGTTGCTTCCTATTTATTCAAGTCCAGATAGACCGAAAATGACATCAGAATCGAAAAATTCTATCATTTCATATCCCAGTTCCCCTTTCCACCCTAATCGAGGTAAGAGAAGGATGAAAAATCGTATTAATTTTTGCAGAGTTTGCACACAGACGAACAAAGCCTGGTTGGAACTCGGCGATTCCGTAGGTCTTCCACGAGAAGAACTGACTTCACATAAACATCTATTGCCAGGTGTTAAATTCGCCATTGATGCCTATATTAATTTCGCGAAACAACAACCATGGCAGGTGGCTGCCAGTTCATCCCTGACAGAACTGTTTGCCCCAACAATCCATAAAGATCGAATTGATAATTGGCCGGATAAATATCCCTGGATCGATCAAAGCAAAGGTTTTCGCTATTTCAATAAGCGTCTTACCGAGGCACGTCGTGACGTAGAGTGTGGCCTTGAGATCACACTGGATTATTACAAGACCCGCGAACAGCAGGAAATGATGCTCAACGTGCTGCAATTCAAACTGGATGTGCTCTGGACTATGTGCGATTGCATGTGGATGGCCTATATTGAAAACAAACCACCGTATCATAATTGTGGATAAGAGAACTGAACCATGTTGAAGGATGATACAGATAAAGCAATTGGCCCGGATGTGATTCCGGAAATTCCAACGACCCATCGCCTGCAGTGGGAAGAGGCACAGGATTGTCATGTCATCTTATATCCGGAAGGCATGGTCAAACTGAACCCCAGTTCCGCTGAAATTTTAAAGCAGTGTGATGGTCAAAAGTCGGTACAAGCAATTATTGATGATCTGCAAGGGCAATACCCCGAAGCCGATCTTGAACAAGATATCCTAAAATTCCTGGAGGTAGCCCATGTCAACGGCTGGATCAGAACAAAATAATATTCCGCAGCCATTATGGTTATTGGCGGAATTAACTTACGCCGTATCTTTGCTATTTTTTTTTAAAGCTATAATTCCCAGATTGCCTTCAAAGTAGCGAATTTACCTGTATCAACCAATATATCCGAAATAGTTATTCTCAGTAATGAAATTGAGCTGTATTTATAATTCGACCAAAAAAAGAAAGGTGGGGCAACATCTATAGATCAAAATAGCTGTCTTATACAAACACTGGAGATGGTCCTTGTCCGAATTTGGAAACCAAAAGAATCTTAGTTCCATCATCCAATTATACAAATTGGACTGGGTTTCGTGTGAGGCAATGATATAAAGTTTTTTTTTTTCATCTTGCGTACATATTATGGGAAACCATGACATATATGTTATTTGGGAGAGTTTCTGCATTCTAGTATGTTTTCCTTATCCCAATTTCGTTACTATTTATTCTATAATGATCTATTTTTTTTTATTTAATTGTTTTGTTTGTGGTGTTTTTTTTTTATTTAACTGTCCCATTGAAAAAGAAACAAGATCTGTTTGAGTCGGCTGATATTTGTTCTTTGTTGATTTCACTTGTTTCTCGGGGTTCCACTCGGGGTATTACCCGAATCGTTTAAGGGCTTTTCTCAACTAATGTGTATTTTGTTTCAACGTCAATAAAGCGAAGATTTATTCGTCTGGTGACTTACATAATAAAATATTTCTTTCTTTTATCTAATTTACCTAATTTTTTTTTAGCAGATTCTGCTTTTTTCGAATTATACCCTTTCATGTATTAATAAAAACTGGTGCCTTTTTGCTGGTTGATCCAAATCCTTGTAAATTCAACATCATAAGGCACATAATCAGGAATGGTTACCGTAAATGCCTATCTCTCTCCTTTTTTAATTTTAGCGTTCAAGCCAGTCAGAAGTACAATTTTTTTTTGTAAAATTCAAAAACGAAACCTTAAAAAGAAGAGGCAAAAATTTTATTTCACACACTAACCGGTGGTAGACTTGAAGAAATACTTCTTCTAGGAATGTACACAGTAATCCTTTGATTGCCTGCGATCCGGCAATCACGGCAATCCAATTTGCTGCTTGATTCATTCAATGTGAAACCACTTCAAAAGAGCTCCAAAATTGGGCCCTCCCTGGCAACACTGACTTGGAGAAGATGTACTAAAGTCATGTCCCTCTTAAAAACAATTTATAGGTTCCTTCTTTAATACAGGCGTTATTAACAAATGAGAAATTTGTTAATACACGAGGAAAAAAATTGTCTTAAGTAATACCTATAATTCAAAAATTAGATTAAACAGTTAAATAAAATAAACAAAAAAACTTAAGAAAATTAGGTTAAAAAAGGTAAAAAAAAACTATGTTAACTACTGAACATAGGCTTTTTCAACAAAATTCCAGGCTGGCTGTAATTGGAATAAAAAGTAAGAAAAGAAAGAACGCATAAAAAAGGCTTGACACAAACTTCTGAAGTTATTTGCTGGATGAATAAACTGTTAAAAACCAATCGATTGCCCATTAAAAGACAAACGGACAAAGGCAAAGAGATATAAAGCCCCTAAAACTACTTGCAAGAGTTTAAATTCAAATTTGAATTTAGCTCAAATCTTATAAAAAAAAACTTAGAAATATGCCTTTTTGTGTGCTTCCATCTAAAAACCAAAAATAACAACAAAATTCGGTTCATTAATATTCATCAGTTAACGCCACTATCTATTCCACAGTGGTTGCATTCATTTTCTGCTATTGATCGTTTAAAACCTTCAAGGTTTTCAATTACTGCAATTCATAAACTAACCACATGCGTACTTGTCTTACACCAAGAAGATAGGAACAGGATAGGAACTAGTACTACATGAGTCTAGCTGATTCAGTAGGTTCAAAGCGGTCCAAAGTTACTAAAAATTAAAAGAAATATGGCAGAAAATAGACTTTGTCTGCAATTGCCCTGTAGAGCTGGAGACAATGGATGGAAGATCAAAGAACATTTCTTGCCCCAGAGTTATGTGTTTGGTCTTATTTTCAGTCTTGGTTTGTCATTTATAAACTCAAGAGCTATATAAACCCACATAGCATTCCTGTAATTGGCAATTGTTCTCTGCTCATTTGGTTTTGGAGCTGATTCCAGGTCCCACTTTATACCTACAATTGACTTGAATTGAACAGATGGATATCTCAACCAAAAAACTTAACTTTAAATACTTTACCTAGGTTAACACCCCACCTACCTTAGGTTAGGGTAAACGAGTTGTTTATGGAATAAATGAATGTCCTTTGACGTGTACCAGCTCTGGAATTCTACAGGAAGGGGACTATTACCGCAAGTACTAAGTAACCGGGAGTAGACCTTGATTTCCAAGATGTATGATTAAAAATGTCCAGAATTAACAAAACAGATAAAGAACAAGCTCCTGGTCGTATTTTTGGTTTAGATACTGGTGAAAAATTACCATTAAAATCAGAATCTTCTTAGGTGCATTTGAGAAAATTCAGGCCTATCGTGGTGCCTAAAGTATTTATAATTAAAAAAGAGGAATAAGAGAAAAAGAGGTTTGAATGATATTCTTTCACGTCAAAAAGACTACTTTAAATGCACTGGTTTAATTTGTGAAATTTTTTTTCAAGGAATTCCACGTTTTTACCCATTTTTTCCTATTTCAAATTTTGAGGCGTAAAAATAATACAAAACCTGATTTGTTTTTACGCATGAGATTTTACGCCATTAAAAAGAGCAAAAAGTCTCAGAATCACAAGGAAACTCTTGTTTGCTTATTTGTTTCAAATGTTATTATTTTCTACTTATTTACTGTTTACTTTGAATATTTAATGTTAATTCATTTTTTCTTATTTACTGATTACTATTTAGTTGTTATTTTTAATCTTTCTTCTTTAAAAGTAATCCTCCTATTTCTCAGTGAAAAGATCTTACCAGGTAAGTTGAACTTCAGGTGCTACAAATTCCAAAACTTCTTTTGGTTGACTTCCTTTGTCCTTAGATCCGTTGCTGTTATTGGATCTTAAGACAGGTATTGCATCTTCCAGTACTGTTCCACGCATGGTGAATAACTAGAAAAGAAAAAAAATACATCATAAGTGGTTAAATAGTCCGTATCTACATAATTTCAACATACCACACAACACTTCTTCCACTAGAAATCTAACAATATGCAAAGTTTGACTTATGAAAAATAAACGAATAATCCCAACACGCCGGGAATAGAAAGCCTGAGTAGGGCACAGCTGAAAGAAATGGACAAGGGCGTGAGCCCACTCCAAAATATTCAATGCCTGAAATGGAGCCGATACTACAATATTGATGTCTCGTGGAATATTCTCCTGGGATTCCCAAAAGAAACCAACGAAGACTATCAACGACAGATTGATCTCATCCCATCACTCCTGCATTTTCAGCCGCCCGAATCTACAGGAAAACTCTGGCTCGAACGCTTCAGCCCTTACTTTATGAGACCCGAAGAGTATGGAATCAGAATTCTCGGTCCCGATCCCGCTTACGGGTTTGTTTATGACGAACGTACCGTGGATCTCACAAAAATTGCATATGATTTTGAATAAACTCTAGCAGCTAAAGTAAAACGCATATAAAAATTCAGAGATAAAGATGCACGAAAATAAGGCGCAAGCAAGATCTGGAGCTAGAAGACATTTCACATCTTTGGCTACAAGCAGTATTACAACAAATACATGGAGCTCACAATACATCAAATGAATACAACGAATACATCGAATGACAAGCAACAATAAGGATTGATTTATACAAGCCTTCCATGTGTCCTGATACTTTATCCATATAAAATTGTTGAATTTTTTGCAAGTGTTTGTTATAGTAATAAAAAGTATTTGTCTATCATAATTTTACTACAATCAACAAGTTACAATCCAGGTGAGAAGGAATCAAAAGAAACTTAAGGAGCACAAAAAAAAATAAATAGAACCAATACAACTGATTTTAAATAATTCATTAGTATAGTCAATCCTTATTACATATATCAAATAAGGAAGGAAAAAAATTAAATTATATGTAGAAAATTTATTAATTTAAATAATTAATCATTGTAGTAACAAAGCAATATTAAATTATATTAAAAATATCATTTTTTTTAATAATAAACAATTCTTACAAGACTAAAAATAAAAAAAGAGGCATTTAAATTGTAGAGTGATAAGGGAACACTAAACATCATAGAAGTATTCCAGAAAATGTTTATCCAGAAAAAAAATATAAGCTGACAGTCAAATAAATGTTAAAACTGGAATGAAATGACGCATTTCCTTAGAATATATTAAGGGAATAGCCTTAGCAAATATTCTGAAAGAAATTTGGAGACAGATTTATTGAATATAGATTGGTCATTTTATATCTCCAAGAATTTCAAAATATTTTTTTTTCAGTTTCGTTGCAAAACATATATCAAATAGGAATGGAAAAAAATAAACAAAAATTATTAGGTTTATTAATTTAAATAAACACTAGTTTGCAGCAACAAAGAAATGTTAAAGTATTTAAAAAATCATCATTTTAGTAATAATAAACAATATTTATAACGATAAAATTAAAAAGAAGGAATATATTAGTGGTAAAGTGACTAGGGAGTATTAAAACATTAGAGATGTGTTATCAAAAGCATATCATTAAAAAAAAACAATTTTTTTCAAATAAAAATAAATTTGTTTTGAATATTCAACAAAGCATTTTTGTTCTTTTTTTGTGTGACAGTTTCGTTGCAAAACATTTATCAAATAGGAAAAGAAAAAACCAGAAAAAAACTTATTAGGATTTAAATTTAGTTTTTTTAAGCTTTCGTATAAATAGTAAAAATGAATATTTGTTTTAGAATGAGTCTCTAAATGATTACATTATTTCTTATGTGATCTATAGTTTTGTAGAATTTTAGAAAACGAGGCCTTATAAGGCGAACTTATTATACATGTGACTATTAAAATAATTGGCGTTTGAATGCTTAAAAAGACATCAACAACAAAGAAACTCGCAGTTCGGGGCCCTACTTTTTATGCCCTCCCTATCTTTTACCGTTTTCTTCTATCGATCTGCCCTTCATTTTCATGTTTGAAGAACACAGTTTTTTATAAAGAGAACTTAAAACAATGTAAGCTTACAATAAAATATCAGTGGGATTCCGTGTCCAGAATTCCAGACTATCACCCCCGTGGACATTATCCCAGATGAGGTAACCACCGAAGGATATGTTACATCTGATATAGTGGCTAGAGCTATATATCCCATTGAATCCTTCAATTTTCAAGATTGATTTGTTATAACTAGAACTTCTATAACAACAAGGGAAATCAATAGGCCATATTTCTTTTTCAAGCACCGAAGCAACTTGGGGTGTATTAAGATCAAACACTGTGAATTCCGCCAACATATCTAAGCCCAGATTATTTAGACATAAAAATATGCCTAAATGGCACCGTTGCTATGTTATAAAGGTCATAAGTACATTTATAATTAAAATATATTATCTCTTACATTTTCCAAATATACTAGACAAGCTGTTGAGCTCAATATTTTTTTTAGGTTAAAAACAAACTCATTATGCAAATTTTCCTTCGATTTGAAAAGAGGATTTGCTGTCGCTAAGTAAAAGAAACGCAGCTGCTCGTCTCATCACATCTGGGTGTGTGCGACCAACAATTTCCCGAGCTTTTTTATCTAGTTCTTTCCCCACAAATTGTTCAAGTAAAGAAGTTCGTCGTACCATTGGGCAAAAATTCCTCGTGCCCGGTAGGTTATTAATGACTTTATGACGTGGAGAAGAAGTTCCCTCTTCCATCACAAATTGTTTTTTAGGATCTGCAACTTGAACAGCTCGAACCTTCCCGGGATCCGGTACATCTAGTTGTCGGTCTGTCAACCATTCGTGCAGGAACCAAATCCGTCTGGTATAGGCACTTGTTGGTGCCGAACGAACTATCTTTACAATTTCCTGATCTTGAACAACTTTAAAAAGCGCTTTGAGGACACCTAAATTAACCCCCTCCCATTTGAGAGAAAATTCAAGTTGCCCAAAAAGTGTTTCCTCTGGCGCGTGTCTAGGACTGAGAAGTTGCCATTCGTTCGTGGATTTTGGTTTATGACGTTCTGCAATCGCAGTTAATTGAGAGGGCAGTGGCACTTGCAAGGAATACTTTTCAATTAAAGCTGCATACCCTGCTATTTTGGCTGGCTCTGGTAATCGTCGACCTTGGAAGTCCTTAATATTTTGTAAAAAACGATCACTCATTTTGGGATATTTGTCAGTTTGTTCACCAAGTTTTTTTTTCAATAACTTCCTTACATATTTTATGACATTTGTTCACCATGAAATTATTCACTATTTCAATATGTCATGAAAAATAGGGTACGGCAAAATTACGAACGTAATAGAGCGCGCCGAAAAAGGCCGCGAAAAACATCAAACATGGAGCGGCGCGACGTGCAGGCGCTCGTGCTGACGCCCACCCGCGAGCTCGCCATGCAGGTCGCCACCGCCGTGCGCGCGTACGGACGCAAGATCGGGAAGCACGGCGTACGCGTGCTGCCCGTCTACGGCGGCCAGGCGATCCACCTGCAGCGCAAGGCGCTTCAGGGCACGGTGCATGTCGTCATCGGCACGCCCGGTCGCGTGCGCGATCACCTCACGCGCGGCACGCTCGACCTGTCGGGTGTGCACTTCTTCTGCCTCGACGAGGCCGACGAGATGCTCAACATGGGCTTCCTCGAAGACGTCGAGTGGATCCTCGATCACGCGCCCGAGGATCGGCAGGTCGCGCTCTTCAGCGCGACGATGCCCGGTCCGATCCGTCGCGTCGCCGAGCGCTACCTGAAGGACGCGGCCGATGTGCGCATCGCGCACGAGACCCGGACCGTCGAGAAGATCGAGCAGCTCAGCCTGCGCGTGGCGCGCCACGCGAAGAAGGAAGCCGTCGCGCGCATCCTCGGCGTCGAGGAGCACGAGGCCGTGCTCATCTTCGCCGGCACCCAGCGCATGGTGGAGGAGGTCGCGGAGTACCTCCAGGCCCGCGGCATCGGCGCCGAGGGGATCCACGGAGGCATGACCCAGGCCCAGCGTGACGCGGTCGTGCGGCGCTTGCGCGGGCGCAAAATCCAGGTCGTGGTCGGCACGGCTGTGGCCGCACCCGGCCTCGACGACCTATCAAAAGAAATTAGAGCCTGGTCTAATGAGGAAATCATTATATGTCATTTACGTAATTTCTAAGACAGTGCCTTTTCACCACACTTGGACCGAGAGGTGGTTTAGGGGGACTGTGGAGGAGCTTGCCCCGGGCACAGAATTTAAGGGCGCAAAAGTTCAAATAAATAATATAATGGTTATAATTATTTTATAATTCTATAAATTTTATATTTACTAAAATATAATAGAAGGCGCAGTTGGCAATAAATATAAGCAAACTGAATCTGAAATTTTCCTTTTTCCCATAACTTTTGTCACCATTCCTTGAAAACAAAAGTAAGTAGAGCGAATTTAACTAATTTTAATGTTTTTGTGATATTTTGTTATAAATCAAAATTTTTTTAATAAATGAAAGTTTTGTTAAAATTTAGGGGGGAGGAGCGCAAATCAACATTTTGCCCCAGGTGCAAGAGAAGCCAGAAACGCTACTGCGTGGACCAAATAATTTCGGGAGTAAGGTCATTTTCAACCGAGGTCGTGCCTTCAGTGGCAGAAGAGAATTGAAAAACCATAAAAAAATAACATGTAGCCGGAAATCTCACAAAAAGTAAGGATGTTAGTCTTAACATCTCACTACTTACTTACTTGTACTTGAGACGAGTTATAGGCTGTTCTTTTGTCACTTTTTGATAGAAGAAATTCTCAGTATCTAGACAATAATTTATTTATTTATTATAATTTCTATTTAACAGATGTCATAATTATTAGTAATTTTGTGCCATTTCTAAGTGTGGCATGACTAGGTTGCAAAGACCCTTGAGACATCGTCCATGGTAAAGCGGATGCCGGCTTCATGGGCGATCGCCGAAATGTGCATGCCGGCATTGGTCGACCCGCCGGTTGCGGCAACGATGGCGCAGGCATTTTCCAGGCTCTTTACGGAGACCAGGTCACGCGGTAGCGGGCCTCCCTGTTCGAGGATCCGCATCACCGCATGGCCCGCCTTGCGGGCGATGTTGTCGCGACCGGCATAGACCGCCGGAACCAGCGCGCTGCCCATGGGCGAAATGCCCATTATCTCGCCCACCATGCCCATCGTGTTGGCGGTGAACTGACCCGGGCAGGCACCGATGGTTGGCATGACCACCTGCTCCAGGTCATCCAGATCCTCTTTGCTCATGTCACCGGTCATAACCGCGCCTGCACCCTCGTAGGCATCGAGCACAGTGGCCCGTTTGCCGCGCCATTGGCCGACCAGCGTGCTGCCGCCAAAAACGAACACCGACGGCGCGTTGCAGCGGACCATGGCCATCATGATCGCCGGCAGGTTCTTGTCGCAGCCGCCGAAGCCGACCAGACCGTCATAGGCGTGGCCGCGCATCACCAGTTCAATGGAATCGGCAATGACCTCGCGCGACATCAGCGAACATTTCATGCCCTGATGGTTCATCGCGATACCATCGGAAACGGAAATCGTCGTAAAGGCGCGCGGGGTGCCTCCGGCCTCCTTGACGCCGGCATGGGCGTGCGCCGCCTGGTCGCCGAGATTGCCATTGCAGGGTGAGGTCTCGCCGTGCGTGGAGACAACGCCGATCATCGGACTCACCCCCTCATTATAGCTGATACGCAATTACAGATCACCAAAAGTAGCTTAATTTCACTACAAATAAAGCGAATCAACTTGGTTTACTCTAGCACTGCCACCGTTTGGCATTGCTTCTTGTGCAACTGGGAAGCCTAAAATATAAAACACTCACTACGACGGGCAGCTGGAACCATATCCCGCGATGTCCTCACCTGTGATCCCCTTCCAACTTGGAAACATAGACCACTCGCCCAAAGAAAGAATCTCTGGCAGACATTCAAGAATTACCTGGGTCCTTTGGGTGGCATCCGCCGACATGGACGTCGTTGGGATAAGAACTGGCTGAAGATTGCAGAAGAGATCGTGTTGGACTACGTCAGTCATCCCGTCGCCCACTGGACGGATTATCGTCTGGTTTCCGCTGAAAGTAAAGTAAGGAATTAGCTTCTCAGGATTTTTTTTTTATTGCAAATTCGTCCTCTTCAGGGTAAAGTCGTACTTTGGTGCTCTAAACACCTGAACTGTCACCTAAGCATCACTGCTATTTTGGTGTCTGCCCTCCGCCCTGGAAAATTTCCTGCTGGCGCCCTTGATTTAGAGGATCACACTTTTGAAGATCAATCCCATACCTGTTTACAGGGATTACATCTGTTTATATCATATCCGAGAAACGCTGATGCTATGGCTATTTTAAAAAGAATTGAGCGTGATTGTGGCGCTAAGCTTTACAAGTTCATGGTTGCGAAATGAAATGCTCGAGAGGTTTAGTAATTCAGTGCTTCCTCAATTTTTTTTTTTTAACTCATTCCGACCGGCATTAAGCCTCTGATTTTCCTTTTAAATCAATCTATTGATTCTTAGAATTTTGCCAGAGCTCATACCATATGAGCTCTTGGCTCTTCCGACCTTGTCACAAATGCCATATGAGCTCTTAGCTCTTTTTTAGTATGAAATTTTTTCTTGAATTTAAGCTAGCTTAGTGCGATAAGAAAATAACAGGAAAAACTGAATAAATGGAAGATTGAGGAGATTTAATTTTTTTGTAAGATTTTGTTAGTTTTGTTTGTTTTTTCTTGGTAAAACCTGGAAGCAGTTAAAAAGGGTTTTCAAAAAATATATATATAAAAATAAGGAATTTCGTCCAGTTATTAAGTGTGTTGCTGTTTAAAGTGTTCTTGATTTTGGCGAATGTGGGATATGAATGAGTAAAATGGGAGGAATTTAATGTAAGGTAAATGAAGAGATTCTTGTGAAAAAAAAAAGAAAAAATGGAAGGACACCTTGAAAAACGACTAGGCAGGTAGATAGAATTTGGCACCACTGGGAGGAGAGGCGTTGGAGTTTAATTTTAAGAAATAATTATAGTAGCAATACCCGGTTTAACAGCTTTTGGAAGAATCAAGAGGTTTTTACTTACCTGCAAACGGAGAGGGCGTTGATGAAATAAGACTGGATCTAAGTAGAAATTAGTTGTTTTTTCTTTTTGTGAGGCATATATATAAGACTATTTGGCTAAGACAGAACATGGCTCAGTGTTCCGGATTCATATGAAGGGTTAATTTAATCATGACTACTTGGCATTAACCGACAAAATCATGCATGAGATAGGTATGGCGTGTTATATAACAAAGTATAAACTGGTATAACTGTTATATAACACGGTATAAGACAGGGATAACTTTCTCGTGGGTGGATTTCCGGGATAAACCTACAAAGCAGAGGTCATTTTATATTCTTCAATTTAATCTCCACTTTAATCTCCTTCATTTAAATTTATATCAATTGAGAAAGCTTTCGATTCGTCAAACGATAGACTCAACATAAATATTCTGGGGGGAGCCAAAATTACGAAAAGACTAAAAACATTTAAATCACCCTTGGAACTACCTTGAGAGACTAGTTCCTGGAAATATTAAGACGATTTAATGACAACAATGCCTTCGGGAGATTTTTTGGGAGGGGTATAAGATCGTGGCATTTTTCTACTAGAAGGGAAAGAGGGTAATGTTAAAAAACGAAATTTTTCTTAAGAACCTCATTTTCACCCCTTTTTTTTTACCAAATTTGCCAAAGGTTTTACTATTCGTCCAACCGTCTAGGGCTAAACTGAAAGCAGATCGTGCGCGGTCGGAGTGGGAGGATGTTGTAAGGATAGATTTAAGGGAAATGGGAACTTAGTGGGAGGGTTTAAAGAGAGAGACTTTGAATAGATTGGGACGGATGAAAAGAATGCGTAGCTGCGTTGGCCTCAATCGGCTTGGTGTTGCGGTGAGCTGTTGTTAGTTTTAGTACTAGTAGATTTACCATATCATGTTATCAAACCTTCTGGTTTCCTTTGCTAAAATTACACTTGCCAAAAGCACCAAAATTTATAAGAGACAAATTGGACCTCCTTTATTTACAGAACGTGCCCTTGCCATCCCATCCTTTCCCTCATTATAGCCCTTAGAAAAAGGGGTTGAACAACGTTTTTCGTACATATTGCTGTTTGAGATACTGTTACTTAGATGGGTACTCAAAACAATCCGTAGGGAATTTCTCTAAAAAACATCTAGCAAATCCTCCCTCGTCTTTCGGAGCGTTCACGCATCAAAACCATGCTTGACTACTGTCATCAATGAAACTCCAGTATTCTGATCTTGGGCATAATTTTATTTTGAATATTTTTCAACTGATGATGATTACCGAAGAGGGGGGGGGGGGGGTATCTGAAATAGTCTGCTTGTAAGCATTTCGTCTAGTGCCAGGGCCTTAAATATTCCAGTAAGAGTTCTTATTTATCAGTTTTATTGGTGGCAATGATGTTTCTATAGCAAGGTTCTGCAGCTTGTGCCCTGGACTTGAATAGCTGAACGTGACTGTATTTTTGCTATGATTCTTGAAATGTGTAGCCAATTGTTAACTTCCATTGAGCTGAACTTTGAAATTTACAAGGTTTTTTTTTAGTTGGCAGATATTCTATTGGAAAAACGACCTTTCGGCCACTATGGCAAAAGCTTCATCTCCAAATTCAAGCTGCATCCAGATGCATATGTTCAAATGGCCATGCAATTAGCATATTACAGACTCCATAACAAGTAAGAATAATAGACATTCTGGCACGTACGCAGGGGGGGGGGGCTTCGGGCCTCCCCGAAATTTTGTGAAATGTTTAATTTTCCCATGGTTTCTTGGGATTTCTGCAAAGATTTGACTTTAAAGATAGTAAGATGTTTTAAATGACAATTCACAACTGTACAGTAAAAATTCAACTCGCTCTGTCACTATATCCAACTGAAATTGAAAAAAAATTCTTTATAGGGGAACCAAGGCTTCGACTAAGATCGAAAAGACCTTCCCCTTCCTTTAGAAGCTAATCAAAGAACCTTAGTAACTGTAGTTCTGTTTTAATCCAAATTTTCGGCTAAACTTGCCCACAGAATAAGTATGTAGGTTTTGAGAAATACTTAAGGTGGGCACAAAAATCAAATTTTTCGTATCTAACTCGTTTTGAAAACCCGAATTTCAGTTGTTGTCAATAATTTGTTTGTAAGGGTGACTTATGGTCAGGACGTTCATTGACAGTTTCAGGTTAAGGAAAAGGCAAAAAAAACTTTTGAAGAGCCATCGTGCATTAGCCAAGGTCATTGAACAAGTCAATAGAATTCTGAATTCCGAGGGGAGTCACATTATAACCTGAAGCTGTGCAAATAAAAGGTTTGTGCAAACTAGCCCTCACACAGCAATGACTCCAAAAAGGTTTGCGAGTTTTGCATTGTATAGAAGCCAACAGTTGTCCCAACTTGGTCCATTCATTGATTATTGATCTGGTTCCATATTACCTAAGGAAATTCTCGAACAAAAAAAGTTACCATAACAATTAGAGCTTTATCGTAACAAAGAAAGCTTTATTATAATAAGGAAATTTCTTGAATGGATTTCAGCAAAGAGTTTAAGGTGAATCATAGTAATTTCGAGAGTAATAAAAAAAGACATCTGAAACTCGAGACTGAATTTGCCTATAGTTTTTCGATAATGCTAAAGCAATTGACTATCTCCAATTTTTCACACTATAGCATTTTGGACTTTTTTGATTAGATTTGTTGTTTTGCTCCACAAAATGGCTGAAAAAACCGCTTTGCTATAGGACAGTCTCTTTGGCCGAAATATATATTTCTGTTTGGCGTTTGTTTTTAGGACTACCTGCAACTTTAAAAACTTTTGCGCCAACGTATGGTGTTACTGCCTCTGACACTCGAGGCTCAATATGCGTACAGATTTTCGATAATTCTAAATAAACCGAATATCTCAGAATTTTCACGCAATAGCTTTTGGGCATCTTTTTGGTAGAATTGTTGTTTCACAATTTAAAATGGCTGAAAACGCCGCTTTGCTGTGGGAGAGTCTTTTTGGCTAAAATAAGTTTCCGTTAGGTTTTATTTTTTAGGGCTACTTTTTAGGTTTTTATTTTTTAGAGCTACCTTCACCTTTATAAACGAATGCCCAGCCATACGGCATTCCTGCCTCTTAAGCTGAAAGCTAAATCTGCCTATAGTTTTTGAATTAATTGACTATCTCTAACTTTTCAAACAAGGCCAATTTATGTCGATTTATTTTTTCTTTGTGAAAATTATTATATATTAATTTTTTCTTCATGAAATTTGTTGTATTTTTATTTTATCTTGATGAAAGTTGTTTTATGTTGTTTTTTTCTTCGTAAAACATAATCCCTTTTGATTTTTTTTTCTTCCTGAAACATTTTTTACGTTATTTTATTTCCCTTCATGACTTTCATGATTGATTTCTCATTTCCAAAAATTTACATGTGGTATTTCCAAAGACATTGTAGTAATTATGCTCCAAGAGCCAGTAAAACTATATATAAACCAGAGACGAGATAGATTTATCATGGATGGTAAACGCACCTTTAATACATACTTTTAAATAATCAGGTTCTAAATTAATAAAATTAAATAAAAAAACAAAACATTTTTTCAACTAAAAGCAAGGACTAACATTAATACTTAAATTAAACGGGTAATCTCATTGAAAATTAACGGACCTGTGTTTCAGGAGTCGTTCTTAAAGAATTGTGACTAAAAGTCAACTTTGGCGTATAGAGCAAGGGACGAGGAAGGGCTGAGGAAGTTTTGATTTGATTATTTTGGCACTTATTTCTCATTATCAGTTGGCTCATAATGCAAAATAATGTCAATTCGAAACAAATAAATAGCAAAGTTTGGTGTACAGCCTAGGCCTATAGCTGACCCCTTGTGGCAGGGATCACATATTTATTAGGCAAATAAACAGGATAGCATAATAGGATAAATAGGATAGTAAATGGTCAATTCAGAGCCAAGTTTGTATCTGTAGGAACTTTTATAACAAAACTCTGCGAAAATATAAACCTTGTCACTTTATTGCTTTTGATAGAAAGGTGGTTCAACAGAGAGTTCTCCCCTACCCTCTGCCCCTCCTCCCCCGAAGCGCTTCTGCTCAAATAGTGGATTTCTTAGAAGCAGTGCCCAGAAGAGTTTCCTGTCAAGTGAGTTCGATGCGACGAAAGAACCCGTTCATATGGCGCTTCGAGATCGATAACTCGCACCGTGATCTCCACGGCGCGTTGGTCGACGCGGACCTGCTCGCGGCGGTTTACCTGGAACTTATCGGTGGAAGGCAGCCTGGATTTGAGCTCGCGGCGGATGCCGTCCCCAAGACCGCTCCTGAAATTCGTGAATCGGCGTCGCGGCCACCACGGAACTTCGCTCCGAGCCCAGTCGAGCGGGAAGCGCACCAAGAGCTTTTGAATCAGATCACCGACCCAATCTGGAGAAACGATTGATAACCCGGTTTATTGAACCAGGGTTTCCTCCGCCGGATGCGTCGCGTTTTGTTCCTGCGACTGGCGGAACAGCTGGGCGAAATCCACGGGCTGGATCAGCAGAGGTGGGAATCCACCGTCCCGCGTGACATAGACGATAAGGTTTCTCGCGAAGGGGAACAGCGACCGGGGGCATTCCACCAACAAAACAGGTTGAATATGCTGCTCGGGGAATCCTTCGAGGGTGAAAACGCCGGCATAACTTAACTCAGCGAGAAAAAGCTGCCCCTGGTCGCCGGTCCCGTTCACCGTGGTCGTGAGGACCACTTCAAAGACCGAATCCGCGAGTTTCGTGGCCTTCACATCGACATGAACGTCTACCTTGGGCTGCCCTTCCTGCTGTTGCAGGCTATGAGGCGCCCGGGGATTCTCGAATGAAAGGTCCTTAACATACTGCGCGTTGATTCGAATTGGCATGGTGCCAGGAGCCGGGTCCTGTTCAGCAAGCGCGTCGATCGTGTCGGTCATTAAAATTCCCTCGAAAACAATGCACCGGCCTCGACGGCCGCGTCGTCCAAGGCAAGCGCAACAGCGGCATCCGCGTGCGCGAAGCCGGCAAGACTCGCATCGTGCGCGACTGCTCGGGCAAGCCGCAGTCGTGCAACACCGAGCTCCTCAACATGCTGTTGGACGGTGGCTACATCCCGGTGTTGGCGGTGCCGATCGCCGACGAGAACGGCCGCGCGATCAACTCCGAGAACGACGACATCGTCTCGGTGCTCGCCGAGGCGCTCGGCGCGGACCAGGTCGTGCAGCTCATCGAGGCGCCCGGGCTGTTGCGCGACAAGAACGACCCCGGTTCGCTCCTGAAGCAGCTGAGCCCCCAAGGGCTCGCACAGATGGAGGAGAACGCCGAGGGCCGCATCCGGCGCAAGCTGCTGGCCATCCGCCGCCTGCTCGACAGTGGCGCCACCCAAGTCGTGGTCGGCGACGGCAGAACCGAGCACCCGGTCCGCGACGCGCTGGCGGGGACGGGTACCATCATCGGCTGAACCGCAACCCCGATCCCGGCATGAACACGGCAGAGACCCAAGCGGCCTTCGAGCTCGACGTCTACGGCAAGCGCTCCCCCGTCATCGTCCGTGGCGAGGGCGCGCGCGTCTGGGACGAGGAGGGTCGCGAATACATCGACTGCGTCGGCGGCCACGGCGTCGGCAACCTCGGCCACGCGCACCCGGCTGTGGTCGCGGCGATCCAGGAGCAGGCGGCGCGCATCACGGTGCTGGCCAACACGTTCTACAACGACCGCCGCGCCGCGCTGATGAAGCGCTCGAACAGCACGGGGATGAGCTTGTCAGGGGAAATTATACACTTGGGGAATTTGCCAGAATTCCTATACAAAATTCTTTTTAAATGTCTTGCTTTCTCTTTTCTGTCTCAATTTTACACTTGTATTTGGGAGGGTAATTGTCCGGGGTAAATTTTCATCGAGATTGATTTATCTAGAGGATACTTCCATGGGGAGGAGAACTTCTCTCTGGAGACAGGGGCCAGATTTTCTGGCATTACTTAAAAACGATTAGAAAATAAATTTAAAAACAAGTTTTTTCAATTGAAAGTAAGGAGCAACGTTAAAAATTAAAGCGAAAAGAAACTATTTATTGTATGAAGGGGATTGTCAACTTCTCAACATCTTGCTCTTTACACTAAAGTTTGAATTTTGTCCCAGTTCTTTATGAACTACTCTTGAAACACATGGGTCGTTTAGTTAGAACAATAGGAAGCTTTTTTAAAAGAACTAAAATACTTAGGTTAAAAAGCGAGGGGTTGAGGGGGGGAAATCCCCTTAATCCACGTTATAATTTATGTTTGTTTCAAGTTTTACTGTTGACTCTTACTTTTACTTGAAAACTTCTTTGTGTATAATTTAATTCAAGATTGGAGCAAGTCTTTACAGCTATCAAAATGCCTTTTGTCCTCTTTTCCAGCTTACACCTGGAGATGAACTGGTGTATTTAATACCATAAACACTTTCTGTGGTGTCTCAGAAGTATATAGTACAGTCCTTGTTTATGCCAGCTGCCGGTACTTAATTATAGCAAAATAATATATAAAATAATATATAAAAAATGAAATCAAACAATGATCTGTAAAAACAAGAATGGGGTTCGATCCTACTTTCTAGGACCATTGGTGAAAGAAAGTGAAGAAGGTTAAATCACGTTTTATAGTTACTGAAAACCGTGATTTTTAGCAGCCCATCGGGGTCCAAATGAATCCAGGATGTCATCAAATGGGGTAGGAAGACATAATGAGAAACGATTCAAAAGAAATAGGAAATTTTATGGGAGGGAACAATAGGTGAAGCTTTGAACATTTTGGAAAGGAGTAGGAGCGTGCTTAAAATTGGTTGGCACTGCTACGTGTTGTTTAGCAGTTAAAACAGATTCGGTGGAGATCTTCAAACTGTAGCATATTCCAGATTTACAAACTGTTTGTAATTACGAAACAAAATGAAGATTTGACAGAAGGTATTAATTTAGGTAATGTTTTTTAGCTTTGTTTTTTTTTTGTAAATAAGTAAATTAACATTTAAGGTACTTTTTCAATTTGGATTATAGAGTAAAGGATAATGTTAAGGTTAAGTAGCTTCTTGACACTCAATGTTTCGGTTGTCTTTGATCCTCATTTCTAAGCTACTTCCCCTCCAGAACGTTAACCTGTCGTAACCTAAGAAAATAGGCGTGCTACATGTTAGTAATTTTTCAGGAACAGATAAATAGCCCAAATTAGTGCCTATTGTTACGTCTTCATCATTCATACGGGTTGAAAGATTCTTTGATGATCATCTACACCTAGTTGTTTTTTAAGTCTGATTTTCAGTAGAAGTGCAAAAAAAAGACTAATAAACTTTTTGAAGGTTTCCAGTATTGTGTTGTTTCAAACCATGTCAAAAAAATTGTCATTACAGTAGTTTCTGGGGTTAAAATCTTATTTAGAATGTTAAGAATTGGGTCCTTTTTGGATATTCTACGGCCTCATTTCCGGTAGGTTTAAGCCTTTTTTTATATCACGTTTTACGGCGGCATCACTAGATTTAATGCCGCTAGTCCTTATACTTTTCACTAATACCTATTAAATATTCTTTTAAAGGAGCTAAGACATCATATTCTTTTTTTCGGAAAAACATGCCTCCAAATCGGAAAAACCTCGAACTCCAACTCCAATTCAGAAAACATTCATCAGGTCATTTTAAATGGCGACGGAGTGTCAAAAAAAGCTCCCTTTTAGGAATTTAAGGCAGGGAGTTTCTAGCTGTAGGTGGTGCTTACGGGGACCACTCTGGTAATTAGATATCTCGGGCTCGGTTGTACCCGGTATGAGCTTCGACAACTGTACCAATAGTGTATGGATCATATATTTGTAAAATATACGGGATTTTTGATATTCTATCAGCCCATTTTGTGTCGATTTAAACACCTCTTTTTTTTCATTATACCAGGTTTCATGGTGACATCACCACACGCAATGCCACTAGTTCTCATATAGTACAAACAAAAACAACTTAGAGACAATAGGGAATTTTTTTTCAAGACAGTGGAATTTAATTCAGTGGATATTTCGGCCCTATGTCCAATATTTCCAAATGCGGCTTCACCCATTATGCTGTCCCTAGACTTCCAAGATTATAATAATTTTTCTCTAATTCTTTGTGCACGAGGAAGAGCCCCAAGAAGAAGGATCACCATACAAACTGGAACGCTTGTCAGAGCTGACGCCGGTGACAGACGAGGGGCGTCAACCGACGAGTCTGCGCTGCACCCAGCAGAACTGGGATAAAGCGAGAGACGTCATAGCCATAGCGGCGCGTCAAGGAAAAGGGACCTCGGCCTACGGGTTTCAGTTCATGGCGTCACTAAACATCCTTCTTGCGGACAACCTGAAAAAAATACGAGAGCGCGATGAGAACTAGCAGCCATCTTTGTCCGGGCATCGTTCGCGCGGGCGCGCAAAGACCCTGAAGGGATCAGAGAATTGTCTCAATACGCAATCGGGCGGGCCAAGACATCCGACATCGTTGTCTCCGATACCTCCGTCTCTTCACAGCATGCCGTCGTCAGCGAACAGGGGGATGGCGCCTATGAGGTTGTGGATCGGGACAGTACAAACGGTACGTTTTTTGTCGAAGGCGATCAGTGGGTGCGGAAGAACCGGGCCACGGTCACCCTGGACGACCATGTTCGGTTTGGTGATTACGTCACGAGCCTGCGACAACTACTGCCCCGGAAGCCCGATCGCCCCCCGAAAATCCGCCGCGACCCGCTGACCGGCGAAATCATCAAGAGCTAGAGAAGACCGTCATGCAGAACAGCACCTCACAGGGTTTCATCTCCGCTTTCCTTTTGGGCAACACCCGTGTGGCTACGGCAAGGCGGAGCTTCCTTGTCGGCTTCGGTTTTATCATCCTGCTCGCCGCCGGCTTTATCGGTAGCCTGGAGTTCCTGCCGGCATCCAAGCATTTTCTTTTTCTTGGCAACGTTTAGATTTTTCCCACCATTTGCTCACTATTCGCCGCCGTTTTCTCACGTTTCAAGTGAGAAATAAATATGTGTACTAAGTACATGGCTGTGTTGTGCATTGCTATTTTTTCGAATTTTTGTGTGATGATTCCATTCGTCCAATTTTTTTTTTCAGAAAAATTGCTTTTACCGTTTTTGGTCCCTTCCAGCCTCCTTTATTCCCATTTGACGTTGCTGCTCTCCCCCAACCTTTCTCAAGCTATTCCAACTTTCATAGTCCTTTCTAAGCCTGTTACATGATCACATCAGGCTAATCATCTGTACTTTTTCTCAAAAGAAACGCGCCTGGAACAGGGAAAAGCTTAATTTCATCAATAAAATATGGAGAAATCAAAATTTTAAAACAGAGAGCTATAAAACTCGAATATGATTGACAGACACACCTGCCTGTGAAGTTCTTATTTACCTGGCTGAGCAACACAGGTGGGTTAAAACAAAAGAAAAAAGTAGGAAATATGCTCAGAATCAAGAGTCCTACCGTCAAAGTGCTCGTATCCTACATCAACTTATTGTCAATGTGCTCGTAACTAAAAGAAGTTGTGGAATTTGTTGTTTGAATCCATATTTTTTTGTAGCATCCATGATGGGATAGAACCTTTCTGGTAGTGATAACACTACCTTCAGAATTGGTAAAGTTAATTTCAAAGCAGGTAATAATAAATCACATGTTAAAATTACCAGGAAAGTCAGGCGAAAAAGATTTGTGGTGTTATTAATAATTTTAGAACATCTGATTACAAATCCAACGATCCCCCTCCAAAGTTCATTCGATCACTTTTTCTATATATATACCTTAGATGCCCCTGCAGCATAACTCATACCCTTGCCCTGATACATCTTGGGGATGATACAACTTCCAGACCTTTCAATTATGTTCAACAAAATGATAATCTGAAAATTTTGATTGGATGTGTTTGGAAAAATGGCAGGCGTTGGGGGGGGTAGTTGCCCTCCAAGCACATTTGACTATTAAAAAGGGCACTAGCCATACAGTTTTCAATCGAATGAGCCTTTTTCGAAGTTTCTACGACAAAAACGGCAATGCCAAAATCTCTATCAGATGGGTTTTGGGAAAATACGAGGTGTGTATGTTTTGGGGGGGTATCCACCCTACCATCATTCTGAGCCTCAAAAATAGCATTAAAACTTCTGCTTAGCAATCCATTAAGCCCCCTTTGTAGTTTATACAATCACCCTTTCTATATCAACTTTATGTGCCCCCGGGCATACCTTACAACCCTTGCCCTGAGGGCTGTAGGGGGGCTGCCATCCTTAAATACATAATTTCTGGAGCTTTCAACTACGTTGAGCAGAATGGCTATCTTCAAAATTTTGAATGGATGTCTCCGGAGAAATGGTGGGCGTGGAAGGGGCCTAATTTTCGTCCAACGACTGTGAACTAATAAAAAGGACACTAGTCCTTTCAATTTCCAATCAAATGAGCTCTTTACGAATTTTTTGATCACGAATGCATTTTTTTTTTCAGGGGTGATCGCATCGAACTGACAGTCCTGATGTCGACCAGTTACTACTCACGTCTTTTTTCGAGCCTGAATAGTTTCTTTTTGTGATAACCTTCGGCCCGAATCTTAATTCAAAAGTCAGTTCCGTTACCTATCAAAAATAATCAAATTCAGCATAGTTTACTTTTTTCCTTTTTTCGCATATTATTAAAGAACTTCCAAAAATAATAATTAATAACTCAAAATAGCCAAAACTATTTTGCTATTGACAAAAATGAACAGACTACTCTAAGTTACCTGAGTAATACATATTAACACCTTACGCCTACTAAATCAAAATACATAACTCAGTAGGCGAGGATTTATACCGCTCGATTTCGTCTCTTCTGGCATCAAAGGTTTTTTTCTATTGGAAGCTAATTATTTTTAGTATGACTATTAAGTTATTAGAGCTAAGACACTCAAGTAACTTTGTAAGCTAATATTAATAACAGATTCCAGGATAAGGAATCTAACAGTATTTCATGGCTTGTGTTATATCAAAGGACTTCGGTTACTTTGAGTCCTTGCTATTTCCTGTTAAAGGCCTAAAGAAAACTTCAGGATTTGTATATGTAGGAGGATGACAAGGAGGTAAACAGCAGAAGCTTGGATAAAAAGAATCCATACGCTTGCTATAGCCAGAAATGCTTAACCTCTTCTCCCTTCCCAAACCACACTCCCCAGAAGGACAAAAAAAAAACTCAAATGTGGTTTTAGCTAATAGCTTTCTGACGAGTTATTTGCTCTTTCTTTTCTTAGGTTAATCTAAACGCCTAATATGACATTTTTTCTTTCTGACGGGGTCATTCTCTTACTAATTTTTACTTTCATATTTGAGCCAAAGTACATATTATAACAATATATAACAAATAACTGTCATTCGCTTATATTTAGTTCATATTCTAATTATCTATTTGTATAGAAGTTGCATTGCATTTTTTTTTCTTGAATGATATGTATATCTTCCTTTGCTGGACTTGAAAGGACAGCTATGGATTATAAGCATAGAAGAAGCATAAAAGATGTCACGGGTGCCAGGTTCAGATAAGGAGGCTTGTTGGTCAGATCAGTTCTTGACACACCATAGGTTGGATGCCTAAGTCTCCCCTCCACCCCCTAGCTAAGTATATAAGAATGTATATTTATGACCAAATAAGCTAAATTTTTACTCTTCATATATAGGGACCTGATCAAACCCAAAATGATTAGCTCGAACCATTCACAAGCAAAAAGGCAACTCGTGTGTCATATAGGTAAAATGAATTTGTGCCCATTCATAGTAGAATAAAACATAAATGCGTTCAATTATTACATTCAGTCAGTGTAGTGGTTCTTTCATACAGTGCTTTTTTAAACAAACAAAAAAAAGCATGCTAAGGTAAGCAGGATAAAAAGAGTTGCTTGACCCACCAATTTTAGCATAACTTAGAATAGACATACCAGAACTAACTATAATGATTGAAATTGTCCAAAGCTCAATTCTTTGAATTTCTTTTCTACCTAAACGTATATCTTTAAACCAATAAACCAGTGAATAAATAAAAATTGGAGTTGTAAATATAAGAATAATTGATCCACTTATTGCCTTTTTTATAATAATAATAGCTTCGATATATAATAATATAATAAATATACAAGATATATTATAACATATTAATAAGAAATATAATAATAATATTAGAATAATACATCAAATAGGGATAAATCCTTTTATTAGACAGTAAAAAACAATAAAAATTTAACCTCCCCCTCCCCCAAGAAAAATTATGGATACGTCACTAACCCTATGCATACATGTGTAAGCTTTAATTATAACTTAAATCCAACCTTTTGATTCTAGGAAGAACACGACAGGCCTCAATCCAGGCGCAATATTTGCTACTCATAAGGAGGCTATCAGGTAACGAACGAAGAAAATCTTTCAACAACACAGCCAAGACAATGACATGAAATTGTTTGATATCAACATCAACTCCATTGTCAATATGCTCCCGGATTTCGCGAATCTGTCGGGCGTTTGCAGATTTGCGAAAAATTCCAACAGCAGATGGACCATTCTCTGCTAATTGTTGCAAAATTTCCTGTTAAAAAAAAAGGGCATTTTTCAATTTTTAAATCAAAAATCAATAATAAAAAAGTTAAAAACATAAAACATAAAATAAAAATATTTTTTACTCCTTGGATTCATCTTCAGTAAATTCAAACCTGAAAACAGCAGTTTTCTACGATGTCTTTTCTGGTTATTTTAAAATTAGGAAGCTGTGGGGGCAGTACCACGTTTTTATTAGTGTTGTCACGTAGTTGTTAAAAAAAAATAAACAAAACTGATCAGTCCAATTTGACCATTCTTTTCGTCCGAAAAAAAAATCCTAACATTAACAATGGGGTATATTTCATTATGATTAACCTAATTTCATGTTTCGAGTGTGTTCTGGATTGTATGGGAGTAACGGAAATTTAATCATAAAAATTCTACGTGCGTACCCGTCATCACTCCACAGCCCCTAAAATTTTCAAGATTAAAATTATACTCTCGTTAGAGCTGTATCAGGCTGGTAGTATTTAATCCCCCAAACTCAGAAATTAACGGATCACCTCAAAAGAAAAATAATCCTATCCCGCACCGATTGCAAGCTGCAAATGCGATAGAACAGTTACCAACATCAGTAAAAACTTACCACTAATCATTCATACACAGTCACGCTTTTACGGCACCAAACAGTCTACCGCTTCACTACCACAGGTTACACACTCACGACCCGCTCTCGATCAGGCCCAATCAGGCATCCGCTTCGAGGCGGCTCTAAGCACAGCCCTGGGAGATGATTCGGACAGCGACTCGTCCTCCGTGACCGGCACCCTCACTGCCGACGTGACGCCAGAGGCCGCGCCGTTTACAGAGATCCACGTCAGCGCGATGGACATGGCCCTGGCCGACTCGCTCGAACTCTCGTTCAACTTCGGCATCCTCGGCGGCCGCCTCAACGCCGTCACCGAGCCCGACTCGAATCAAGGGCGGCCCGCTGCGGATCCTGTGGGAGCCGTTTTGCGTCCCTGGGATACCACCGCCGCGGCGGCGGAATCCTTTGTGGCTGAACGGGCCGATTCGCCCTTTGCTCCTTCCGTACGATTGCAGCTTGGGAAGTATTACGCCCAGACCGGTCGCTTCGACCAGGCAATCGGTTCAGGCCGCGGGCCGAAGCCCCGGGATCCAGCGGCCGGCGATTTCCCTGATCTCGTGCGACAGGTGCGGCAAGATTGCCAGCCGCAGCATCACGACATCCGAATACAAATTGTCCACCTGGTCCTCGCATACCCCGTCGACCGGCCGGTAGACAGCGTGCGCCGGCGCCCAGAAATTGAAACTTCGAGGCAAATCGAGATCGCGCATCAGCCGGGCGTCGGCTACGATCAAGCGCACACCGTGCCGCGCCATCAGAGCGGCGCGGATGGCCCTTTCATTTTTTGCGAACAGCTCCCGGTCGCCGATGTAGTGAATGTGGCAATAGTGGATCCGATATCGGACCACATGTGTGTACAGAATGTAGCAACTGTCGTCGCCATCGCGGAACAGCAGGTTGCCGACCCGGTATGGCTGATGATCTGCAAATATCCGCCGGTCGCGATTTTCGAGATCCGCCGGATCGATCCCGTCGTCCCACACGAACCGATCGCTTGCTTTCGTCGCCGATCCCGGCACCAGGCTCAGCGGCAGCAGCATTTTCATCTGCAGATCGAGTTCGACGGTGTCGCCCGGTTCCCCCTCGTCGCTGGTGATTCGAAACTCGACCTTCCCATCGACGCGTCGCGTTTCCGGATCGAGGCGAAGAGGCGGTACGGGCTCGTCGAAGCCCGCGGTGACGTCCCGGCCGATCGAAAACTCGACCGAAGCGTCGTTCTCGAACGCGGGCGAAATCGGGCGGCCGTCGTCGAGCACGACCTCGGAAGCTACGGCGCGAAGGGTGTACCATAACAAGAAACGGGAAAGTCACAATTCATTGAAAGAGCATATACCCAAGAGGCCACGATCTTCAAAGACATTTAATGGCAGCCCTCGTCACTATTTCTCCTATAATTTGCCTTCCATATATGAGGTTCTTATCACTGTAACCACTGTTATGCCACTTGAACAGTTTATATATTCCAGCATACACATCCCCTCCCGGACGCCCTCGAAATAATACCCCTTGTGTTATTGCAATTTTTACTTGTTTATGTTTAACCAAGGATTCTTAGAAGATTTGCTGTTGTCCAATCAGTGCCAAGAATATAGGGTAAACAATATCAAGCTCATTAATAAGGGAATTAACTGTGTAAAAAAAAATGTCTCTTTAATTCAGCACCTTTTATCTCTTCTGGGCTTTTTAGTCGTCTCTTTTGGGGATCAGCAAAACTATACCCAATAACTAATGCCAAAAGTAATGCTATGAAATGAAGCAGTATGCTTCGTTGCTGAGGTCTTAAAACCTTATAGAACAATTGCCAGAAACCATCTGTGGAGCTATCCTCAAAGGGGCTTCCATCACTCTTTGATTTCCCTGTACCTCGTTGCTCTATCACAGCTGACAGTCAATCTGAGAGCAATTTAGTCAGATACGGCTAACACCGACGATATCCGGAAATTATTATCAAGAAGTTCAATGAGGAAGTTATTAGAGATTATGGTTTCAAAAGCGGGTCTTATCATTCCTTGTCAATAATTAAATAAAAAAAAACTAATTTTTTTAGCTGAAAGTAAGGAGCGACATTAAAACTTAAAACAATACTTTTTAAGTCACAGTTTAAAGAACTTAACACCCTGCCCCTGAAACATTCGAGATACAGTCCCATGTGAGAGCCTTGCTTCTTTATTTCACAAATACTATACGATTTGGGTCATATTTTATTCTAATAGAAAATTATAGCAGAAATGGAATATGGAACAAACCTAAAAGGCAACTGAATAGGTCTAAATATTCTTTAATTAGCCCCTTGCTACGCCACACCACCCCCTTATTGGAAACAGTAGGCTCAGGTTCAATGCAAATTGAAAACTTTTTAAGGGTGGCTGCCCAAGGGTGGTTCATAGAGGTGCTATTCAGCAAATCCAGATATCATGTCAGTGCCTTTAATTTACAAGTTTCTGAGCATTGCGTCATTACTTATGGACAAATTTAGAAAGCTCGAAGCAAACTCATTGTACACCAAGATATACACTCATAAACCAAGGTTTGAGAACGCACCATAAATTTATCAGAAATTCTGAGAACCACCCCTCTCTTGGAGTTTCATTGAGGGGGAGGGGGGTGATCGAACGATTTTTTAGGGATTGTGGCTGAAATAAAAAAAGAGCTTAGAAATATGATTATCATACAACATCATATGAGTACAGACTTGAACTACAAGATAAATCAGAAAGTACCCATGAATTTCCTCTCCGTTTTGGAGCTTCAATGGAAAGACGCCTTCGAGTGAAATTTATTGCAAAATATTTCACAGGAGAGAGGTCTTCTATACAATATTTCGCAGGGGAGGATTTTTAAAGGGGAATGCGGATACAGTAAATGTTAGAGAACCACCGGAGAGTTCCTCCATGGATAGGGTGCCACTCTTGTCGGTATCGCGGTTGGCGCGTTGAGCCACATACCCGCGTTCCCCAGCGCGGGCACCCGCTCCGGGGCGGCCACCGGCGTTGCCACCGCGTGGGTTGCCTTGTTGTGCCTCCGTGGTGACTTTGGCGAGGAAAAGGATGGTGAGGAGGAGCGCGATTCGGAGTTGGTTTCCTTGTGAGTCGTTCTTCATGGGTATGACGAGTTGAACTGTTTGCTCTCCTAGTGTGTCGAGGTGGCGAAACGTGACGGATTGAAATTCATTTTTTTAGGGGGCCGTCGATTCCATCGGGTTTGGAGTCGCGTGGGGAAAACTCAGAGACACGATTTCCAGTTGTTCCTGTCCTTCGTGTTGCACCAAGTTGCCTTCGGCCTGGACCGGAGTAGGGCCACCGCAGAAATGCGGGGTATGCTCGCGCAGGCTGGGATCCTGCTTGAGCAAGAGCACTTGGATGGCGCCTGCGGCGCCGGTGTAACGGATGGCTTTTTGGTGGCGGCTGGTTTGATTGAGCGTGCATTGGGTGCAGACGCCTTCTCCGGATACGGCGAATAGTTCGGGTTGCACCGGAACTGGATTCGGATCGGAGCTAGGCGTCGTAGCCGGTTGGAATCGGAATAAGCTGAAGAGTATTACGATCAGTGCCGCCGCTGCCCAGAAGGCCGGTGATTGGAGCGGGTGCCAAGCGGGCCTGAGTTTCCGCATCGCAGATTGTTGGAAATGGGTGGAATCCGCTTCGGCTCTCAGCCGCGTTTGAAAAGACCATATATTACAAGATTTACATGATGTGGATGTTATTGATTTAATTGAGACGTGGCACAGTAAAGATTCAGTCCCAACTTTCAGAGGTTATTCAGTAGAAAAAGTTACTAGAAAAGCGGCTGGAAATATGAGATATTATGGTGGTATTTTAGTGTTAATTAAGCAGGGTTGTTTACAAAATTATTTACGTATTCCTAGCAATTCAGAAAACATTGTATGGGTTCGAATTCCTATTACAAAGGGCAAAAGATTGATGCTTAGAGTGGTATGTATAGGTCCTCAGAGTAAACACGGGTTGATTTTAGGGATACTCCTTTACCTCATTTATACCGCGAATATAGGAAATTTGATTTAAGATTGTTTGACAATATCGTTCGCATATGATACAGTTTTATTATTCCGAGCTTTAAGTGTTGAAACCCTTTTTAAGACCATGGAGAACGCGCTGAATGATCTAATGAAAATACGAGGAGTAACCGTTTATTGATTAATGTTAAAAAAAAAAAAATTACATGATTTTTTATACTACTAAAAAGGTAAACACTGAACTGTCTTTACCACCAGATGGATATTTGATAGATAGGCTTTCAAAGTTTAAATATTTAGGCGTATTCACTGATGAATTATTGTCATGCAAAGAACATATAAATTCATTATCTATAAAAATTGCAAGAGGAGCAGGGATTTTGTATAGACTGAAAATTTTCCTTCTGCAAAAAGTTTTACGAACCCTTCGTTTTACTCTTGTTTAGCCTTATATTCAGTATAGTTGTTACGTTTGGGCTAATTGTTTTTTTGTTGACTTGGAAGTCTAAATGATTAGCAATAATTTCTTCACCACTTAAAACAATCTTATTTTAGACAAACATTATGTTACTCGTATCATATTCCATTTTTCAAAGGAAATAGGTGATATTTTTTTGTAAAATGAAATATTATCAAATTTCTCTTCCCATTCAAGTAATAATTTATATACACAATTAATTAAGTATTTTCATTAATTATTCAATTATATAATGCACTTCAGAATTAAATAATACAATTAAATAACAAGGGTAATACATTAATCATTTAATTAAATAAGTAATTAATCATTTAATGAAATTAATAATTTCAATAATTAATTAATATATAGAATTTCGTATGTAGCAGTCAAGATTATAGATTTATAGAAATAGTTGTGTTTGATTAGTTTACAAATATGCTAGATATCAACTTATTTGACATATGTTAAGTTCATATTTTAATAGACTCATATTTAGCGCATAGGATATGTTCATCTTTACGTATATTGTCTGAAACATTGCCGAAGATTTTAACGCTGAAGTTAAATGAAAAAAGGTACCGCACTTGACTAGGCTATAAAACATGCTAAATATCAATTCATTTAAGCATATTTTAAATATGTATTTTATTATCCTCATATTTAACCCACAGAGGAAACACACATGCGCACAGGAAAATTCTTCTGCTTTTTGCTAGTTTGAACCTATTCAGGTACGAACAATAGGGAATCAGGCAGCGAGGTCGTTCAGATATTACATTATATCCCAGAAGAGTAGCTTTTCAAAATATACGTGTTTTGTGAAACTCTCACGAAAAACCTACACCATCTCCGAAAAACAAAATCCTGGCTATGGCCCTGCTTGACACATTTCAACTACTTAATATATTTATCGTATCGTAAAGATTCATTTAATATTAGCTGAAAATACGTATTCAAAATATTTTAAGATTTTTTTTAATTTTCTATCTTTTTTTACACTTTTGTCATTCCCTGGTACTTTACTTTTTCCTATTTCTATTTCCTTTATTCCTACATATGTCATTTTTAAGGTTCAGTCTCAATGGCAGTTTCTAATTTAGTTGTTACAGTTTTTCTTAAATAAATAAATCGTTTATTTAAATCCTGTCATCAGATTTCCATATACAATATATCACTGATGGAGATTAGCTTCTACCCTCCTTACACCTCTAAGCAACTAACGCTATCAAACAAATAAGTCGTGCCAATCAGGGCATTAAAAGAGATTTAGTCAAGAATAGGTTCAGAGAGGCAGAAGGGGATTATAGGGTAAATTCTAGGGATGCTCCAATACGACTATTGTTATATTTGTATTGTTTAGGGATATGTTTCATTTCTTAGCTGAATTTAATCATGTTGCGTGGATTAAAGACAACAAGGATGGCATTGAGGGACCCTTAACTTGACAAGATACTACGATATTAATCTTCTTCGGCATCAGTTTTTGTCCTTTTACATTAATTGGTTGAGCATACCGCAGGCCCATGGTGAGTTCCGACATGTAAGCTGCGATCAACGGGCCCGCATTTAGCAAAAGCATCCGGTTTTCGAACCGGCGGGAATGCGCGTCTCTGGGTCCCGTATTACCAAGCTAAGGTCAAATCCACTGCGCCATCACAGGACAAAAAAATTAAATGAATAAGTCAACGGAAAATGATTCCTCACGACAACTGGGATCGAACCTGATCGCTTTTGGAACAGCGACTGAGACGCATTCACTATACTGTCGCGAGTTACAATTGTCATTTATCCATGATTAATTCCAGTTATTTGAAATTAACTGCCACTTCTGTCTATCTGTGGTTAAGTATGAAAGGGGTGGAAGACTCTTCTTTAGTTATTTAAATAGATTTCACTAGATCTGACAATTTAGACCGCTGTTTGTGAGGTGGCTACCGGAGTCGGATTGGCTTTCCATTTAATATTCGCGACTAGCGGAAAGCTGTTAACCAATATATGCAAGAAGACACAACTTAGTTAGACCTGAGAGGTTAATCCAGACCCCTAGTCGAAAGCATTCTAGGCTTGGGATTTTTAGCGCCAAATTCAAATTATTACAATAATTACAGCAGCTTTTTATTTGCAAGTAAAAAAGCAGCTTTTTATTTGCAAGTAAGTTTTATTTGCAAGTTAATCCTAAGGAAAAATAATAAAACATGATGCAAAAATTTATGGAAACCAAAACTAACCTGACCCAACCTAACGTAACCTAACCTAACCCCCTCCCCCATCCCTAATATGAAAATATCTAGCCCAAATTCTGCAAATCCAACATTTTCTGTCCAATGCATTGTATCATCCATGACTTGTTTTTGTTGCAATGAAACCTGTTTTCTGAGATGTAATCTAGCGTAATTTTTTTTTTTAAACCTGACGAACAATAGTCCTGGGTTACCTTTGATGTCATTTATCCCTTTTTGTATCAACCAAAATACTACAATCCTCTTATTAAAGGGTCACGTTTCTTCCTGTAATATTGGCTGTTTTTAACCGCAGAAGATTTACAATTTTATTTCTTTTCCTGCTGGAGAAAATTTGCTGGATTTTCAGAAAAGGGAGGAAACAACCCCTAAAGTCATAGAATCTTAATAAGAACACTTCATCAGATGCTGCTTACAAGAAATCCCCCCGCTCTTGTCTGCGAATATGTGGAATTTTGTGTTTTTTGACAGAAGAGACATAACGGGTGCGTGTTTATTATTTTTTTTTTCCAAGGGTGATCATATTGAACCAATTGTCCTGGAATATCGTAAGATGACTCATTCTAACGGGAATTAAAAGTTCTAATGCCTTTTTAAGTGGCTAAAAAGATTGGAAGGGATCTAGGCTCCTTTATCCGCTCCTTTTTCCTTTTTGCTCAAAAAATCCGGCAGGCTTCTATATCGATTTGAACTGTCGCTTGTTTTCTGAACGCAGACAGCCTATTCTCGAAGTAATAACGTTTAAATAAACCCTAAATTAGAAGTAGTGCCTTCGTAAAAATAAGTTTTTTATTGGAACTTTAACTTTTGCCTTGGCTTAACTTTTGTCATTATGAAGGACAAATCGCCGAACCTTTGTTTCTTTCAATTGTTCAGGTGGTGGGACCAAAACTTCTTCTTTTGCCTCAGCTTGTCTTTTACCATTATTAAAGACATATTGCCAAACCCTGGGGAGGAGTAGAGGTAGGTACTTCAAAATATCTTCCTGGGACATATTTTAGCCTATAGACCCAGGTATAGACCAGTGAGTTAAATTCTCAGGGTTTCAAGCTGTGGTAGAATTCATCCCTGAAAGTTTCATTTTCCTAGCCTAAACCCTTTCCGACATAGCAAGAAGTCAATTAACTAGAATTTTACCAATTCAATTGCCTCACTTTACTATCCTCTGTTCCAAGACATAAAGCCCTCTCATCTAGAATTTTGTGAACCAGCCAAGGTATTCTAAAATATATCCAGAGCTATTTGGTGAGAGAAGAGATACTTTGAATACCTTCCTTGGACGTCAATGAGGATCCAAATCCATACCTGATAGGCCTAGTTTCTTTCACCTGATAACAACCAAGCCCATTACCATAAATTTTATCAAAGGTGACTAACTACTGTGGGAAATAGTATTTTGAATGAAATGATGTCCTTCTATCTAACAACATAGCCTAATATAATAAATTTATTTTAACCGTTTAACTAGGCTAGCTGCTGAATAGAGTGGTTTCGCCGAACAATGTGTCGTCTTTTTAAATTTCTGCTGGACAAGTAAGAGCCGCGTTTTGTTTACATCCGACCACCCGGCTAATATAGATCACAATTAGAAAGCTCGCATCCTTTGGTTCCCATTGGTGCGATTTTTTAACGCAAAAGGGGTCACGGATAGCAGATGCGGGAAAATTGCAAAAATGCACACAGATATCCTTCACTGCAGCCATTGAAGAGCAAAAATACTATGATATATATAAAAAGTATCTGATACGAAAACAGCTACTAACCTCATTTCCTACCTTAATCACAGCAGTTATTCTCGTAAATAGCACTAATCATTTTAATGTATTTATATGGTATAATACAAGGATAAAATCCTCGCTAAAGCTCTTCTATCTGCTGAATCAAACACTTGCTCGTAACCTAAAACCTGAGGACTAAATGTGTTTGGTGACTGAGACTCTTGTCAATTTTTAACCTGAGAGTGAAAATTTGGTCAACACATCCTCTACTTTTCCTATAACCGCACTTATAACTAAAACTATGTCACTTATAACTAAAACCTTCTCTTAAAACTATGTCAACAGCATCTTCGAAGTCTAGAGAGTATCACCATACTAAGTAATTTACCACCTACAAGAACCAGTCCAATGCCTTCATAATTGCCACACTCACTCAGGGGCGTACTTCGTCCAAATCCTGGGGGTGGGGGGCAAAGTTGGAGCCAATTTTCCCAAATCCGGTGAAAATAACAGTAAAGACTAAAAAAGCCGTTTGATACCATAAAGGTACCTTAGAGTACTATATAAAGGTAACTTATAGTACTATGAAGGTAAATATATATTAAAAAACTGACCAGTTTCTATGGATCCTTGAATTATGCAGGCTTATCTTAGTTGTGACTAGATTTGGAAGTAACTAAATTTCAGCAGTGGGCAAACTGGGGTCGGGGCAGAAAATATATGAGGGGTGATTGCCGCCTTACCCCCGTAGCAAACTACGGCCTTGCACTCACTGTTATCGCTTTTCTTATATAAGGATTTAATTAGAATTTTCCTAATGGTATCTTTGGATTTAGTTCAGCATCCCCTTCAACAATTTCCTAGAATTCAAACCTAGTAAATATAACTATGCTCAATAACAACTGGGATGCACATAGTGTCCTTAAGTTCAGACCCCCACTCAACAGTCCCTGAATATTTCAACTTGATATCCTTTCCTAACTACTCTTGAAATATTGAAGATCTGCCGTTTCGAAAACCTGGATGCATATAATGTCTTTTGATTTTGTTTAAAATCCGCCTCAGTATTCTATGAAAGTTTCAACTTAATACCCTTAGCTGTTCCTGAGATTAATCCAGATACACTCAGATACGCCCTTTTGACAGCTTGATGCCCCTGGAGTTATTTCCTGCAACATTTCCATCAATATTCAATAACATTTAAAATTTAATAAACTTAGCCATTCAAGAAATGTTGCAGATTAGACCTTTTGGCAACCAGAATGCACTATGCCATTTTGAATAGCAGGACCACTTTGAAAACCTGGATGCATATATTGTCTTTTGATTTTGTTCAGAATCCCCCTTAGTATTCCATTAAAGTTTCAACTTAATACCCTTTGCCGTGCCTGAGATTAATACAGATGAACTCAGATACGTACTTTTGACAACTTGGATTCCCCTGGAGTCTTTTATTTGCCCATCAATATCCGATTAAATTTAAAATTTAATAACCTTAGCCATTCAAGGAATGATGCAGATAAGACCTTTTGGCAACCAGAATGCACTATGCCATTTTGAATAGCCAAGACGCCAAGTTATGTTATCAAACAGTTCATGGTAAACGACTCAGCGCAGTCGCGCCCGGACATCGGCCAGCCGGCCCTCACTCTCGTCGCGAAACTGCTCGAGGTCGCGCACCAGTACTTCTAGCGTGCGGTGCAGGAACCGCTCCGCCTCGAGTCGCTCGTCTTCGGCGGACAACACCGACGCTCGCTTTCCAAGCTCGTCGTGGGCCGCCTGAACGTCATCTAGCGCGGCGGCGAGCGATCTACCTCTCTCGAGCCACGCCGCGAGGAGCTCCCGCTTGTTCGGCCACGCCGGATAGAGCTCGTCGGCATCGCGCAACGCCTGATCGAGTTGCGACCGGTAGCCGAGCAGCCGAAACCGGCGGTTCTCGGCGTCGGCGCGGTTCTTCTGCAGCTCAACCTCCTCGGCATGGGCGCTGGCGAGTTGCTCGTTCGCTCGCGCCACCGACCACTGCCATGTAGTTCCCGCGATGCCCGCGATCAGCGCCAGGAACACCGCCGCGGTCGCCACGACCTGCACGCGGTAGCGCCGAACGAACTTGCGGACGCGGTAGCCCGCGCTCGGCGGCCCAGCGAGCACTGGCTCGAAGGCGAGGTGTCGAGCCAGGTCTTCGGCCAAGTGGTTCGCCGAGTCGTAGCGTCGGTCGGGCTCCTTGGCCATGGCCTTCATGACGATCCAGTCGAGATCCCCGCGCACGTTTTTCCGAAGCGCCGACGCCGTGGTGCGGCGCAGAACGGCACAGCCGCTGGCGCGCTCGCCGTCGCTCGAGATCCGCGTGCTCGGCTTCGGCGGGTCGTCTTCGCGGATCTTGCGCTGCACATCGAGCAGCCCCAGCGATCGGGCTCGCCAAAAATCAACGGTGATGTTT
Source organism: Alatinidae sp. Z8VKAUB7J3 (assembly GCA_010016025.2). Taxonomy (NCBI): domain Eukaryota; kingdom Metazoa; phylum Cnidaria; class Cubozoa; order Carybdeida; family Alatinidae; species Alatinidae sp. Z8VKAUB7J3. The sequence goes on along the minus strand of JAAAKM020073195.1, from coordinate 226,053,260 downwards.
GGCCAGCAAACACTTGCGAGCGGAGACTCTCGCAACGAATCGCCTCGCGGTAAGCTTGAACCATCGCCAATGCGCCCGGGTCCAAATCCCCCGCGACTTCAAGCTGCGTCCGTGCGCTGTCCCACTTGCCGACCACCGCCAGCAGCTGAAACAGAAACACGCGATATTTGGCATCGGCCGGGTTTTGTTGAGCCGCTTTTTTTAGCTCTGCCAGCGCTTCATCGACGTTGCCTTGACGCAGTTTATCTTCGGCGAGCATCAGGAAGGTTCTCCGACGCAAAGGGAACGGGGAGAGGTCGCCGCAGAACCTCGGTAAATGTTGCCCGGCGTCGATCGAAAGGACACAACCGACGACGGTCGGCCCGGCCAC
>JAAAKM020073195.1:226036280-226052880 GCA_010016025.2 Alatinidae sp. Z8VKAUB7J3 | reverse complement strand
CACGTCGGTGACTTTGAAAAACAAATCAAAAAATCGCCACTGAAATCGTCGCGACGAAGAACTATTTGTCGACGTTGGCCGCGATGTCCCACTTGAAAGTCTTTTCGGGACCGCCGGTACCATCTTCCTTTTGCTCTTTGTACTTCACTTCGATTTTCGCAAAGTTCAAGGCGATGTTTTCGGTCAAGCGATCCTCGCCGCCCGATCCTCCCGTCGACACCGACGTGACCATCACCTTTTCCATGTCGAGGATCAAATATTCCAACGGCGATTTTCCGGCTTTGCGGACGGTCAAACGGGCATTGGGAAAATGGTCTCCGTTGGCACAATACAGCATCAAGATGGCCGATGCATTGTCGACCCACTTGGTGATCGTAATCGTTCTATTTCCGCCTGATGTTTCTCCGTTTCAAAGCGCGTTTGCACCTCCGCTAACTGCTTTAAACGATCTCTATTGACCAAACTATCTTTCGCTTCGGCATACTTTTGAATATATTGATAAGCTTGCTCAAATTGACTTAAACCCTGATGCGCTTGCGCTAGCTTATTAAAAATGTTTTCTTGCAAAGGGATATCGCCAATTGCCAAAGCAAGTTCTTCCGCCTGATTCAAATTGAATATAGCTTCCTGATAATGGTCTTGCTCATTTTCCAGTTCGCCTAAGTGGAGATAAGCTGTCGCCATGCCTCTACGATTCTGTAGTTTTTGCCACATAGCAAGGCTCTGTTCAAAATCCGACCTGGCTTCTTCCAGCCGGCCGTACTTTTGCTTAAGTACGCCAAGCTCCTGATAGACGTTAGCCAGCCCCGGCGCGTGATTAATAGCTGTTAACGTTTCTCGGGCTCGGTTGAAATATTGGACGGCCAGCTCTTTATTTCCCAGTTCCAGGTAAGTTTCGCCTAACTTAACGCAGGCGTCGCCAATTTCGCGTTTCAGGTCAATTTTATCCGCTATTTTAAGTCCTTCCTTAAAATACGTCAGCGCTTTTTCATACGCTTGCTGCTTCTTATATATTAAACCGATCTGTTTGTTGGCGACCGCCATCCCCTGTTGATTGCCTTTTGCTTCCGATATTTCCAGATATTTAATATACTCCTCCAGCGCTTTTTCATACAAAGCTTGCTGAAAATAAATGGCGCCTGATTTAGAATATACAACCGCCATTCCCGGCAAACAAATGACAGTGTCAAAAGTCAAATAGTCAAAAAGTCAAAAAATATTTGAAAAGGTCCCAACTACCTAGAGTGTCAGGCAGGCATGTGACCCAATTCACAAGTTCAGATAGTTGATATAACAAGAAAATTCATTAAATATTAGTTTACCAACAAGTTGCCTGGAATAGCGAGGCAAACTAGCATCCAAGATCTAATTGAGCCCATCCGAGTGTCAGGCAAGGTGAGTGGCCTAATTCATAGACTCAGACATTTGGACTAGCAGAAACTTACTTCAATATTATTTGACCAACAAGTCGCCTAGAATTGCAAGGCAAACAAGCGTCTGCCTAGAGTGTTAGACGATTTTCGGGTAGGGTTCCCGGTGGACAAGTTTGCACTGCTACTGAATGTGATTGCAGCATAGGCCCTTATTCCAGCAATTCTGGAGGCGGAAATTGCACTGAAAAGCAGGAAATATTATTTTTCCGTCGGCTAGAAGGTGCTCGTTCGAAAATCCAGCTCATAGAGACACTTCATTCGAAAAGAGAAACAAACTCGTTAAAATAAAATAAAATAAGCTGACTAACAGTGTTGTAAAGGCATATTCAACGAAGGGTTATATGCTATCTTCAGCCCTTTCCGACACTGATATAGAACATATGGCAATACCTCAATATCTCAGTATCAACAATATCTCAAAAAGATACTTCCTCAATGGATGGCAATTCTTGTTTTCTTAGTTTGATTTCGAGGACAACAAAATTGAGTTTTTATTATAAGTGACATTTGTTCACAAAAAAGCAAACGGATGTCGACCGGCCACACATCGTAGGGCGGCGCGCCGTCGGCCACCCATTCGGCCAGCACCATGCCGGCCCCCCCGGCCGACGCGATGCCGAACGCATTGCACCCGGCGCCGACGAAGAAGCCGGGCAGTTCGGGCGCCTCGCCGAGGATGAAGTTGCCGTCGGGCGTGAAGCTCTCCGGCCCGTTGAGAAGCTGCTTGACGCCCGCGTTCGCCAGCGCGGGCACGCGCGCCATCGCCTGTTCCATCAGCGGCTCGAAGTGGTCGAAGTCGGCGTCGAGCAACGAGAAATTGAAGCCGTCTGGCAGGCCGTCGACCGCCCAGGGCTTCGGGTTCGGCTCATAGCCGCCCATCACCAGGCCGCCGACCTCCTCCTTGAAATAGGTCAGCCGATCAGGGTCGCGCAGCGTCGGCAGGCTCGGTTCGATTCCGGCGATGGGTTCGGTGATCAGGTACTGATGCTGCACGGAGACGAGCGGGATGTTGACGCCGGCGCGCCGCCCCAGCGCGCGCGACCATTGGCCGGCGCAGCACACAACCTTGTCGCAGGCGATGCGCCCCTGACCGGTCGCGACGGCGCAAACCTTGCCGTTGTCATCGCGCTCGATGGCGTCGACAGCGATGTTCTCGACGATCCGAACGCCGCCCTGCCGCGCGCCGCGGGCCAGTGCTTGGGTAATGTCGCTGGGGTTGGCCTGGCCGTCGGTGGGCAGGAACGCGGCACCGACCACGTCGCTGACGCTCATCAACGGCCACAGGTCGCGCGCCTCCGCCGGCCCCAGCAAGTGCATCTCTCGCAGCTTTTGTGAAGTCTTGTTATCCTTCGTCCATTTTGATTCAGCAAATGACTTTTTGGCTATCAGAATCCAAAATTTTCATTGTGCTAAACATTTATCTGCCCACGGACTACCGCGATGACCGATCTAAAAGACTTTTTATGTTAGTGCGGCTTGCTTATCTGAATGCTTAAGAAAAATAAATGAGCATGCTTTATGCTGTATTGCTACTCGTGACTCCAATAACCGACCCACTTAATTTTTCTGGTGAGTATGATCGACCAAGTATTATATTCGGCCTGTTCAGTGATGATTATGTAGTTGCACCGAAGAATGAGAGTTTTACTTACGTCTATAATTCGCTTAGTACATCTAACTTGGACCATTGTTGTAATACGTCATCCATAACTATCGCGGAAGTTGTCGTTAGTGATTCCAATTTTATCTCAGATCACTTCAGTACCTTTGTCTTTTATTGCTCTGATGGGGGATTGTGGCCCTTGTTCTAACAGGCTTCCAAAAAAGTAATCTGTATTTTATGCTAATGATTGGGGTAGGGCGTCTCTAGATCTTTTCCAGAATATGTGCAACGATGTCCTCGGGAGAATTTATATACCGTTTGATTATTGATGCTGAGTTCAAGAAAGAATATGTGTGACTCTCGAGTTAGGCAGAACATTGATCGTAGTGAACTTACTCATGTCCAAGCTCTCGCAGAAAAATTTGCAGTATCTATTGGGCGAGTAAAAGTTAGAACTGAAGACCCCGGCTGCTCAACTAATTATAATTTGCAAAACATTTGCTTTTCTTGCCGCGAGCTTTCTATACACTAAGACAAGGGACGTGGGCCTGTGCCTGTCTTGTATCCTCGAGAAAGTCGTGAAATTCCTAGGAGGCCAGTTGTGCAAGCTTTGGACCTCCACAGATGTGTGGATTATTGCACTAGTTAAAGCCGATTCGACAAATTTAAAGTGCGAAATTGGCAGCGGGAATTTGCCTAGACCGGGCAGGGTCATGGGTTGGATTCCTTCAAGGCAAACCCAATCGCCAACTTCTGGCTTCCAGGGCAGAATAAGTTTTGAAGGGGTGACTCTACAATCATAAGATTCTATTACAAACTCCGTTATACCCAACCAGAAAGACTCAGTACAACTCCGACCCTTTGACGAATATGCCCAGGCACGGATGTCAGTTGCAGGAAACGATTCAGCATGTCTTACAATCCTGTGTGTTCGTCCATTGGGCCTGGGTCAAGCGGCTAGATTCCGTGGTCAATTCTTTGACCAAGCATTTGAAGGGAAGCAACTTAAGCTATATGCATTAAACCTACCTGACACATGCCACACAAAGGCTTAAGCCGGATCTAGTAATTGTTAAGCAAGGCGTTGCCTGTGTTGTGGATGTGACGGTGTCTTATGACTACCCATTAGTGTTTAAGAGAGCGACTGAAGAAAAGGCACGCAAGTACGGCGTACTCACCGCGAAAGATATCTCTGGACTGGGTGGAATATCCTCGGTGGAGGTCATCCCAATAGTTCTTGGGTCTTGTGGACGTTGGAGACATGCCAACTCTAAATTCGATAAGATACTTGGTTTACCTCGGAAAAAAGCTTTTAGATATACAACAAACTTAGTAGCGTACGCTATGAAAACTCATTGGTTAATTATGATAGGAGTATGTAACATCAAACTAAACGGGATAGCATAATGGAGTTGAAAAGGGATAACCCAAATAAGAATGACGTTAAATGTTAACACTGCAAGCAAAAGACGGTATAAAACTTCTTATCCGATTTGGTTTATGAATTAGCTATTGTTTTGGCATTTCTCCTTCTAAAGATGACTTCTGATGGATTTTCGCTAGGGAAGAAATAGTTCACGTGTCTGGGAAATCATCAAAACTTTCTCACAAAAACTGATACAAAGTCCATGTGTTTATCATGTAGGGTAACAGAAGATACCTGCTTTAAAAAACGAGCGTAAAGGCATTTGTTAATAGTCTTGGGCTCTCCTTGAAATTACTTCAATTCTACATTTGTTTCCTTTAGCTAAGCCATAATGCAAAAAAGGACTTGCACACTTTAATAAAGACCGAACAGGATGTGTGTAAATAGGGATAGAATGATTTCATGGGCATCTTAATTTTGAGAGAAACCGAATAGTGTAGACTTTCACCATTGCTATTAATCACAACAAGGAAGAATAAAGGACCTAGTGAGGCACCTTGCGGCAATCCAGTAAACTTACAGGCTATTATGGTGACTATTCTAGTATTTGACACATTCGGTACGTTTTGATAGAAAGAAATAATAGTTCGAACATCGAATTGGTGAGCACTTGGCTCATTTAAAAGTTTACTAGGGACTACCCTATGATCAATCAGACCAAAAACCGCCGATCTTAATAAACCACGGAAGGTTCTATAATTGGTAAGCTTTTTATATTGTGTGTAAATAATCTTTTTGAACATTTGGACGTTAGTCTTAATCAAATGCTGTCATTTGATACAAAAAAAAATAAAAGTCAATTCTATTGTAATGAAAGACCAAGTTACAGTAAAAATAAAAGTTGCCACCGAATATTCGGGTAAAAAAAATTCCTTCTAAAGATATTATGCTCCAGGCCCCAGGGCCAGACTGGCATTCTAATGTAATAAGCTCCAAATTCCTAGTCTCCATGTTTTTTTTTTCAGATTTGTCAGTAATACGATGGCTACTAATATGTAAAACTAGTCTTTCTACAATTTTTTTTTCTTATTTGCCTTTAATGATATCCAAAAGTAGTACATTTTTCACAAATTTAATTACCAATAATTCTATGCAGTCAACAATCATGCATGACAATTTCTGTGCCGTTTGTATATGATAATATCATCTTATGTAGATGATAAGGGTGGTTATAAATATAAAAAGTCCAGCATAGTAAAATCGCAACACCCAATAAACTTTGGAATATTTACCTCAAATAGTGTATTTCCTGTTTGTTTTCTTACAGCTATAAAAGCCCAAATCGGTATTTGACTAACAGCGATTAATGTGAGAACCCAACCAGCAGCTGAAAAAAAAATTATATTAACTGTTAACTATTAAATTGTATTATATATACTATTATATTATATTATTAATATATAGTATATTATAAATGTAAATATAAATTAATATATAACTATTATAATATATGTTAATGGAGAAAATGAAATCTAGCAAGAAAGTAAAACTCTCCTAGACTTATACTACGTTGATAGTTTGAGCGCCCTGGATGAAAATGCAAGCAAAATGAATGATTTTCTGGAGGTTTTGAGAGTTTAGTTTAAGTCTCTTAGACTGGGAATAAATGAAGCTGAAGAGGTGCTGTTCGGTAACGAGATCATCAATCAAGTGGATAGCTTCACTTACATTGGTAATATTATTATCAAACATGGTGGATGCAGTGAAGATATTGAAAGTAGAATAGCGACGACCCAGGGCGTTTTTTTTTACAACTGAAAAAAATTTGGAAGAATAAGATTAGTCTGCGAACCAAGATTTGAATATTGGAAGCTGCAGCGATGACAGTGGTCAAATAAGGTTTTCAAACGTGGGCACTTTGAAAGACAGGGGAATATCTGTTAGATGTTTTCCAGAGGAATTGTCAACGGGCTCTTCTGGAACCCGTTTTGGAACTGACCGTATTTAAAACAGTAAGTTGTAAGAAAAATATGGTTTCGTTTTCTAGGGCTATAATGAGAGAAAGGCTGGGAAGGCTAAGAAATGTTCTGTTTAAGAAGGATAACAAATTGCCAAATATCGTCCAGTTGCCAACTATCTAAGGGCAAACAAAAGTAGGTTGTCCCCAAATGGGGTGAAAGGAGGTCATACGAGAGGATTGAAAGGAAATCCAGACTTCTTGAGAGGTTGTGAAGATGGGAGAATTGACTAGACTGGCATGGACAAGGAGAGTGCGTAGGCAGGCAGCATGGTCTCAAACAGCTTGGTGCTGTACGCCATCTTTATTGAATATTATGTGTGATGATCACGTCTTTATCTTTGACCTTTTGATACTAGGAAGGAGAGCTTTTGTGCGTGGAAAGCCAAATTGTATCAAAGATGTCCTTGAATCAGAGCAGATAAGAAAAGTGGTTCATAATTGTCAGGGCCTATCAGATACTTTACGGCACATCTATTCAGTTAAATTAACGAATGTTGATGATACTTTGGTAAGATTCGTCTCCCTAACTTAGTTACCAATAATTTTTTCGTCAACTTTTTAGCTTGTTTATTTAGTTCACCTAAAGCTACAATAAACATTGACCCCCGAACGGGGCTCAGAAAATCGGGTATATAAATAGTGAACGTATATCAATACATCTCGTTGTAATTGTAATAATAACGAAGAATGACTTGATTAACAAAAAATAACACAAAAAAAGAAATGGTGGATAAGACGGGTATAAGAAGAAGCTGCCCTAACGTGGTTACTCTGAAACAAACATACACAAAAAAAATTATATATTTTAATGTTCCATTATCATCGGTCAATAAATAATCTTTGATATTTTCTTCTTAGCTTCTTAGCTGAGATTGCCGTAACGAATCAATTAGATTTTTATCATTCAACTTGTATTTGGCTTGAAATTAATAGTATTTGGTATATAATTGAAAATCTAGACCCTTCAAAACCAATCCAAGGGATTTCGTATGTTATAGAACGGCTAAGAGCCGAAGGAGGGAGCAGATTCGAAAAAGATTTTTCAAACGAATAAATATTAGGACTGTGTTGTTTAAGACGTCGTATAGGTGTAGGTATAGTAGTTAAATGAATTTTAGGAAAAGGCTATTACGTTTAAATTTGGTCGGCGCATTCTTTGTATCACTGAAATATTCGGGTTCAATCTGTATTGCACACAGAATTGCTAAAAATCAAAAATTGATCAGCAAGGTATCCAATTGTCGTTCTTTCATTTTAACAATTACCAGCCACCGGGCCCCGGCATTCGGCACGCGGCGTTTTGAATTTTGCAATGCCATTGTTAAAATATATACAAATGTTTTTGCAATTTCCAGCCACCGGGTTTCTCGGCACTAGGCACGTGGTGTCCAATTTCTAGCAACGATTTCTACTAAGCTTCAAACTTTAGTTTTCTTTTTTAAGATTTTTGAATTGTTGTAAACCCATTGTTAAAATACAAATATTTTTGTAATCCTCAGCTTTTTTGCTCTTTATGCATTTTAATGTCTTTTCATACAGCATTCTATTCAAAGTGGTTGATTATTTAAGCTAGTCGGAAGAAACTGATAAAAAATAACTACCCCAAATTAACATACAAACTTCTTTCTCCGTCATATTAATAGATAGCCGCACGCAGAGGCAAGCGCTTTAGATGGCCAAATTTGATTTTAGTTCAAACCGACAAACTTATTTGCTATTTAAACATCGTCAGTTTGAAGTTTACCTCCGTGAAAAACACATGGATTATCGAATTTTTTTAAATCAACATTTTGGTCTATAAAGAATTTGAATTATTATATTTCTTAAAGGATAAATTAATAGGTAAGGCATACAGAATTCGAAATTACTTACATTAGCGATTCACGTCACTATCCCAATGAAAAAATATAGGCGAATATTCGGTTCGCTTTATTTAGAACCGTAGTAGAATAAACGATAATTTCTTAAACAGGATTAATTTTCTTCTCTTTTACAGCTCTTACTCTAATACTTTGTTTTTTCTTTTTTTTTTAAAGTCTAATTAAATGTAAGCATAAAGAATTAATTCAGTTACTCAAAAAATCAACAGTTACTCAATTGGCTGAAAAAAAGTTATGCTAAAGCCAATATTTTTGTCTTATTTTTATGAAATTTCCTTAAGAACCACCTAAATTCGATTCAATATAGCTTTTATGTTAAAATCTAAATTCCAAAATTTTTTAAGTAAACCGATTGGAATTCTTATAATAAAAGAAAAAAAAAAAAAAACAGCAAATATAGAAGAAATCGCAGGGCAAACCTCATTGCAAGCTAAAAATAATTACACTTCAGTATATGAAACATAAACATCAGGGATATATTTAAGGGGTGGAGCAAGGACCCGAACAAAAGTTTCGTGACACGTGTTTCAGTTCAATATAAATGCAGAGTTACCATATAATTCTTCTACATTTACTTTTTTCGACAACTTCATCAACCGTAAAAAACAGATTCCTTAGTAACTGCCTGATCAATATACATCTCCGTTTGCTATTTGGCAAAAAGCAAATCAATTTTTAAAAAGAGAATTAAAGCGAAATACATTAAAGTCTTTGTAGTGTTCGTTTTGTTGTAATTAATGTAATTGGTAAAAAAAAAATTGTGTCAAAAAACTTCGAGAAGTCAATAAAAGATGTATTTTAAGATGTTTAAAGATTTCTTTGGATGTAACAGGGAGGATGAGGCAATCTTGCCAGACATGTCAGACTTCAGGGGCCCGTAGGGGATTTCCCGCTTGTAACTGAGGAGGGCACACACGCGGATTGTTTCGTAATGACAATGCGTACGTGGGTTGTTTTATAATACTTTAAGATTTTTTTTTAAATCTTTAAATATTAATAATCTAATTTTTTGTCCGCATTAGGATCCGAAAGGGATTCCTCCTTAATGGAATGGAGCTCTAGACAGTTGGACTATAAAAACCTTTCTAATACTATTATTCGAGGAATACTCTCTACATGATGACCTATTACACGCACGGGGGAATCCCCCGCCCGCAATTTAAAGTGATTAAATTGTTAGCATGTTTCAATCCTTTTCCACATGAGACCACACAAGCATCCCAATACTATTGATTTGTGCTCTATTAGATGCACCTGCCTGTTACAGCGTTATTAATTTTCTAAAATGACCTAGGCAGGTTAAATTAGCAATTGAATAAGCGAGATGCTAGATAGCATCGGTTTTAGATATTTCATTGCGTAAATGATTATGCATTGAAGATTCGTTTTAGAACAAGAAATCTAAATAATGAAGGCTTTTTATTTTGCATTATACTTTTGTTAATAAAAACAAATATATAAGCGTTGTTAAACGCAGAAAAAGTAATTAAAACATAAAAACTAGAAAAACGTAAGAAAACTCTTATAAACGATAAATTTCAAGTAAAAAAACATTAATTAGAGAGAGGTGGGAACCCTATCAACCCACCTAACCTCAGCAATAAAGAATTTAAAAAAAGCCTTCAGCACCAGGACCCGATGCGATGCCTCTAGAGTTCTTTATTGAAGGAGATTCTCTGCTTGAATAGAAGATCCAAAGCATAATCACTAAAATCTGGAAAGAAAAATTTTATGCTCGCAAGAGTGGCGTGACTCCATAATTCTGCCAATCTTCAAGAAGGGAGATTGCCACCCAATGGGAAAATCATAGAAGAATTTCACTGACGTAAATTGTGGCGAAAACTTTCCCTATGGTCTTCCTTAGCCGCCGTAGTCCCCACCGCAACACAAGAAAAAGGCCAAACTAAGGTGTTTTTCGACCAGGAATGGGATCCGTTGACCAGATATTTTCGCTCAGACGACTCCTTGAACAAAGAGTAAAACACCACCAGTTAACGATTGGGGTGTTTATAGACTTCATAAAGCATTTGACTAAATCCTAAGAGCTCTCGGTGGCTATAACTGAAAACAGAGTCCCGGACAGGCTGGTGAGACTGATTAGACCGTATTACGATAATACAGATGCCCAAAACCAGGCTAATGGAGAGTTCTCCAAGCTCTCCACGATGTCCTCATAGCACAGTTTAAGACAGGGATGCGTTCTCTCATCTGTGCTCTTCAACTTCGTAATTGACTCGATATTGTCCAGGGCAATGTCAGACTTTAATGACACGCAAGTTAGCCCAATTTTCCCCTGAGCGATCTAAATTTTGCAGACAACATCGATTTCCTGTTTAGGACCGCCAAAGTAGCCCAGGAAATGCTTTCCACGCCCATTTCTGGGCCTGTCTGCGGCTGGCCGGCGTCATGGATGCGCCGACCGGATTCGGACGTCTGTTCGAGTGCTGAGCGCGCCGGGTTTCACGCGTCGCGCTTCATGATCCAGTCGACCTCGGGCGCGGGCACGAAGCGCCATTTGCGCAGCGGCCCCGCCATGACGTTGAGGTAATACATCTCGAACCCGTAGGGCGCGCCGCAGGGATGATGCCCGCGCGGCACCAGCGCCACATCGCCGTCCTTCACCGCCATGGTCTCGTCGAGTTGGCCGTCGTCGGTATAGACCCGCTGGATCCCGAACCCGTCGGCCGGGTTGAGCCGGTGGTAATACGTTTCCTCAAGATAGGTGATGCGCGGATAATCGTCCTCGTCATGCCGGTGGCTCGGATAGGAGGACCAGTGCCCGGCCGGGGTGAAGACCTCGGTCACCAGCAGGCTGTCGCAGAAATCCTCGTTCTCCATGGCGATATTGTTGATCTGGCGGGTGTTGGTCCCCTTGCCGCGCTCCGTCAGCGTGATGCCGTCGGGGCCGAGGCGCCTTGCCTCATGGCCGCCCATGCCGGGCGCGGAGCAGACCGCGAGCACGCAATCGGTCTCGGCCGTCGCGCTCCAGTCGGTTCCGTTCGGCAGATAGAGGCAATGGGGCGCGGTCTTCTCGAACACGTTCATGCGCGCGCCCAGCACGCCCCAATCCTGGCCCGCGCCCGTGATCGCGGCCTCCTTGACCACCATGGCAGCCATTGGGCCAATCCTTTTGGTCGGTGCAGTCATTGGCCACACCCTACCAAACCGGATAAATTAAACAATAAAAGTATTTTTTAAATAATTACATAAATTACGTTCTGCTTTACTCATGACACTTTAAGACTCTTTTGGGTTTTTAGAAACAATACATGGTCTCTTGTTTTATTTGAATTGTCGTATTTCTATCTCTCTTGATGTTTCCTTTATTGTGTGTTTTAAGTTGTCCTTCTCGTCTCTTCTTTGTTCTTTATGTTGCAGCTGAGGAGGGAGCTCGAAGGCCAGAGATTGACCCAGGGTGATCCTACCCACTTGGCTTGGGTTCTGCTTAATTTTCTTTACATTAATACGACTCCACCAGCCTCTTGAGGGGCAACCTCCCACCCTTATGCTTCAGTTGCATTTATCTATCATGCAACACGAAAACAAAAATCCTCGAAATTCTAGCCTATGAAAATAAACACCAAAAAACAAATAAATAAATAAAAGTTGTTTTCAATAGATTCTGACCAGCCTGACGGTCGAATCTATGCATGAATATAGTGACCAGGTGCATTTCATTATGTTTATTTGCATTAAAAAGTGGGCAGCGTAATCTTCAGCTGATAATCTTAGAACTTGAGCTATAATTAAACCACCTACAACGAGTCTTGGAGTCATAATGTATATGAATAGCCCTAATTTGGCTATTACTAAAAGAATCTTATACTCTCAATTTCACCTATACATATATTGGGTCCTTAAGACACGAGTTACTGGGCTTTTGGCCAATGAATTTTTGGTTATCAAACAGTTCGTGGTAACGAACTGTAGTAAGGAGCGATCCGGCTCAATAGTATCCAGGACTTTTTTTTGGGGGGGGGGCAGGCTTAAGAAAAAACTTCAAAAAACGAATCGAAAATTTGTTTATGCTCATTTTTATTAAGCCTTTGCGAGTCAGACAAAAATGGGAGGGGGGTCAAACCCCCTACCCCACTCCTGGATACGGCCTTGTCTCCAGAACGGAAACCAGGCTAATAAAATGGAAATTCAAAGTTTGATAGCCATTTTTAAGAGTTGAAAGGGATTGAAGGGAACCCCCCCCCCCTACTGAGGTCAATTTTCTTACTTGTCTCCCACAGCCCCCAAGCCGCCCGATCAAAACACTGAGATGACAATTTCCTTACAAAATAGGCAAAACAATAAAATGTCCCAAGGATGGTATATTCTCCTTAAATAAGAGATGTACATCGGTCATTGTTTACACATAAATTTTATGATGGAAAAGAGGGCATGTTTGATCCTGGGTTTCTGATTAGCTACTTTTGAAAGTCATTTTTGGAGTCCGTTCAATACACTTCCATTTTAATACTGATACTTACACAATAGTAAGATTTTAGTGGTTAGCATCAGGTCTGTTGTTTATCTATTTGTCTAGCATCGCAAGCAAAAGTGTACTGTGTCTGAAGTTTGCTTATGTTTCCTAACTAATCTTTAGCGTACTACATTGTGTCTCTTTCTCTTCCCTCTTCTCCTACTAACCCGAGCAATTGAGCCTCTGAGGATAATGTTTATACTATCTAGAATAAATTCAAATATAGATTATATATTTGCTCTTATTCTAGACAGGTTAAGTTGTTTTTGTACTATTAAAATTTTAACTAGCTTTCATTTAGTTTAAATTAGTTTTATATCGGATTCTAACATAAATAACGTAATGCTAGTGTCAGTAGTATTACTTTAATAAAATCATAAACATTAAACAAATAATGTAATTAAGAGAATATGATTTGTTAAATTTTAGTAATAAACAGAACTATCAGAATTAACTGGTAGATTTTTTTTTTGGCAACCTAGTGTTAACTGGAGCCCAACTGAGGAGCGCTGCATTGCAAAAGACCAGTTAGGTTACCAAGTTGGCTACGTTAATTCGAAAGATTTTATCAAGGGATTGCCCGCTTCCCGCTGCCTGATGTACATCATAGAATACCACCTATACCGCACAGTTTCACCAAGCTTGACACAGTCCAGAAACTCTTGACACAGTTGTGCCACGCGCCACCTAGTGTATGTGATGTCTGAGAGAGAGCCACCCCTCGAAGCGCATTAGGTTCCGTTCGCGAATAATCTTTTTACATTCAGATCCTCTATACAGGAGCAGGTTTTACTTAATTTGGGTATAATTATATTATTAAGATCACGAAGTTTAGAATTTCAGCCTTTTTCGGATATGGTTTTTAAAAACCGGTTTTCAACTGAGTATTGCTTACATCCGAATTAGGAATTCTTTTCAAGACAAGCCAATATATGCCATAAACGGTTGAATAATTAAGGACTAGATTAAGAAATAGGAAATTACGTCACTGATAAGTTGGAAAAAATTCTTTTGATGTTTATTGTGTAAAAATATGACCCGATCTAGTAACAATTTACATTGTCTTGTAGTAGTCCTGCTGCACGCCTATCGCAAAACGCGGGAAAATCTCCGTACAGTGTGGGAAACAGTAAGGAAGCTCAAACCGGACGCGGATATCTTTGCACCCAATTTACCCATAGGAAGCACTTCATTTAAAACTCAAGCAGAGATCGTCAATGCACTATTGAAAGACATGGATAAAATTTGCGAGGTGAAAGAAGGGAAGAATAATTCCTACAAAAATATCACGAATGAAAAACACCATCGCCTTGCTTTTTCTGAGGGGCCGTTGGCGACCATGTTTAAATGCGCTTTATTCCCAGTTTATGCAGTCGTTAACAGCAAGGGTCCCAGGGAGAAGGATCCAAAGAAAAATCAGGAGTGAGTTTACCTCAAAATACAAATCCCGGCCATGGCCGATCTCATGAATCGATGATTGAATTTACGCAGGAGGGCATCCTTAAATTAACGGGATTGCCCTTAGGGGAAAGGTTCCTTCTATGGGCAAAATAGTGTTTGGGAAAAAGATAATGTGATTTCACAAACCAGCAGCTTCCTTGAATCAAGGTTTATTACTTCGCCTGTCTCCAGTTTCCAATTTAAGCTGAAACCAAAGCGGCGTGCCTCTGGAGAATCTCTTTAAAATAAGGGCTTTAGGTTCATGTGCCCGCTAATTCCCTCCTAACTCTTTGAGCAATTCAAAATTCAAAGTTTGCCAAGTGTCCGTCTACTTATTTTTACCTTTTGGTTCTTTTGCTGAAGGTTTCGGTCGCTTTTTTTTGGCTTTGGGCTTCACGTTCGATGCCCCTGAGTTCTTAGTCGAGGATACGGCCTACAGGGATGAAATCGCGGCCTTCGAGAACGCAACGTTCCATCACGACCACGGCGACATCGACCAGGCGTTCGACTTCTGGGACATTCTCGAGAAACCTGGCCCGGAACACATCTACTGCTGCGGCCCATCCGGTCTGATGGAAGAGATCAAGGCACTGACCGGACACTGGCCCGATGGACGCGTTCATTTTGAAGAGTTCAGCCCCGTCTGTGTCGTCCGCGACGACGACACCCCCTTCACTGTCACAGTGCACTCCAGCGGGCAGGCGGTCGAGGTGCCCGCCGACCGGTCCATCCTGGAGGCCTTGCGCGATGCCGGGGTCAACACCGTCAGTTCCTGTGAGAGCGGGACCTGCGGGACATGCAAATGCGCCCTCATCTCAGGAGAGGCGGACCACCGCGATCTCGTCCTGATGGAGGACGAGAAGGCGGATCACATCATGATCTGCGTTTCGCGCGCAAAATCCGGGGGTATCACGATTGACCTCTGATCCAATCCGCCTCGGTGTCGCGGGGCTCGGCCGCGGCTTCATGCTGAGCCTGCCGAGCCTCCGGGCCGATCCGCATGTGCGGCTGGTCGCCTGCGCCGAGCCCAATGAAGCTTCGCGGCGGGCTTTTGGCGACCGGTTCAACGCCCGCCCTTACGCGAGCGTCGAGGCGCTGGCGGATGATCCGACGGTCGAGGCCGTCTATGTGGCAACACCGCATCAGATGCATCGCAATCATGCGGAACTTCTCGCCGCGGCCGGCAAACATCTGCTCGTCGAAAAACCGCTCATGGACAGGCAGTCATGTCGTCAATAAGTATGAGTCGTCATTTATCAAACAATAAAAAAAGTGAAGACAAATAATTCAGAGGCAACAACCCAACACAAGGGCTCATCAGGAGAATACACTTTGCCTGAGTAGCTTGGGAGAGCCCTCACTGAGAGAGACACAATAGGTACACAGAAATCTACAATACTTGAGTATTTAATGACTCAGGTACCTTCTCAAAATTTGGTTAAAACAAAAATTATTTGTAAAAAATAAAAAAATCTTATTTTCTTTCATATCTTCTCTTTTCATTCACTGCACAATTTGACAATCCAGTAAAGGGAACACAGTTACCGAATATATAAAACACAAGGTGGTACTTCGATAAAGCAAATAAACTAATCATGCCCTTTTAAATGTAAGATAAAATGCAAGAGACGTACCTTTTTACCCTTTTGTGAACAGTGAAGATATGAGAGAGTTCTAACTTACCTTTTCCTGTGCATGATACACCATTTCCCTGAAAATCCGTCTTGCAAACGGATTTTGAGCCTAATAGGTCGTCATCGTATGCACAAAATGCATTAGAATGGTAAATATCTGGATTCAAATTGCAGTTGCTAATTGTTGTAGCTTCTGGAACTAAAAGAAAAAAAAGAGGCAAATACTGATATGTAAATCAAAATAGAAAACAATAATGCAGACGGAAAAGTTCGAAATATGAAGTTCAGTGCACTGAACTTAATTTTTGCCTAGAACTACAACAAATGTAGTTTAGAAAACGTTTAAATATTTGGACTTTCACTTCATACGATGGGCGCACGCCTGAACGACATGCGCCCTTTTGAGACGGATGGCAGCACCTTTGCACAAGCGGCATTTTCCTGGGTACTTTCCAACCCAGACGTTGATGCACTTGTCATCACCATGACCGGCGTCGAACAGATCGATGAGTACCTCGGTGCCAGCGGGTCAAGCGAGGTGACCGGTGCAGCACGCACCCTGCTCGATCGATATGCAAAACTCAACGGGGCGACCTACTGCAAACACGTGTGCAACGAATGTGAAGGCAGCTGCCCCTACGGCGTGCAGATTGCTGACGTGCTGCGTACCCGCATGTACGCAACCGATTATGGTGACACCGACTTTGCCAAGGCCGAATACGCGATGCTCGAAAACAATGCGAGCGCATGCCT
>JAAAKM020073195.1:226022048-226036270 GCA_010016025.2 Alatinidae sp. Z8VKAUB7J3 | reverse complement strand
CAGGGAGCATGCCCCAGCGGCATCGACATTGCAGAGTTTTGTGCGCCCACCCATCGCATGCTGGGCGAGCGACTAGCCTGATCGTGAATCTCGAAGAAGTACTCGAACAATTTAAAGCCGGTGCTCTCGATACCGAGTCCGCTATCGAGCAGATCCGCGGCAGCTTTCTCCAGGACCTTGGTCACACCGTCGTAGATCACGATCGTGAGCGACGCACAGGCGCTGGTGAAGTCATTTTCGGCGCTGGGAAGAGTGCCGAACAGATCGGTGAAATCAGTCAATCTCTACTGGATGCGGGTGCCAACGTATTGGTGACACGTCTGGACCCTGACAAGTACGCTCAGATGACAGGGCTACCAGACTTAGCAGTGTACGCACCGGCCAGTCAGATTTTGTCGAAAATTGATTTTTTATCCCATGGGAATTAGTCCTTTGGACTCATCCCAGGGGTAAACCACCACCTCTCTCTAGTGAACAGGTCTGCCTACAGTTGTCTTATGTTTTGTTTCTTGTTATATTCTTATTAAGAAAAAATTACTGGAGCTAAGATACTCATCTTAGATTAAGTTTAGCTAAGAAGACACATAATGCTCCAAAATTAATTATGCTGTCTGATGACTATGATCGCAAGAGTTCAGGATCATAGACAGATACGCCGCAAACATTTTCAAAATCTCTAAATAAGTACGCCATAAGCCTGGATTTAATAAGGCTTTATTTTGAGGCATGCAACTTATTTTAATGTGGTTAACTAAAGAAACGGTTTTGTACCATTCAGTTTCCCATGAGAACAGGACCATTCTCAATGGTAAGCCCCCCTCCCTTTAGCACAGGTCTCCCTACAATTGTGACTTGTTTGCTTCTTATGAGGCGTCATAATTAAAAAGATCCTACTGGAGCCAAGACACTCATCTTAGATTAATTTTAGCTTAGAAGACACCTAACGCTCCCAATTATTATACTGTCTGATAAATATGATCACTAGGGTTCAGGTGGGCCGACAGATAAATAATTTTCTATTTATTTCTTATTTTTCCACAGATCCAAGTAGGTAGGCCACAAGAATGGACGTAGTCAAGATTTCATTTTGGATGCATGCAGATCGTTTCATAGGGACGGAGGGGGCTGGTTAAAAAAATATCATTTTATTGGTCAAAGCCGCAATTTTTCAGTTTTTTTTTTTTGTGGGGGTGTTCAAGTTCAGTTTCTAAAACTAAAAATGCAATATTTTGTGACATTTAATTTTTTTCTAACAAAGGGGGAGAGATATCAGGACAGGAATAATGTCAAAACTTACGCGGTACAACTAGAACATCTCTGTTTTTTTCTCTGTTGTCGGCTCGATGTCCTCCTGCGCAGTCTCCAATGGTGAAACGAGGAGTTTGTTTGCACATTTGCTAGAAAGTATATAAAGTCACTTTAGTGTACATTTAAATTAAAGAACATTCATAATCGGCAAGAGAAGAGTCTTCAGCACTTTAATACAGGTTGACGGAAATTAAAAACCAACCCTGACAATGCCACTGACTGACATGGCCACGGACTAGGCTATTTTACCTTGCAATTAGGAAATTTTGAAAAGTGTTTAATAAAAATCAGTTACTTTCAATTCAAATTTAAGGGAAAAGTGTTTTTTTTTTGGATTTTTTTATGAAATAACCAGCACTAACTAGCATATAGAGTATGCGCATTTTACAAAATGCACAGATATACCAGTTGTGCATATTTTGCAAAAGTGATTCTTTTGTCTTTGGCCAAATTTACTGTAACGTAAAAACCATAAGAGGAAAAAAGAAATAATTAAACCGAAAAAGATAAATCCTTATTTGACAAAAAAATCTTTATCTAAATTCTAATGATTCTGGACTTGATTAGAGAGCGTTCGTGGGTTTTTCTCCAGAGATGAAGATTTTCTTGACTTATCAGCTTTACATACTCTTAAGTATCAAAAGATTTAAATACTTTCACCCAAAGCAAAAAGTATTTCTAATTAGCTGCATTTGAAAATTTCCTATGACTAAATTAAGTCTTTGAAATACATTTTAACTCCCAGCGGTCAGACTCTCGTGAGTCCACCAAAAGGGGGAAAACTAAGTGGCTGGGTTTAATCTAGGCACATTCCCCGATCAGAGTTGCCACACGTACCGATTCATGCTTATTTTAGTAATTTATTTGTCTACCTGGTGATGCTCTTCTGTTTGTTTTTACACAAATTATTTTTTGCTCCTTAGTTGCCTTTTCTTAATTTTTTTGTATACACGTTTTTAGGTTTAAAGGTAAAAAGAAATAAATCTAAAATAACTCAAACATAAAACTTTAATTTACCATTACTAATCTTCTGAGAAACAAAAGAACAGTTAAGATATTTCTGCTAGAAGAAAGGCAAATGAAGATATCACTGTAATATGCTTATATTACAGGATTTTTTTCTTCAATTCAATGATTTTCGAACAGTTTTCTACCAATATATTTTCTGGAGATACCTCAAGTCCTGCTTATGGGAAGTGCTAAAATACTAAATAATACTAAAACTAAAACTAAAATACTAAATACTTTTAATTTCGATATTTTGAGTTTTAGTATTTAAATATTTTGAATTTAGTTCTGGATGCCCAGAGATTCCAGTTCCCAAAAACCTGCGTAGGTGAAATATATTTTTTTCAAAACCTAGCAGGGAAGGGGCAGTTTTTCTCTTAATGAAAATATAACGAATACATTTTTCAAAACCTTAGGAAGGCGCAATTCCCCTACCCCGTTATGACATCCCTGCAAATCACCTCTTCACATTCTTATAATAGTGTCTGGTGCAGATCCTAATTGAAGAAACGAATTTGAATACACACCCAACATACCACTTGATGCCTTTTTTATGCTCCTTATGAATATAATAATTGCTTCTGCCATAAAGATTTTGCAAACAGATAAATTACCTATAGAGCAAAGCATATTAGTTCATAATCCAGGCAGGCAGCAGGGCAAGGTCTGTATTCTGATCAACTAACAATTCAACCAATCAGAATACAGACCTTGCCCTGCTGCTAGCAGGGCTCATGGACTAATATGCTTTGCTCTATAGGTTAATGTTATCTGTAAGCAAAATCAGGCATTTGTTTTGTTCAGATACAGCTGGCTAGTTTAAACTTGAAAGTAAAAGTGAACAATCTTGGATATTAACATTAATGGATGCATGAGTTTTATTTTACTTATCTTTTGACTTCCTATTATACAGGAATTACCAGGGACAACTGGAATTAGTATTTTAATTTCATTCACATTGTACAACCCCAACTTTTCTCTCAGCTTCAAAACTCTTCCCACTTTACAGATTTTTAGTTTGCCCCATGGAGGAGGAGGGTCAACCAGAAATGGTTGAACTCCTAGAATTAGCATTTCTAAGTGCTATGGTATGGAAACTTAGACAGCTTTCCAGCTTAGACAGCTTGTGATGAAACTAAACAATTACCAGCAGTAATATTGTTTTGTCAAAATTCCATTTGGTATATAGATTTAATTAGGCAAATTTCTAAGGCATAAAAAATCTGGGGAGGCTTAATATAGTAGCTGGCCCCGCTCGACTAGAGCCCATCGGCAACTTGGCCGCCGGCGCCGAAAACAGCGATTCTCGGCTCGCGACAGCCAAGCGACGAATAGCTGCTGCCATCTTTTCTGTCTTGTCTTGCGTGGGGACGATCCGTACGGTTGACGCGAGTTTTTTGCTGCAAAACCACCGTTCATCCGAGACCGTACCATGCTGAGGCAGATTTCGAATTTGATCCATACCGGCCGGCTTCGTACCACCGCCGCGACGCCTCGGTCAAAAAAACCGTCGATCCTGAGGAAGAATCCGGATCTGGAAATCCACAGCTTTCTGGAGATGGCGATCGCCCAGCAACCGACCGCCAACGGCGATTTTTTCTTTGTCCAGATCGGCGCGTTTGATGGCCGCGAAGGCGATCATCTGTACAACCTGATCCGCAAGCATCATTGGCGTGGAATCCTGGTCGAACCGCAGCCACCGGCGTTTCAGTCGCTGAAAGAGAACTATTCCGACCATCCGCAGCTTCAGTTCTATAACGTTGCCGTCGGTCCCAACGACGGCCACCTGACCTTGTACACCCGAAAAAACGGTAGCGTACCGATCGCCAGCGTGTCCAAACGCCTGTTGGTCAAACCCGGTCATTCGCAAAACGAAATCTCGGCCATTGAAGTCCCCTGTTGGACCGTGCAGCGGCTTTTGACCGAAGCCAAAGCCCCCTCGCGAATCGACCTGCTGCAAATCGACACCGAAGGATTCGACTTCGAAATCATTCGCTCGATTCCGTTCGATTGGATCAAACCAATCATCATTCGATACGAACTTATGGCCGTCATCTGGAGGCCCTGACCGGGCCGATCCAAAGCAGTGTCAATCACATGCGCGCGCTCAGGGGCGCCGGAATCCCAGTGCACGGATTAACAAATTACGGTCGCGAGACATTCGCGCTCGCGAAGACCCAGTTCGATTTTCTGAACGAGTTTGACGGCGTGGTGGTCTCGGGCGAGGAAGGCCTCGTCAAACCGGACCCGGCGATTTTCCAGTTGTTGATCGCCCGGTTCAAACTAACCCCCGACCGCACGCTTTTCGTCGACGACAGCGCCGCCAATATCGATGCCGCGCGCGGGTTGGGGTTCCATGTCCATCATTTCACGGACCCTGACGCGCTAAAGCCATGTCTCATCGGGCATGGCTTGCTCGGTTCGGAATAGGCCCAAGTCAAGCCGGGCAACGCGCGTCTTCCAGTCACCTAGGCAAGAAAAACCCCCGGAGCGTCGCTCCGGGGGTTTTCCGACTTGGTCCGAAAAAGTGGACTGGCTTACATCATGCCGCCCATGTCCGGCATGCCGCCGCCCATCGGGGCCGCGCCCTTGGGTTCCGGCTTCTCGGCGACCATGGCTTCGGTCGTCACCAGCAGACCGGCCACCGAAGCGGCGTTCTGCAGCGCGATCCGAACAACCTTGGTCGGGTCGATGATACCGGCCTTGACCAGATCCCCGAACTTGCCCTGCTGGGCGTCGAAGCCCCAGTTGGTGTCCTTGGACTCGAGCAGCTTGCCGACGATGACGGAGCCGTCCTCGCCCGCGTTCTGAGCGATCTGACGAGCCGGCGTCTGCAAAAATGAAGAGTCGACAAACCTTTTCTTTTAATGGGAGCGCCGAACTTTACTAAGAAATAATTTAAAATTAGTAATATCAACAAATTTTAAAGGGATACGAAAGACGGGTTAATCAAAATATCAAGTTTTGACACCCTTATTTGTAATTTCTCATTTCTTGGTCTTGTTCAGCAGACGGACCTCCTTTCTGACGTGTAAAGCAGTCAAAAATATGTCAACAACTAATCACAATATCGAGTTAATAAAATACCAGGTAGATCAAAATATCGAGTTTTGACACCCTTATTTGCAATTTCTCGTTTTTTGGTTTTGTTCAGTAGACCTTTGTGATGCGTAAATCCATCAAAAATATGTCAATAACTGAATAAAACGACAACCTAAATATAAAAGAAAAGGAACATCGAAGTAAACTTCTAGGGCAGCAACAAATTAAGGACAATTTAAAACAAAACCGCAATTATTTCAAAAAATAATTGATTACAGTATAGGCGTTCCCTTGTGAAAATAAAGATAGACTCTAGGACCATTAAAAGCAGCATAAGTATTGATATGACGGGCAACAATAGTTAATGAAACTGTTTCAGGTTCCCAGTGACGATCATAAGCCATATACGGGAACTCCTTCCATTTTTTTTTAAAAAGCCCTTTAACATATAAGAGGTTTCTAATTCTGTGTAAAAAATAAATAAATACTTGAAATTATTACATCACTGAAGTGGAGGGTCAAAATGATCTTGAAATACTTATTTGAAAAATAGTTAAAAATAAAGAGGGAACGTCTTCACTACAGACAGTCAAAAATATAAAAAAAAAAATATTTATATTAATAAAAGCCACAACATTTTAGCTTCACGTCCATAAGCTTTTAGTAAAGTAAGAAACAAGAACAAGAAAAACACTGGAATAAACAGTTTAAATAGACAGGAAACTAGTATAAAGAGAAGATAAAAGTGCAACACAACACTATCAAAAAGGAAAAGACGAAAGAAATTCAAACAAGTCATGCATAAAAATGCGATTTTTTCAGTAATTTCACTGTCCTGGGGCATTTATTGCAATAAGACAGAATAGAAATTATACTTTAATTCAAATATTCCTATCCCAATAGTGTGTAGCCTGAGGTTTCACTACTATTTTTTTACTTCTAGATTAACTACCCTCTTGGTAGGGGCCTACACAGGGGCACTCTACACGTCTTCAAAGGGACGACAGAGGAGCACCCTTCAAATATGTAGGGTGCCTCTCCGTGAAAGAAGGATCGACCCAAAAAAGGACGCAATACCAGGGGGTCAATAATTATAACTGGGCAATCCTCGCCTGGGGGTGATAAATACAGGCGTGGGAGGTAGAAGGGCCCTCTGATGCGGACTGAGGAGGCCCCACAGGCGTATGGACACGTCCAGTCAGCTGCGAACCTTGTCCTAGCAATGGGTTAAGTTGCATTGTGACACAGAACACCATCGTGGGAGGATCCTCATTAAAAGGCCAACTGCGGTAAGGCGTAAGATCCAGATATACGGAAAACGACCTCTGAAAAGGGCTGCCTCGATCCTTTCGGGGTACTTGCAAGACAGGGGACCCAGCAGTGGCTTGAAATATGTGCACCACACACACACGACCGTGGATCATTTTTTCCTGCGTCAAAACGACACAAACAGAATCCATAAACAAGACTAGATATATAGTTAGTGTAAACTTAAAAGCCACCCCCTTGGTATTTGGAATGAATTTGATTCATTCCCTATTGTAATGCATGAACAATGGAACTGTTTTATACGTACAGAATAGGTGCTTAAAGCCACCATTTCCAATTTGTCATGAGTACTTAAACGGCGACGTAGTCTCGTCATAAAGACTTAGTTTTAGTGCCCACAGTCGTTTGAATATAAACATTACGGGCTTATTGTGAATTAACTTACTAGTTTATCTTAACAAGTGAGTTCCTTAAATTCCAACAAAAACGAGATAAAAAAAAAGTTGTATGTGGTAAATCTGACATTTAGTGAAATAGATTCCAGAACTAGTCAACAGCTTTTGGAGTCATCCAGGCATCATACTGTCTGATTCCCTGAGTAGCTTCTGAGGAATGATCTGTGTAATTTCTTGCATTAGCTTATGGTCAATCAGCAAAGGCGTTCAGGAGGGGGGGACTTGTAAAACGCATCTAAAAGTTGTTTAAACAGGTTTTTGTTACGTTTTTACTAGTCAGCCAAAATTTAGGGGTAACCCGAGAAAACCTAGTAACCCCCTCCTGGAAATGTTCTTACCAGTCAGATCCCCTGGCTTAAGACTTTACGACTTCTTCTACAAGCTGGAACAGTCAAGGGGCCCCTAGACGGTCAATCATTTTGATCAAAAATTTTCGTCAAGCGATGTGTGTGTGTGTGTGTGTGTGTGTGTGTGTGTGTGTGTGTGTGTGTGTGTGCGTGCGAGCGTGAGTGCGCGCACGTGTGTGAGCGCGCTGCGTGTGTGCCTACCACATCTTGCCGCCGGCGCCGGCGCAGAAATCCGCGACCTGCATCCCCGGTCTAGCCGCGACCAGGAGCGAGGCAAGCTGCGCGCCTTCGTCCTGAATCTCGACCACGCCGTTCTTGAAAGGCTTCATGCCGTCGATCCGGCGGCGCGCCGATGCCCTGAGCCCGAGCGGCGAGTACGGCGTCGGCTCGGTCTCGAGCCCGGCCTTGGCCAGCGCCGCGCGCACCGACTCCCGATCGGTGGTAATGATCGGGTTGAGACGCAGATCAAACGTCGCCTCCTCGGCCAATGCCTTGAGGCAGCCTTCAAGCCGCTCCCCCAAGGCCGGCGCCAGTCGCGCGGCGATCCATTCCGGGCACTCCAAGCGCACCCAATCCGGCGCCTCCGGATGCTCCAGCGCTTGTCCCCGGAGGCCGTCTCCGATCGCTCGTTCCGCCTCGGTCAACGCCGCCGGTCCGTGGGTCGAGCCGTCAAACAGCGCCGCCAGAGCCTCGCCGTCCGCGCCGTCGACAAGCACAAGATCCGCGATCACCCGGGACCGGGGCGTCACCTCCACGCCGAGACGCCCGAGCCACCAATCCAATCGAATGCGCCGGCGGGTAGCGCCATAGACCCGCGCGTTGATCGCGGCGCGGTCCTTGGAGCCGGCGTAGCGGCGGCGGCGGTAAAAATCCGCCAGAACCCGGTCCGAGAAATCTAAAAAAAAACTGGTGCTTAACTGAAAACCGAGCATCCTTGATTTTATGTATATTGACTTGTTGACTTCACTTATTGACTATTTATTGATATAGTATTGACTTGTTAACTTCATGACCTGAGAAAACTTGCCAAGAGTCTTTTAAATTTATCTTCTTTTTTCCGCAGCCAACTTGAGAATTTTTTTTCTTCTTCTAATCCCTTTTGTTGCATCGGTTCTGTGCGTTTAGTAAAGCGCTAGTTTTTCAAAATTTTGCATGAAGAACACAATATAACAATTCAGTTTATTTTTAACAGTTTTTCAGCTATGTGTTGTGTTAACTGCGAAGCGTTAATCCTGTACTGTTTAAGTTTAAACTCTGCTCTTTACTTTCATTAAATGCAAAAAAATGTTGAGCATCATTATAACTCAGAACAAACAGGTATTATTCGTTAAATAAAGGAACGGTCCCCTTCCTCAATACCTTGCTCTTTGCACCAAAGTTCTTAGCACTTTTAAAAAGCTTCCTGTTCTGAATAAACAGGATAGGATCAAATTGGATCAAACAATCAACTTTAGCGTAAAGATCAGCTTATTGAGGAGGCAGGTAGCCCCTTAACCCCTTCATATAAGGAATAATTTATGTTCATTTTGTATTTTAACGTTGCGCCTTCATTTCAGTTGCAAAATCTTTTTTTATTCTATTTCTGATCGTTTTAAAAATGCCAATAAATCAGGCTCACTTTCAATAAAAAATTTCATCCCCTTACGGGAAACTACTCAGTGAAATTTTTCTTCCACTCATATGAGAGTGACGATTTCAAGTAGTTGAACCAATAGCTCCGAATTTGATATTACTAAACCTCACTGTTGCGTCTGGATTGGCATTTTCGACATCTTGTGGAACCCCAGAATCTGTTGGGCAGGGTCCACGTGAAACGCCTGGATTGCTTGGATTGGCATCAACGGGATAGTTTGAATCGAGCCATAGCATATTAGCCTCATGGTCTGTCCACAAACTGAGTACTAGAACGACACCACGGCGCAGAGCTTCCCCCATTTCTTTCAGTCCTCCAAGTTGACCATGGTGATCAAAGTCGCCAAAAACACGTTTGGATTCAACGCAGAAGTCCTCTGTAATTGAATCGTATGATGAAAGTCCTGGTAGGTTTGTCTGCAAAACATAAAGTCAATAAACAAATATCCTATTATCAAGTATCCATTTTCAAATTTAGGGCGAGTAAGCTAATTTAAAATTATGGTTAGGAAGTTGACTTTCGGAAACTCGAGGAAATGGTGTAATCCCATCATCATAACCCTTTTTATATAGAAATCAAATGTATTCATACCAAATTTCCTTATTTGCCTGTAAACAAAGCTATTTTTAGTTCGTATCGAGCAGAAATGAAAAAAATGAAGTCATTAGAAAGTTCCTGGAAATGACATTTAAATTTTACACATATCTCACAAAATATGATACAAGTCCAAATTTAAAAAGTGATTTTAAGCTTTTGCGTGCTTATTTGTAGTTTTGTTTATCCATATATATAAAAATAATTTGTTTGTGTACTGACGTCATGTTTGTCCACTGTCGACTGGGAAAGCAACCAGATTAATACTCACATTAATCTACACTGTAAAAAAAATTAAATAAAAAAATAAATAAATAATGTAGTGTTTTACAACTTTTTTATATTAAGTAAATTTAGATAAAATAACCATTTCACTTAAAACACTACTTTCATAACAAAGGCGGTAATAAATAGATTATAGTAAATTCCATGTAATAAAAACAAATAAAAGATTTTATAAATAAAGCTATGAGAGTTATTTCGTTATAATTTGACTTCCATCTGATCCTTCCTATTTGAAATTTATTTAAAAAATTCTCTTGATGTCTTTTTTTTTCTAACACAGTTCATATCTTTTGCGACAAGTTCCTTCCACTACATCTCAAACCGATTATGGTCTTAGTTCCCATGTATGACAGCGCTGATTAGACTTATTTATCACCTATTTGTCATTACTGTATCTTCCAGTGTCTCCTTTGACTGAATTCTAAAGTTTTTTCAACAAGTTTGACTTTGTTTTAAAACTCAGAAGCTCCAATAGAGTTTTTGAACGTTAGGGCTGGTGCTGGGTAAGTCTAGTCTGGCAACAAAGTCTAGACTGAAATTTTTTTCAAAGTTTGTAGGAGTTTGACTGGTTGCCCTACGAAAGGTTAAGTGTTTTGTTTGGGGTTTTAACCTACAAATATTTAGTCTAGTTAATGGAGGGTGAATTGGAGGGTGTTATCTAGAACTTGAGTGTTATTTACAGCATGGGAAGCGAAACCGACTTAACTTTTATTGATATTCGCAACTAATCTGAAGCTGTTATTGGCCGTTAATCACGAGGTAGAAGAAAAGAGTAACGGCTATGTGACTTTTAAATTTCTTGAGGCATCACTACTTCTGACCCCGCTGAACAATTTCCCTGGAACATCTTTACATGTTAAATTTAGTTGGCACAGATAGGGTAGGGTAAATAGTGACGTCTCGTATATGAATATTGCTAAATTCCCTCAGTAAAAAATTTCCCCTGGAAAACTCAAATCCCGGATATTCCATCCACACAGAAAATTCTCACCGTGAAAACTCCTCCCCCAGCCCAAGCAGAAAATCCTCCTTTCCTGAATAATGTATTCGTCCTAATAACAAATACTTTCAGTAAACAATGGATAAGTTAGAGCCGCGTCGCTTCTTTCTTATGCCTCGTTACCACGAACTGTTTGACTATGTGATTACAAAAAACAGAAAAAAGCAGCAAAAAGTGTTTTAACTTTAGAAAAATATCATTTTTACTTCCTTTTAAAAATTAGATATAATATAAGTGCATTTTTAACTTCTAACAAAATTAAAGGCTGCACCGCAGTCTGAAATTGCGTTTGGTTGGTTTCTTTTGTTTTTGGGTTGATCTTTCACGAGTTTGTCTAACCAGAGCTAACTGTAAACAGCGGTTCAAGGAAATCTTTCAGGCTGACAGTGAGGAGCACTGTCTCCCAAGGAAATTACTGCCTGGTAAACAATACAACATTGCACGAGATTAAAAAAAAAAACAGGGTTCCTCTGCGTTTTGTTTATTTTGGTGGGGTTTTCCCTACCCCCTCTTGCAAGTTTGTTTCATTATTGGTTGTCTTTTAAAGCGGATCGACAGGCTGTACGTCGTAATGGCCGTAAAACAGCACGTGCGGCGCGCCATCCGGTCCGTCATGGTGGCCGACGACCATGGGATGGCCCTGTGTGTCGCGCACGCTGGCGTCGAAACCAATTTCGGTCAGGGTGGCAACCAGCCATTCGGCCGCCCTGCGGCAATCCGCGGCATAGGCAGGATCGGTGGAGATCGATTTGATGCGCACCAGTTCGCTCAGCCGCTGGAGGCTGGCGTCAAGATTGCTGTCTGCCTTTGTAAGCACGGTTTCGAGATCGGCCATTCGGTACTCCCTGGGTAACGGTGGCCGCACCATAGAGGGAGTCCGCCGGGGTGCAAGTGCACGATTGCGTGCCGATTCGTGCGGTGCCGGTTGCACCACAAATCGTGTTTGGAAAGCTGGACAAAAAAGTGCCACCGTGGCTGGAGGGGACTAGTCACGGTGGCGTTGGGGATGTGAGCGGCGACCCGGAGAGGGGGGGATGAGGTCGCCGCTCATGTCCGGCGTGGCGGGGGACATGCCTCTCGCCAGACATCGGCATTTTGTTGCCGGTACACCCGATTTGGTCCGATGAATGTGGCAATTCAAGGACATGATTGCCCGATTTCGGCTCACGACTGCGTGACACATGCCGTGAGTCAGACTGAGTCTCGCCGCCGCTTTTCGCGGTCACCCTTCGTCAGCCTCCGCAACAATTATTCATAAGCCTTTCAAACACCGTCACATTTGTTAACCGGCCCGTGAGACCGGGCAGCATTGCAGAGCGATTCGGCGCCGACGATTCAAGTTAGGATTCCCCCCCCCCGAAAAGGACCACCTGCTTTCCATATAGCCTTAGATGGTTGGCTGAAAAGGACAATCTTTAGCAAACTTTCAGCCTTCATCTGCAGAACGTGCCCTAGCCATCTCAGCCATTCTTTCATTATAGCCCTAGAGAATGAGATTGAACCATATTTTACATACAGCCTACTGTTTGAAAGTCAACTGGGTAGTCAGAACAATCCGTATGCAATTTCTCTGAAAAACATCAAGCAAATCTTAATCCTCTTTTCAGAGTCGCCATGCTTCAGAACGATATTTTACCACTGTTATCACTGTACCTCCCAATCTTGGTTTGCAGAATTACCTTCCTATCCTTCCAAACTTTTTTTAACTGTGAAAAAACTACTTTTAACATCTTCACTGCTCTCACCACCTTTGCTAATAATACTACCAAGGTAAGAGAAGCTGCCCACCTAATCAATCTTTTTGTTACCCAGCATTCTCTTTTCATCTTCACTTATCCCAAGCCTTAGTGACTAAGTCTTCTTAACATTAATATTCAATACTATTCTAGCACCCTGGACTTACAAAACGTCTAAAAGTTCATTCATTTTGCTCAAATTTTCATCTAGGATGCTTAAATCATCAGCATAATCTAAGTCCAGGAGAGTTTTTCCTCTCCTTTTGATTAAGATAAAACTCCACAAAAAAAACCTCAAACGAGACTGCAGCCAGTAGAGAGAAGAGATGAAAGACTCACTTTTCTCTCTACTGGGTACTTGAACCCAGGTTGAACCCTGGTAAAATTGAAGGGCCACTCTTTACTTACAGGTCGGTACCTCGAACTGTTTGATAATAATACTGGTCTTAATTACCATCATTTTTGCATTGATTAAATACTAAAGCACTACACTGTACAAAAAAACTGATTTGCTTAAGTTTTAAGGACTTAAATGTAACTAGTGGATGAGTTTGACGAGGAAAATAGAAAGAAAATAAGAAACTTCAGCACATTCTCATATGTAAGGATTCATTCCCACAACTCAATCATACAGCCCTAAACCCAACCGGAGAAAAAAAATTACTAAAGCATTAATAAAAAAAATTGTTCATAAGGTTTTACTCGGTCCTGCGAATGTGAAACAAAAGACGGTAAACTTGCCAATATATAAATTTAGTCACCTTTTAGTCCGACTTGACTAACACTCGCTTGTCAAGAAAACTCGCTTGTCTTTATGGCTAAAGTAACTTCCAAATGACATATCATAATCATTTTCAGATTAATGATTGGCTGGGATATAAGATAATTACTGCTTATTAAGGTAAGACCATTCATATAATTATCACTGAGAGACAGATATCATTCTAAATCCTATAAGGTTGTTTAATAGTAATGCATGCTGCTACCGACTTAAAACAAATTCCATTAGAAATCTGAGGATTCGCTTGACTCACACAAGCCTGAAAAACAATACCATAGGTACTACCAAAAGAGAAGAAAGAAGACATGGAAAGTTGATGACCAAATTACCAATGCTACCCTACTTAATGGGAAATTTGTATCTATTGAACTCCAACTTAGTGTTTAATAAGACTTTATGGTTTCACCGACATGAACAAATGGTATGGCGATTTCCATGTGTTGCGCGATATCAATCTGAAGGTCATGCAGGGCGAGCGCATCGTCATCGCCGGGCCTTCAGGGTCGGGAAAATCGACCATGATCCGCTGCATCAATCGGCTGGAGGAACATCAGACCGGGACGATTGTTGTCGATGGCATCGAACTGACCAACGACCTCAAGAAGATCGATGAGGTCCGCCGCGAAGTCGGCATGGTTTTTCAGCACTTCAACCTGTTTCCGCACCTGACAATTCTGGAAAACTGCACGCTGGCGCCGATCTGGGTCCGCAAGATGGCAAAAAAGGAAGCCGAAGATGTCGCCATGCATTTTTTGCAGCGCGTC
>JAAAKM020073195.1:226008662-226022038 GCA_010016025.2 Alatinidae sp. Z8VKAUB7J3 | reverse complement strand
GAGATGATCAAGGAGGTGCTGGACACCATGGTGGGGCTGGCGGAGGAAGGGATGACAATGTTGTGCGTGACCCATGAGATGGGATTTGCACGGCAGGTCGCCAACCGCGTGATCTTCATGGATGAGGGGCAGATCGTCGAGGAAAACGAACCGGGCGCCTTCTTCGACAACCCGCAGCATGAACGGACCAAATTGTTCCTGAGCCAGATTCTGCATTAGGAAACCGACCCGGGGGCAGCCTTAATCTGTGCCGGCACGGTAGCCGTATAGCCAGTCCATATCCGCCGCCAAGCGGTTGGCGCTGCGAACCAGGAATGTCAGGTCGCGGGCGAGGCGAACCGGACCCTTGGCATGATAGGCCAGCTTGTTGAAATCGCCGCGCTTCCGGACTTTATCTACCCTGGGCTGACGAATTGAGACGAATGCTGAGGGCCGAACTGCGGGAGACCGAGCACCATGTGGCGGCCGGCCTCGGTGTTTTTGCAATTCGGATCCAGATGCAACTGGGCAGGGTGTTCCTGCAGGCCCTTGCCGACATGGCAATCCAGCAGGCCGGCGAAGGCGTGGAAAACGCGGCAACCGCCGGTATGCGCGAAGCCCTTGAAGACCTGCAGGCCAAGATCGACGCCCTGCCGCAGAGCGGTGACGAGGCCGCAGCGGGGTTGGCAAATTGGGCCGGTACGATGCGCAATACCGTGGCCGAGCACCAACAGACCCTGGATGCCCTGCACAGCTTTGCCGAAACCCCCGGGACGCTGACGATTGTCGTCGATCCCGCGGCGATGGACGCATTCAACGAATTTGACGATATGGACGACTTGAACGATCCGGCCGTCGTCAAGTCGCTGTTCGACCAGACCGGCTTGCGCGCTGAGTTCGTGCCGGCCGAGTAGCATGCCAGGAGCCGAGGCACGCCGCCTTCGCGAAGAACTCGCCGAACATGCGCCGACGCCCGACGCGGAGCCCCTGCCCCGCGACGTGGGGTAGTCTATCGTTGTCGTCCTCGCCCTTGTGGCGAGGACCCATTCATGGGCAAGGTCTCACCTTAGACCGACTGTGCCAGATGCCTGCGGCTCAAGTCTGGTCTACCGCCCGCCACCGACGGGTGCGAATCTTATAACTCATTGACATAGAGGACATAAATGGATCCTCGGGACAAGCCCGAGGATGACAGGGGGGTGGGGGTGAGAGCCGCGAATCCACAGGCAAACGGCGCATGTATTTAATAGGTCGTTGCGGTGGCGGTAAAATCCACGTCGCTGTTTATGTTGGATTATATTGGGTCGTATTTTTTGTTGGGGGGGGGGGTTTAATTCAGACCAATCTTTCTCATTTTTCCAGGAGTTGACTAGACAGACCACTACTAGCTTACATCGTTTTGTGACAATCTCGTTCTGAAATACACTTATTACGGGTTTTATGACATTAGAAAGTCTGAAATTGACGACAGTATTGGGTTAGGTTGGAATTTATTGGCTTAAAATCCTTTTGAGGTCATTTTGATACAATAATTTTTTAAACACTTAGAAATCTACTATGATTAAATTAAGTTGTATGCATTCAAATAGGCACTTTTATGTGCTCACAATCTGTTAAAATAAATTGAAATTGTGAATCTTAATCAAATTTTTTTTCTTTACTAAATTCATTTTTATTGTTTAGCTTATTGAGTATTTTTGAAGTACTGAGCAGGACTAAAAGGGATGCTGCATACAAATCTGGGCTCTGCTTTTGCTTTGCTGGGCATGAACCAATCTCTGGTTTCGTTGCAGCTATTTGTAAGTTGATAATAAAGTTGAATAATAGAGAAGCTTTTAGTTGATTTTCTTTAATTTAAAGATTTAACTTTGTTAAGTCTTTGATTAAAGTTAAATTAAAATAAATTTAACGTTAAATTAGACTGAATTTGATTATTTAAATTAATCTAATTAAATGGTTTAACTAAATTAATAAATTTAAAGATTTAACTTATTGACATAGTCAAAGTCAAAGACTCAAAGTTTACGTCAATTTTTTAAGAATGACTCCTAATAATAGAGACCATTTAATTAGAACTCATTAAAAAAACTTTTTCCACGGGATAAGTTTTTCAAAAAACAAGTAAAGAGCTCCATTAAGCCAAGAATGAGCAAAAATAATGTCAAATCATCTTCCAAGGTCAAAACTACCACAAATCACTGTCAATACATAAATGAAACTCAAAACTAACAGAAATTACAATAAATAGCTAAGTCAAACTCAAAACGAGCAAAACTTAAACATGAGTAGGGTTGATATCCTTTATGACTTCTCAAAACAAGAACACAATTTACGCTTTACTGAAAAAAAAAGAAAAAAAAGGACAGTGGAATGTCAGCTTAATTGACATATAATAAGACTTCTTTCTTAAGGTTTCGATAATTTTTCATTTATGAAAGTAATAAATATGAAAACATTTCAAATGTATTTATACAACAAATGGCCGTGTCGCTATTTACAACAAATAGACATGTCAAAAATTTCTATCAGATGTATTTCGGGAAAATATGAGGTGTGGTGGGGGTATTCATCCTCTGATCACTCTGAATCTTAAAGAGGGCGCTAGAACTTCTGATTAAAAATCCAATGAGCTCCCTCCGAAGTTTATACGATCACTTTGTATATATGAGCCTTATATGGCCCCATGGCATAACTTACAACCCTAACCTTGGGGGCTGAAGGGGAGGGGGGCTGGTATCCTTAAAGAAATAATTTTCGGGCCTTCCAAATACTTTGAACAAAATGGTTATCTCAAAACTTTGATTGGATGTGTTTGGGGAGTTTTAATGTCGCTCCTTACTTTCAGCTAAAAAAATTAGTTTTTTTTTATTTAATTTTATTAAAAGCCGATGTAGCTTCGCCAATCCTTCTCATGACTTTATCGGCTATTTCACCATTATAATTAATCCATCTCTCGATGTACTTAGATTGTTTGATCTATTTAATTGCATATGTTCATTTATCTTTGCATTTCAGCATCAGTAGAGACTCAGATGTAGCCATGTTCTTTCTTTTACCGAAATCCATTATTAACCCCGACCTTTTCAGACTTTTTATCTATGGTGTCGAGTAGTAGCTGCAATCGCTGATTCACTTCTTCGAGAAGAACACTGTCATCAGAGAGGTCCATGTCAGTGATCTGTAGGCTTCAAAAATTTATTCCAGAATCTGAATACTGCATTAGAATGTAGTCCATAACTATAACAAACAGGATTCAGGATGGGACACATCCCTGTTTAACACCTGATATAATCTTGAAGAAAGGGGAATTCCCATTTTCTGTGTTCAGAAACTGCTCATAATGTGTTCAGACACACAACACTCACTATCATCATACAGTGCGACTTTCATTTTGACTAGTTTATCTGATAATTTGTAGTAATTCAAAATCTTCCATAATATCTTTTGGTCAACAGAATAGAATGCCTTTTCAAAATCATTGAAGCATATATATTTTCCCCCCTTCCCTGGACTCTTCAACCATTAGTCTAACTATGACAAGAGTAAGACCTATCAAGACAAGACAAGAGTAAGACCTATCAGGTCAAAAGCTGATGCCCCTTAGTTTTTACAGTGGGTGAAAAAATAACTTGATTTTCCACGATTTCTTGGTTAACTTAGTGATTTTCTTCAATAATCTAGTGATTTAGGTGCTGATTTAGTGATTTGTTTCTTTAGGCAATATAAAAAATCACTTTAAATAGTGATATATCACTAGGGTTGGTAACCCTGCATAGCTAGGAAGTTTGAGCAGCCAAGAGTCGGGTTTTAGCACCTTTTCGCCCGTGGGTTTCCTGAAGCATGAGATTTAGTTTTTCCCAGAGACAAAGCCTTATTCTGATATACTTCAGAATGATGGAAAGTACCTCTTTTTAATTGTAGTGTAGATTATTGTAAAGGAAGTTTTCAGTTTATTTTGTTGAGGGGTGTTAGCTTAGATCTGAGTGACAAAAAAAGTATCAGTGAGGAATATACATATATATATATTATTGAATTTGGGAAGTATATGTGCAATAAAGAAGGAATCCAGGATTTTTTTTTGGGAGGAAGGGGATTACAAAGAAAACTTTTAAAAACGTATCAAAAATTCGTCTACATTCATTTTGTTATGTTTTGACGAGTTGGATAAACATTTGGGGGGGATTCAAGCCCTCGTGACACGGCCTTGGATGCAATATCCCGTTGATGGTATGAAAAGGCTTAGTTTATCTTTTTCTCTCTTTCACTGTATCTATTTTAGGTACGCGTTTCACGCAGACTTTTTATTTTTATTAGAAAAATGCTTGTCTTAATATCTCTGCCGAAACTAAGATTTATCCAATAATTGCATTTTAAATGACGAGAAGGCACACACATTTAACTCTACATGGGATGATGAAGTTAGGACATTTCACTTAAATGATGATATTCATTTCGGTATCGACTATTACGATAGTTCAATGGAGTGGTTGATAGTTGGATACCCAAGAGGATTTTATGATTATAAAGAGTGTGAGTGGTTAGAAATTGCAGCTGATCAAGATGTATTATTGATAATTAAACAAACTCTCAAATCAATAGGCAAGTTTGAAATTATGGAAATTGATAATGGGATTCGTATACTGGCCTATAGATAACGGATTTCAAAGCAGTCTCTAAAACCATGTAACTACTCCTTATTTATGTTTATATTCAAGTACAGTGCTTGCATACTGATTTGCATGATTAAATACCATGTAGCCCGCAGTGATAGAAGCTTTAACAACTGGTTATTTGACCATATAAAGAATTTGGATAAGAGAAGTACTATCAAGACCAGTGGTGTTTTGTGGCTGCTACTGCAATTTGAAGATGCGTCCGATCAAGAATCGCTGAAAATATGCTTCACGGTTTTTGAAGATGAAATTTTCAATACCCCAAGACTACAGAAAGTCGCTACTCGTAACCAAGTGTCAGATTAAAATGCGAGTATATTGCAAGGTTATTGAACTTAATTAGGTTTTTAGTTCAAACTTCGTGTTTGGTTAAAGGTTGCGGGAAAACTCTGATAGCCGAAAGAGCCAATAGGTTGACCAAAAGGGTGTTGGCAGTAAACTTGTTCAACCACACCAAATAACAGACGCTTGATTTTTCTCGACATATGGAAAGACTTCTCATGAAAGAATACTATTCAATCGTTTATGAATTTGGTTAAAAGAAACTTTATCATTTGAAATAGATTCATATATAGCAATTTTTAATCATATTAAACCAAAAATAATTTCTACTTAGGAGAAACATATTTTGAAAATTTCAAAATACCGCGGAGCCTCTTGAAAATGGTTGCAAATCCAAAAAAAGTCGCTAGCAGAATCACCATGACCGAAACCTCTAGTTGGAAAGGAATGAATCCCTTATCTTTGAAATCCCGGGAAGATTTTGACACTAATAGCAGGGATGTGTCATTTCTTTCTATGGCCGAGTCAAAGTCATTGAAAGATGGATATGGTTTAATGTAAAGCCTATTCTACTAAATTTAATGCTATTTTCAAGCAGCAGAAGAGATCAGACGACACCAAACAACAATAGTTGGATATTTCGTACAACAATGTATGCCTCTTAAGCTCCGATGCATCGACACTGGTGGATCCAGGAGAAGGACGGGGAACACCAGACCCCCACCCCAGATTTTTTTTCTGGTGCTCTCATTCCGAGTTTTTTTCTGTTTTTCACTTTTTTTAAAATAAATTTGTCAATTTGGTCAATTATTCACGCCCTTATCATATTGCCCCCCCCTTAGATTTTGCTCATGATCCGCCTTTGGGCATTGACTAAAGTGATTTTGATTAAAAGCAGTCAATTTAAAACAAATAGACTAAGAGTCCAGCTACGCATTCCCGTATTCGATTGAACCGATGGATGATTCTCATTATACCGAAAAGGGATCAACGACGTCTTTTGAGGTTTGTTTGCATATGTATATGTACTGGCACTGAAGGTGCAAGAACAAATAAGTTATGGTTCAGAACTGCCAATATTTTAAGCTCATACAGACAAGTTTGTATTGTCTCTAAAAGCTTGCCTAAGATCTGAAGAAATGATGGGATATATCTGCTTGGAGAATGGCATATATTACCAATAATAGCCTAAGGTCCTTTCCTCACAACCCACAAATATGGATTCAAATATCCCTTCTTGATATATCATTCCTAACAAAGTAAAGAAAGTTTGAATATATATAAAGCAAGACAACATCTAGCCATTCCCTGCCAATTTAGATGATCCATCTTATAAACAGGTATGTCCAGAACCACATGACATTGCTTATATCCAGAAAGGGATCACATTGCCCAATAACACCATGCAGTCCATTACCAACTATTAGCATCAATTGTTCAACCAAGGAACAAAGACCCTGAAAATTAATTTGAAGGGCCAACAAATTGTCATTGCATTTAGAATGCACCGCATTCTTGATCTGCATGCATTTTGATTAATGGAATTCTTAAAAATACTAAACACATCTATTTGGTTACTTTGAAGCTCAAGAAGGAGCCCACCTATTTAGCAGAAGCCCCTGGAACCAGAGAACCGGAGAAATAAGGACTGACAAAGCAACAATACAGTTAAAAAAATAGTAACAAGCCACAACAGAAGTAACAATTTTAGAAGCCATTACGCTGTCTTGACAAACACACTCTCAATACTCTGCACAATAGACTGTAGAAAATTTGATTTTCTCCATAATTGGAACATTTAGGAGCAGCTGAGCATGGGCTCTCCTAATGTAAATGACCAATAACCTTGGTCCATTTCTTTCTCCAATGAATTTCTTTTTTGAATCCTTCTATGAAAAATGATTATTT
This sequence comes from Alatinidae sp. Z8VKAUB7J3, assembly GCA_010016025.2. NCBI lineage: Eukaryota > Metazoa > Cnidaria > Cubozoa > Carybdeida > Alatinidae > Alatinidae sp. Z8VKAUB7J3. The sequence goes on along the minus strand of JAAAKM020073195.1, from coordinate 226,015,196 downwards.
TTTGCAGATTCAAACCCCTGTCTTTGGGCTGTACAGGCAATACTACCATAGGAATTATTTTTAAATATTTATTTTGAGCATTTTGATTAAAATGACTACCTTGAAATTTCCCTAAGACACTGTATTTCGTCGTGATAGGCTCTATTGGCGCAATTGATAGGTTACAGGGACAATGAGAGGGTATTATTTGTCCTCTGATCACTTTCAGTTAATGAGATATCACCAAAATTTATGATTTCCAGTCTAATCTCAATAAAAACTAAACTATTCTTATTTTAGTCCACAATATCTCGTCAGCAGGGCACCTAATAGAAAGGTTTCTACGATCTCTACCAAACATGGCCAGAAGAAGGCTCATAGTTCTGACAAAAGGGGAAACGGAAAGTATACCAAACCGTAGCTAAAGAATTAGGTCCACAGCACAACAAAAAGCACATGGTACACTAAGAGATACAAAAGAGAATCGAAACAAACTTTTGGTTTTTCAATACTTTATATAATCTATTCAGTCTTTCCACTTTTATGTGGGGCTACCACTACGTCAGAAAAAGATGATAAAGTTATCCATAAAACTAATTATCTGTTTTTGTCATACGAATTTGTCTACTTTATCCAACTTGGAAATATATTAAACTTTGTTTAGCTTTTCCAGGAAAGCCGGCTAGTAAAAAACTTCTGAGGCGTAAGCACGTCTTGGACTGAATAAAAACTTTGCTTCTGTCCTTTTTTTATTCCCCCCCCCACCAATTCCAGCTTGTTGCGATACAGTTGTAAGGATAGAACCTCTATGGTTTTCATTGAAAGTCCTGATCATTGAAAGAATTCAAGAAAGTGCTGACCTTTCATTGAAAGAATGGACGGATGAATATGATATTGCATTTCGAAAAGCTGCGTTCATTAGTTTTTGCTTGTCTTTGACCCAGAGTCTACAGTATGTGAGCTGAAGTGTAATTTTTCAGTCTGTGTTTGAGGATACTATCTGAAATGGATCCACCAAGCTTTTACTTCTGGGAACCATGTTCCTGGTTTTAGGTGGAAAGCTCGATTTAAGCAGGCGAGCAAGTGTACACCGGTTTCAAATTATAGTTTGACTACAATAATCCTTGTAAACCTGATAAATACTTACAACATGTCTTGTCTTAGCACATATGTTAAAGCCTTACAACTAGGGTAGAAACTGGGGCAAGAGTTTGAAAACATAATACCAAGCCCATCTTTGGGGCGTATGTCCTGAAAGTTTATTCGCCTAGGTGAACAACTTTCCAAGACAGTTGAATTGCAATACTGGATCAAGTAAATTATAAGAACCCTACAGGAAATTTCACAAGAATCCTTACACGCAGACGGGAGTGTAGGCTTGCAAAGTACCTCCAATATCTTTCAGTTTGACATTTGCACGAGTTCGGTGAACAAACAAAAATTCGTCGTAATCTTTCAAAAACAAGCGGTATATGGAGAAAAAACTTAACTAAAAATTTATTTCATCTGGAAATCCTTTTCAAAAAGAGGAATCTTTCCCAGTTTAAAAAAAAAGTATGGTAAACTTCCAAGGATGACGTATGGGCTAAAGAGACCATATATTTTTATTTGGAGAGAAGGGGCTGGTTCTGTCCCTGATCAGTTCAAAACTTGGAGCCGCTCAAGAAGAGACTTGCGTAAAAATAGTTTTGGGGTACACTACTACCTCAAAAGGGGGAAAAACACTTTTACGATTAGCTTTAAACTTTCAAGGATCTTTGCCTTGCTAAGGAGACTCACTGCACATTTTGTTTGGACGGGGTGCGGTGCTAGGGGACCCAGATATGATCCAAAAACCTGTTGTTCTACATCAGTCTGAAAGTTGTAGCTGCAAGTCCTATTTCCACAGGAAACCTTCACTATGAAGAAAAAAATCCTGGAACAAATAGGACCCAAAAGAAGGCCAAAGAGCTTATTCTTCTTTCCAAAAGTCTATTTAGAAAACAGAAGAAAGGTATTTCGCAACCAGATCTAAAGTAACTTGTAAACAGTGTCAAGAAAACTTTAATGTAGACAATCACGCATCTAGAACTCGTGCTTATTCTTGAACTCGCCAAAGCACTAGAAATCCTCCAATTCCCCCAAAGAGATCGGATCTGGTCCAGCTATGTCAATCACGTATCTAGAACTTGTGCTTATTCTTCCCATCAATTTTCATCCCGATCTCTCCACTCTAAGCGTTTTCCAAGACTACGAATTTCCAAGATTTCAGTTTCCCCCTCCACCCCCCCTATATCCTCGGATGCAATCCGAATTGAAAATCGAGCATCTGAGCCAAAGCTCTTAATTGCGACAACTGTAAGAATGAGCATGTGCCGTGGCTGACTAGAAATATTTGATGCAGAATATAATCTTTTAGTTGAAATGAGGAAGAAAAGCCCGGTTAAAATGAATATGTGTTCACGATAAAGATACTACTGTCACGGGTCCTATGCCTGTTCTACAGCCCGCTGCTAGTATTCAAGACATTACAACAGTAATCACTGAAGCTATTCTAGACCGTCAAGCAAGCCTTTCTGATTCAATTTCGCTATTCAGAGCGTAGAAAGAAAATTACTGGGCTACAATCCTCCAGGAGGGCTGACTAGCAAGGCTCAGGTACTATTTATCCACTTATCAGAATTTAAACGATGGAACTAGATAAGAGGGTTGGTAGTGTTAGCCCCTGTTCAGAAAAAGCTTAAGTTTTTGACCGAGTGAGCCAGGGCTACTATAAATAATAAAATTTGGCGTTTTTATCAAGTTCAATTGTTGATTATCGTCCTCTGCTTTAAAACTGGGTTGAAAAATTATAATGAAAACAAAGACCGCCATTAAACTTAAAACGAACAGAAGCTGCTCTTAGCTCCCTGCTCTTTACGCTGAAGTTCACAAGTCCAGGCTTAGCTGTGGCCTCTAAGCGTAGCGCTATAGAAACACAACAGATTGTACAGGCGGAGGTTCAAGCCATGAGTTGAGGCTTAGCTGTGGCCTCTAAGTGTAGCGCTGTATAAACACAACAGACTGTGCAGGCAGAGGTTCAAGCCATAAGTTCAGGCTTAGCTGCGCCCTTTAAGTGTAGCGCTAACTGCTTGAGTTCATTCCCAAATGCCACCATGCCGGTCGCAACTTCGCTGCTTTCAATTCCGATCAGGTCTGTTCCATACAGCTCCCAAAATCGAACGATTAGCCCTGATTCTTTCTCCAGATTTTCACTTTGATCCGTGATTTGCGAGATCACGCTAACCGTTTCGACATAGAGCGTCCGGCGCGTCTGCTTGACCGAATTCAAGTTGTTTGGTGCAAAACTCGGCACCTTGTCTTTCCGGGCCCATTCGTCTAGTTGCTCAGGATTCAGCCCGGTAATCAGGCCTACTTCAGATAAAAGCTCCAAACTCTTCGCGCGGTCTTCGGCGCTGCGATCTTCACTCAACGCCGAGCGGATGATTTCAAATTCAAATTTCTGTTTTTCCAAACTGTGTTCATGAGCTTTCTTAAGTTGTTCAATGTCCTGTAAATGCTCGTTATCCCTGTTGGCGATCACGTAGTTGACGAACTGCGTTACTCCTATCCCCAAGAACCCAAACATGGCAGCAATCACTGGCCCGCTTTTCAAAATTCTGAGCCAGACGGGTGATTCCGCGTTTCGTTCGAACTCCGCCATCTTGGTAAGTTCAGGAATCAGCGCTCTTTTTACATCATCACTGATTTTTTCGATTTCGATGGTTTCCTGCAGTTGCTTTAAGTCCATACTATCCCTCGCCAGCAGATTATGATTCTTGGGTGTTTATACATACAAGGATCTCATATTGAACCTTACATTCAAGCGTCTTAAAGAAACTCGGCCCTGAGTGCATTCTCCCGCCACGAATCTCGCACATTGTCCACAGCAAGGCCACGCACATTTCGCCCCGGTGTTTCAACGGAACCCGTTAGTTGGATCGACCGACGGGATTCCCCATAGAATCCCATGGCCACGAGCGAACTCGCCCCCCGATCGCTCCAAAACACGCCACCCGCTTTGACAGCGGTCGAATGGCTAGCCAACAAAGTGAGCCCTAGGCCCCACAACCAAACTTGGGTTCGCCTCCTCATGGCTCCCTCAATCCAGTAGGGAAAACTGAACCGCCCTCAATCGCCAATGACCAGCAGACTCCACACCATAATGCCGTCCACTCGCTAGCCGCAACGGTTCCCCAGCTCGCACCAAGCCGATGTCACTCAGCACACCGTGTTGATCCTTGTCGTCATTATCCCCGTCGGTGCAATAGATGGCCAACGGGGCGCCATCCCCCACTTGGTAATACCCCCCACAAACACCGTCCCCGGCAACCACTTCCGCCCACTCAACCACGACATCGCGTTTGAAGGTCAGCAAGATGGCTTCATCAGATTCCACGGCAGCAGCCGCGCCCCCGGTCACTCCCAAACCCGCATCACTAACATGAAGTCGACCGCCCATGGCCCCAGCCATGACTTGCACGGAGTCATTCCCCACCGGCACTTCATAAACGCGTTGAGCCGGGTTTGCAGCAGCGGTCGCCGAGGACAAGACGCCGAAGTCCAAGCGGTGAGTTCCCGGAGCCAAAGCATCCACCCAACAATGCCCCCCCGAGCGACGATACTGGAGTCCCATGAGCGTCAGTCGATTGACCAACGCTTGCAACCCAGGCATACACATTCTTCGGTGAATCAAAAATTATCTGTTAAAAATTGAGCAATTTTAGATTGTAAAATTTCACAATTTTTGCTAGTGTGGGGAAATGCGTAGAAATATCAGAACAGTTTTAGTTTCCATACTTGTTGTCTTTGCTCTTATTGGGCAAGGGCTAGCGTATGCTGCTATGACGTGTGATATGACTACAAAACTTGAGACGAACAGCTCAATGCATGTTCATGAGGGCATGGACCATTCCGAGCATCAAGGTCACGCTAAAATGGACCCAAAGGTTAATTGTGAAAGTGATTGCATGTGTCCCCAGGGTACTTGCAGTGCTACATCCTTTTTATCGTCTCATACATTTACGCAGCTTTTTTACACGTCGCTTGATAAAGTTGCATTTTTTCCTCCACACTTTGCAGCAGTCAATACTGCTTCCCCTTATCGTCCACCCATATTTGCCTGATACAGGATCAGTGCGCCCGAAATTCGGTTGGTCGCACAATAGATAATTTCTGAATCAATGCTCTGCGTGTAGTTCGCAGGTTATTCCAGGTCACTGGAGGTAAAATGAGTCGTAATATTTTTAATTACCTTGTGCTTTTTATGGCACTTGTATTCACAGTATTTGGTGCTTTTGCTGATGAAAAAAGTACTGCACTTGAGCTTTTAGTGTTCAAAACGCCCTCTTGCGGGTGCTGTAAGAAGTGGATATCCCATATTGAACAGTCAGGCATAGAGGTCCATTTAAAAGATTATCGATATCTTGGCCCAACGAAATCCAAGTACGGTATTTCACCGCGAATTAACCAAACTTCACTTCTTGACAGAACTTGAGTGTGATGGCTATATGATACAAATGCCAGTAAATTTTGTTTAGAGGACAGGAATGAGACAAAAAAGAAATATACCATTTGGTTCCATATTCGTTTTTCTTCCCAAATAATAATCACTGCCACTGCAATTGTATCCCAGTCTCCCTTTTCCTAATGGAGGAATTTAGCTGTAATATGTACATAAAAGCTTGTTGATTATCTGAGTTAGTCATTGTTTTTGTGGGTGTGCTTATTTCTCATCAACAGTTACAACTCACTGCTGCACCAAGCTTCCTGAGGCCAACACAGCTATCCATGTCTATCCCAGTCAATTCAAAGCTTTCCTTTTTACGCCTATCCTAAAAAGTTAAAATTTCCTTTAAATCCTTCCTTACAACCTTTTTGCATCCCAATTGAGGACAGTCTGAACTTTGTTTGACCCTAGATGGATGGACAAAAGGATAACCTTTGGCAATCTTTCATTCTTCATTTACAAAATGTGTCTTAGCCATCTCAAATTTTCTCTCATTTTAGTCCAAGAAAGTGAAATAAAACCATTTTTTGTACAGCTTGCAGTTTGGCAAATGATTAGTCAAAAAGGTACCCAAATCTATACCCTACTTCTTATTCAAAAATCCCCATTGTTCAAAAGCATGCTTGACAACTGTAGCATCTAATAACCTAATTTTGTTTCACAAGCTTATCTTCCTGTAATTCCAAACTTTGTTTTTTACAGTGAAAATACACCCTAGGCCTTAGCTATTCTACTTTTAACATCTTCGGTATGATTGGAAAGAATCCTAAATAAGATTTTAGTTTATTTCTAAGAGACTGGTATTGGCATGATTTTAAATTGTTTTGGAAGGAATAATCAAGTCTATGCTTCCACTGTTGAAATAACAAGAGAATTTGGTTTCTACGTCATTGTTTTGAAGATAATGGCTACTATGATTATAAGCCTACTGATTTTTATTTGGCTGTTACAGAAAGTGATTCTTCAAATGAGAATTCCATGTGTGACATTGCTTATAATAAGCAAATTGAAATTGGTGAATTTTATAA
>JAAAKM020073195.1:225949796-225991255 GCA_010016025.2 Alatinidae sp. Z8VKAUB7J3 | reverse complement strand
ATCGATTGTTTAAACTTGATGAAAACCCCCAATAGTGTTTCTTCGGATGAATCCTAGTATTTGAGGCCAGTGTGACACAATGTAAATACTAGATGGCATCCTCTGGCACATATTGTCGAACCCAAGGCATTTTCAACCTCGAATTATAATAACATTGATTATATAACATTGAATTATATAATTCAACATTGAATTATAAGGGAATTATAATACATAAGGCATTTTTCAGCCATTTTTCGGCGAAAATCTCCGTCTACAATAGTTTCAACCCTTTAAACTTAATGAAAAATCCCCAAGAGCGGTTTTTTCTGATGTCTGCTGGAAATTGAGCCCAGCGTGGCACAATTTACCTTTCTGATGGTGCCCCTGGCATATATTATCACTCAAGGCGTTTTCAACTTTTTTCCTACAAAAATTCTTACAAACCAAAATTGACCATTGTTTTTATTTGAACAGGGAGAACTTGCAATTTCATTTTTAGATTTTATGCTCTTTGACATTTACCCCCCCCCCTTCACCTTATTTCTAACAAGCAGGTTCAAATCTGAGCGAATATCCCTGGATAAAGGTAGGAAAGTTTTCAAATGTAAACTTTGCTGAGGCTTTAAAGCTTGAGTTAGATGATGGAGAAGCAGAAGCGATTGCCCTTGCGGTGGAATTAACACCTGATTTACTTCTGATGGATGAACGAAAAGGTCGTGAGATCGCGTCAAAATTTGATATAAAATATATCGGCTTGCTTGGCGTCCTTATTGAAGCCAAGCATAGGAAAGTTATCAAAAAGGTAAAACCAAACCTCGATGCTTTAATGTCAAAGGCAGGTTTTTGGATTAGCTCAGATTTATACAAATTTGTTCTTAAAACAGTTAAAGAGTAGCTTGGGGTATAACAATCGCATTAAGGCGACCCAACCAGAATTGGCGTTTGGATATCGTTCCTTGCGCAAGGCCGTTTGGTGACTATACTCCATCTGGAAAACGTGTTGGTTGGGCCGCCTTATACTCGGCGTTATACCGCCTGATAAAGGTCTTAGTTATGTCAAACCGCATAGAAGAATCAATTGCTAATTCCTTGGAAGTAGATAAACATTTACTTCCTCACATGCCATTTCTGCTTCAGGATCTCTGGGCACTAGGAAGCTCAGTGGAATATATTATTGATATTGTCGCCTCTCTCAACTTACCTCGAAACCAAACAACAATTCTTGATCTGGGATGTGGAAAAGGTGCTGTATCGATTCAAATTGCTTCTAGATTTAGCTTCAAAGTTTTGGGTATTGATGTTATGCCTGCATTTCTTGAGGAGGCCAGGAAAAGGGCATGCAGGATTAAACGGATAAAATAAAAGGGTGAAAGATCCTAAACCTTTTGTTCTATGCCATTGTAGTATAGTGCTTCCAAGAGTCTCTTAGGGATTTCATGTTCTGGTCAAATATTTAACAGGTATATTTACTTTGAAGGATGGTGGGGTGATCGGCTATTATTAGGACACCACATGTTTTAGTGCCTGTAGCTCATGAATAACCTGACATAAATTTACGTTCTGTATATGAAAATAATTCAACTGCATATTGTAAATCTTTCCAGGTCCTTTTTTTACTGTCGCTATTACTCCAAGGAGTTGCGAAATTGCATTTTTAATCTTTTTAGATGAATTACTAAAAACGTGTTCTAATCTGTTATGAAAAGGTGGATAAGCAGGACAGCATAGAACAGGAAGTTTAATTATAATCCTTGTTGGTACTCCTTTTGGAAACATCTTAGCAAGCTGGTTTTTGGCTTTTTTCTGAAGTTTGATTCTTTCAGATACGACCTTTAGCCGGGACAGCGATGCTATGCGAATTCGTTCAAGAATACGGCTGCTAAAAAAAGCTTCAAAACCTGATTTTAGCTCCACTCTAAAATCCTGAAAATGGTATATACACTTTTGGCTGTATAGTTGTGGGGATGATGATATTTTAAGCTAAAGGTATAAAAATAAAATGCACAGTGCTTTGGCCGTGTCGAAATTCCTCAAGTAATAAGCTGATCATTAAATTTTAGTAAAGTGTGATGGTTCATATTGCATTTTTATAAATTACACGTCGTTAGTAAACTGACACAGTACATCACGAAACAAAAACGATATTAGGTTTTTTCATGGGTAGGCACGCGTGTGACAAAGTTATTCACAGGCTGGACAGAAGAAAAAGAAATAAGACAAATCGAACGTCAAGGGTATAAGGAAGAATGCAAGACGTTGAAGGGATAAAAAAGAAAAAAGGAAAATATTTGGTTTGGCTGTAATAATGCAAAAGGTAAGGATAGATTGGTTTGAGAATGGAAAGAAAAAACAAAGAATGGATTTATGACGACAATCAAGGTAAAAATCTAGGTGAAATGCCAAATAACGGTTCTAGCTCTAAAGGCGGATAAGACAAACATATTCGGAAGCAGAAAGGGACATTATAAAATTCTGTTAGCTACCACTCAAAACCTAAGTGAGGAAAATTTTCTTAGAAAGCGGAGGTACTTATGCCAAGACAGCTAAAACGAGGACCGAATGTAAAGAATAAAAGAAGAAAAAACTCAACTCCCTTCCTTTCTCCAAAAAAGGAAAGGTACTTCCGTATTATATGGTACACATATGAAAAGTGAAATTAGTTAATCCTAATAAAATGTACCAAAATATGATGAAAATATAGTACTTTATTAACAGAATTATGGAAACAACAACAAAGAATTGTGGAAGGGGATCGCCCAGAACGCATTATATTAAATATTTAGCCTAATCTAAACCAAAATACCAACTAAATATTCGATTAGAATATAGCTGAAATGTAGTTTTCCACCGAGCCAAAGCTAATTGTCTGGTATAAAGACCATAAAAACTGGTTATTGTCTTATCTTCCCGTTAAAAAGTTCAACGGGATTTTTTAAGACTAAACGAGAATACTGAATAAACAAACAAAGCGAATATTTCGAGAGGACAACCGCCACTCTTCTTCAGCGCAAAAAAATAATATACTCAAGGAAAGTGTCGAAGAAAGAAAACAACAAAATAAATGCGGAAAGTCAATGTGAAAAAACAAAAAAAAAAACAGCAAAAAACCAATGAAAAAAGCAAAAAATATTAGAAGTTGAATAAAATTCAACAAAGGTCAAAAATTATAAGGAATAAAACCAAATACCTAACAACAATAAAGCGAGTCATTCGCCAATATCCTCGATTAGCACAAATACCCGAAAATTATGAACTGCAATCGACGGATACTAGCGAACAACTGAGAAATAAAAGAAAACATTCATTCAATCAAAACAAAACGAATTAGCAAATAAACAAGTTTGAGAACTATGTCATCTGATTTCTGATTTTAATAATTGCCTTCCTTGCAGACGCCCTTTGAGACCTAAAAGATTGCTGACGTGTTTAATTATATGATTGGGAAGTTGTTCCAAGGTTTATTTGGGGAATTACTAAAGTATTGGCTTCTCTTTCGAAGAATCTGAAATATGACTCATTTATTCTTAAATCACCGGAATCTCTGTTCATAGGTAGACCTAAATGTTGGTATTTAAAAATTTCAACAGCTTCCCTGTTGTGATGGACAATACCTTTGTCATGTCAAATTAAGCTAGCTTGGTTAAATAAAATAGTCTGTTCCAGGTGATCATAGATGTGTTCTCCCCTGGCTGAGTCAAAATTTTCTGTCTTTTAGGAAAAGTCAATGAAAGATAAGAAACTATATAAAAGATAAATAATATAAGCAGAGGGAACTACATAAGATAAATCTGATAAGAAAAATTCAATGAAAGACAATAAACTATACAAAAGTAAGTAAAATGAAAGCAGACGGAAGCAGATAAGATAAACCTGATAAGAAAAGTGAATGATTGATAAGAAACTATACAAAAGAAAAGAAAAATATAAGCAGAGGGAACCAGATAAGATAAACTTGAAAAGGAAAAGTCAATGAAAGAAAAGAAACTATTTAAAAGATAAAAACAAATATTAGCAGAGAAAAAGTCGAAAAAGAACCCGATAAGATGCAAGAGAAATGAATTGACCCACTAAGCTCAATGGGTTAGACAGTAAGTCGTAACACCTCGCATAACACCTTTATAGTTAAGACAAAACCTTTTTTTTTAGCGTAAAAAATTGAGAGATAATGGATAATTCAAATTCTCCGAGGATCGCCCAGTCTGCTGTAGACCCTTTTCCTGAGATGTTTTGCTTTCAAAGTCTTTTTCGCAACGGAATTGTCTTCAGGCCCAAACACCTTTGGTATTCATCCTGGATTGTCCTTATTCTTTCCATTGCTACTTTTGGAATCGGCGTAAGCATTTTCTATTAGTAATTTTGATTTCGTCTTACTTTTTTTGTAAGAAAAAAATCTTTCTTACTCAGTATCTGATTTTGTTTTATGCGCTTTTGTTTCTTTCTGGGGTTTCTTATTTCTTCGTTTATTGCGGGTTTCTCGGTTAGAAGGGGGCAAAGACCTACTCCGTACAATCTACATTAATTTTCTTTTTTTACGCTAACTCTTATTTAAGATGTGGTTTTTTTCTCTTTTTTCGATATTATGAGAAATGAAAACACTTAGTTCAAATAAGGACTGTTTTCAGTAAATTGCAAATTATTTTTCAGTATCTAAAAGGCATTGCGGGTATCAGTCCCGCTCCTCTTAATATCTGATCTTTTTAGCCGGACTCAGTTATTTATTGTAATGTTTGTTTGTTTAGGGTTTCATTTACCTATTTTTATGGTTTCTGGTAGTTTAATGCTTAAATGATTACTCGCCTTTATTTCTGTTCATCTTGGGTTTCTTGAAGCTCTTTGATTTCCTTTGAAAAACTTCTCTTGTTGAGAAAGCTTACAAAAAATTCACTTAAAAAATACAATAAAATTTGATGTCTATCAATGGCAAGATTTAAAATTTTTCTGATGGTGACAATTTGAATATTATGGTGCTTTTCTACAGAAAAAGGCTGTAAAAACCAATTCACAAGTTGTGTTTTATTTCTGTCAAAGTAGATTTATAGGGTTTTGCAGTCAATTATCGTATATGTGTGGCAGAAATTGCAATACGAGTGTCTTGACACAAAACACAGTGAGTATTGTATATATTTCACAAATAGCCTTCAATAATTTAGATGTGGTGTTAATTAAACAATATTTAAGAGATACTTTTCGAAAGTATTTTGTTTCCAAATTTCTAGTTTCTAATATTAGCCTCAGGTTTTTAATCGAACCATTTAAATTATTTAATTTTTAAGAGAATAAATCCTTAATGCATTTCCTTTAAATGTGTCCTTATGCTGTATTCGCTTGTGACTGTGGAACATGAAATTAATAGTTAACACATAAGTATATAAGATAAAGTATGGTTATTCATATTCGTACTATAATTGAAATGTATGCTATACACTTAGACTTTATTGAGTTGTAAATCAAGAACATCAAGTTCTTTATAGTTTAAATAGAAGCATAGAAACTGAAGTATATTTTATAAATTATTCATTGTAACATAATTTAAATGTATGCTATAGATTTGTTCTGGGTTTTATTGACTTGTAACTCAGGAACATAGAATTTTTATAGTTCATATAGAAGTATAGAACATGAAGTATAGTTTATAGATTCATCATCGTAACATGATTTAAATGCATGGTATAGGCCTGTAGAGACTTTTATAGACTTGCAACTTAGGAACATGAAATTCTTTATAGTTTTATAGAAGTATAGAAGATTAAGTGTAGTTTGTTTATTCATATTCGTAACATGATTTAGATCCATACTATAGAATTGTGTAGACTTGTATAGATTTGTAATATCAAATTTCAATAGCTCATATAGAAGTATAGAAAATGGAGTATGGTTTATACACTCATAATCGTAACATGATTTAAATCCATACTATGTTATAGATTTTTGTAGACTTTTATAGAGTTGTAACTCAGGAACATCAAATTCTTTATAGTTCATATAGAAGCATAGAAGAAGAGTTATAGGCTACAGATTCTTCTTCGTGATTCAACAGAATCACAGATTCAACATTTCTTAAATGCATGGTTTAGACTTGTACAGAATTTCGAGAAGTTGAATCGCACCCAAGGAAAGTGGACAAATAGGATTGCGTTACATATACGACGTCCAAGTTTGAGTTTGCATTTATATCCAAAATTCTATTCTTTGATATTCCAGCTCGAGGCTCAGAGTAAAAGTACATTGCTTGGCTACCTGTCAGTATCTGATAAATAAAGTGTATAAGCAGGTCTGTGTCGTCTCCAATCAGGACATTAGGTATAAAAGAAGCAGATCGAACTGCAGTTAGGACAATGATTAGATCAGCTTCACCTTCTACCTGGTATACCTGACACCCGGCTTTGGCTAGGAACACTTCTTTCTTTGTAGAAAAAACCATATTCCTGCTAAATTAAATCTGCGGGTACGATCGTTTCCCTTTCCGTCTCAAATGAGTGATGTATTTGATTGAAGGCGCTCGGTTGCATCCGTTAAAAAACACCGACATCCTTTGCACCCGTATTTCCGTGCAACATAGTCAACATACTTTTGGAAAATGCTAACAAAAGTTGAATTTTTTCACAAGAGATTCTCTGATGAAATGCCCTACTATCGAGAGCTATATGCTTATCACTGAAATCTTTGAATAAGTCTTCAGTTTTTGGCTGCTACTCTGCAACTAGACGCTACATCACATTGGTTAGGGCAGGCTCAAAAAGGGACGGAGGCAGTGAACACAATTGTAACTTAAAGTATGATTCCAAATTATCGTCGCTTTTTCCAGCAATTGTCACCAGCCGTTGAAACATCAATGCTGGATCAACGGCTACTGACAGTCCATTAATAACTGGTGCAGCTTTTTATTTAATTTTAAGCAGCTCACCGAAAGTTGTCAGCCTGAAAAAAATTTGCTGATTTCCAGAAAAAGGGGAAAATGTCGCTAAGAGGGCAAGCGATATTTTTTAAAACTACACCACCATCAAATTTAACATATCAGAGATCATATCAGATCAAGCCCTTATTTACAAGAATATAAAATTTTGTATTTTTTCCGTGAAAGAGAAATCACAGAGTCATTTTATTTCTTTTTTCAGGGTGGTCGTATCGAACTGGTGGTCCTCGAATATGTCCTAGAAGAAGGCTCATTCAAAATAAAATCGAAATTTTTAATGCTCTATTTAAGCAGCAAAAGATATTTAGCCACAGCAATGCTGCGTTTTCTGCTATTTTGTGACGCAGAACTACAATTTTGCCACAAAGGGTGCCAAAAAGCTATCATCTGAAAACTTCTAGACGTCCAATCGACTCAAAATAATCGAAAGACTGCATTTTGGGCTTACCACCTTCGGTGGCAGCAACAAGTGGTGCTTTTTGGCCAGGTCAAGATGACAGTTGCCCTCCTCCAATTTTCCTGGCAATTGAATTTAAGTTCCTTTTATTTTATACTTTTACACTTCTATGGTATACCCGAGTCCCCCCCTCACATTATGAGGCATAAAAAGTGCCTCGCGGTTTTCGCTAATATACCCACTATATAACAGTTAATATACATATTTCTAAAGCTTCATTTAGCTGAGTCTATTCATTCGAGGCTTAAAAAATGCTTTAAAACGACTGCTCAAGCAGAAGAGTAATTGGGATGAGATAAAAAGGGGCTCGTTCAATGTATCGAAAATGCAAGAAAAAGTCAAACAAATCAAGTTAGGATTAGTCACACTATTTTTCATTTTATTTTTTTTTAGTTGTTAACTTCAACGAAGATAACCACTTGCAATTATTCATTTTTACAAATCATTTGCACTTTCAGGTAATAATAGAGTCTGTTGTTGGACAATCTGGTCTTTCAGACATTGCAATTGATACTATAAGGTTTTCTCCAGGCTCCTGTCCAAGTAAGTACTTGAAAGCTAGTGGCCTTTTGCAGGAATATAATGCATGCGTCATAAATGAATCTCGTCAGAATGTACCTCTGTAGAAATTAGTCCACAGCTGCTTATTTTGCAATGGGTTTGCCAAATATTCATTTACCTTATGACTCGTGGAACACGTAAACTTTTTACTCTGAAATTAAACTGAAATATGTCGTGAATTTGGATATACAGTAAGAATTCCTTAGATATACAGTAAGAAGTCTCCAGAATCCCTTGTGACAGCTTCAATTCTACTGGAGGTCTCAGGGACTTCTTGTAGTCTGGTTTTGAGCTAGCTTAAGTGCTTAGTGTAGACATGAGAAGTATTCTGCTCTAATGATTTGAAGAATTTATTTACAGAGTATTTAATGCCTTCAATAATTTAAAGAATATTAAAACTGCAACTTGGAATGCTACAACGTTAAAAATAACTATCGTATTAACTTTGACTGACGAATTTAAACGGTTTGAACTGGATTTATCAGGAATTTCAAAAACTTATATTCCAAGGGTAGGAGGACCATGCATAGCAGTGCTAAAAACTGCTTTGTTTTTCATGAACTAGACAGAAAACTTACAGGAAGCGAGATCCTGTAGCTGCTGAAATTCTGCAGGTGATAGCTTCTCCCATCTTCTCGTACAAGGTTTCTCCTCTATATCACTGGATCTAGATTCACTATTGCTAAGCGTTCTTCTGTCTTTCTTTTTCCCTTTAAGCATCACCATCATAAACTCATTCCAGACCAAGAATAGAGAAGGTTCCAACAACAATGTTCACTCCTCTCTTGCCTAAGGGAAACTGAACTTTTCCGAGCATGACACATTACTATGAGAGAATATTGACTGGTTAGTCTGTAGAAAGAAGAAGGATGTATCAGAATTGGAAGTAAAAAAACAACAAAAAATAGGGAATAATTATGAAAATAATGTTGCTCCATCTTTAGAAATAGAGTGAAAAAGACATTTAAAAACATAGTTTCTCGTTTCCAAGGTTTCAATTACTCAACGCCGATATATCTTACAAAAACCAACATGTGGGAAAGGAATCCAATGCAAAGTCAGTTCCATTCTCTTGCATTCATTAAAAGCCCAATTCCTTTTTTATTATCCATAAAATTTTCCCCTTATTAATTTAAATTCGTGTATTGTTTGCAACCATATCTTGAATGCTGCTGTAAGAAGAATCTTGGTGGTAGCATTTTCAAAACCCAATGAGGATAGACACATAGAAATATGACATCTCGACAAGGGCTCACAAATTAAAAGAAGGTATTATTTAAAAGTTTTGAGAGTATCCAGTCAGGACAGAAATGATAAAATAAATTCTCCCCCTCACCCGCAGCGGACAAAGTGCGCTCAAGCGCGTGTAGTCGAGCCTCGGTTTTGCCGAGGCGTCGGTTGAGGATGAACAGCCACGCGAGCGCCCCCAACAACAGCAGTGCAAGAACGCTCATCAAGCCTTGGCCCGCTTTGACGGAACTCGGTTTTCGCGGCGCGAAGGATATCGGAGATCAAGCATGGTCGTCTTCTTTTCCTACGCGAGCGGCCAAGCCCTTGCGAACCGACTGGATGAAAGCGGACCGCGCTGCAACTTCGGGTGTTCCCCGCGGTTCGTACACATGCCGCGTCAGGAAATATCCGGTCAAGCGAAACGCCTCATCGAGCGCTGACCAGTCCGGCCGCATGCCCGGTGTGCCAAGAAAGGCAGGAAGCGCCAGCATCTGCGATTCCCACGGCTTGCCGGCTTCGCGCGCAACCGCGCGGCCGGATTTTGGCGACACGAACACAAGGTCATCCGTGGTTCCGGTTGCGGCACAGGAGCCGAGTTCCAGGCCAAACCCCAGTTCCTCAAGAAGCAACAGTTCGAAGCGCACGATCAATTCGGCCGCGGAAGCCGGATCGTCGAGATGGTCGACAATGATTTTCAGTGTTTCGTAAACCGCACCATGCGGATCGCGCTCCGGCAGAAGACGCAAATGGCCCGCCATCATCTGCAGTCCCTGGACAGCCGGTCGACTGGCCATCAGCAGCGCCGCGTTCATTGCGAGCGGCTCGGCCTGAAACGTACCAAGGTGTTCGTGAAGCCGCGCACGCCACAGAAGCTGCAGACGGTTGCCCCTAGAACTTCCGATTTCCAATTGAATGAGCCTCCTCCAAAGTCAATACGATCATCCCTTCCACATAAAGTGCTTCTGGACGAAAAAAAAAATAATAACCAAACATTGGGATCATATGGCCTTTACTATAGGCAACGTTATAGCGTTGCCCCTGGTAGATGATGGATTTTGTGATACGGTATTTGAAATTTTGTATACAGCAATGCTCGATGAAAAAAAAAAACTACTTATTTTGATAATTAATTTTGTTAAGAATACACAGCTTTCAGATATTTTAACTATTATGCAAGGGTTCTGAAATGCCACAGCCATTTTGTTTCTACCAGGTTTCTACTTCTTTGATGGATAACGAAGAAGACCAGCGTCCAGCCAGCGAGTCGCGAAGTTTCTAACTCGAGAATAGGCCAAATCTGTTGTAAATTAAAGCTGGGATTTGAGAAAGACTGATCGATTAGTAGATGAATGCGGTCAACAATGATCGTGCCGGCGGCGCGCCACCGACATTTCACCGGCGTCAGCGCGAAAAAATTTTCGGCGGCACGACACTGCCGTTCTTCCCTTATCGGTGCGGCGCAGGGGTATAGATACAACATTAGCTCACTGTCACGGCAGGTGTACTTTTTGACCGTTGAGGATATGCAAATTAACTTCATTCTGTTTTCAACAACTTGAACAGTCAAAACACAAAAAAAGAAAAGACAATCCGATGACAATGGTGTGACCTCTCTGGTGTCAAATTTTGAAATTTTAAAGCTTTTTATGAAAGGAAATAGCATATTTTCTAAACTTAATCTCTCAGAGTGAAACTGGACCAATCAGTTTTCTATATTTTGAGTTTTTATCCTCAATGCAAGTGCCACTAGGGAAAATAATAATAAAAATATTGAACTCTTATTGCCTGCACTATGGGCAACGCTATAGCGTTGCCTCTAACTTGTTTTCTAGTAGGGGCTAGCCATTTTTAGCCAATTTCCTGTATTTTTACTAAGCACACTAAAAATGACTGTCATAGTGCTTGCCCTTGGATACCCCCCTAATATTTGTCTCTAGCCTCCTCCCCTAAATAGGATTCAAAATTATCGTCCTATAAGGTAATTTTTCTAGTTTGAGCAACACTATCCTTTAGAAAGATCTCGTCCCCCCTCCCTTCACCTTCAACCGCAAGGGGTAAGGGTACATGCGCCTTTGATTATGACTATTCTAATGCGCATTAACGCGGCCTAGAATTGTTTCCTTAATTTGCGTCTCCCGGTACTTTAGAGTATCTTTTATGCCGCTTGTCGCTGGCCTTGTTCCATCACGAGATAGTAAAGGTCCAGAATCTCTTTTTGAAGGATTCGACCGAGAAACTTTTATGGAAAACATTCCCAGGAAGGTCATCCCAAATCAAAAGTATCAAACGAATCTGTTCTTCAAGTACTCGGTTCTTGGAGTGTCAACCTTAAGACAATTGTACCGGGATATGTGGCTTCGTGTCTGTATTGTTGGTTGGAGAGTGAGGGGTGAGGGTGGCACAATACTAAAGAAATTCACAAGACAAGTGAGAATCGACGCCACATCACACCTTGCCTTAAGAGACCGGACACAACCACTGCTCCCATTGCAGTTGAAAATAAACCTACGTTTCGAAAAATGCCTCTACAGATTTAAGTAATCCTGATTTGCAAAAAGATAAACTGGATACGTTTGAAGATTAAGAATGAATTTTAAGTCTAAAACCCAACAAATCAGAGTAAAAGGTGGATCTTAGTCACTTGATAGAGGTAATTGGAAAACATTTCTTGCCGCTTCAGCCTCTAATAGTCTACCTAATGTATTAAGAAGTACTTGGTATTGTTTGGAGTATTCCTGAAAATGCGACAGAATCGTTTCTAAAGAAAGCATACTGGGATTACCATGTGTGATAAAAATACAACTTTCAAAATGTTTTCATTCTGGAATTCCTGTATCTACCACTAAAAATGTAATAAACTATGATCTACTACTTGGATAAGAGCATTTCTGTGTCAAAAACTATCAAGCATTACCACGTCGAAATTACCGATGTCAAGGTGTAGATCACCCTCTGCTAATGTTCTAGCAATCTAGCAGATTATCTTGCTAATGTTCAAGCAATTCTTTGTAATAACATAGCTTGTATAAATATGTATCTCCCATGCAACCGTCGAAACACTCCGTCCTTTACTGTTTTGAAACAGTAAACCATGAAGCTAAAAACCATGCGTGTTAATATGGGCTATAGTCCTGGTGAAATAGTTTTTATATTTTTAGAATATTTATGGCGCCGGGAGAAATTATGAACTCTTGAAAACCTGTTATTTAAGCATGATATTGTGTGTTTAGCCCAGTGGTTCTCAACCTTTTTTTACCCATGGACCCAAGCCTATCCGCTGATTGTCCGTCCCAACGGAAACCCCGCCGTGGCCATCATGGTTGAAAACATCGAACTGGCCATGGAAACGCTGGTTGAAAAAGGATTCACCATCATCACCGAAGGCGACCTGGGGTCGGACTAGCAACCACAGCCAACAGGCATTGGCTTTTTTTGCAAGTGCTGCGACTTGTTACGCTTTTCTCTTGCAAAACGCGTCCCAAGAGCCGTCGAAGGCTCAAGCCTGAACCGCCCAAAAAACCGAAGCGTTGACGAGTCAACGCATTCCAGAGCCAACAATCGACCTGTCCTCAGGCACTTCGGTTTTGCCGTCTTCGCCCGGTTTCGCTGAGCGTGATTTTTCGCAACCGGATACTCTCGGGCGTCACTTCGACCAATTCGTCGTCTTCGATGTATTCCAGAGCCGCTTCGAGTGTCATTTGACGCGGCGGCTTAAGCAGAATCGCATCGTCCGCTCCGGATGAGCGGATGTTGGTCAGTTTCTTCTCACGGATCGGATTCACGACCAAATCGTTTTCTCGCGAGTTTTCCCCGACGATCATACCTTCATAGACATCTTGACCTGGGCCCACGAACATCTCTGCCCGCTCTTGCAACTTCCACAATGCGTACCCCACCGCTTGCCCGTTGACTTGCGAAACGAGCACGCCGTTCTTGCGTCGAGGGACATCGCCTTCGATCGGACGATAATCTTCGAAGCGGTGATGGATGATGGCCTGCCCGCGAGTCGCGTTGAGCAGACGGGTTCGCAAACCGATCAGACCGCGTGCGGGGATCGTGCTGGGAACGGCGAATGCACGTTGACCCCTACCTCGACTGAGGACGCTCCGGCATCCGTGGCCGCGGGGGACAACGCCGACCCGTGCACTACGAAGGTGGGCTCACCCGGGCGTTGCAAGAGCAGGAAGGTCTGCCCGCCCGCCTCGATCCGGCGGGCTTGGTCACGGCCAGGTTGAACGCCACCGCCACGGCCGCATCGATTGCTTTGCGCCGGCGCCGAAGACGCGAAGCCCCGCAGCTGTCGCCTCCGGAGAAGTGCAAGAGACCGTGCAGCGCTCCGTGAGGTCGCCTTGCTCGTGCAATGCGCAAGCGGCCAGCATCGTGGCGATCGCGATGGCTGAGCGGTGCTTCATTCAGGCCTCACGTGCGGTTGTTGAGCAGGAACTGAGCGAGCAGCAGGGTGCGCTGAACCAGACTGATGCGCTGGACGGCCTCCTGCGAGGTGAAAGTCTCGATCGCCGCGGGCCCCACGCCGCAGATCACCGCAGTGGCGTCCGGGGCCAGGCCAGCGACCGAGGGAAGCAAGGAAGAGTCCTCTTCCACCGGAATCTCCCATTCCTCGCCGGCTGCGCGGAGACGAGCGGCAAGTTCTTGATCCTGGGGATCGGTGCGCAACGCCGGCCGGTCCGTCGACAGCTCGAGCTGGCAGCGGTGACCATCCCGCTTGCCGAGGATCTCCCGGATGCGCTCCTCGACCCGGTCCGCGACCTGCGGGTCGAGGTAGTTGATCAGGAGCTGTGCGCGAACGCGGTGCGGGAGCAGGGTGCGAAAACCGGTGGTCTGCAAGTCCTGCTCAATTCAATGTGCAAGAAACATCATTGACAAGTTTCCGAAGTTCCACAGACATACAAAGAAAAAAACCTACATCTTCTGTGAAGTCAAAGTATGTGAAAGCATTTAGGTTGCCTTTATTCTGTCTGACCTATCGAATCCTTTAGTACAGAACCCGAATAGTACAGATGCAAAGACACTACAGATAACACTACAGATGCAAAAACTTTAAAATAGTTACAAAATAGCAGCTATGTTTAAGATAGTTTAATTTTAGAAAGGACTTTGCTTAAAATTCATACAGAATGAGGAACATCTATAAAAACAGAAGAGATTGGTGACTATGCTGAATCCAGCATCGGGCTGGCTAAGATAAGATAAAAGGGTAAAGATGCTCCAGAGCCGTTGCTTGCACATAGGGGGTCAAAACAACGTTTCAGCTGCTGGGTAGTTTTTACAGGGACAAACAGCTGCCTACAATAGTAAATGCAGAAAAGCGTTAAAAATAATTCTCACCTCCTTCAAGGATGTTGATGGTTTGCATATCAAATGCATCTAAAAATTTCTTGGCATCAAAATCTCTATCCTTCATAGTTACAGCCACATTGCCAAGAGGAGGAAAGATAATCTGATCCAAAATATGGACGACGCCATTTTTAAAATCTAGGTCAGTCTTTGAAATTCTTACGCCATTTACCAGGACAACCTGAAAATTGTGTTCCAAATTTAGTTGAATAATGTTTGACATTTTTTTATAATATAAATCTTTTTTGCCATTTTTTTAAATTTTAGTGCATTCTTTGTGCGGATATCGTGATCATAAGTCTCATGACCAAGAAATATGTTCAGTTTAATTGTGTCTTCTAACTCATACGTAAGAGTGTGAATGGGTAGCCCCTGCGTAAGAATATGTTTTAGGGTAGGAGGGGCAGATTATGAAAAGGTGTAAAAAAAGGCAAATTATCAAAGACGTATAAAAGTTACACAGTCTTTGAATTTTAATGGGAAAAAGAACTCAAGGTCCTCCACCCTTGCGTACAACGTTTTACTAAGGACAAGGCAGAATTTAATAGATGGGATTTGTCTTGTACATATCCTGATCATATTGAATGATCATATTAGATCCAATTGACGTATTCAGTTCTTGTTTCAGCGCTTCAACAGATTTTAGTCTAAATTAATGTTCAGGTTTTATGTATCAAATGTTCTTATAAAACCGTTCTTTATGATAATTTTAGCGACTATACCGTCAACGCAATGGATGTTGAAGAGCTACGTCGTTCGTCTCGGCGTTTTAAGAAGCCTCGTGGTGAACCACCCTCTCGACCTGCGTCAGTTGCAATTAGCCTCACTGGTTCCCAAGATAGCGATGAAGACGAGGGGGATGATTTGGGTGCGATGTCCACTACATCTGGGGAAGCTGTAGATAAGAATCTCAATACGTTGGCTGCTAGGTATTTGTTGGCTCAACTTATTCTCACTCTATTGGATAGCTCTCAATAGGCACTTATGTGTCATTTTTTACAAAAAAAAACTTTCACAAATTCAAATATGTAATTGAAATTGACGTTGCCCTTAAAGAAGAGATCGAAAATGATTCATGCATGACCAGAGTGGGTTTGACCACGACACGGAACAGACGACCTCTGACAATCGTCCCACTTTCACGGCGAATGCCATCAATCACAACCCGGCGCTGGATTTTGATGCGGTCAATGATCTCTTGGGTTTCAAAGCGGCGTTTGACGTGGGGAGTGATTTTGATTTCTTCGCCGTGTTTCAGCCGGACAGCACTTCTCCGGTGGGCCTCTTCGATGGCGGTCCACGGCAGAGTGATGTTTTTCGAAACCATAATGGCGGGGAGTTTGAGATCGAGGCGAACGACCCACAAGTGAGTCTCGGTTTGCTGGGCACGGGCGTGCATCTGCTTCACCTGGATGTGGGCCAACCAGGTAATATCAGCCTGAATTACTTCTTGGATGGGGCCCAGGTGGGAAGCACGGTGACGGGGACGACTGCGACCGCCGTGAATTGGCCCGCCGGAGCGCCCGCCAATTTGGGCGCCATCAGTGGGGGTGCGGGGGGGTACTACGATGGTCGGATTGCCGAGGTGATTCTCTTTTCTCAGGAACTGTCGAGTGACAACCGGGCAGGGATCCAGAGCTACCTCGCCATCAAGTATGGTCTGACGCTGGACCAAACCGGTGCCCAGGACTATGTGGATTCCGATGGGACAACGATCTGGGATGCTGCTGCGATCAGCGCGACGTTTAACCGAGATATCGCTGCGATTGGGCAGGACAATGCTTCCGATCTGAATCAGACCGAGTCGATTAGCTCAAACTCAGGCGCCATCGTAACCATCGGAGAGAGTGGGAGCGGAATGGGCAATGGCTTCCGATTGCTCGGACGCTTTCCGTGACAACTCTCTCTGACGAGAGGCCACCCGTACGAAGTCTACATAACGGCGGTGAGCAATCCGGTAGGCCATCGCTGCGAACGACTCTCGCTGCTTGAGCCGGGGAATGGATTTGGCGATAGAAAGGCAGGTCTCCTGCAACAAATCCCAGGCGGACTGATCATCCCCACAGAGACTCCGCAGATAACGCCAAAGCGGTTCTTGCCATCGGCGGAGCAACGCATCCAAGGCATCGGCATCGCCGCCAGAAGCTCGCAATGCCAGGAGCTCGGTTTCGATTTGCTCCTTCGTTTTTTCCATCGTTCACGGACCAGTCGAACGGCGGAGCGAAAAAGTTCAAAAAAAACGAGCGAAGCGTGTCGATCCCCCCGGCTTCCGGTTCCCACGGAAACACGAAAGATTAAACCGCTTCAGCATCGAGTGAACGAAGAGCCCACCCCGCTCGGATGTCCTCGTCCCCGACCGGCTCCATCCGATCGCTCATGGCATAACGCTCAGCCAAGATTCCAACCATTCCCGCATTGTCCGTGCAAAAGGACGGATTCGCCAATCTCAGACTCAGTTGCCGAGCCTCGCAAGCGTCTGCCAGTGCCGATCTCAAACCGCGATTGCAGGTCACCCCACCGGACGCGGTCACCATCCCGTAGCCCAGCCGATCGGCCGCCCGCACGGTCTTGGTTACCAACACTTCTACGATCGCCGCTTGTACACTGGCGCAAAGATCACGAATCGAACCCACGTCGTCCAACACCTCGGGATGTTTCTCAGAGAGAGAGAGAGAGAGAGAGGGGGGGGGGGAAAGAGAAGGTTCAAAAAGGCAAAAATATGGGTCCCCATACTAAAGTAGATTAATGAGCAGTATTTAACATTACACCGTAACAGTATCATATGCATAGGCATTACAAAGGCATCCAAAGATTTTGAACACAGGAGGAGGAGGCAAGCCCTATCCCCAAGCCACTAAACGAAAAAAAAACAGGATTAAATACAAGCATTGTTCACCTTGCCTGTTTTGCCCTGTTTACACTAGATCAGTACAATTTGTTCAAGGTGAGGGATAAACAAAAGTTAGCACCGAAGATATGGATTGATAGCTAGCTCTGTATTTGGTATGAAACAAAACCAGGTGTAATTTGTGTCAGTGAAGCATTTTTCTTGTGTTCAAGGTTACAAAAATCTTAGGAGATATAACCTAACCTAACCTATTTACAGAGAAATAAACTCACTACTATCCGTTGGTCACAAAACTTAAACTTTTTCGTAAAAAAACGATAACATTTTTTTTTCTGTCTCAACTTCGTTAGGGGTCGTTTACAACTGCAGATTTAGTCCGGGAAGGCTCATGGTATTTTCCAACTGCAGGTTTAGTCCGGGAAGGGTCATAATGTTTTCCAACTGACTCACCGAAAATTTCTTTTTCGCCACCTGTAGAGTTATTTTATTAGTCAAGAAAGACACATGACATGGACTTGGGAACGAATTGCCCCATCAGAACAATGGTTGTATATGTTTTGGGGGCATCTAAGGCTTTTGTAGAAAGGATCATCTTGTAAATTTTGTAAATCATACTAAAAACAAAAAAACCAAAAAAGCAAGCAAAATTATTGTTTTAGTACCTGAAAAGTCATTAGAAAACATATAAATTAACAGACTGCTTAGGAGATAATTTATTGCTCTCGCCAGCCGTAATATTCATAGACATTAAAATTGAATTGAACGCCAAAATAAAGATTAAAATCCAGAAATAAAATTATTTCTTTCTATAAACCTATCTGCTTCTGAACAAAATAATCATAAAATATCTCGGTTACAACCAAAATCATTCAGTGGGTATTATTTTGTGGAAATCTTGTTGAATTAAGCGAAAAAAAAAACACATGCTAAAACACTTTATGTTTCTACTACATAAGAACAATAGTCTTATTTTTTCATTCCTTCAGTAAAACCCTATTTTTACACAAGCCTTCCAGTACATAAAACCACGCCCAGTCAGTTGATTTCCGCTATTTTTAGGGATGTTTTTGTCGAAGTATCACTTTCAATTTGTACGTCCACTGAAACACTTTTTTTTTGTTTACTAAAAGGCCGATTAACAATGAGATTTTCTACTAATATCAGGATTTAGCTAGCGCTAATTTGAGCCAATCAGAACTTTTCATAAACTTTCTTAGCCAATAAAAAAATCTATGAGAAATATAATTGGCTCAAATTAGCACTAGCTAAATAATGTTAATAGTAAAGTATCACTGTGAATGGGCATTAAACGTAATATCTAGTCGCCGCCTTTTAAATAAATGAGCCCGTAATTGATATTCTAGCCAACCAAAAAGAGACTTCTGATTATAATTTTTTCGCCGCATGAAAACAGGTGCGGCGCTCATTCTTGTGGCTATTCTGAGCGGTCGGGAAAGAACGCTGTTAACCTTGCCCGATCCCGTCGTTACGCGCGATCTCACCTGGTCGCCTCATGGTGATTTTTTGGCCTTAAGTGCGACCCCGGCTGGAAAGCGGCTCTCCGTGATTCACCTCATCGATGTGGCTCGAGGTAACGTTGAGCGAATTAACGAAGATTCGGGCTTCTACGACTATGAACCCAAGTTTTCCCCTGACGGCAAACTACTCGCCTTCGTTCGCGAGCTCGACTACGATGTTGAAGATATCTTCTCCTACGATCTTGTAGAGAAACGGGTCTCGAGGATTACCTTTGAAAGCGTATCCATCAGCGGTTTCGACTGGATGCCCGATAGCCGTGCTTTGGTGATCAGTTCTGACAAAACCGGGTTCCGGGCTTTATTTCACTATCAAATCGAAGGTCAGGTTGCCCGCTGGATTGCCGCAGGCGGACACCACGCCAAACACCCGACAGTTTCACGGAGCGGTGACCAACTCGTATTTGAGAATTGGGCCTATGAAGTCAATATTTGTCGTTTGGATCTAGATAAGGAAGAGGTAACGCCCCTTATTTTGTCGACCCAAATCGATCAATCGCCCAGCTTCTCCCCCGATGGCGAAACCGTTGCTTTCATCAGCACCAGGAGTAGTCAGGCGGAACTTTGGCGATCGGATCGAAACGGTGAGAACCCTGAACGATTGACCGCCCATTACCCAACCAGCGCCAAACCGTCCTGGTCACCAGATGGTTCTCCAGCTAAGTAAATAGCATTAGTTCATTTAAGGTTAGATTGGAAATTGGTCTTCACTTAGTCAGAAAATGATGAATTGAGTCAGTATAAATGCCTAAAACGGCGGCAGGGTGAATGTGCTGCGAGTAATAGAAATCTCAATAAGATATATTGAACAAATTGAGGTTTCGCAAGAGATATTTGAAAGAGGTTTTCTTGATTTCACTAAAGAAGAAAACTGCATTCTTGCCTTTATAAACTCATTTTTACTTAGCAAACAAAACATAATGAAGATATCCTGTAACATATAAATGGTTCTTATTGATTTAATAACATGCTTATTAAAGAAAAAACTAAGTTTGATGGGCTTCTTTCTAGGAAAAATGCTGGTGTCTCAGTTCTGTGTTCAGTTCTGTCTGGAGAGCTTAAAAAAAAGAAGCACAAAACAGTATATTAGTTGTTGATCTGGACAAGGATTTTTATCACTGAAATGAGTTAAAAGCGAAAATCTGAAGATTTCCCTGCTGCTTTCAGCAACAAATTCCAAAGAAGCTCAAAACTTATATTGAAAATAAATGAGGTTTATTTTCTCATATTTTTTTTTCTGAGTTCATGTATATTCTTAGGGTAACCTCTACCTGCTAATATCGTATGTTGGTGCATGGTCACAATGTTATGTTGCAATGATTATATTCATAAATATATTGCATTAACAGTCAAAATATCTTAGCTCCTTTGTACAAGCAATAAGTATACTAATTTTATAGCTCTTGAGGGAGAAGGAGAAGGGTGACTGGAAGAAACTTACTACGGCAGCGTTGTTTGTACAATAGACTTGAGAGGTGACTATTGGTGAATGAATCCGAATGACGTAATTTCGTCAAAATCCTGGTGGTAGGGGACAAAGTTGTAGCCAATTTTTCCAAAGCAAGTGAAAGTGACAGTTAAAACTGAAAGGTACTTTCGTATTAACCCAAACATAGTCGAGTAAAATTGCTCTGTAGAGTTGGTTTTTCTGTTAGGTTAGGATATGTTAGGTGTTTTATATAATGCGTTCTGACTGACATGCTTTCCATGGTTATTTGTTGTAGTTTACCTAATTTTGTTACTAAAGTATTATACTTTCATCATATTTTGGTATATTTCATTATGATTAACCTAATTTCACCTCTGAGTGTGTTCTGTATAATACGGAAGTGTCAACTGAAAAATGAACCATATAGTTCCATAACGGCAAAAACATACTAAAGAAAACTGACGCGTTTCTGTGGATGCTTGAATTGTGCAGGCTTATTTTAATTTTGACAAGATTTTTGAATAAACTAAATTTCAGCAGGGGAAGGGAGGGAAAAACAAGGTTTGGGAGAAACTGGGGTCTTCCTCCTCCCCCATCGCAAATTATGCTTCTTATGAATCCACATGCAATGTTTCGTTCAAATCTGACAAAATGCTGCCACAACTTTGATCCTTGAAGCTAGAAATAAAGCAAGTACGCAACATATATGCCCCTTGACTATCCGGATATGAACCCCTCTCGACCCCCCATCCACCAGCAAAAATACTGGAGATTCGCCCGTGTAAAAACCCATAGATGTACACACTTAGGAGAGAGAGACGGAATTTTTTCTTATTTGGGAATTCTTTGATTGTTATGTAATTGTTTAAAAACATAAGGGTGTATGAAAAAACCCTCAGGGCCCCGCCTGTCAAGTGGAGAAACCTCCAGTTCTAAAAAATGATCTTATGTTTATTTTATGATATAGGTTTTTTGGTTAACACAAACCTTTGTTTTGAATTTTATTTTCATTGCTGTTAACCTAAAGGGTGTCCCGTTGTGTATTGGTTTCCAACGTAAACAAAGGGGTGCCGACATGTGGTCTAGACACTCATTGATTTTGAACAGCATTATGCAAGAGATTGTTGTTCTCATAGCGGGTAATGGACAGAGTTATTCCCATTCTTCCCTGGGGGCCATAAACCCCGAATCCAAACGTGGAGAATCACAAGTCTAACTTTCGAGATAAACAGTGCAGCACGATTTTTTAAAAAGGATTTGGCTCGAACCTATTTGCAGGTAAGATTCTATGCATATTAAAGGATGCTCACCCCTTCTCCACCAAAAATAGAGTATAATCCGGCTCGAATTAGAGCAGATATAATGTTTTGTATGAAAATAACAAATAAAACCCTAATCCTTCCCATATTAAACGATTTATCGGTGATAGAATAGTTTTATTTTCTCACGTCATAGACATATTTTCTGTCTGCTATTTCAAGAGTGCCTTTCGATATTTGAGATTTATTCTGACAGGAATACAACTATCATCAGTCCCCGGTTTCCGTCAAGCCTAAATTATACCATCCCGTCAGGTATAGGGTGACTAACATTCCATGAGCAAAAAAGTTGTCGACGAAGATGGTTGCCGTTCCACGCTGGTTTTCGCGATACTCGCGAACTGTTGGTTTCCCTGTGCGAGCCCAGGATGAGTAGTCCCAGCGGCGGACCGGCAATCCCTCCTGGTATTCACGATTGCCGATGTATTCGGCGGCGCCGACATGGGTCAGAGCCATTTTTTGTTCGCTCTCGAAATCCAGCATGTGATTGCTGCTCGGTAACTCAAACTGATCGAGGACCTTAAAGGCAGGCGTAACGATGATTTTTTCGGGCGGACTCTTGGTTTGTCGAAATCGAAATAGATTAAAGGGAAACGAGGATCCGATCCAAAATTTCGGTAACCCATAGACTCCTCGCTTGTGGTACGCCAACTCCAGGTGTTCGCGCACCGTCTTGCTCGGACGGATCACGTTAATGAGTTGAATCGATTCGTCCTTGTCGATAGCAGCTTCTTCAGGAATTGCATGCGCTTCCATAAAGACTTCGAATGCTGATCGAACGCGCTGATTGGTCACGAAGCAATCAACTTTGACTTTCTGGCCAGCTTGAATCAGGTCAGGTACAACCACTTTAAAGTCGACCTGCGGCCGAAAGACAAAACTGAAGATTCCGGCAAGAACCAAGCTGGCCAGTATCGAGGTAAACATGTAGAGCAGGGGAGAATCCAAGTAGACCAATCCCAATGCACAGAAGAAGAGCAAAAACAAAAGAGATCGTCCTGGGCGCGTAACATTGTCCCGCAGGAATTTGCCAATGTTTCGAAATGTTGGAAAGAGCCAGAACAAGGATCAATTAGGAAATGAGCTAAAACTATTGATTAGCATGTAGGATATCCAGTTTTGAACAGATGCTAGTGTAGTACATCATCATAATCATCTTCTGTTTAACATTCTGGGCTCCCTACAGTAGGGGTGGGACAGGCACTCCTTCTGTCTCTCCTCTCTCAGTGGGGTCGAATAGCCGGCCTCCACTTGTCTTTATCTTGGGCTAGGGCAGGCCTGAGTCCCATTGCACACATATCTTGTTGTATACAGTCAATACAGCCCTTCTGAGGGCGACCGCGTGGGTTTCTACCCTCAACCTGAGAGTCAATCACTTTCCTGGGCCATCTGTTAGTAAAGGTTGAACTTGTAACTTTAACTATTAAAGTTATAATATAACCATAACAATGAACTGTAAACATATATGATACTTGTATATTGTTATAATATATATAAATATTTCAGAAAGGTTGCTATAGCACTATCTTTAAGATAAATATGATAGAAAACATGACAAGTTGACAACATAACAACAGAAATGTTACAAAGAAACATTCTTCATCGACATTGGTGATGTTGTACAAATCCTGCATTGCATTTTTATATGGATATCCATCATATAATCATTGTTAATACAACAACATATAAACAATCTATATACACAGTTATAGAAAAGTGCACATGAATTCTTATTCTTTGCTTTTTCTTGCTAGATAGCTTCAGCAGTCCAAATTTGCCTTTTCCATAGCAATCATTGTCTATTTCTGACAGTCAGCCACTTCATATCCTACTTAACACTTTTTCTTTGTCTTCTTCTCAGGCTTTTCTTGACCACGCCTTGCAGGGTCTGGCCTTCCTTGAGGTTGGCGACCAGTTCCGAGCGCGCCTCGGCCCGGCTCTCTTCCAGAACCGCGCGGCGCGAGACCACGATATTGCCGCGCCGGCGATCCATCTTGAGGATCTGAAACGGCTGCGGCGTCCCCAAAAGCGGGCCGATATCGCGCACCGGGCGGATGTCGACCTGGCTGCCGGGAAGAAAGGCGGTGGCACCGGACAGGTCGACGGTGAAGCCACCCTTGACCCGGCCAAAAATGGTGCCGGTAACCCGCTCTTGCTTCTCGAAGCCCTGTTCCAGGACCGCCCAGGCTTCCTCGCGCCGGGCCTTCTCGCGGCTCAGCATCGCCTCGCCGTTGCGGTCCTCCATGCGCTCGACATAGACCTCGACCTCGTGGCCGGTCTTCAGGCCGTGCTCTTGCCCGGGCGAGGTGAATTCCTTGAGCGCGACGCGTCCCTCGGACTTGAGCCCAACGTCGATCAGAGCGCTATCGCCCTCGATCGAAACGATGATGCCCTTGACGACGCTTCCCTCGATGCTGATGTGGTCGCCAAAGGACTCGGCGATCAGGGCATCGAAATCTTCCATTGCGGCATCGGCCGCGGCTGTTACAGCCATGAAATCTCCTTAGACATAACGTCTGTCCGGCGGCATGTGTCGACCGCCGGTGGGTTGTGCATGGTGGCTTGGGTCCCGGTGATGCGTCATCGCGCATGCTGTATCGGGCGGTGTTCGTCCCGGTCCGCGGGTTCGAACGAGGCCGATCGGTCGGCCACCATCTGAGAACCATCAGAGCTTTATTCGCTTAAGTGAGCGGAGAACAATTGTTTTAGATCCATTCCAGAATTCACACGGGGAAGCATCCAATTTCAACCAAGTGGCACGAAGAGAGAAGTATACCAGTGCTGCTCTGTGGCAGCTCTATCACTCATAATATTAGTAATCTACAACAGTATTTCAAATTTTCAATTGCGAATAAGGTCCAGCTCCTAACCTTAATTCCTCATCTTTAGAAAACAAGTATTTCTCATCAATGTCAGACTTTTATTCTTAATTTTTGTTTGACAGCTAATTTATATCTAAAGCTACCGCAATTACAGCCTTGAGCGGCTTTCACACTATATATGATGCGAAGCCATTAAATTAAATTACGTTAAGTATAACCTTTCAGGTTAAAAAGAAAATCAGCGACAAAAAAACAACTTTGAAAAACACGTCAAAACTGTGTTTATATGCGTTTTTGCCATGTTTTTACTAGTCGGAAAAAATCAAGGGGTCGATTCAAACCCGGTAAACCGCCCCCTCTGGATACGGCCTTGCCTGTACTAAACCAGTTTCGTGGAGCCTGCGTCTATTAAGTTATTATTTCTCATCAACGGCAGTTCTTATTTTCGATCTTTATTCAGCAATCTATTAAAAATTGGAATCCAAGACCACTGTTGTGGAATTCACACGGCTTAACCACAACATCCTAACATGCAAATGTAACTACGAACCGTAAACACAGAAGTAACCAACCGTGTTGATAAAGAAAGAACAAAACGTAAGAATTAGTTCGAACGCTAATTTTTTTCTTGTAGCTCTTTATTGCAGTGCTTAGCGCTGTGGCGCCTGCGGCACTGTCCGTGACAACCGTATTATCATCTGGGTATGTGTGTGCCATACCTACCAAAATTGAGTCAAAAACCGTTGGCTCTACTGTTTTGGTATTTTTATCGTCTTTATAGTACCTATACGCAGTAGTGTAAGCTGGACCCATACCGTCACCAATCATATAGATGATGTTTTTTGGTGCTGCAAGCAGTTGACCACTGCCAAATATGGATATTGCCGCTGCAATGGCCGTTAATTTGCGTGACATAGTATTTCCTTCGATTTCCCGTGTTTGATTGTGAGCGATTTTTTGTACAAACGTAAATCTGCTACACCTTTAGTTATCAATACCTAAGTGAGTGAACAATTTTGATTATTTGCTTATCTGCTCTGATTTTATCGCGTATGATCATAGCGAAATGTGGATGTGTTGAATATCTTTAAATGTTGATTAATAAAAAAAACGAGATGAAAGACTATTTTGAAGAAGGCTTCGCTTGGCAATAAATTTAGTTTTTGTTGTTAAAATTAAATTCATCCAACATGTGTGCAAGAATTAATTTTTACGGAGCGGCATACTTTTCGGGGCCTAAAGTCGTTAAAGGAGCAAAAAAGCATAA
Source organism: Alatinidae sp. Z8VKAUB7J3 (assembly GCA_010016025.2). Taxonomy (NCBI): domain Eukaryota; kingdom Metazoa; phylum Cnidaria; class Cubozoa; order Carybdeida; family Alatinidae; species Alatinidae sp. Z8VKAUB7J3. Next base: position 225,965,537 of record JAAAKM020073195.1, on the reverse strand, counting down.
TAACTATGTTTTGAGGGAGGTGGGAATCATCACATTGAGTTTCAACCAACTCCAGTGTCATAAAGAGGTAAAGAATTAGTGCGCTAAAGAATAATCGGTGTTAAAGAGATAAAGATTTTTTTAGCAGAGAAAGAGAGAGAGAGAGAGAGAGAGAATGTACAAATGATCTGGTAGAAAAATATAGAATGAATTTTCTTTTTTGTGCTTAGAAAAAAAGGGATAAAAACCGGACTTAATTAATAGATTTAATCATTGGGAGGGAAGGGGGAGGTACAGCGTTTGGACCCCTCTCCGAAATTTTTGATGACCCTTTTTTCGTAACACCCCGAATAAAGATCTTAGATACGGCCTTGGGTACACGGATCTTACTAGCCCATGCTAATAGTACGGCCTTATGTGGATTTGACTGTGATCATCTATTATAAAAGAACCAAATAGTTTATTTTCAATATATTTTTTTATTTGTTTTATACATATTTTTGTTTATTCCCACAACAACAGTGAATTAGGACTTCTACACTTTGAGCGGATGTTCAGTGATCTTCAGCATTGGCTAGTAAATTACAATACAGGACATAAAAATCAAATTCGTTTGCAATTGTGTATATATTTTATGTATATATTATTATGGGGTGTCAATAATACTAAAACATATTTTATTTGACAATTTGAAACAGAAATTCAAGAAAATTCCGGATTTTTTCGGAGGAGAAGGGGTGCGCCCCAAGGCCTGCAGTGAACAAGCAATTCTTCGATTCCACTACCCAGAGCCGCTATTATAACTTGCAGTACACATTTGCATTGGCTTATATACTGATAAAGGGGTTGGGGGTGAAAATGTTTACCCAGGGCTCAATCTTAGCCCTGTACAACTTATGGAATAGGTATTCATATATAACATACGGTAAATTTGAGAAACACACGAAACGTTAATCATAATGCCCTGAAGCAACTTCTGGAGAGCATAGCCGTGGCACTTTAACCATTCAAGAAAATGGAACAATTGATTTCGACACATCAACTATCTTTGATGTCTCCGGAATCGTCGCGATATTTGACAGGACTAATATCGAAGGTGAGCCTAGAGTGCAAGTTAATTACACGGATAATGATGATGGACAGGTGATTAATTTGTACCTGAACACAGATTTAACTGCCATCGGAACAATTCAGTTCCGCTACAGATCCGCTGATTACGAAGTTACACTAAGGGTGGTGAATTAACATTGGAATCATGAGATAACATTCCTCTGTCAGGCGTCAGAAGCGACAAGCTCTGACGCCTTTTTTTGTCTATTAGGAAAGTGTTTTGCTCTATTCTCGCATTAGCGCAATCATTGCTTTAGCGACATCTGCAGAAGACTGAAAGTTTGTCCCCGTGACAATACGACCATCGACTTGTACAAATGATGCGTTTCTATCACCGTGTAAAAACGTTCCTTTGCGAGCTTCAATGGTTTCCTGGATTTTAAACGGGAACTGCTTGAAGTACTCTGCACCTTCCTTTTCCCATGCATCAGGGTATCCACTTATACGACGGTCTTTTACTAAATATTCGCCATCTTTGGTCTTAAGATTCACGATCCCCGCTGTACCGTGGCAAACTGAAGAGATAATACCATTGTGTTGCTCATAGATTTCCATACTGATTTGTTGAATGGCTTCGTTCTCAGCTACCCCATACATTGCAGCGCTACCGCCAACATAATGCACGGCACGGTATCTCGAAGGCTCAATTTAAGTCGGGCCGAAACAGAATTCAAAGTAAACCAGGGAAAACTCAGTCAATCAAAATCACAACTGCAAGCCGCAATAGACTCAAAATACGATATTGAATTACGCGGTAGCGAAATTGAACTGGCGCAAGCCGAAGTAAAACGAGCTAAAATTGCCCTTGAAGAAGCTACCGAAAGGTTGGAGGAAACGGAAATATTCTCCCCAATTAAAGGGGTCCTAATTCAAAAGTCCGTTGAGGAAGGACAAATAATATCGTCAGGGATTTCCAACGTTAGTGGCGGAACAGCCCTCGGCATAATAGCCGATATGGATCGCTTGTTTATAACGGCAGATGTTGACGAAACTGACATTGGGTCCATTACCGTAAACCAGGAGGTGGTAATAACAACCGATGCTTTTCCGGCCAACAATTTTCAGGGAACGGTAAAACGAGTAGCTCCGCAAGGCGTAGTCGAAAATAATATAACAATATTTAAAGTAAAAATAGAGGTGACCGGAGAAGGTATCTCCCTTCTAAAACCTATGATGACCGCCAATGTAGAAATCATTTCAAATAAAATTCCAGATACGCTTTACCTAGCGAGAGAAGCTATCAATAAAGATGATGAAGGTAAATTTGCCATCATATTGGAGACAGAAAAGCCAAAGAAAGCCCGGATAAAAACTGGAATTAGAAATCCAATTTATTCTCAAATTCTATCGGGATTAGTAAAAGACCAGGAAGTCATCGTAGGAGACTGGGAAAAAATTCAAGAAGTCTTTAATCCTAAAAATGATAACGGTTCTTTCCGTCTCCCGCCCTTCTTCTTCGAAGGCGGTGAACTGACAGTCCCGAATGCTCACGGTGGATTTCGAAGCGATTCCGAGGAGCCTGAGCCCCGTCCGATCAAAAACGACGCCGTTAATAATTAGAGATGAGCCTTCTGTAATCGAGATGTTACCGCCGCCCCGAACGGGTTCGCGCCCCAGGACAACATTCGGCTGGATGACGACCGCTGCTCCGACCTCAAGCTCAACGCTTCCGAGTAGAATGTCGGCGTCAACCACTAGATCACTCCCATTAGTACGCTCGGCATCCGGCAGTCGCCGGACGTTTCCGCGCAACACCTGCGTGTCAGCTTGACTGTTCCCCGTGTAGAGAATCTGCAAGTCGTTACTACTCCGAAGCTCGCGACCATCTTCCCCAACATCCACCAGATGGTAACGAACATCGGAGCCCACGATGACAGGCACGCGGTCCGTGAAGAAGAGATCCTGCTCCTCCGCGGCGGTAAACTCATGGATGATCACCTCCGGACCATTTTCGCCTAGTTTCCTCCCGATCCGATACAGGCGACGTTCGCCTTCCAGATCGACAGAGCGTACCCGAAGCGTGGTCTCGTTGCGGTTAATGAGATGGATCGAGAGTTGGCCAGCACGCCCGATTTCGTCGCCAATCCTGGATTCCTGACTGCCACCGGCATTGCTGAGCTTCCGGAGCGTGACCCCGGCTAGCGCCACGGACAAGGAACTGAACAGAATGAGGGAAAAATAGAGGTATCGAGTAAGAGAAAGCATCTGGAGAAAATGACTGATCTTCACACCGATATCAACTTGGAAAAACCATATTTCCATGTTTTACATGGAAACATTTTACAATTATTCACAAAAATAATTTATCCAAAAAAATTGAGTGTAATTTATCAACGTCCAAAATTAAAGCACGCACATAATCTTGCAAATGATGGGCATAATAGACTTAGGTCTTGTCTTGTCTTGTCTTTTTTTTTTATTTGTACGCTACTGAGGACGTCTTTTTATGCATAATTACCTTGTATACATTTAAAATATCCTTTAAGAAATCGTCGCAGGACGAAGCTATATTGTCTGACCAGCAAAATTTGAAATCATAAAGATGGTAATTCAAAATATTTCGAGCTTATTGTAGTCACTATTTCTCCTTTTTTTCCCATAAATAAAAATCTGCAAACCATAATTTTTAGTTTTAAAGCTATTGAGTTGACTGAGAATACTTTTTTTTTTAAATAGCATGGGAAGATTTCTTTGTTTATAGAGCGGAAAATAAGTTTTTTCATTATAGGTAATTGACGAGAGGTGATGAAAAAAAAATGTAATTTATGGAACATGAATTCTACTTATAAACTGGGTTTAATGACACAACAAGTGGTTTTGGCTGAATTATATAAAAACATTCATGGTGCTGTAATTTTTTCCGATTTTCCGAGCTTAAATCTGATTTTTTTTTTTTCCAGATTTTCTGCCACCATAGTCTTAGTCTCCGGGGGAAGGGCTGCAAGCTATGAGGTTTGCCCATTGTTACTGGAAGTATACAAATCTCTTCAGGGGGGATTTTTTCTGGTGGGGTGAGATTGGGGGGTCCGGTTTTGAACTATCACGTTCATCTATCACTAAGTCTATTGGCATTTTACCTTGTAGGCAGCTTATATATCTGTGGCAAAAATTGTCACATAATTCATGAACCTAAAAAGAAAACAGTGAAAAATAGAAAATGGTAACGTGGAAAAATAATAAAAATTATAACGTATGATGATAACATAAAATTGAGAAAAATGCTAAAATATGAGAGTAAAACAATATAAAAAATACAAAATAAAGCAAAAGTAAAGATGCTCAATAAAATTAACTAGAATTGAAAACAATTAAAAGATGACTGTTTGTTTGCGTCTTAAGACATTATTTCTTTGAGTTATTCCCCAAAATACGACTGAATTCGAAGGGTAATAGAGTTGAATCCTTTTCTATCAAATTTTTCCTCTCAGATAAAACATACAGATTGGTACTACTATTTAAATTATTTTCTAAGTATTTTTCATTGTAAAGCTCTGTGAGAGCCTTTAATAGAAACATCCATTTAATAAAAACCTGGACTGAAAATATAAAGGTGGAACAGATGAAAAAACGGTCTGGTGTGAACTTAAAAAAACAACAATTCTACTTTGGTTCTTTTATCGGCTTGACAGATTAAGTCGTCCCTTTTTTGTTTATTTTGTTTCATCCCTCTTTTATTTGCGTGTGGTCTAGGGCGGTCACTGAGCACATCGGATCTTTGGACCCAGGACCCTCTGAAATCTCAAGATCTTTACGATTTTCTTACGTCATTATTCATAATTATTCCGTTTTCAATATTTTTTCATCGAAACCCCCCCCGAATACGCCTTTCTCCTCGTCACTCCATGCGTTCATCTGTGATGTTACCTTACGAGTGGGTGATCGGATCTTAATGTATTTTGATGTTTGAAGGACCTCGCGTCTCAAAGCTCTTATTTTAAATCCCAACCGGTATTAAGCCTCTGATTTTCCTTTTAAATTAATCTGTTGATTCTTAAAATTTTGCCAGAGCTCATGTCATATGAGCTCATAGCTCTTCCTTTTTTTTTCCGGCCTACTGGTTAACCAGAACATAGAGAGATATTTAATGGCTCATTCAAAAGCTATTTCTCATATATACGTACTTCTTATCAATTCTGCCATCTGCAAGTGCCTAATGGCATTAAAATGGTACTTTTTGTGTCATTTCTCAAGGGATGACACTGGCAGGCTACCAGAATATCGTAGACAGATTTTTTTTTTTTCGGTCCTATAAAAGCAATAGCGTGTATATACGTTCCTCCTATAAATTCCACCATTTGCAAGTTTCAAACGGCACTAAAAACGGCACTTTTGATGCCATGTCTCAAGTGGAAAAGTTGCGGCTTTTGGGCTAGCAGAACTTATAAGAAGTTAAGTTTAATGACTCATTTAAAAGCTATTGCTCATGTCTACGGGCTTTATTTTTCAATTCGTCCATTCGTAATTGTGATATAACACTAAAAACGACACTTCTGGTGCAACTTCCTAAGTGGAAAAGCTCTGAAGTACAAAACAGTTACTATTGTAATAGTTATCTTCCAGAACTCTGAATCGGAGGTTTACAAGAACCCCTGCCGTATGTTCCCCCTCCCCGAGAGCCATGCCGATGTCAGGCCTTCCGCGGTCACCCCAAGCTGGATGTTCTGGACCGCGGCGCCGAGAGAACCGAGAAAAATCGCTTCGTTGTTGTCCAGATACTCAGCTTCCCAGCCCTGGCTGGTCGGTTGGGGAAAACAGACTTTCCAGCGCGGATCGCCAAGCACGATGACGATTGCCACCGTGTTTGACAGATAATTCTTCGAAACCGCGGGGAACCCTTTGGCATGGTCGACCAATCGCTGCGCCTGACGCAGGAACACCTGCCGAACCTCTTCGCGCATCTGCGGATCACGAACGACGATGAAGTCCCAACACTGAACATTAGCGCCCGAGGGCGCCCAGCGGCCACATTCGACGATGCGGTCGAGAACCTCCGGCTCGACTTCACGACCGGCCTCGAATTTGCGAGTGCTGCGGCGGCGCTGGATGACGTCTTGAAAATCGTTGGTGGGCTTTGGGTCGTTCATCGAAAGTCCCTGAATTGACTGCGTATACCGCAGGATATCCGCGGCCGATCGAAAAGAACAATAGACTTGGCGCGATCTCTGCGACCACGCCATTAGGCAGTTTTTCTCCGGAGAACTGAACGAAATGGCCGTTTCGGCGCCGAAATCAGCGACGGACTATTTGCCAATTGCTGCTTGAAGGCAGCGGGGGCGCCCCAAAGTGCTTCTATCGAACAGTCTGCCAATGGGAAAAGAACCAAGCGAGACAACAGAGCGGTTCCGACCCCATGAACCCGCCTATCGAGTGTATCGCGCTCCTGCTTCAGGGCGGTGGCCCAGGTCAAAGCCGCAATCGGCGCAACGGCGGACCATCCCCGGGAACTTCGCCCGCACATTATCGGGCCCGAGATGTCCCATTGAAATGTAGACGCCGCCATTCGGTGTCGTGTGGCCCGTTCGCATCTGCGCATAGATGCCGCGGCTGACCACATCGCGTGTCGCCCGCTCGCCACGCGGGTCGTAGTCGAACATGAAGCGGCGGCCCTGCCCGTCATGCAACTCGCCGCCGGCGCCACGCAATCCTTCTTCCAGCACCGTGCCGGTCATCCGGGTGCCGGCGCCGCCGAGCAGGCCGGTCGGGTGGAACTGCACCATTTCCATATCCCGCAACGGCAGTCCGAGCCGCCGCGCCATGGCCAGACCGTCCATCGTCTTGTCGCCGGACGGCGTGTGGTATTTGTACATGGTCGGACCGCCGCCGGTCGCCAGCAGCACGGCTCGAGCACGCACAAGCCGAAAGCTGCCGCTGCGCATGTCGATGAACAGCACGCCGGCGATCGCCGATCCATCCTTCGACGGTATCAGTCCGACAGCACGGTGTTCCTGAAGCCGCTCGATCGGCCTTGCCAGAACCTGCTCCATCAGCCGGTTGACGATTTCGATGCCGGTCAGATCGCCTTTGTGCACGGTGCGATCGAAACTTTGCCCGGCGAAGGCTTTCTGGTGCAACGATCCGTCCGCGTTGCGATCGAAGAAACAGCCGACTTCGTTTTCGAGTTCGCGAACGCGTTCGACCGCGGTCTCGCACAGACGCCATGCCATCTCCTGGTTGGGCAGCCATTTGCCGCCCAACAGACAACATGTCAAAAGCAACAAAACTGCTTGGAGTGCATATTAATACAGCTAAAACTAAGATCACGATTAGGTCATGCCAGGACACCTCAAACCCTCCATGTATAGTAATTGATGGTGAGCGAGTGGAAAAAGTGGACCGATTCTTTTACCTCACCAGTTTTTCATGGGCTGATAATTGACACACTACTGACGCCAGACGCCACCTGGCTTTGGCCAGCTTTGGTGTCAGGAAGCTCTCAAACTTATAGAAATCCAGCTTCCTTGTGAACCGCCGAAAATTCAGCTCTTTAACAGCTTGATTATACCCATTGCTTCGCAGGTGTAAAAAATGGACAATAAAACCGAAAACGAACGCACCATTCTCCTATTGCATTCGAAATGAGATGCCTTCGCGGATAGAGAAAATTAGATATACTAGCCATGTTGCAAATGAAGAACACAAGAACACTTAACAAACACGTTCTTATTCAAATTGAAAAGATAGTAACTGCACTGGTTCAGGCACCTCAAGAAAATGAATCCTGTTCGCCTACCCAAGATTTTGCTCGAACGGGTAGTTGAGGGACATCTATCGTGGGGAAGACCTCATAAAAGGTGGACTTCAGAATTTGACCGACAGTATATTATCCAACTATCCTGAACTGCATCCGAGAGAACAGTATTACGACCACTCGTCAAAATTTTTTTGAAAGGAGCCCCAAATCGTCTTATAAGGATGGATGGGACTTCATTAAGTAAATAAGTATTTAGGATTTAGCTAAAAAAAAAACTAATCCAGGGGGTTGGGTTTTTTGTTTATAATTTCGAGGGGTTGAGAACTTAATCTTTATGGTTTTTATCCTTCTTGAAATACACCGTTAAAGCCTTTTGAAGTATTAACAACTTCATTGTTAATATTCAAGTGTAAAGACTGAATGAGTATTAAAAGTGTGAGGCTAGTAAAATATTTCAAATTGGAAATAGACTATTAGACCATGCTCATCTTGCTTATGAGTGACTTGCAACTCTAGTTAGTCCGTGTATTCGCTATTGGTATCTAATTTGCGTTGAAGGTAAAACAAAAAGTACCGTTCTAACACTGTCGTGGAGGGTGACTACGTGGAGGAAGAATCTTTGAGCAAGGTCAGGCTTCAAAAGGTGACGGACGTCGTAATTATGTAAATACTTGTTAGTGGTTTCTGATCTACAAATGAGGCTTCTAAAACCAAATTAGATAGCCGAATGAGATAGGATAATAGTGGAAGTTGATTGGAATGGAGATGTATGTACGATCGTGTGTCCGAGTGGAAAATTATACCGTGAAACAAAATCTCGTTTAATAACACTGCTAGCAGGACCTGGAAATCACACACTTAGACTACCCCAGCATTGTATTGTCTTAACTTGTGACACAAATGAACTCTTGAGAAGGAAAAATTCATCAATCAGAGAAAAGTAAAAGTGTGATTGGAAGAACATTTGAATGAGGTTTTTTTAGTATTTGAGTCATCCAAAATCTGGGGAACAAAATGAATGATTCGAGAATCATTCATTAAATCAACCATCAATCAGGGAAAGGTAAAAAGGTGATTGGAAGAACACAACTTGGTTACTTCGGGTCCCTTCTGTTGACGTCTAAAAAAGTTTAGGTCAATTCAAAACTAGAATTCAGTAATGAAAGATTTGTTTAGCGTTACTTTTGACAACTAACTTATTGCAAACCCGCTCACAAGAAGAAAAAATAAAGAAAAACACCACGAATACATAGAGTGGAAAGCTATCAGTGAAAACTCACGACTTTTGTTCTTTCCAGCTTCAGTTGGTCTTTTGTGACTCCCCTTGTGTTGACATCTTTTCATCCATTTCCAAAATTCTTAAATCCAAAATTTCTTTAGTAACTTTGACATTCTTTCACCTCTTTTGAGCTTTCATAGTTTTTGACAGCTTTCTTTAGACTATTCTGACTTCTTTAGTCTTTTTCTGACGTTTGTGGCATAATCTTGCTTTCATCACTCCCTTCCAACTATCTTAGTCTCTTCTGAGTTCGTGTAGACTATTTGACCTTTTAGTTTCTTCCACCTCCCCTTAGGCTCTGCTGACTCACTTCAGTCCTTTTCTGGCGTTCCTAGTCTCTTTTTGCCTCTTAGAGTACCTTCAAATTCAGTCCTTTCTTATTTCCTTCGCTCCCTTCCAACTTCTTCAAGTTCTTTGAACTTTATTTTAGCCCCTTTCAACTTTTTTAGTCCTAAATAATAAAATCCCAAAGGAATTCGGCAAAACGGAATTCGGCCAAAGGAATTCCTTACAATTAGATATCTTTACAAAAAAGTCTATCGAATTAGAATTTATGACAGTTCCACTAAAAGTTTGGAAAACAAATAAAACTATTAAGCTACTTCATTTTATTTTCTTTTCATGCCAGTTACGTGTTTATCCATCTGAAAGGGAAATTATTTTAAATCAGTGACTTTATATTAATTTAAAATACAATACGATTATATCAATATTTTATTTTTTAATTAAATATCAGTCTTAATTGGGATAATTTTTAAATGTAGAATCAAAACTAATTTTTTGTCAAAATTAATTACTAGAATATAAACCACATAAAAATAACTTGCGCTCTTCTTACATAAACGGGAATTTTCCAATAACAATATTCACACTACTCAATTAAATGGTTACTGGTAAATTGACGAGAAAGTAAAAAAGCGTTAGTAGTGATAAAATAGTATATTAACATCGGCCAGGATGTTATTTTATTGCTTCGGAAGTTTATAACCCTGGCACTTCGCGCTCGTGCCGTAAAACTACCTCAACATTAAATCAACGTTTCCTGGTTAATAAGGTACTATCATAACAGTTATGAAATTTAGCTCAATGTTAATCAATTAGAAGTTACCAAAGCGAAGTGTTTCATTCTATCTATCAACGTGGTTATCGCAAGCACTACTAACGAACTAATTCTGTTCATAGAAAACTGAAACAATCAGATGCTTCTGTTTACTGACCTTTGGCGCGACTAAGCACGAGAATACCCGGGATGTTGCGAGTGCTTATCTTTTGATTCCACGCCCCACCGGTGCTTGGCTCCAAAGGTGAAAGCGAGATATTTCGTTCCAAGAAGAGTATGGATGGGATGTTTTTGAATTAGTACCCGAAAAATATGCGGCGAGGATTGTGGCATGTTTGAAGTAGTAGAAACAAAGTTCATCTTTGGCGGAGTGGTCGACTTTCGTCCAGGCAAACTGCGTTAAAGCATCAGCCTCTTCCACTTTTCCCATTTTGAGTTTTAGGTCAGTGAGAAGCAACAAGTAGGGAGCACTTGTTGGGTCACAGACTAACCCTTCCTCATAGAGTTTTTCCAAACCGGAATCGTCGCCACGAGCAGCAAGTAGTTGTGTCATCCGCATTCGCCCCTCGTGCATACAGGGATTTCGCTCAAGAAGTGCTTGCAACAGGACAGTCGCTTTCGCGGCCTCTCCCCTGTCAATGGCGTCTTTTGCCTCACGTAAGTCAACTAGGTCCCGGACTAATTCATTTAAGTCTGCATTCACCTTTATTTCGATTGTTCCCTCTAAGGAGGTATAACCTAAGGATGCCAGCATTTCCAAATCTTCTTGAGATTCGCTGGACTTGATATTGCGGCCTTCGCCAATCATTTGAAGATAGCGTTCAAATGAAAGGGGTACCGGTTCACCAGGGGTGAGATTGTTTCGTTCCTCGGGGTCCTGTTTCATATCAAACAGCTCGCGACGATTTGATTCAATAAAATGATACTTTTCCCCAATAACCGACTTAAGCGGGCTATACCCAAACCCGTAAAGGGGATAATAAGATTCGCTATAAATCAAACGATCCCGTTGCTTTGCCTTTTTGCCAAATAAATTAACACCGTCATTCTGACCAGAATCGATGCCCAACAAGGATGTCAATGTCGGTTTAAAGTCGGCCAATCCACAGGTTTCGGCGATTCGTTGGCTATCGAGAAGGTCGGTTAAGTGGATAACTTCACTTACCTAGGTAGTGTTATTGACAAGACGGTAGACAGATTTATGGTGTTAATAGTAGAATAGCCAAGGCCCAGAATATTTTTTCTACTAAGTAGAAAAAAACGTTAGGAATAATTGGAAGATAAGTCAGCAAATCAAAATCAGACTTTTAGAAGCTACACTGATGACAGTGGTAAAGTATAGCTGCGAAATGTGTGCACTCAAAATTAATATGGAAGGTTTATTTAGTGTTTTTCCAAGGAATTGAAAGATAAAAGATTACCGAAGATCGTCAATTTTGACTTACCATCTAGGGCCAAGCAAGAAGCTGGTTGTCATTAAATTGGACGAGAGGTTTTAAAGAAAAATACAAGGGAAATTATAATTTCTTAGGAGAGCTTAAAGAGGGAAGCTATAAATAGATTGGCATGGAGTTGGACTGTGCGTAGCTGTCAGGATACTTGGGGCTACATGAGTTTTTAATATTAGTAGCAGTAAAAAATCCACAGTGTTTCATGAATTTTACCTCTTAAAAATTTTGTTCCCCCTACCGTGAACAACGCGTTCCATTGTGGAGCAAGATTCCTCCTAATTATTTGAATTTTTACTCAAAAATGAATTTATTTGTACAAAGGCTATCTGATCCAGGTTCTGTGTGGCGACTTCGCTCTGATTTATTTACCTGTCTTTGAGTAAAAAAAGACACTTGGCATCAACAAAATGTGTTTATAGATGAACCTCTCTAGATGATAGATGAACATAGAGAAACAAATATCTTTTTTCGATTTTGCCTCCCTCAACCCGAACTAAATTCCAGGTTAAGTGCTTAGATCAACTAACTACTCTTGTCATTTTTTTCTAACGTTGCCTTATGATTTTTTTGTTTCGTTTGACAATAATGTCGTGAATTCTTGATTTGCGTATTGACCTGAACCTGAGTTGGGCTTTGCGAAACCCTTCTGATTCGTTTCTATTCACCAAATAACGTTATCTTTGTGCTGACCTTTTACTGGTTGAACTTTTTACCATCAACAGCCAACAGTGCTTCAGAAGCAAGTCAGCTTTTGTTCCTTGCTTGTTTTTATCTTTCTTCTCCGTAATGAAAATGCTGTATTCTGCGCAATTATGACAAGAACCACACCAAAAAGACAAATATTTGACATATAGATTCCTATGTAAACAAGGAAGTTTGGCTTAAGTTTACAACCTTTAGGATTCTACGCAACTACTATATTTTTCATCAAATTTATTTTCAAATCTTGGTAAAATGTCACTAAACAAACTTGGCATGTTTATCTTCGCCTCCTTATTATTTACTTTTTTAGCACTTTGAAGGTCAATTTACATCATTCTTAAACTTATATTAAACTTTTGTTTGGTCTCCGAAGCTTAGAATGCTTTTTTTTGGAGTGTCGGAAATGGTATAAGTTTCGGTATTTTTAGATTTAGAATAAGATCAAGGTTGAACAAAAATCATTGGCTAAACATCCCAATGCTTTAGACCAGTGGTTCTAAACTTATTTAGACGCTGTGCCCTTTTTTACCCACAAAACATTCTAGGTAACCCCAACACTGTTTTTATTTCTCGAAACTGCTTATCGTTCGTGATCATGCGCGTTTTTTCGTGCTTTGTTATTGCCATACTATGTCGGTAAATGTAGTCAATTTTAAAACGGTTGAAATTTCACAGATTTTAAATGCTTTTTGGGAATAGAACTCGACTTCGGTTCTCTGTTGGGTAAATACTTGCTTCACATCAACCTGTAGGGATAGGAAAATTTCCGACGCATACAGGACGAATTATCATATCCCCTGTACATCTAGTGGCCTTTTCCTGCGTTATGGACCCCTCCAGTGCCCACAGCCCCAAGATATGTCTTATAGAATATATTCCAAAAGATACACTAGAATGTGCAGAAATATAGTTCCTGAGTATCATCAGAGGTGCCAATTCACGAAAATGTTGGGGAATTTTCCAAAATCAAGGGAACAAGGGGAATTCTTTGACTTTCGATTTTTTTTTCAATTAAAATACCAATCAAAGTGTTCTTCAATGCAAATACCAAAAAAGTTCTTTTTAAATCTACCCCCGCTTAATGCCACTGCGTATTGGTCCCTTGTCAGAATCCCCTCCATGGTTCTATGTACGTGTACACATCTTTGCTTATTGTAATCAAAAGTGAAACATACTTTCCGAATTAAACCTAAATATGTGTATTTGGTTTGGATAAGAGCCTACTCTCTCCGTTTTTGACATTTATATTCTCTTATTCATAAATTTTCTCATCAGACATAAAGAGGGGGGTCAAATTGTTTTTAGTGTTTCTTATCTTTACAATTGCATAGAATAAAACCACCATTAAAATCCCATATCCTAGAGGGTCTATCCGCTTCAAAGGGTGTGGTGGCGAACTCCCACAACAGGTTACCCTCAATGTCGACCGCCTGTACTCTGGCATTAGAGCTTTCATCTAGCGTGGCAATGACAAACCCGTCTTTGTAGACGCGTACACTAGGCCGATTTCTGATACCACTCAGCTTAAATTGTGTGATGACCTGGTTTTTCAAGGAATCGTACAACTTAAGGCCGACTGTTGGGTTCGAAAGAACGTTCTCCCCGTCATGTGCAATCAGCACTACGTTGCCATTTACGACTGTGCTGCGACTGCCCGAGGGACGAAATTCCTCAATTTCCCAAGGCACGTCAAAGTTGATTTCAGGCTGGAAGTCGACCCGAATTGAAAAAGGCCCGACTGTAATTGAACCCGCACGGTTTGAAATTGTCAGAGTTATGCCGTCATAACTACCAACATCTGCATTGGTAGGCGTGCCAACAATTTTGCCAGCTGTGTTATCCAGTGCCGCCCACGCCGGTAGGTTCTCAGCCGTGGTTGTGATATCCAACTCGTCTGGATTACTGAATACCGGCCCAACGCCGATCTGGTCAAAACCCAGAACCGTATGCCGTTCGTCAAACACACCCACTTTCGTTGGGGGGTCGTCAACTGGGATGATGGTGATCGAGACTTCAAACGACTCATTTTTCTCTGTACCCAGGAGCGTGATTTCAAATTGCTCAACCCCATTAGCGTCTGGGTTGGGTGTGTAGGTGAGTTCCGGGAAATCGCCGCTGAGTTTGCCGAGCCTCATTCCATTTGCTTTCCCACATCCTTTCTGCTTACCTTCCCCAGTTTTCTCCAGGCACCTATTAAGAGCTGGGTCGACTCGTATATTGTAAAGTCAAATTATTAAGCTATACATCATAAGTATTATAGAGGTTTCTTACTCACGTTTGCAAACAATTTAAAAACCTTAGTTTTGCTATTTTATAGAAAAAAAAGTGAAATTTGACACATGTCATTTAGTTTTAGGGGAGTACGATACTGTCAATAAACTTAAAATAGATTGATTTAAAGAAAAACAAAGCTTTTCTGGTAGAAGTAAAAGGAGGAGTTGAAATTTAAAATGGACAAAACAGTTTTTCTTCGCAGTTTGTCCAGCATAAATCTGCATAAAAGTTTATTCGTGATTTTTCCTATATTTGTAGAATTCTGAAAAATAGCGCTTTACTGCAATCAAAACCGACCCCAAAAAGCAGGATGTTCTCTTAGGAGCAAAAAAGCTCGTAAGTAGCCTTTAGACAATAAAAGACTAATTTATAAGGCTCTCGTTAATATTTCACCCGCCATTAACTCATTAAATTTTAGTTTATAATTTTAGTTTTATGCTACATATACTGCGAAGCAATAATTCTTGTTCGTTTTAAGCTTCAACTTCGCTCTTTAATTCCGACACAAAAAGTTTGCTTTTCCTAATTAACTTTTGTTTGTTATTAGGATTTTCAAATACATGCAGTAAATCTTGTAAAATGATCTTTGTTTAACTTGAGCAAAAAAACTAAAGAAGTCAAGTTTTGGCTAAAATAAGGCAATAAATATTGGTTTCAAACGTCCGAGTACATGACATGCCGCCAAGAGACGCGGCGAAGCAACCCACTGACGAGGAGCGGCTCCAATTCATCGAGTGGATCGGGAAACTCAAGTACTTGAGCCCCAAGAATCCGGGGCCGTCTGTGATTCGCCGGTTGTCAAAGGTTGAGTACGCGAACACCCTTCAGGATCTCTACCAGGTGAGCCCCTCGATCGCTGACAACCTTCCAGATGAAGTTCTGGGGGAGGGCTACCTCAACTCGATCTCTCCGATGCAGTCGGAACTGTTCCTCGAAATCGCCAATCAGGTTGTTGAAGAGGTTCTAGCACCAGAGGGCGAGGAGCCCACCCTGGTCCAGAAGCGGCTCTTTGGGGAAGAGCCTCGGGAGGGTTCTGATTTTCGCGAGGCTGCAAGGAAGGTTGCAGGGTCCTTGGCCCGAGATGCTTATCGTCGTCCGCCAAGTGAATCTGAGTTGGGCGTTCTCATGGATATCTTCGACCTCGCCCGCGAGGACGGGCTGGGTTACCGCGCGTCGCTCGCCATGATGCTCAAAG
>JAAAKM020073195.1:225907856-225949786 GCA_010016025.2 Alatinidae sp. Z8VKAUB7J3 | reverse complement strand
TGGTCAGCCCCACCGGATGCTGAGTTGTCGATCCTTGCAGACCTGGGCGTACTACACCATCCAGCGACGTTACGGGTTCAGGTGGAACGTCTCCTTCTTCATTCGCGAGCCCGGGCGCTATTTGACGGGTTCGGTGCCCAGTGGTTGCGGGTGAATGATTTGGAGCGGCAGGTTTTTGATCCTGAACTATTTCCCCAAATGACGTCGGAGCTACGGGAGGCGATGATGAATGAACTGCGCTTTAGTGACAAGCTTGCTACCTGTCTGTGTAAAAAAGACCCAACAACTGAAACGTCGATTTGACGACTCATGTGCAATAAATGGCTCTAGATTATTTTTATCAGTATTTTTAATTGCAATTTAACAACGCATCATATGTAAATGGTTACTGTAGTACAGTGATTAGGAGCTTCTTCCACAGATGGAGGATTGGTGTTCGAATTGCTTGGTAGTAACGACTTACCAGCAATTTAAAATATTTCTTTGTAGCATTTTTTTTTGTACAGTTTGTTCAGCAGTTCTTGGCGTTTTTCTTTCTTTTTTCCTTTTACCATGCTTTTCTGGCACCATTGTCTGCGATCATAAGAAAGTTAAGCTACTCTAAGGACAGGTCCCTGATAACCTATGGATCTGCTGTAACTGTTACTTTCGTTAGACCTGAATTTGTAAAAATATGTGCGAATTGTTTTTTTGTTGTTGTTAATCAAACTAGCAACAATAATAAATGGTTTAATGTCAATGTTTACTTTTGCTGGAAACATTTGCTTTTAGTTATTTAACGGCATACAAATTTGATTCATAGTGCTCTTAGTTTAGTATCATTTTTTTATTCTTAGTATTTTTTTACAATTCCAAGTTCGTGTTAACTTAGTGCCCTTTGGAGGAAAGGGATGGAGCTTGATTACTCAAACAACTGAAGCTTTGGCTGAAGAGTCTTGCCTGAAGAGTGCATAGGAAGAAAAATTATAAGAACTGCCGTAAAAGCTTGAAATTTCTTGGAGAAGGGGAGGGGGTATTTTTTTGAATTTCAGACTCACAGCGGGCATATATTCAACGAGTCCGATAATGCCGACGACGTCCGCTTTTGCTTTTCGCCCTGCCAGCGCGGCAATTGCGCCTGTTACGGCAGCCGCGCCACCCATATCGAACTTCATATCCCACATGCCGGCGGCCGGTTTCAGCGAGATGCCCCCGGTGTCGAAAGTCACGCCCTTTCCGACCAACGCGATCGGCCCGACGCCCTTGGGGTGCTTGGCCCCCTTCCAGCGCATTGCCACCAGCCGCGACCCTTTGGTCGACGCCATGCCGACGGCCAGCAGGGCGTTCATGCCCAGCTTGGTCATTTTCTTTTCGTCGAGAACGGTCACTTCAACGCCGAGCTTCGTCAGCTCCTTACAGCGTTCTGCAAAGCTCACCGGGTGAAGGACATTAGGTGGCTCGGACACCAGATCTCTCGCTAGGAACACGCCATCCGCCACGGGTTGCAGGGTGCCAAACAACTTCCGCGCCGCAGGGGCCTTTTCGCCCGCCATCGTCAGGCGCTCGACCCTTCTTGGCTTTTTGTCGTTGTTTGGCTTGCTTGTTTTGTATTGATCGAAGGAATAGCTGCGAAGCACCGCTCCGAACGCGATATTTGCGTTGAGGCTCTCAACCGCGATTTGCGTGCCATCCGGTACATCGAAGTGCGTAGTCGCCGACTTAAGTTTTGCTGCCGTAAGCCGCGCGCAGACGACACCTCCGGCGCTAACTATTGCAGGTTTGTAAACCATCACATTGATCATTATAAAGGGTTCCTGTATTATTGCACAGATTTAACTGTTAAAGAGCCTCACAAGAAGTTCCAATTTCCCTTAAATCCTTGCTTGCGACCTCCTTCCACCCAATTCGGGGACAACCTACTTTTCGTTTGCCTCTAGATGACAGGCCTAAAAGGACGATCGTTGGCAATCTGTCATCATTATCCGCAAAACGTGCCCTAGCCATCTGAATCTGTGCCTCATTATAGCCATGGAAAGCGGGATAGAACCACAATTTTTGCACAGCTCACTGTTTAAAATACGGTCAGTCAGACGGGTAACCAAAACAATCCCTTGTCAATTCCTTTGGAAAGAAACAAAATAGATCCTCCTCAGTCTTTCGGAGAGCCCACATTTCAGAACTATACTTGACCACCGGCATCACTATAGCTACCAATATTCTAATCCTGGTACTCAGACTTATATTCTTCCCCACTTTTTTCAATAGTAAAAAAAACACCCTGGTTCTTAGCTATTCTAGTTTTAACATCATCACTGCATCCACCGTCTTTACTAGAAATAATACCTAGGTAAGCGGAGCTATCCACTTGATCGATCTTCACGTTACCCAACATCAGCTTTTCACCTTCACTTATTCTCAGTCTAAGCTTCTCAGTTGTCATAACATTAATTTTCAAGCCGATTCTTACGCCCTGAACTCTCAAGACATCCAAAAAATAATTCATTTAGCTAACATTTTCAACTACGGCAGTCAGATCCTCAGTATAATCTACATCTAGGAGACTTTTACCTTCTCATTTATTTTCATGCTCTCCCATGGCCTTTGCCGTATTCCTTAAGCCGGCCCTTTCCTGACAGACTACCGAAAAGCATTTTGGAAGTTGCTTATTCAAGGAGAAGTCCTAAGTGAAGAAGTTAAGTGTGTTGTAGTTAATAATGAAAAATTGAAAGAAATAGATCCTTCATTATTGGATCATCTGAATGGAAAAATAAACCAAAAAGAGTTAGAAAAGCAAACTCTAGAGCTCAATAATGAACAGATTCTTTTAAACGCAGAATGGGTTACGCAACAAAAAAATAAAGGTAATATTTTTAAAAAAGATGACTTTATAGAGATTGTAGGCAAAGACAAATATAAAGTATTGAAAGAGAGAGGAGTACTTTCATGTAACAGAAAAGCGCATATAGACCCAAGTAAAATTGAATCTATAACTTTTTCTTGTTACGATTCCATTACTCTGGAAGACTTTACTAAAGTAAATATCACTAAAAGTGAAGCTGAAAAAATTTTAGCAGAACTAGCTAAACAAAAGGTCATTGAAAAAAAGGATGGCTCAGAAAATAATGCTTATGGACTAAAGATCAAATTTGATGAAATCAAACAAGTTCAGCTTTCTTTCTGTCCAGTTTATGAGAATGTCCTAAAAGGACTATTATCTACATGTTTTACCTATAGAATAGCTCTTCAAAAAATTGCAGTGCAGCTAGAAGAAAAAAACTTTCCTGTTCGTCTGCAATTAATAACAAAACCACATCAAAGTTTAGTCTTGGAATTATTAGAACAGAAGATTATCAAACCTACTATGGTAGCAACTAAAGATGAAGACTTAGAGGAAAAGTTGAAGAGTATATATAGTCAAAAAATGACTAAAGATAGCACTTACTGGCAATCTCGGGAAGAAATTGTCAGGACTACGTACACAGGATTTTATTTTGTGGGGGTGGTTGAAGGGGTAAGGTACACCAAAACTGCGAAAGTGGGTGACTAAGATAGAGATCATGGAAAGATACGAGAGAAAATTGGGAACATTGGAACATTCTTGAGGGCCTGGACACATACATATGGAATCTTTTATCTGTTTTCAATAATACGGACGCAAGCATAGGTATTAATCTAGTCAAGTCTTTATGGGAGGGGATGGTAAAGTTTTCTGGGAGGGGGTTTGAAACATCAACTGTAAACTTTTAGGAAAAACTGTTCGTGGAGATTGAGTCCCGTTGCGCCCAGTCTCAGAGAGTAGGGGAGATAGAGGAAGGCATTGAATATCTCTGGAATAATAATGTATGATAAAGACCACACAGATGCTAGGAGAGCGGGGGAGCTCATATATAAATTTTTTTTCAGGTATAAGTGAAAGGATAGCCAATGATAAGCAAATTGTTGTTAACTGTGTATAACCAAATAATAACCGAAAAAGAGTAAATACAAAAAAGTAATGATTTAATAGTAATAAAAACAGTAAAAAAAAATAATAAAAATAAAACTTACGAGTAACCAAAAAAGTTATAAAAAGTATTTTTACAAGGCGATATTCCAATCAATGGAAATAAAAGTAAACTGTAAATTAAAGAGCAAAAAAAATAATAAAATAAATCACGTTATTCAAATTACGCTCTTCAGTTGGACACCACCAGTCTTCGTGGTTTTAGTGCTTTAGTTCAGGGGAAGTCAGACAATTATGGAACAGGACTTGAGTCCTATTTCAGGGTATCAAGCGAAAGGGTATTCGCAAAAAAAGTAAATCATGATGTAAAACGAATCAAAATCAGCAAGTTTTGAATTCATGCTGAAAGTATACCACAAACTGGTTTACTAATTTAGAATATGAGCGACGTGAAGTTCACGTCGTGAACATCCGAAAACGCCAAGCAGTTTCTGAGTGCCTCATCGATTATGTTGACGAGGGCGGTGTTAAAGACCGGAGGCCCTCGAGATATGAATATGCCTCCTTATTAGCATGCATCGTAGAAGCCGCTTTTCTTTGATGTGACACTAAGCCGCTTGAAATCTTGAGGACAGAATGGAACCTGTTAAAGGAAGTAAGTCACATAATCAAATTAATATTCCGCTAAAGAAGGGAATAACATATTTTGCATTGCTTTGCTCCCTTTTTTTCAGTAAAGCTTCGGTTTGAGATAAAGCCGTGAAAAACAAAAATCAACAGCAATATATGTTCAGATTACGAGCAATTATATTAAATATTTTACAAGTAAGATCATAGATTTAAAATGGTAAAAAGATAAGGAGATAAGTAATAAAATGTTGACTGCTAAAAAAAAGAAGAAGAAAAACGAAATAGAATGGAAGTGTTACAGAGAGCAGGGTAAGAGCCACAATACAAGTTGGTGACAAAGAAGAAAATACCATAAAGGAGTAGTAAAAAGGGGCCGAAATAACAGCCAGTGGCCACAGGCCAAAGGGTCCGGATGGTCAAAGCTCGGGCAGTAGAAGACACGTCTAAGACATTTCTTTCGGTTGTTTCAAAACTACAAATCTCGGGGGAAACGCGGCGGTTTTAGTGTGGCTGCAGTTAACCGCTAACAGAAATAAGCAATATTAATTAGTTGAACCGAGCAATGCTTTTTGTACATTGAAATTCATATATCATACAATGTGTTGATCCCCTACGAAAACCAAATCTTTAAAAGAAAGCTAAACCTTAAGCTGTTTGGTGACAAATTTTTTGTTGGTGGATTTTTAGTTGATTTTCAAAAAAAGATCATAGAAAAAAAAATCGTTTCTTTTTTTAGTTTGGCGGCCGCTACGACCAAAAACCATTTGAGTGTATATGGAGGCATTTTTAATTAAAATTGAATTCTCATTTTTTTTTAAGATACCTACTGTTCTATAAGTTTCTACTCAACCAATTCAAACAGTTAGATTTCATGTTCACCATTTTTAGTACTTAAATTGAAAATTGCTTTTTCCCAGAGAAGTAAAGCAAGGAACTTATTTTGATATTTTTTACACTTCAAACAAAACTACCATGGGTGTGGAATCTGTAAATTATGAAAATCGGTTCCAATTTTATCGAGTTTTCAACTGTTATTTTTAAAAGACAGACTCTGAATTTCAACCCTGAATATTTTAGGGGCAAAAATCATATCTAACTTGTAAAAATATTTTGTAGCACAGAATATTTCAATACAATTTTTTCTTTTATAATTCTATGTAATGTTAAGAGATAAGATTTGAGGGTAAAACCGTGACTACATGTCCAAAGTTTTTAAATGTCAAAGTCTAACTCCAGTGAATTTTATTAAGCGTGTACGATTTTATGAATTGTTTTTTTAGGCGAAGGAAATACTTTTTCTTTCAAGTGTAAACTACGTCCAAGTTGGATATTTAAAATCAAACTTGGAATCACGAAACAACTGCCCTTCATTTGTGGAACATATGCAAACTGTCAATGCATAGATTGCAGAGCATACGTGAATTGCGCCATTTTGTTTTTCCTCACTTAAGACTGTTTTAATTGAAAGCTATATCTTATTTTATACAAAAGGTAAATCTCCGCAAAACCCTGCCAATCTTAAACCTGAAAATAATGACATAAATTTATTTACTTGAATAACATGTTTCTTTGGAAAATTTCACACTCTGTGAGTTGGTTGCCGAAATTCAAAGGGAGCATGCGTTTATTTTATTTGTTTCTATAATGCCTAAGGGCAAGTGAGTATGGCTTTGCCGAAGGACAAGCGCTTACGGTCTAAAGAGATTGCATGTAGCTTTCATTAAAAGATGACGAATTTATAGACAGTTGGGTAGGCATATACTCTTTTGTCTCACAGCTGCGGGATCGAGAAAAAAAAAATCTTAAGTTTTCTGAATTTCCAGAAATCGCTTATTTAAATTGCCAGATAAAATTAGCCTTTTCAAATAATAACCCTTGATTTCTCTTATTGACCCTACCCTTGAAAAAAAAAAGAAAAAAAAAATCCTAGGTTCAGGCTTGATCTGATAAAGCATTTATAAAATCCAAATAAATTTTGGAACTATTTTTTTACAACTTTAAGGCAGCATGAAAAAAAAACTACCTGGAAATAACAGACTCCGACAAAATCTTGTAAGGGTTAGGGTTCAGAAAATTGTAATAATAAAAATAAGCTGAGCATTCTGAGATGCCAGAATATCGTTTCTAAATGAAGCAAAGTATTTGAATAAAATAGAAAGTTGCTTAGACTAAAAGAAGAACTTTCACTAACTGCAAACAGGCACTGTCGTTGCCGTTGGGTTCCAATGCTTTGGATTGCCATATTATTTCGTGTATCTATTCCCGGCGTAGTTAAATGCTGAAGATTTCCAAAATTCTTATATAGAAATGTGGATTTATAATTACACATTAAGATTGCCATAATAGTAATCATACAACAGAAAAAAAAACCTTTAGAGAAACGGGGATTAGCGAATGAAAACATTTTTTCATCGTATGTACTTTGAATTATAGGGAGATAAGTAATATTGAATTTTAGCTGTAAGGGAACGTTGAGGGGGATTAAAAAACACTAGGCACATCCAGATTGTCAAAATAATGTATCTGAAATATCACAGGAAGGGCAAGGAGTATTTAGTTGTAACTTTAAAGAATATAAAGAATTTATTGAGCAAAATCTAAGGATACTGGGTGCATTCAAGTTGTTAAAAGGGTGAACCTGCAGTATTCCAAGATTGGCTATGAGTACAAAGGTAAAAATTTCGTGAAATACTAAGAATTATATTAGAATAAATTAAACATCCTTATGTGTATCAGTATTGTCAAAGGGCGGATCTATAATATTTTGGTAGTGGTTAAGGATATTAAGCTCAACCTTTCAAAAAATCTTCAGAGGATTCAACTCCTCCCAATAACACTTGATTTGGTTGGGATTTAAAATGAGAGATCCGAGTTACGAGGTCCTTCTAAATATGGAATTTCATTAAGATCAGATAACTCCATCGTAAGTTAAAAATACATCATTTTTTCTAATTTTTCTCAATCAACCCTCCCCCCAACTCCCCAAAAGAGAGTGGCTCCGTTCCAGTTATGTCAATCACATATCTGTGACTTGTGCTTAGTTTTTCCACCAAGTTTCATCCTGATCCCTCCACCCTAAGTGTTTTCCAAGATTTTGGGTTTCCCCTCCAATTCTCCCAATGTCACCGGATCCGGTCGGGATTTAAAATAAGAGCTCTGAGACACGATACCCTTCTAAATATCAAATTACATTAAGATCCGATCACTCGTTCGTAAGTTAAAAATATCTCTTTTTTTCTAATTTTTCCAAGTTAACCTCCCCCCCCCGAAGGTCCAATCGTGGAAACGACTATTTCTAATTTAATTTGGTCTGGTCCCTGATACCCCTGCTTAATTTCATCGGCCTAGCTTATCTGGAAGTGCCTAAACTAGCAAAACCCGGACAGACAGACAGACTGACCGACAGAGCGACAGAATTTGCCATCGCTATATATCACTTGGTTAATACCAAGTGCCATAAAAACAAATATATATATCTTTTACTCTAATTAAACAGAAAAAACAAGTTTTTTCAACTGAAACGAGCGGAAATTATTTCGTATATGAAGGGGGATTCGTCCCCTCGTCAATACCTTGCTCATTACGCTAAACTTCGAATTTTGTTCCAATTGCAAGATGAAACAACTAAGCTGAAAAAACTTCACACCGAGTGAAAAACTCTTCAAAAAGACCGGAAGAAAACATCGAAAACAGAGGCAGAAGGGCCACCCAGGCTCCATGACCGGAGCGGATCTCAAGTTGTCGAGAGCTGAAGAAATCAAGGCCATGGATCACAAATGAGCTCATTCCGCTATGCGAGCATAACCGATTATTTAGAAATAAATCCGACTGCAATAGCCGAGATACTCATAAGCTCCTCAAGAGAAAAGTAGAGGGAGAGATTAGAAAGGCGCTACGTAACCGTCTGTGAAAGAAATGCGATGACTGCAAAGCACAGTTGAAAAGGGGGAACAGCAGAGCAGTTCTCAGAATAGTGCGCGAGTAGTCAGAAAAAAAGCCACACATATCAGTGCCTTCGCAAAAGATATCGATGTACCAGCCAACTCTTCAAATGAAATGCAAGCACAAGCTAATACAGTCTAAGATACCGCAACTCCATTCGGAATGGAGATCAATAAAGAAAAACAGTTTCTTCTGTCTGCAATTGATTATAATTAGCTTTGTCTTAGTGAGAAAAACTACGGTGCAGGTATATTTTAATTAAATATTTAACATGTAGTGGTGGTTACTGGTTAGGTTAGGTATTTAATGCAGTGCGTTCTGGGCAGCCAGCTTTCCATAATTCTTCGTTGTAGTTTCTATAGTTTTGTTGCTAAATTCTTAAATTTTCATCTTATTCTGGTATATTACATTGTGATTAACTTAACCTCACTTTCTGAGAGTGTTCAGGATAATACACAAGCATACCTTACATATACATATGCACACGCACACCTTACATATACATACACACACACACACCTTACATATACATAGGCACACGCACACCTTACATATACATGCGCATACACACACCTTACATATACATAGGCACACGCACACCTTACATATACATACGCATACACACACCTTACATATACATACGCACACACACACGCACACCTTACATATACATACGCACACACACACCTTATATATACATATGCACACGCACACCTTACATATACATATGCACACACACACACCTTACATTTACATACGCACACACACACCTTACATATAAATATGCACACACACACACCTTACATATACATACGCACACATACCTTGCATATACATATTCACACACACACCTTACATTTACATACACACACATAAACCTTGCATATACATATGCACACACACACCTTACATATACATACGCACAGACACCTTACATATACATACGCACACATACCTTACATATACATATTCACACACACACCTTACATATACATACACACACATAAACCTTGCATATACATATGCACACACACCTTACATATACATACGCACACACACCTTACATATACATATGCACACACACACCTTACATATACATACGCAGACACACACCTTACATATACATACGCAGACACACCTTACATATACATATGCACACACACACCATACACACATTTTTACATGCTTTCTTCTTGACAAAATCACTCACAAACACACACAAATACATTACACATACATATGCACGTACACACTTGCCCATCGGCCAAATGCCATATAGCGATTGAAATCTCTATATTTCAATCGCTACATGGTCGGTCGGTCTGTCTGTCTGTCTGTCAGTCCCAGTTTTGCTAGTTCAGGCACTTCCAGATAAGCTAGGACGATGAAACTTGGCAGGCATATCAGGGACCAGACCTGATTAAATTAGAGATAGCCTTTTCCTCGGTTTGACCATCTGGGGAGCGAGCGAACGAGATAGTTGAGACGAATTTTTATTTGCGATAAAACAAATGATTGTTGTTCTTAGTTGTGGCTCGTTGGTCTAGGGGTATGATTCTTGCTTTGAGAGGTCCCGGGTTTGAATCCCGGATGATCCCAATTTTATATGAAGAACATTAAAAACTAGATACATGATTGATATAGCGACCGCTGAAAGTTGGCAGGCGTATCAGGGACCAGACCAGATTAAATCAGAAATAGTCGTTTCCCCAATTCGACCATCTGGGAGGGAGGGGGAGCGGAGGGACATTTAATCCTGAAAAATCTGAAAAAATTTAGAGTTTGTAACATTCGAACGGGTGATTGGATTTTAACGAAATTTGGTATTTAGAAGGACCTCGTGTCTTTTATTTTACATCCCGAACGGATCCGTTGACATTGCGGGGAGTTGGAGGGGGAAACAGGAAATCTTGGAAAACGCTTAGAGTGGAGGGATCGGGATGGAACTTGGCGGTAAGAATGAGCACAAGTTCTAGATACGTAATTGACATAATCAGGCAGATCTGCTCGCTTTGGGGGAGTTAGGGGGGATTTACAGTGTTTTTGAGAAGAGAAAGGAATAGACGCCAGGGGCGTAATTTGCTATGGGGCAGGGGACAACTGCCCCCTCCAGACCCTAGTTTTTCTCTTTCCCATATGAAATTTGGTTTCTTCAAAAATCTTGTCAAAACTAAGATAAGCCTGCATAATTCAGGCATCCAGAGAAACGGGTCAGTTTTTTTTTAGTATATCTTTGCCTTTATGATTCCATATGGCTCAGTTTTATTTTTCATTGTCATCTTCACTTGGTCTGGGAAAATCGGCTCCAACTTTGCTCCCCCAGGATTTGACAAAATAAGCCAAAAATAGATGGATAAAGTTTTCATAACAAAGAACAATTAGACCTTAAAATTAGGTCAAATAGCCCCAGTATGGGGTCAAGCAATATACGCAAATGCCCTTCTAGAGAAACATGTTCAGAGACGTTTTTCCAGTTATCTTAATTCGATAAATATCTTGGCTTATGTCCCGAACCGAAATAGTCTAGGTTGTGTCGGATATTCGGCGGAAGTTAAATATGCAAATCTAATGACGTAATTGTTCGGGTATGAGCATGCGTATGCCAAGCTTTGAATGGATCGCGCTTGCTTTGATAGCAGCTCATAAGTTTATGCAGAATGAAGTTACTAATCAAATAAATTCTCAGGTAAATTAGCTGCGGAAGAATCCATGGATGAGCTGCCAATAAGATCGTAAGTTACTGAGGAATTATGGCCAGGGTCTCGATTGTACTTTGACCCAGTAAACACTAAAAGAATGTCCTTTGACAGAATACAACAGTGGGGGAGCCCGTATGAAGAAGAGGCTTCGATGCCACAAGCAAGAGAATAAGGATTGTTAAAGGATCACATCAACTAGGAAGGATAAACCATTCAAAGCTTTATATGATCTGTAAACATTTTAATTGGACTATGTTGGATTACCTGTGGCAAACCAATTAAAAATATACAAAATAAAACTGGTCCAAACAACTACCCTGGAGAACTCTATTCAATACACTACACTCTTCAGATAAAGCCTCACCAGCCTTAATATTTGGTTACCTATCTGTTATGAAATCTGTAATCCCAGCCAAAGTTCTACATCCAATTCCATAATTTTGGTGATTTTTCAACAGCTGAGGTATTGCAACTTTGTCTAATGCTTTAGAAAAATGAATATGAATACAATCAAACTTTTGAGCAGAATCAGCTGTCTTAAGAAAATACTGAATTACTTTCATTAACTAGGTTTTACAAGACAAAGTTTTTTTAACACCATGCTGTACTACATGCCACTGGTCATTTTTTCAAATAAATCTTGGAACAATAAACCATTTTTTTTCCATAACTCTTGGAAAAATAGAAGTCTTTGAAATGAAACAAAAATTAAAATTTAAGCTAACCTTCTTCTACCCTTGTGAAGCGGTTTTACCACTGCCTTTTTCTACACAGTAGGGCATTCACCAGAGTCTAAACAAAGGATAAAATGAAAAGCAAGAGAAGTGACCAGACAAGAAGCCAATTCATGCATAAGAACATTTGAAACACCATGCGTATCAGGGCCTTTATCAAACAAGATCACATATAGTGTTTTGTACATGTTAAGGAATTGACCCTTATCTGTTGAAACACCGAATTTTTTGCATCTTAGCTAAAACAAATAGAAAAAATCCTCGCTCAACCTCACTCCACCCCCCAAAGTTTCGTGAATTGGCATCCCTGTTTATGTAGATATGGAGCATTCACCTTAATTCATATTCTACGCTGAATTGAGTTTACAGGAAATTCACAACTTCAAAACTTGTGTTCCTTTGATTTTAAGTACCTTATTCAGATTCGATAAGTTAGGAAACTAAACATCCTTTTCTAACTGGTTAAAGTAAACCATGAACTTGATATATAGCTCCAGAATTCTTGATAGACGGTTATATACTTAGCAGGTTATACAAAACATAGGGATCTGTCGAAAGCTAGTTCAAATTCTAAAGATCTGCCTTTTTCTTTCTTCTTCTTCTTTTTTAAGAGACTTCCTAATGAATGGAAGTAAAAACTAAACAAGCTGCACCCAACCCCAGGCGGGGACGATTACCTCACCCCGTTGGTGTTTGACAGACGTATTTTAAGAGTTATTGAGATATTTTAGAGTGATTTCCAACCCATTTTTAGTTGTCAATGGCATTACATTTGTCCCACACCGCTCATGATTGTTACCACTTTTTCAAAGACATCTGCCGCACACACACAAACTTAAGAGCGACTTTCAAGGATTACTTAGACATCTGGTCAGTGATTTTCGGTCTTTTTTGTCTATGGTTTTGATTTGATTACCGTTGATGGTTATGTGAACTTTATTAGCCAATTTAAGACGCTTAGCAGCGATTCCTAATATTGGCTTCGCGGATCTGAGCGATCCACAGTACATCGTGTTGTTCGACGATGCGCTTTACCATGACGATGCCAACGGCCATAAGGAACACCGCGAGCACACCGATCGCTATGCCCTTGCGCAAGTCCGGGGGCGCCCGGCCCTCCCGAGGGCGCGTATCGCGAGCGACCATCAGCACGCCAATCAGCACCGCGCAAAAGCCAAGAAACTGCGCGCCGCTCAGGCGCTCATCAAGGAACAGCGCCGACAGAGCAATGACACTGGGGCTGAACATGGCAGCTACGATGCCCGTGCGTGCGGCCCCAATCCGATTCAGGGCACTTAGGTACAGGGTGTCAGCCAGGGCAATACCGAGCAGACCACTGATAATGCACAGCAGCCACTCCGTGGGCGTGAGCGACGGGCTGCCGCCGGGGCTCAGAATAGCCAGCGTTGGGACTAGCAGCAGCACGGCCACGGAATTTTTGAACAGGTTCAGCGTGAACGGCCCGACGGTTTCGCCTGTACGCTTGTAGAGGGTGACCGCGATAGCCCAGATGAAGGCGCTGCTGAGCGCCAGCAACTCGCCGCGTCCGATCCAATCCATCATGTTTGGGGCGGCGTGTCAGCCTGCGCTGGGTCCCGCAGATTGCGCCACTTCAAGGAAACGGGCAACAAACACCTCGGCGGTACTGGATGCCTCCTCCAAGTCGATGCGTATGGCGTGGCGACGATCCGCGGCGGTGCAAATGACGTCCAGCCCGTGGCGGTCCACACTCACCACCCGACAGGTTTCCGCCCACGGCAGACTGAAACGGGTGCGAGCTGCAACAAGACAACTAACGCAAATACAAAAATAATAGTTATTTAATAAGACCTAATCATTGGAAATATAGAACAAAAGGGGTTAAGGTTCATCAACTAGAATAAAACTACTTTTAAGATAAGAAGTATTTGTGGCTGTAGCGTTCAGTAAAGAGTTCAAGGTTAATCCGAAGTTAAGGCCATGCTAACTCAAGTAATTGTGGCAGGGAAAGGAGGAAGCCCAATGGTTGGTATCTGTATGGTGAGATCCGAACTCTCTGTATTGGTTGTCTTGGGTGTTTAAGGAGATTCAAGTACTTAGAGCATTGCCATGCGCTGTTTGGCAGACTTTCTAATTAACATTTTTTATTATAATTTATGTCTTTTGCCTTAGAGTAAGTTCCTCCCAGTTAGCCAAGTTTTGTGTTTCGCAGATCGAACCCATAGTCTACAAATGGATATATTTGCAATACTCTGCTAGGTTTTAAAACATGTTCTAGCTACATGGGTAGTACCAAGGATTTTCGCAAAGTAATCAAATCGTTGCAAGCCATGTGTAGGTCTAATAGTGTCGCCCAGATTGAAGGGAACCCAATGCTTCTCTTCTTAATACAATAATTACAACAAATAAGTTTTCAAGAAGTTTGGAAATCTTCTGTTTGTTTTCTAGATTTTAAAGTAAAATTTTCTGACCAAATGACAGAATGGTTTAGATGAAAATCTGGGGTTGCAAACTCCAAGCAATCAACGCTAATAGTCCGGGTTTTAAGTAGCTCATTTTAGTATATAAAGCATATTTTGATGGTTTTATATGAGACCCTCGTCCATATCGGGTATGCGGCTGGCGGCATTGGCGTGAGCCAGAATACGTGCACCCGTAGCTGCCTGCATCGGGCCATTGCCGCCAATATGATCGCCGTGTTCATGCGTATTCAAAATCTGGCGAATCTTCCAGCCATTTTTGCTCGCCGCCGCCAGGCATTTTTCGTGATCGAGAGGGTCGATGGCCAGCGCCTCGTCGGTCTCAGGACAGACAATGAGGTAGTTGTAGTTGCGCCAGGCGTTGGCGGTCCAGATTTGCTCGACAATCATGACGATGACTTTTGGGTAGTGGCGCCAGGGATCGATTCTATATGATTGCGGGACCGTTACGTGCCGGCGAGGTGGTTATGAGAATTCTGTGCGTGCTTTTGTGTTTGGGTGTTGTCGGTAATACCTTCGCAGCGGCAACGTTGTTTGAGGACGTTCGCCTCATCACAATGAACGCGGACACCGCCACCGAGCCCCGCGATGTGCTGGTGGCCGATGGCGTGATTCAGCAGATTGCTGAACATATTGCTGCGCCTGAGGGCGCGACTGTGGTGGCCGGCGACGGCCACTACCTCATGCCCGGGCTTGCCGAAATGCACGCTCACATTCCGCCCACCACCCAGCGGCGCAACGCCGAAGAAGTGCTGGTGCTCTATCTGGCGAACGGCATCACCACCATACGCGGCATGCTGGGCGAGCCGGGCCACCTGCGCCTGCGCGACGCCCAAGCGCGCGGCGACACGGTGGGACCGCGCATCTTTACCTCGGGCCCGTCGTTTAATGGCAACTCGGTGCGGTAACAGCTATCTTTAACTTTGATTGATAAGAATTAAACCTCTGTATTCGAATTTGTTGACCTTAGCCTTGATTAATTTAACGAACCAAAAAAGCCGAAGCCTATTTTTTTTTAACAGGAGCTAGTATAGAACGATCAGTGTTGTCACCCAGAACACTCTTTGAAATGCACCATACTCCTGGATATGAAAGTGCTGTTTTTTATAAAAAGAATTAATTTATTTTAAATACAATTTTGTGCTCACTATAAAAGCGACCATATGTAGTATGACGATAAAAGAGAATTAATGCCAATAAGGGAGTGATATGAGCTCTTCTTTAAAGTTCCGAATCAGCTGATTATAAACAAACAAATTTCCTTTCGAAACTCCTCCTACTTATGCTCAAGGCTTTCAACCTTCAGGGAATTGAAAGTCAAATGGTTGACTTTACACAAGAAGCCAGCATAGTAATAAAGGAATGAAATGAACTCATTTAACTATGTACTTCTTTTCATTATAGCCAGGTCAGCTCGAGCTGTAGAGTCTTTCTCGATGGCTAGCTCTACAATAAATAGAATCACAAGATGAAGTTAAGGAAATTCTCGCCATTTTTGATACTTTCAAAGCAACGATTCCTTAACAGCTGCAGCTCAATATTCGTTGGTGCATTAATGGGCTAAATTCTACTTCCTGCAAAAGCCAAAATATCCCAGCAGCAGTTGTTGATATGCTCAACTATATGATTTGTTTTACAATACTGAACTAACCCCACCTTTATTTTACTTTTGTTTCTAATGCCCAGCTTATACCAGGGTACAGAAATTTTAGCCCACTACGCCATTGCGCGTGTGGGCGGTTCTAACAGACTACAAGCTGAACGTAATCGATGAAATCAGGTTCTAATCCGGGTTTTTAGTCTATACGTAAAAATTGGTTCTGACCATAACTGAAATTGTTTCATATCTGTTCCTCACTGAAAGTATATACTAAATTGGAAACCGAAATTCGTCCCAGAGAAAATAAAACAATGCCACCTAAATTACATAGAAAAAACAAATAATTGTAAGATTTTAAACCTTTTTAATGTGTAACTGTACTAACTTGTTGTGTAACATTTTATTTAATTTTTCTTAGTTCATCTGGCTGATATTATACTGTCTCTGGTGCTAGTAATTCTTAATTTATGTAACTCCCGTGTTAAAGCACCAAAGATCTACTTACGTTTGGTTTCATGTTTTCCATGCGATAGTCGTTTCGCAATTGATTTCTTTTCTTTTTCTAGTTGAAGGCCCTTGGTTTCCCTGAAGATTTGGTAGTTCAGGCATATTTTGCGTGTGACAAGAATGAGAACCTGGCTGCTAATTTTCTTCTGTCTCAAAACTTCGATGATTAATATTATGATATTGACACTGTTTCCACTATATTTGTATACAGACACGAATGTGCTTCTGAAACTTGAGTTTTATGTAGTTTTTTTTCTGTTAATGTACTGAGAGATTGTAAGTTTGGAATGTTCCCACGAGGAAAGGAAATTACAGTTTTGGGCAGTAAATCTTGTTTGACTCTTAATTTAAACTTTTGTAATTATATTTACCCAATATAAGAAATAATGTCAAATAGGCTTAGAAATACCATTTAGTAGTTTGTTTATTCATTATTAGTGACAGGTTTTTTTTTCAGCAGAAAGACTAATAACCTTCAAGCTTGTTTCTTTAAAGATAATTCCAAATAAGCATGACAAAGTAACTGTCAACCTCTTGTCGTATCGATTTTTTTGGAATGTCCATTTAGTTGTATTTTGTTCTGTTTCGTTATCTTTATGTTGTCAAAGGTGCTGCAGAATTGGAGACTAAAATATTTGAAGCAGCAGAAAAGCTCCTTCACTTGACCATTGTGGCCGACAGCTTACAATTTTTCATAGGGTTTAAATGAAAGATGTAAAAAGTATAAAAGCAAAAGCCAAAGATATTTTTGAGTAACAGAAGAGTAATTAAAAAGCAGAAACAAAAAAACATCCTAACAATAGATATTTTCACTTAATGTATGAGAGCGAAACATTTGGGAAAAAAAAACTTGTTGTTTTAGGCTATTTGAAGACCAGCTAAGCACCATGCAGAATTGTGCCGTCTAAAAACTGAAGCATATATGGCTGGCCTTATTAAAAAAATAGGACTATTTTAGAAATAAAGATTGCATATGAGGGTGTTTCCAGGATATTTTAAGAACGAAATGACCGAGATCTCATCTCAATATATCTAGAAAGGATGGCATAGGAGGCTTGGAAATATTCCCTATATAAATAAAGCCCGCAGATTTAGAGTAAAATCTTGGGAAGGACTCAATGTGACAAGGGCACCAATGAGCGAAATCATGGGGGGGGGAGGTGGCAAACTGATATACGGTGTTCGGTTGTGCTTTCCTGGCCCGGTCCGGCGAGAACCACGTAATAGTCTCGTTCCAGGTTGCTGTGAATGGACACTTCACTGGCCTGAGACTCAGAAGCTTTGTAAAAACGCTGTTCAGGCTTGAAGACCTTGGAAACTTTGCCGTTATCCATAAGGTTAACCGTGGCTAACATTGCGGAGTAATTGGGCGTATCTTCGAAATCAATGCTTTCCACCTGGAAAACATAAGAGCCAACCTTCATGGTCTCTCCGACACCCAGTTCTTCTTTTGCCTGCCTGTTAAAAGCGGCGCCGGTAATGCCAATTGCCATGAGCAAGACCGAGAAGTGGACGATGTATCCGCCATATCGCCGTTTATTCATTTGCGTTACCGAAATGATTGCCCGAATCAGGTTCTCACCAGCACGGCGAGCCCGAAGGCGTGCCACTTGCCAATACTCTTGAATAATGGTCGTGCCCAGAAACGCGATACAACCCAGCGAAAGCTTGGGCCAAGGTCCGGTATCGAACAGGATGTAACCCATGACGAGGCCGATCACAAACATGATGGCCGGCAAGGTGAAGCGCTCTCGCATCAAGGTTTTGGACGTTTGTTTCCAGGTGAGAATGGGGCCGGCGGCCATGAGCAGAATTATGCCCAAGAATAAGGGGATTTCCACGAGGTTGTAGTAGTTATGCCGCAACTCTCGCTTTTCGCCGTAAAGCGCCTCGGTCAACATCGGAAATACCGTTGCCATTAACATGGTCACGCAAACAGATAGGATCCTGATGTTGTTAAACAGCCGCCAGAGTTTCAGTTCCGATGAGTTAAATTGAACTTTATTCAATAAAAAAGCCTTGATTTGATCAAGGCTTTTTTATTATGGTATATTTAAATATTTATGTGTTTGTAGCGAGACTTTCCATTTAGGGTTTTCCATAACATAATCTACAATTATTGGAATTACCTTATCTCGTTTGCTCCACTCGGGCTGTAAATACAAAATACAATCATCATTTACTTGCGCAGCCTGTTCTTCCGCAAAGCGAAGATCGTCTTTATTGTACACAATTACTTTTAGCTCATCTGCATTATCATATACTTCCTGAGTTGGTAACTTCAGCTTTTTAGGTGACAAACAAATCCAGTCCCAATCACCAGTCAATTCATAGGCTCCCGAAGTTTCAATATGAGTTTTCGCTCCTTTAGACTTTAACTGCTTCGTTAATTCTGTCATGTCCCATGTTAACGGTTCACCACCAGTAACCACAACCGTATCACTATACTTAGTAGCATTGTCTACTATTTTAGTAGTTTCGGTTGGTGGATGCAGGTCTGCATTCCAACTTTCTTTAACATCACACCAATGGCAACCAACATCACAGCCTCCAATTCTAACAAAATAAGCAGCGGTACCTTTATAATAACCTTCTCCTTGAATTGTATAGAATTCTTCCATTAAAGGCAACATCTCGCCCCTATTTACCTGTTCTTGAATTTCCTTGTTCATTGTGCGCAAAGATAGTCATTAAGTTGAGAGTATAAGAGGGGAATTAACTAAGATTTTATCATCAATTCGCCCACAATTAAGTTACATTATGATTGGTGATTGAAATTTCTAGTGCTGATTTCAGGACAAAATAGTAGTAGCAAGAATTTGGTTGAAAACCAGTCACAGGGTTTAGTCCGAAGAATTAATCACCACAAAAAAGGAAAAATAAATGGCTTTAATAAAAGGACAATCTTCATTTGGCACAGACGAAATCATTGGAACCACTGAGAATGACACAATTGATCACGGACAAGGGCCAGCCTTTATCGATGGCGGTGCCGGTACTGATACGATTGTTTATTTTGCTAACAGCAACGATTTCTCCATTGTTGATTTAAGCGGTATTTTACGAATTACACCACTCCACCATGTTCCTGGTTATGGAGGTGTAGTAGAGCTGCGAAATGTGGAAAAAGCACAGTTCTTGGATGCAACGATAACACTTAACAATACAGGAACTACAGATTCAACAAGCTATTCCATTTCACCAGAAGCGATCTCAAGTGACGAAAGTATTTCGGCGCCATCCTTCACTATTACCCGTTCTGGTAATCTTAGAGCAGAAACCGTTTACCTTAGCACCACAACTACTGAAGGTTTTGCCAACAACGGTGACTACAACGGCATTCTCAACCAACCAATATTTTTCAACGAAGGTGAGACAACCACCCAAGTTACAATAGAAATTATAAATGACGTTATTTCTGAGCAAGATGAAACATTTGGACTGATTGTTCAGAGAAATTCAAACGATTCAGCTGCCACCTTTCTTACAAAATCAACTTTTACCATCACCGATGATGATAACAACATCATCAACCCTGATTTCGGACTGGCCTGGCCACATTCGTCTGGACATCTTGTTTTCATGTGATTCTATCTTTTTTATTTCTATTTGAAACGCAGCTCTATTCTGATCACTGGCAGCGTTAAATATTCTTTTGACAGGTTCAAATATACAAAATGCACGCCATACGTCATAACATTAACCTTTCTCTTAGAATTTCAGATAAAAGCATTAAAACCAAATTTGGTGAATGTATCGTCTCAGTTTTAAAAGAGGATGATACTGAAGCATTTGTAAACGTGGGCCTACTGTACAATCCTGTTAAGTCCGAGCTCATTTTATCAAAGGATGCCAAAAAAGAAAAAACACATGGGCTACTAAAGTTAAAAGTTAGTTGCTTTACTTTTTATTTGTCTGTTTTAAAGAGAAGATTGTATGTTGAATCTTAAATTGAGTAAAGTATTTCATAGTACATTAACTCTTGATAAGAAGCCTAGTGATTGGTCCCTTCTGAAAAAAATATGCTAAAAAAAACAAAGGGTAAATTTTTGGGCCAGTTGTATTAGCCTACTGACAAAACAATATTTGGTAAAATTCTAGTTTATTGATTTTTGGCTATCTTGGAAAGGGGTTAGGTTAGGAAATTGAAACTTTCAGGGTTGGGT
The DNA here is from genome assembly GCA_010016025.2 of Alatinidae sp. Z8VKAUB7J3. Taxonomy (NCBI): domain Eukaryota; kingdom Metazoa; phylum Cnidaria; class Cubozoa; order Carybdeida; family Alatinidae; species Alatinidae sp. Z8VKAUB7J3. The sequence continues at coordinate 225,929,127 of JAAAKM020073195.1, read as the reverse complement.
TTAAAGGCTAAAGTAGCCTAAATCCTGGGAAGTATTTCAAAGTACCTATCTCCACTCCTTCTCCCTCTAGAGGGTCCTGACCTTTGATGACCTTTAAAAATATGTATGTTATAAAAGTGAAACCTTGCAAAATAGATCTTCTGCTTTAATTAGCCTACCTTAAATCACAGCTTAGATCGGTCTAGATGGAATTCTAATATCTTGAGATTAACTAATTTTACTTAAAACTAGTATTATTTACCAAATTTTACTTAAAATTTCTATATTTACAATATCATTTATTGTAATTCCTGTAAACTTAATTTATTAAATTTTTCCTTGATTAACTTGAACATTAAAAAGGAAATTTAGTTAGCTAAAATTCCTGCTTAGTAAATTTGCAAAATATTGTAAATTTGTTATTAGGAAGGTTGTAGTAATACTCGTTTAAGACCTATCATGAAACTGATGTTTGGTTGTAAAATCACAATAAAAGCAACAGGGATTTAGAACGCATGTTCTCTTCAGTGACAATTCTTTTTTCCTAGATTAATTTGAATATTGCAAGGACAATTGGGTAAATTTACAAATCTTGGTTAACATATTTGCCAAATTTCTCGTAAATTAGCTTTATCATGGCTGAAACATATTACATGATGTCATGTTCTGGTGTAAATGGTGTAACATGATGTCAGTGAAGCTACCAGAATTCTGGTGTAAGGTGACAGTAATTTTGGTTTGGGAAGTTACAAAAGAAAAGATATTGATTAGGACAAAGAACCATCATCTTTAGAGGGGCTCTTCTTGTAAATGGGAGCAATCAGCTAAATCTGACGGTGTTGATCATTCAGGTCTAAATGTCATTACCCTTTACTTGTCTTTAAAAAGGTTTTTTAAAACTAATATTTAGTTAAATTAGTGACTACTCACCCTTCCCGAACCAATTTTTTTAATTTGTTTCTTTATATATTAAATTCGAATATCGTGTATAGTTATATTGAAACGTTGAGAATGAAGCAATGTATTCCTTGACAAACATCACAAGTGTTATTTTAAAGTGACAGGGAATAAATGAGACCAGATGATGACAGGATAGAGATTAGATTTGTCAAGAAACGCGCCACTCATAACAAGGGTTTCTAATTGGGAAACTATGGGGAAAAAAAATAAGTTGATTTATTTGTCTCTTTCTGGTCGAGTATAATTCTTCGGAGTTCTCTAGAATTAGAACAGAAACAAACTTAAATTACTAACGTACACTTTTCTAATGATACAACTTAAAAAAAAGCCTTTTATTTGTTAATCCATGGCTGCGAAGTTGAAGTTGGGGCAAAAGTCGGTGTTGGTACTAATGTACTGTAGGGTGTGCCATGGCAGAGTTGATCGAATTAAGGAAGTCCCGACTGATGAGCTGCTGCTCCACATGCTAACATTCTGCGTAACGTAAATTTACAGAGTACTGCAAACTAAAATAAAAAATTAGCGGTCCAAACTCGGCATATAAAATTTTGAAGTGGGATTCAGTCTAGAGTTGACATTATTGGTTTACTGGCTTCGCAGTCGTGTTAATTCACAGTGAAATCATCTGTCTCTGAATTTTCATATTATTGTTATATCACTTTCGTAGAATGAACGTTAACATCCAAATTTTTATTTTGTTTATTCTTAAATAAAAACAGTTTTGACAAGAATTATAAAAGAAAATATGACCCATCAAAGATTTATACGAAAAAAACATGATCTCTAAGGTCCATTTCTTTTATCTTTCTTTTTTCATCTCATTATTAGCCTTGGCCTATTTTCACTTTCCTAACTACCCTCTCCTTCCAATCGATGTCTTCTTAGTTTAAGTAATGACCCTTAAAAGTTTCAAGCTTTTGAAAAATAAAGTATTCTAGTCCACTATTTGATCTAATTCTTTTGGTGCTCGTGTCACCCAACGTGCCGAGGTACTTTCCCGGGGAAGAAGAAACCTGCCCTCTCCTCATGAATTTCCCTGAGACGCTATCCTTCAATCACTATTCATGTTGCCACGCTCCTTGCTAGGCTAGGGAAAGGGGTATCCCACCGATACAATCGAACGGGTAACGTCTGTCTATGCTCAAAAGCCTCAGGGAAATTTTGTCTCTCAAGATACCCTCATCAAACTAGGAGTCGAATTTTTCTGAAGCACAAATCGTATCGAACCCTCCAAAATCTAAACCTAGGGTAGTAAAAAAAATATTTGTGCGGAAAACTGCAAGAATTTTACTATTGTTTCTCGAGCGAAAAAACGAACTAACTTGAATAACTTGAAAAAGAACTACACGAACGAAAAATATAGCCTCTGCGTGGGGCGTATACTTTTTGAAATTCTGACAACCGTGACAATTCGTAACTGTGCAATTTATAACAATCAATGTTTGGTTAATCGAAACTTAAAGAAGACCAGGAAACCCTGGTTGTCCTGGTGTCTAGATTTTTCTGATTTTCTTAATTAGATGCCTTGTTCATTCAAGACGTAAAAGATCGTCGTGGAAAAAGAAAAAAAAAAGAAAGAAATAAGCATAGAGAAATTTGATAAAGGACAATAATAAAGGGCTAGTTCTATTTAGGCATGTTGCTTTTGCTTTTTTTTCTCCTGCTTTCTTTGTATGAACCCTCTGATGGTTTTTTAAATTCTTTCTTGATCCAAAGCACATGTCACATAGCTTGCATCTATGTGGTGTATCACCAGTGTGACTATTCACGTGATCGTCCCGGGCAATTTTGTCCTTAAAAGCCTCGTTACAGAACTCACAAGTGTAAGGCCTTTCGTTGCTATGACATTTCAAATGACTCACTAAACTAGCCATATGCGCCAAGGCTTTATTACAAATTTTGCACTTGAATGGTTTTTCTCCCGTATGGATCCTCATATGCTCCACTAACCTGAATTTTGTGTAACACTTTCTTTTACAGATTCCACACTCATGAGTTGCTCCCACTGTGTGTCTTCTCTTATGATTGGAGTAACACTTCTGAGTTTTGAATTTTAGAGAACATATTTCACACTCAAACAATTTTTCAGGGATCTTCCCACTCTCATTTCTTAAGTGACTATCCATGTGATATTTGAGAGTTTTACTTTGTCGAAATTGCATTCCACATCGTTCACATGTGAAGTTCTTTTCTCCAGTGTGCATTTGCATATGAAGATCAAGATGAACCTTAGAAAAAAATCCTACGCCACAAGAATTGCATAAAAATTGCCTACCCTTAACGTGTCTTCGCATATGACTTAAGAACGACTCACGACGAGTCAAAGTCTTTTTGCATATATTGCACTCATAAGGGCCGTCTTCTGCTCCACCTTGAGAGTCAAAACGACGAACAAGATCACACTTCGTCAGTCCAAAGGGGCTCAAACCCCGAACGCCATGAGCAGAAGTCAGAATTGACTCCTAAGCACCATCTACTCCTGAGCGCGATGATTTACAGATCGTCAAAAACTTGCAGCGCCATCGATGGTGCATCCGTCGCGTGTATAGACCTGAATGGGAACAGCGAACCTGTCTAATTTGACTACCATATTGCCCTTGGGGCACTCGGCGAGTGTTAGCCAAGCGGTATAGCCTTGAAGCCGTCTCTCTCGACCCTCTTCATTCTGCCCAGATGTGACATTGACCTCGACATGCAAGGACTCGACGGTCACCCCAAAATCATCGGCGACAATGCGAGCCCGTTCGCCAACCGTGGACGAACTTGCGCCCCCGAGCGGAGCAAACCTCACAGGGTCGTAGGCAATGGTGTTGCAGCCGACAATGGCCCATGCCCCTAACGCAACGACGAAAGCTTTTTTCATTTCGCGTATTCCACGAGATTTGAACTGGCAACCCAATGTCAGTGGTTGATCAGCAATAAAACACTTTGGTTGCTACCTGTTAAGCCGGAGGCAGCCAACCGGTCCAGCGGCAGCACCCCAAAATCGCCAACCCGGAAGTGACGACACCAATGATCATGGCCTGGCGGGCGCCCAGCCTGCTACGGACGTCGGTGTATGGATTAGAGTGGTATTGGCGGTCCGGAGGGCCCAGCGTTTTCGTCAAAGGCGTTGAGAAAAATCCGGCCAATCTCGCCCGTTTTGAATAGATCAACGGGAGGGTGATCGACCAATTGCCGTAAATAACTGTCGCCAGCAGTGAGTCGCCTGTCAGGGTTTGTCATCCGCAGAAAGAAAGGGTTGGTTCCCGCTGCGGTGCTAGAACTCCGGTGATAGACAGCAGAAGAGATCGTTAAAAGTATCGTTTTGGCTTAACAAAAGCTTAGGAAGTAGAAGACGTGGTTATGACCCATAAATCGACGAAGTATGTTTTTTCAGCAGTAGCCTTGTGGCTTTTGAGTTTTGCCGCAACGACAGCGCAGGCACGAGAGCTGCCGGACTTCACGACGCTGGTTAAAAAGAATGCACCTGCCGTCGTTAACATTTCCACGGTGGGACAGACTCAGCGGCGCGGCAGCAACCGACAGAGAAATGAAGAACTGGAAGAGTTTTTTCGCTACTTCATGCCGCCCAATCGACCACGAGGACCATCCGCACCGCGACCGCGCTCACTCGGCAGCGGCTTCATCATTTCAGAGGATGGTTACATCCTGACGAACAACCACGTGGTTGATGGTGCAAAAGAGATTATCGTGCGCTTCAGTGACCGGCGTGAGCTTGTTGCTGAACTGGTTGGCCAGGATACGCGAGCAGACCTGGCGGTACTGAAAGTGGAGACGGATGATGATCTACCTACGGTCAAGCTGGGCGAAAGTGAAGGCTTAGATGTCGGCTCCTGGGTTCTGGCTATCGGGTCGCCCTTCGGCTTTGACTATTCGGTCACGGCGGGCATTGTGAGTGCTAAAGGTCGTTCGCTCCCCACCGCACAAAACGAGAATTATGTTCCTTACATCCAAACGGATGTTGCGATCAATCCGGGTAACTCGGTATTTCATTTTTACTTTCAAAGTTCATTCATTTTTTATCCGCTTTACAAGACAGAAAAAGGCCTCTAAGCTAAAGTTTTATCTTTTTAAGTTTTTAGCCAATTTATTTTTCTCAGAAGATGATATTTTGTTTTTATTTACTGCAATATTCCTCACTATGTTTGTGCTCTAATGTGCTTCAGTCAGCTAAGCTTTTTTGAAACAAATGAGAAAAAAAAGAAAACTGATAAGATAAAAACTGAAAAATGTTTTTTGGTTTTGTATTCTGATTTTCAAGAAAATACAAGGCTGGAGAAAAAGTGCTACTTCAATTGTACTTGATCTGCCTTTTAGCCTCAAAAAGCCTCAGTAGAAATTGAAGCTGCCAAGAAAAGTCAAAAACACATGGTCACCTTTGCCTGAAAAATCTGTAATAAAGTAATTGTCAAACAGATCTGTAAAGTGTACTCTATAGGCTTTAGAGGTATGTTTTGTGGGCTCTCGAATCAATAAGATTTTAATTTTCTCACTAAAACAGAAATTAATTTTATAGTCAGATTGCAGCTGAAAAATTTTAGGACTGCTTTAAAAATTTTATGCCCCACAAGAAGGGTGGACATCTAAATCTTGTGATTGTTGTAAATTTTAAGAAACATGTTGTGCTGTGTCAGTCCCATTGAACATGAAAGCATCTATGAGTCTGTGGCTATTCTGGTATGAACAGTGTCTAAAGCCTGAGCTACAGAATGAGGTATCCATGTTTCTTATGTCCTTAAAATATAAGTAGGCCTAAGAATTTACTTGACATTGTTACTACTGATCGACAATCAATTGCTCGTCCGCAACGGTGTGGAAATGGCCGCTTTTCGCCTTGCAATTTTAGAGAATTGAACAGCCTGCTAATGACCGAAAAAAAGATTAACCACCCTGGCGTTTGAGCATGTTTTGGGATTGAATGAAGAATTCGGTATCGGCCTCGTTCGGATTGAGATAGGTGACTGCTGGTGCCAATAGATGGGCCCGCCATTGTGGATGGACAAGGTTGCTTTCTTCAAAAAGAGCAGCGGCATATTTATGTTGATGATGCTCGATCCCTTTGTGAAGCAGAGCTGTCCGCACTTGGTTTTTATAGTCAGGAATCGAACGTGGCTGGTTTAAGAGAGCGGCAAAAGCTTCTTTTGCCGAATAATTGGCGAAGCTTTGTTCCAGGGTCGGGATTGCCTGCATCGATCCACTGCCTAAATGTTCAATACCTGGACCTGCCATGGAGAGCTGAACCAAAGATTTCAAATCTTCACGGAGGAGGGTGAGAAAGGCGGCTGCTTGCAATAACACTAGTTTTTGAGTTTGTTCGGAGCGGGTCATTCGGTACGCATAAAAAAATGCATTGGTTACCGTGAGGGCGTGGACCGGCAGCAAAATCGCCCGGGCAGGCATGGATTCGGTTTTGGGGTGTCTGAGAAACAATTCCGAGGCGAAGATTCGGAGTCCGTCCCAAATCGTAGCGGTGGCAACACCATCCGAAAGAGCTTCAATGACTAGCTTTTGAGCACCTTCCGCATCTGATTTTCGAATGGCTTTGAGGATTTCTAAACTTCGGTTTGGACGTGGATTTTGCTGCGGTCGCGCAAGGTGACACCGTCGGTGCGGAAGCCCAGTCGTCCGGTGCCGCGCTCGCGCTCGCCGGCGACGACCAGCTCTACGGCGGCGCCGGCGAGGACACGCTGTCCGGGGATGCCGGACGGGATCTCCTGGCCAACGCCAACGGCGGATTCGAAGGTGCCAGCCAGATCCAGTTGGCCGTTGCCGTGGGTGGCGACGACGAGCTGAGTGGCGAGGGCGGAAATGACACTTTGTCGGGAGACGCTGGTGCCAACCTGGTCGGCATCGGCGTTACGGCCGCGGAGACTGACGGCCTCCAGGTTTCGGTCGGCATCGCGATTGGCGGTGACGACGTCCTATACGGCGGTGAGGGCGACGATGTCCTCTCCGGCGATGCGGGCGGCGATCTGATCGCTGTCGGCCAGGCCGCCGCGGAGACGGACAGCCTTCAGATCGCGGTTGGCGTGGCGGTCGGCGGCGACGACGAGCTCTATGGCGGTGACGGGGACGACACCCTCTACGGAGACGCCGGCGGAGTACTCTTCGCGCAAAGTGACTTTTTCGGCCCAGGCGGCGCGCCTGCGGTCGCGGCGGCGGTCGCGGTCGGGGGTGACGATGAGCTCTTCGGCGGTGCGGGCAACGACGCGCTCTATGGTGACGCAGGCTTCGTCCTCTGCGTTCGTATCACGGTGGGCGCGGCCAGTCTCTACGGCGGCGCCGGGTTGGACGTGCTCTTCGGTGACAGCGGGCATCCCAGCGACAGCCAAGCCGGCAACGACACGCTGGTCGGCGACGACTAATAGAGAGAATTACAGTAGGTTAAATTTGGGTGTGCATACCTTATTAGTGGGGGGGGAGGATTTAGACAGAGAGACTTACCAGCATATAAGCAGAGGTCCAATCCTTTTTCAAATTTCTATGGGAATCCATTTCTTAGAATGACGCGACATATTCAAGACTGGTGAAATTACCGTTCTAATACCCGTTTTTATTGCCCTCGGGAGATAATAGAAAATTACTCAGTTCCCGTTAGAAGAACAGCGGGTGACGCTTCTGTTTTCCTGAAAATAGTGGGATACCGACATGCCTTTGTCCATATGAAAATTAATAGTCTATCTTACTGTTCTCCACATAGTGTGAAAATCCTCTGTTTACTGACATGAAATGTCGGAGAAGCATGAAAATATTGGGTGATGTAAGGACCATGCCCTTATTTGATTGAGAACCCTTGCAGGTTTTAAAAAGGAAATTCTGATTCGGCGGAGGCCTGAACGTTTTTTTTCTAAGGACTATCTATTAGGTAACAATCTTAGAAGTCCTAGAGTAACGAAACCCTGAAGGCTTTTTAAAGAATCAAAGAAACAATTAGGTAAGACCCAAATAAATCCTGATTTAGTTGGCCCTGAAGGTTTTTGAAAGAATGAAAGAAACCATTAGGTAACGTTTGCATCTTGGCAAACGGATCCTGAAGGCATTTCTATGGTCCTCGCAGGTTTTTCGAACACTCCAAATTATGTAACAACCAAGCATAACAACCAAAAGTAAACGCTCCCTCTTATGTATGAGACACCTGCGTCTCGAATATAATGTTTTCTGGAAAGCCATTCGAATACGAAGAGATTTTGCCGGTGTTTGAAGACTACGTCCCAGATACGAAAGCGGCCGACGTAGATGCCCGAACCCGTGCCTTGGGGGATTTCTGCTTGATCCTATTCAACAGTCACGAGTTTGCGTTCTTGTATTGAGTTTATTCGATCGTTTGCCGCTATTAGCCATTGCCTGCCACTACTATGAAACAGAGTCGTCGTGATTTTATTTACGGACTAGGGAGTTCCTTGGGTTCGGTCGCTTTCTCCTCCATGCTTCGAGCCGAGGGGCAACCCGCGGGTGCGCCATTGGCACCAAAGGCACCGCCATTGCCAGGAAAAGCCAAGGCCGTGATCATGTTGTTCATGGAAGGGGGACCGGGACACATGGATACGTTTGATCCGAAGCCGGAGCTCACCCGCCGCCACAAGACGGAATCCAAGCTGACAGCCGGTCTAGAGCGGGGCTTCAAGTTCTTCGTTGGGAGTCCGTTCTCGTTTCAAAAAGTGGGGCAATCTGGGATTGAGATGTGCGACCAATGGAAACATCTGGCCGACCCAGATGTGGCGGATGAGTTGTGCAACTATCGCGGCTGTCAGGCTGAATCGCTCAATCATCCCGAGGCCTTGTTTCACATGAACACGGGTAGCCGCCTCGGCGGGGATCCGGGACTTGGCGCTTGGGCGACCTATGGACTCGGTACCGTGAATCAGAATCTACCGGGTTATGTGGTGATGACCGAACTCGCGCTGCCCCAGGGTGGGCCGCGGAATTGGGCCAATGGGTTTTTGCCCTAATGCTAACTTCATAACAGCTTCATAATCCATGATTTGCTCCTTCCAATCGTTGCATAAATTTCTACGCAAATTCCTTTGCTTTTCTTATGTTTTCAAAGTCATCTCTATCATCATCAATTGGAGTTTCTAAAATTATAGGAATTTTTTTCTTGTTTGCAAATTTAACTACTGCTGAAATTCCCTCTTTTCCTATTCCACCTAATCCTAAATGGTAATGTCTATCAAGATTACATCCCAGTTCTCCTTTTGCATCATTTAGATGAAGAATTTTCAGATTATCAATTCCTACATGTTTGTCAAATTCTGAAAAAGTTTTCTTTACATCTTTGTCTGTTCTTAAATCATATCCTGCAACAAATGCATGACATGTATCTATACAGACACCAAATTTTTTTGTAGGCTTAAGTTGTTTGAAAATTTCTCCAAGTTGTTTAAAATCAGAACCTACAGAATTTTTTTGGCCTGCAGTATTTTCTAACAAAATCATTACATCGTTTTTTACTTTAGCTGCTTTTGTTAATCCTTCAACCAGTTTTTTAATCCCAGCTTCATCTCCAGTTCCTAAATGACTACCAAGATGAGTTACCAAGTATGGGATTCCTAACTGAGCGCATCTTTCAGATTCATCAATCAATGTCTTGACAGATTTTTCAAATCCATCTACTTTTGGTGTTGCAAGATTAGGCAAATAGGGCATATGTGCACATGTTGCAAATCTGTCAATTTTACTTGCTTTTAGTTTTGATTGAAAATTATCAATGTCTTCTTTGGTTAGTGGTTTTGCATGCAGTGAAATTACTTTAATTCTGCTTGTATTTGGTTTAATGTAGCTGTTTACTTTTCTTTTAAAAACCGTGAAAGGATGAACAGTGAATGGTTATGCGTGGCTCTGTTCGCCTCGTCGCATGGATCAGGTGTCGATAAGAGTGGAAATGGGGCACACATGTCTGGGTCGGAATTCTTAGGAAGTTTAGCTATCATTAATCAAAATAGACATAAAAAAAAAATGATAAGAAATTATAGTTGGAATAAATAGTTATAGAAGAGTGTAGGCTATAGGTATTTTAGCGGCCCTGGGAGGAAGAGCCAATGTCTCATCAAAATTATATTGACAGGTAGCTGTGTGACCCTTCATACTAGGATAAGGTATAATTATTATTTAAAACAGAGAGGATTGAAGAACAAGAAAATAATCAGCCTTCTTAGTAGCAAGAATTCAATAAAAAACCGCCTCAACAGAAAAATGAGTATTTCAACTTGCATGACATAAAAAATGAGACAGAGGATCTTTTGAGAGAGGGAACAAAGAATACAATTTAACCTAAAGGAACATCAAAGGACATTAAAATACAATTACGTTCACCTCAAAAAGCCCACTTTTCTAAGCTTTTGTTCAGCACGTCGGACTAACATTGGAGACAAAAAAAAATGATAGGTATAATTTTAACTTAAAAACAGTGTCAAAAGAAAAAACAAAATAATCACCCTTTTTTGAGAGGAGGTTTCTTATGTATATCATACTTCTAGCAAAAACTAAATAAAAATCGCCTCAAAAGAAAAATTTCACACTAAATAGAAAATGACTCAAATGATATGGTTTTGGCGATAACAATTTGTTTTACTTCAGTTCACAATGTTGGAATGTCTTGTCAACAATGAGTATAGTGTAGCCAAGATCTTTGTTATGTTTCCTTCTTATCCCTTAGGGCTCCTTTGAACAACCCCCCCCCCCTCCAATTCCAGTAGAACTATAATTTGCAAAGTGACATTTATGATTTAAGTATAAATTGCAATGAATCATTTTCTTTTTGGTAGATGTCTCTGCAACAGATGCAAGCTAGTCAGTCGATGATGATGTCTCAGGGAAGTAACTATCAACAGTCAATGGGAAATGGTCACGTTGTTGGGTTTCAAAGGATGCAAAGTAATCCATCAGAGTTTGAATTTGATAGTGCGCAATTTGGAGCAAGCGATGCACAAGAGCTGCTAAACTCGTTTGATTCCTCGGGGGGTTTCAATATGATGTAGTTTAACTATTAACATTAAATTGATAGAGAGGTTTCCGAAGCACTGCAGATGACTAAACTTTGATGTTTAATATTGGCAGCCTGCTCGTGGCATGTAAAAGTGGCAAGATCTTCTGAAATTTTCAGCGGTTTTCACGTTAAGATTTGATTAATTTTAATGAAGTCCATGAGGACTTGGAAGTATGTTAGATGTTCTAATATGTAGTTGGTTATGTCAGTGAATGAATCCGGTTAGGCTGAAGAAATAAAGTTTTTCACGAATGTCCGTTTCTCGCACGTTTGGATATCACGTGATTTTTCAGAATAACGTCAAAATCGTGCTATTTTTATATGTGAAACCTCTCTAATGGCAGCTACCTAGAGGGATGGACAACCTTGTTTCGCTAGAATTGGATCATAACGAAATCTCCCACCTCCCGGTTTCGGACGCTTACCCCCATCTAGAAAACCTGAGCATTTCTCAAAACCGGTTTCGAATCCTGGACCTGTCTGAGCTGGAGGCTCCAGTATTGACGAGGATAGACCTCAACGGAAACTCACTCAGAGAAATCGCCCTACCCGAATCTGCCACCAATCTCGAAACAGTCGGAGTGATTGGGAATAAGCTCACCCACGCTCTCAAGTCCGAAAGTATTCGAAAGGTCCAATTCGTCGGACTACAAGACCCAACCCGAATCGAGACGTACCGCCCCTCCCTGCAAATACGTGAAATCCGGATCCTACCATCCGGAGAATTACTCCTTTCCGTCACCGGCCCACAACAAACCGTGACCATCGAAGCGTCTAACGACCTCGCCACCTGGGAGCCCATCGGGCAGGTCGACATCACCGATTGGCGGGAAGAGTATCTCACGCCAATCTTCTCAGAGCACGCATTTTTCCGACTCACTGGGCCCGAATAACCGAGGACCGTAACAGCATCAATGGAGTAGAAAACCGGCTCGCAAGCACCATCTGACTACGGCGCAGAACAAGATTTCGATCACACTAACGTCAGCCCCCGATCCCGCGGCGACTCTGTCTGGGACTATGAGCAGTTTTCTCCGCTGACCGTGGGGATTAAGAGTAAGATAAAGATTAAGAAGGTGTGAGGGCGATTGGAGGTATTCGGACGCTCTGGCCACAGCGACAGCTTCGGTGTCACCCTTTGACAATCTACATGCTCAGAGTTCGTTTTTATTTATTTCAAATCCTTATAAGTATTTTTTGAAATTAGTTCAACATTCTCCATTACAAGCTCTGTAAGTTCTGACTTCTCACACCAAACTGCTCTCTAAGATGTTTCTATTTTGCCATTTTAACAATTTGCATGCATACTGCGTTGTGTGGTTCAGTTCAATTTTTATCCTCAATATTTCTTTAAAATTTCACCTTGATACTAGTAGCAGCAGTAGTATTAACACGTTGGCTTTTGGTCAGTTAGACATCCTTCTCAACAAGCTCTGGAAGTTTTACTTTAATACTATTAGCTGTTCATAGAACATTGCCGATATGTCCTTCTGATGACCATTACAACAATAGTTCTAATGTAGTTCAACTTCTGCCTCAGCACTTCCTGAGATTTTCATCTTAAGACTCTTAGCTTTACAAGAAGCTGCAAAAGGAAGTAGCAGTTGGAGTAGTAGTAGTAGTAGCAACGGTTTTGGTGATAGTAGCGTGCATATTTTTCCTTTTGGTCAATTGATCACCCCCTTTAAGCATTCTATGAAAATTAAAACTTGCTACTCAAATCCATTCTTCAGATTTGCATTATTGACAATTTGCATGCATATAGTGTCTCTTGATTTAGTTCAAATGTTTTCTCAATATTATCTCAAATTTTCAAATTTGTATGCTTTGCCTCAATTGTACTAGTATCACAGTGATAATGGCTGGCATCCTGTTAAAAAGTACTTATATACGGTGATATGTTCGACTCTTTAAAAAGTCGCCAGGATGCAGGCAGATACGATCAGAAGGAGCCCAATCACCGGATCGGAGAGCGCCTCTTTGTAATTCTGCATGATGTCGGCGGAATTGGCCGGCCAGCTAACCGCATTGGCCAGGTCTTTGGCAAACTGTTGCAGGGCGATAAGGATGGCGACCGCACCTGCTATTTGGAAAATATTGATGAAACGGAAAGTAATATCGCGGAGCCCAAGCTCATCGAGTGGGGATAACCCTTCTCGTCGGAAAAGATTTTGGATCACCAGAATGATGCCCAAGGCCATTTGGAGGATGTAGGCCGCAATGGTGCCGTACCATTCTGCATCACCGAAAATGAGCCCGGTAAGGTAGCGAATCAGCACAAATCCAATAAGGAACAAGCCGGTGAAATGAAAAATATTCTCCAAGTTGAGTGGCAGGGGGTTGAGCTTGAAAAAACGCTCGCCGCGCAGGTTCCAGTAGCGTCGGGAAAAGAACATGCTGATGAGGAGACCGACACCGAGGAGCCTGAAAAAATAAAGGATTCCGAAGATTTTTTGACTGGTCATGGCTTGGCTTTCGAAAAAGCGCAGCTTGATCAAGGTCTCCGCGTATTTTTTTTCATTGCCGAGCACTTGGTATAAATGTTCGGCCATTTTCGCCCCTACCCAATCCTGATTATCGCCGGCGTCCCAGGAGGTTTCGGGTAAGGGACCTTTGCCCAACACGGCTTGGAGCGGCGCTTTGTCATAGTCTCCCTTAATCTCATTGACAATTTGTTCCGCCTTGTCTGGAAAGCCTTCCAAAAAATAAAACATGCCAATGCTGGAATTAGCTAGACTACATTATGATTTCGAAAATTTTCCTAAAGCTAAAACATATTACGAAAAATTATTTCCAATATATGAAAAATATAATGCTGAAAAGATAGATCCTATCGGAGTAGCAATGGTATATGAAGAATACTCTAATTCCTTATCAAACATAGGTATACAATCTGAATCTGATATTTTTAAAAATAAAGCATTAAATTTAAAATCTAATAACCGAGATAAAACAACAAATACAGAAAGAACACCTTATGCGACACAATGCATTAATTAAATTCGCTAACAAGGCGCCCAAAACGCGACGGCTTCGCCGCCGCTTGGCTTAAACGTTATGTTGCAAAATAAATGGGATCAAAAATATTTAAAATAGCATCTGGCATTTTGACAATAGGCACATTTTTTATTTTTATGTTTGTAACATTCGCATTCAATGACTTTTATTCATATGTTGAAAACAAACAAAATCTATATGAAATAGAACAGCTAATAAAAAGAACGTGCATGGGAATTTTTATTATCTTATATGTCTTTTATATTACATATTCACTAGCAAGCAAAAACATAGCAAAAGATAAAAAATACTTATGGGCCGCATTAATATTTTTTGGTCATATTTTTGTCATGCCATTTTTTTGGTATCAAAACATTTGGAAAAACAATGCAACATAACCAATCGCTCGTGCGGGACGGCTTCGCCGCCCCGCAGCTCAACCGTTAGGGCTATAAATAGTGAAAAGGCGTTCACTATTACTAATGGCTTTCTTTGCCTCAGGCTGTGAATCAATTTGTTTTGGAAATGGTTTCAAAGCAAGTAAGAAGTGAACTGGCTACTTTCTTTGGTAGTAAAGTACTCAGCCCATCATCAATCGACTGTGAAGCAAGAATTTCGTTTCAAGTTAAGGAAGTTATTGCAAAAAGAGAGTTGAATAAAAATGAGTGAAGAAGAACAATGGAAGCTTGCAGAAAATGCAGAAAAAGAAAAGTGAAACCATTTAAATGTTACATGAGAAATGCTTCTCACAATCAAGTAGTTGAATGTGCACTGAAGGGTACCTACCGGTGAAAAACTTTGAAATGTAATATATGTTTAAGGGATCACATTTAAAAGGCTTTTCACTGTTATGTACTTTTGGATCAACAATGCACAAGATATTGGCCTTGAAAGCTCTGCTAACATTGTGTTAATATGCTCAAGGCTGCCACAAGTTCCCTAATGCCCCTAAAACTGGAGAAGTTTTTAGTACTTCAGTTATGAAGTCCTTTTGGTGAATTAGTGACCTGAAGACTGCAGAATAATTTTAAGGCTACAGCGTCCAAGCCTTCTTAATAATGATGGACGACGAGATTTGATGTCGTTCACTTCTCGAGTCACAGAAGCTGAGGCGCATTTTATGCGCCTCACATGGCTTTTTATGTAGATAAAAAGGCGCATTTTATCTGAAGGGTACAATATATGAGACTACAAAGTGTGAGGTTTCGAGTTCAAGTCTTACAATCAATTTGTTTTGGAAATGGTTTCAAAGCAAGTAAGAAGTGAACTGGCTACTTTCTTTGGTAGTAAAGTACTCAGCTCGTCTTTGCGTTTTAAGCTAGTTTTCCTTTTTTTCCATCCAAATGTGAAGCCGACGTATACAATCTTTTATTATTTACATAAGGAAGCTCTTCAGCTTCTCTTTTTTATTATTTTCCTTGAAGTTTTTATTATTTTATTCATTTTTATTGTTTTATTATTTTCTCTTTTATTATTTTCCTATTTCTCTTTTTCATTACTTTCCTGAAAATTTTCATTTCCTTTTTTATTATTGTTCCTTGAAGAACAAGGAGTTCTTCAAGGAACTGCTGTTCAGTACATAAATATAAAAAGCATTGATTTTGCACGCTTCTCGGTTGCTAGCTTAATTTTTGGCTCTGTTCCCCACCACCACTAGAAAAAAGCTTTGCCCCTCTCCCCCAAGTTTGTACTGATAAATATTTTTGTCCCTTTTTGCTCGTATTTATTTCTAATGCTTTCCTATTTCTAGGTTTAAATCTTGTTTTCACGGCAGCTTTGGAAAGACAAGAAGACGATTTAAGAGCGATTGATAAAATACGAAGTGCTTGGTTTGGCATCAGTTAAAAATATTGTACTTTTGTATTTGTGACTTTTCCTCTTTTATTCGAAAATAAAAATGAATTAATTTTCTTGCTATTTAGCTAATCTCGAAATTTATTCTGCTTAGAAGAACATTACATAAAAATGCTTATCTCTGAAACAAGCATATCGTCTCTGTTACACCGAAAGACCATACAGTGGCTCCAAGATAACGGCGCAAAAATTGTTAATTTAAAAATAGAAGAATAAGATGGACTACGCAATGGACTGATGGCCAGTAGATTGGAAACGATCCGTTTTCATGCTGCTACCCAAGAAAGGAGACATCAGAGAATGTCCAAACAATCAAACAATGTACCTTATCGTCCGCATGCGCAAAATAGTTCTGAAAATAATACAGAAGAGACTTACCCTATACATTAACAAAGACATATCAATCAAGCAGGCTGGATTTGTTGAAGGTAGAGGAACTAGAGATCATATTGCAAACATTGGATGAATACTGGAAAAGCGCGTGAAATAAAAAAATATATTATTTTCTGTTCATTACACAAAAGCATTTGACTGTATAGATCACAATACTTTGCGGTGTGATACGAAAAAGATGGGCATTTCTGAACACCTTCTTCTTTTGATTAAGAATCTTTCCCAGAAATAAGAAGTGCATGTGCGTACATATTATGGTCCAGTAGAGTGGTTTGAAATCCGCATGGGAGTCAGACATGGTTGCAGTCTTTCTCTCTACCTGTCTAATCTATATATTGAGATCGCCATAAGAAACGATTGACTTAATGGCAATAACATTGGCATAAAAGCCAATGAAAGAACTATTAATAACCCAAGGTATGCAGATGACATAGTCCTGATTGTCAAAATCAAAGAAGACTTAGCCGAACTTATCAGAAATATTAAGAAAGGCAGCAAAGAAGAAGGGCTAATATTAAATTGGAGAAAAAGTACAGCAGAAATTAGCAATTTTGAAGTATATGGAGAATCCATTGATAAATAAAGTTAATATCCTTGGTTGTATAGTAACTAATTTAAAACTAATTATACGGAGCAGACGGAGATTTCTGCATATTTGTTAACTAAAGTTTGTATTGCTATTAGAAATCTTTCGAATGATGTAATTATTCTTAAGGATCTCTGTTCAGGCAGTTGGAACTCGCGAAGCATCTTTTCAGACGTCTTCAAGCCATTTAAACTATTGACGCATCTACTCTTAATTTTGTTTCTTAACTGATAGACAATATCGTAATTGAAGACCCCTGATAAGCAGGGGCCACGATTTTGAAACCACCCTAAATAAACAGAAAAAGCACCAAACAGGCTAACTAATAAATAACTGACGCTGGGGAGTCCAAGAGCAACACACCTCAATTTCGGCTAACAGACAGTGAAGCAAGCCGTGAAGCAGACCAAGCCGTCTAGCAGGGGCGCTTCTCACGGATCACGTGAAGAATCTGCCATCAATGAGAACCGATTCCTTACAAAAAAGGCCGATACCCCTTAAGCAATACAGCAAAGTTCCGGATAAATGCAGTCTGCTTACTAAAATCCCGGCAGAGTAGGAGGCGTCTTTGATTGATAATTCTACTTTCATGGTTTTGCTATCAATAACTCTGTCGATACCATTTTGTTCATATAAATAAATCAGCCCTTAAATTGCCTTGGCTGGAATTTTCCATTGCAAATTTCATGATTCAATAAGTTAAGAGTTGATATTCTTAATGCTGAGGAGTAAGGGTGCATTTAGTTTCTGCTTACCCACAAAAAGAAAGGACGTCTATTTAATTGGGGGTTAATTCGAAGCATTGCGACGTCGATTTAAAGAATAAACGTTCCTTGATATGCCCTGCTGCGGCTGACCCGGGTGACCCACCTGATGCCCTTGGAGCGACCGCGGCTCCTGGCAGACCTGGCCACCGCCTACTTTGACGGCGTGAACGGCACAGCGCCTTGACGAAAGCTCGGCTTCCTACCAGAGCTGCTTGGCAAGCACCCCGACCCTGTCTTCGATCGCCTGCGCCGCGTCCAGGCAGAGATCCTCGCGGAAGCGCGGGCCGATGATCTGGACGCCCAGGGGCACGCCGTCGTGCAGGCCGGTGGGCACCGCGGCCGCCGGCAGGCCCAGAAGATTGACCGCGTAGAGCATGCTCTGCTCGTCCAGCATCCGGCGCACCCGCGCCGGGCCTTCCAGGTCGGCGCCCTGGGGAAAGGGCGGCACCTGGGAGACGGGGACCAGCACCAGGGGCCTGTCCTGCATGAACTCGCTCCAGGCGCGCAGCAGGCGGGTCCGATCGGCCAGGGCGCGCACGTAGGCCTCCAGGTCGGGCACCGTCTCGCCGATCTGGTAGCCGTTGAACACGGCGTTGATGTCGGCCGAGCCGTGCTCGCGGATCGCCGGCCCCATCATGATGCGCGCGTCGGCCATCAGCAGGCTGCGCCAGCATTGGGCGATCTCGGCGACCAGGGGCGGGTCCACCGCCTCGACCGCGTAGCCGGCATCGGAAAGATGTCCGGCCGCCCGGTCGATCGCCGCCGCGACCGCGGAATCGCAGGCGATCCCGGCCGGCGTCTTGGTCACCGCGACCCGGATCGGTGCTGCCGGCCGCGGGCCTTCGAGCGGGGCCGGCACCCACCAGGCCCATACGATGCCGGCCTTGATCTTCGGCGCGATATCCAACGCCAGATTCAGCGACTCGCTCCAAACGCTTGCCGCCAACCCGTAAGGCGTGTTGTTGGCCAGGGAAACCGCTTCGCCGGGCGTGCGAAAACTCATGGCTGTAAGAACCGGCCCGAACACTTCGGTCTGGGCGATCCGGTCCGAAGGGCTGACAGCGGTAATCAGCGTCGGCGGAAAGATACAGCTTTTCGCCTTGCCTTTCGGCGACCACCAGCCTGGCTGCCAACACACCGCACCGGCTGCCACTGCTTCGTCCACCAGTCCGGCGACCCGCTTTCGATGGTCGGGCGATATCAGCACTCCCATATCGATCGCCTTGTCGCGCGGATCGCCGATACGCAAGGTTTCCATGCGGGCTTTCAGCTTGTCCAAGAATGCGCTCTGCACGCCTTCTTGAACCAACAGGCGCGAACCAGCGCAGCACACCTCGCCCTGATTGAACCAGATGGCGTCGACCACCCCTTCAACGGCGGAATCCAAATCCGCGTCTTCGAAGACGATGAACGGCGACTTGCCGCCAAGCTCCAGCGTCAACCCCTTGCCGGTGCCGGCCGTGGCGATGCGGATTTGTTTTCCGACATCTGTCGAGCCCGTGAAGGCAATCTTGTCGATACCGTCGTGCTCGACTATCGAACGCCCCGCGCCGCCATCGCCGGTAACGACATTCAGTACGCCGGGCGGCAAGCCCGCTTGGCTGCCTATTTCTATGAGTCATATGCAAGACGTCATTTTAGAAAAGACTTTTTCACTATCGAGTTGCTACTGAGGCTTTCTCGCATCGGTTGTTGAGAAAACGTGACTTCAATTTTACCGATCGTTTTATCGTCTCTAATAATATCAGCTATTCGACTGGTGCGAGTTTCGTCATTTTTGGTTTCTGCGGCTTGAGCTCGAGCAAGCTCCTTATCGCGGTGGTCGGTTATTTTTACACTGGAGATAATGTCGATTGCGGTCATAGCATTGGCAATTTGTTCAGTTTGACCGTAGTCATAAGTGAAAACTGGTTCGATTAACGCGACTCTGGCGTATTCCAATTGCGCTTTTGCTTGCTTTTCAAAGTCGTCTTCCGCAACGCTCGCAGCATATTGACCCGCACCGAATCCGGCAATTAAAGCGACAAGTACGCTGATTAACAGTAACCAACCTACCAGTTGTTGACTAATGGATTTAAACATAGGCCAGGGTTGCCTCTTATTTGAGTTACAAAAAATCCTTAACTGAAATAAAGGTCAACTAACCTAAAATGGCTGACTTCTCTCTTCCTGATCCAAACTAATTCCATATTGAATAAAATATAGTCTGGTTCTGGAGATGCATCAAATTCCACATGAGCTGTCTCTTTCAGATAAAGTACTCTCCATAAAATTAAAAAAGTGAGTGCCTTTGGTCTAACAAA
Organism: Alatinidae sp. Z8VKAUB7J3; assembly: GCA_010016025.2. Taxonomy (NCBI): domain Eukaryota; kingdom Metazoa; phylum Cnidaria; class Cubozoa; order Carybdeida; family Alatinidae; species Alatinidae sp. Z8VKAUB7J3. The sequence goes on along the minus strand of JAAAKM020073195.1, from coordinate 225,909,300 downwards.
GAATTCACTCTCTTATGTCCTGCTTCTTGCCCATATTTGGCAAGTTTTGATTGTTGAAAGTTTAACATTAACTTAACAATAGAAGAATAATAACGAAAATAAATAAGAAATAAACCAAAAAGTGGGAAAAAATAGCATCTAAATGAAAGACACTTGCTTTTAGATTATGATCAAAGGCAGGGCTGGCTCATTGATGAGTTTATTGAGGCGGTTGTTTCTTCCAGGAAAGACGCTCAACAACGCAAGATTGATCAGTTATTGGATAAGTTGAATAAGGGAGACGTGCTTCTGGTGGCCGAACTCAGCCGCTTAGGTAGAAATATGTTGGAAACGCTTAATATTATCAATACCCTTTCGGAAACTGGGATTAAAATTGTTTTTGTTCGTCAGCCGGAATTATCCACTACGGCCACCCATGCAAAACTGCTGATGGCTATCTATTCTTATTTTGCGGAATCGGAGAGGGATTATATTTCTATCCGTACTAAACAGGGATTAGCCGCTGCCAAAGCCAAAGGTGTAAAACTGGGAAGGCCCAAGGGAAGTAAGAACAAGAAAGGCAGAATTTTAGATACATACAAGGAATCAATCAAAAAGTACTTAGAACTAGGTGTAGATGTGAGTAATATTTCTAAGATTATTAATGACCAATTGGAAACACCTATTACTTATAATGCTTTCAAGTATTTTATCAAACATGATGAAGATTTGGAACCTTTGCGGAAAAGAGGAAAAGTACATTAAATATGGAAAATATCTCCCTGAAACTTATCTTATATAAATTAAACTTATGGAAGCCCAATGATAGAAATATCAAAAAAATAGCTTCTCAACCCCTCTTATTTTTGATAGCCAAGGAGGACAAAAATAACAACGGAATCAGAGAGCAAGCCATAAGTTACCTAACAAGTCAGAAAATGCTTGTTGAACTCGCTCTAGCTGATTTAACCTACAGCCCGTCGATCTGTCCAAAGCCCATTAAAGTTAGAAAGTATTACGGGTTCGATACCCGGTGGTAACATATTTTCTAGTTCTCTAGTGTTCTTTTCAAAACTGACATATCAAATCCTCTCTTTTCGGTCACACATATTTTTCAGCGTGAAAGAAATATTTACTCTCCACTACGTTTTAGTACAAATTCATCCTTCAAATTCAGTCCTTTGCATTTTAAAGTACAATGACTCAAAAGTTTGTGTACTGAACTAATAAAATCCTTCTCAAATTCAGGCTTAAATATATCTCACTCTTTGCTCAGATGTTTTCATCATTTTCGTAAGTTTCATTGCCCCATTTTTCATTTCGAGGATCATTATCATCACATTTAAATGTGTATTAGGTTGTCTTTTGTAATAAAATTTTGATCAATTCTCTCTTTTTAGGTTTCCATGACGACAATTGGGTATGGTGACATTTCGCCCGTGACAAATTTAGCCAAATTAATACT